>JBBGZY010000755.1:703750-1400000 GCA_037952925.1 Lithobates clamitans
TAGAAGGACTAGCGGATTTAAATACACAAATTGAAGCCAAACTCCAGCTCAGCCTTTATAAGCAGTTACAGTAAACAGTTTTTAACTTTTGGGATAAAAGGTTTACATGACTAAATAAAACTGATCATTGTAAGCACCACTGCCAGTGTTGAATGGTTTGGAGGAGCAAGGTATACATCACTGGTGTTCCCGTGCTGGCAGTGCTTTCTCTTACCTCATGAGTTTTGGAGAGTATGAAAGCCGTGGTGGAGCAGGAGGAAAGAGAGAGTACTGGAGTGTTCCGTACATACCATACCTGCATAAAGTGCTTCATGACCTGCTTGGAAATAAGGAGACCTGGGTAGGGGAATGGGGCAGCTCTTCCTTTCCTCCCCTTTTTTTTCAAGGCCTATGCTCTCATGATATACTTAACTTCAGAGGACTCTAGTCCATATTATCCTTATCATTAGTGTGGAATAAAAATGGATTTCTTTCTCCCCAGCAGGTTTCACCTCTTGTCTTTTTCTCCTGCAAATCACAGTATCCAACAAAACAAACACTCATAGAACCTGTGGTCCTTTGATGACACAATATGAATGCAATATTTTCTTTGCATTTTTTGTACACCAGGTATTAAGCTCTGGCTGGCTGTATAGATAACGCACTTCCTGTTTTGCATTGTGTGATGACATTATTTAATAAGCCCCGCCCCTTCACAGGAGCACATGACTTCTTCAGCGGAATTCTCTGGTGTTGGTGGAGCACTGGAGCAAGAGTGGAATAGTGGATACACTTTGTAAGTGCCAATTTAACACATTAGGTGGATAATCTTTGTAGAAGTATAATAATATACTGAGTGGCACAAAAGGCGAAGCACTGGACTTTCTTTATTTTCATGATATATGTCTTTTTCATTTAATATTTAATTTAGTTATGATCGTTTATGATTTTTATGGTATTATTGGAATAATACGCTACACCAATTTATGGTTATACATCCATATCATTACTGTAAATTCTACCTCAGTTGGGATTTACAAATTCTATTGAATGTGTTCTGAACATGTATTGTACAAAGGCTGGCCATACATTATACAATTTCCTGCTACAGTTTTCCCTTAGATTTGCCAAAACCATATTATATGAGGTCAAACCTAAACACTTTCAATTTTTATGCAATCAGGCAGGTCCCTTGCACTACATAGTTAAAATCTAAATCTAAAGGAAATTGACTAAGAAAATCGGATAATGTAGGTCCAGCTAAATGTATGTGCATTCACCTTCTTTCGAAGAGCCATGTATGATATAATCTAGCCAACAGAGCAGCCTCGGTTGCTTAAAGGATAAGTTTTACCTTTTGGAACATGTAAAATGTTCCACCCATATTTAGAGTGGAACATGTAACATGTTCCAGCAGCTGCAGCCATTCCCTCTTTACCTCTCCCCATTGACAGCGGGTGGGCATCTTCTCTGGGAGTCCGCTGTCACTGTTTGAAACTAACATGGCCATGCAGGGCTCCACCAGCCCAACCACGTCATTCATTTAACAGTCTTCTGTGAATGGGAAACTACAAGTCTCGACAACCTTTGAGGCTGTTGGCTTGTATTTCTCAATGAACTACCACAGTGGTGTTGAGCGCTCTGGCAGTTCATTCACTTTTTGTGTTAGTGTGTATCTGCTTACCTGTACGAGGAACGAGCAAACAGATACACTGACAGGTCTGCAGGAGTCCTGCATGGTACCAGCAATCTACTGATCACTGGTGCAATGCTTTACAGGCTCCCAAAAAAGAAAAAAAACCTTCAAAAAAATGCGCATTTGTTATTTTTTGTTAAAATATGAACTTATCCTTTAATGCTTTTTCTGTTATACTTTTCTTACCCTTGTGATTATATTCGGTATATTTGTTTTGTAAAAATGTGTCAAATTTTCAATAAATATAGAATATATATATATATATATATATATATATATATATATATTGTATACAAAAAGGGCCCTATGAATCTGGTGAGCCTTCTATATATTTAGAGAACTGAACACGAAGGTGGAAGAGTATCATTTTTAGGAGCATTTTTGGATTGTGACACAGATTTTGACATTTTGTATGAGGACTTACTTCACTGAGACTTACAGTATATACAGGTGCATCTCTAAAAATTATTACCTTATCAAAAAGTCGAATTTAATTCAGTAACACACAGAGTGTCCAACACACTCAAACCATAGGGAGCACCAGTCCGATATGTAATAAAAGAGAATATGTAAAAGAGTTGGGCTTTTAAAGCAGTAGTTCCCATGGATATATTAAAGTATATCCCATAAATACATCAATCATCTTTATAGAAATATAAAAAGTTTATTATTTAGTACATACAATATTTCATATTAAAAAGAGAGAGAAAGGGTAATTGTAGGCCTATATATATATATATATATATATATATATATATAAAAAATACGTATCAAGTGGTTTTCAGACAAAATATCACACGTGTTACACGGGGTCTGCCAACATGTTTCACGGTATACGCCGCTTCTTCAGGGCTTCATTATCCGTGTATGCATCAAAACGTCTAGAGTATTGGATGCGTTCGAGCTAGGGGGAGACCATATTCAAATGCTTCACCTTGCTGATATAGTGTACAGGCAGGGCCCAATCATCATATATACTATCTGCGTAAACATTATTAAATGAAACAATGCAGAGCATATTTGAACATTTAGGAGCGGGACTCAAGGCAAGATCCAAAGTCTGTATAAGCCACCACCATCCAGAGAAAAAGCCACCTGATGTGGATAGCATTCAGTCAAATGTCATCAGATCCGTTTTACATTAGACATGTGCGCCGTCAATAAATTTGTTTAGTTCCGTTCTGTTTCGTAGTAGGATTAATTCGTATTTCGTAATTCGTGTCCGAAATTCATTTTGGAGTCATACAAAATACGAATTTTCGTTAGGTTCGTTAACTTTTCGTAACAATTACGAATGTTCGTTATGATGAATTTATTATGAGGGGCTCCCACCATCCCTGTGCTGTGCTGACCTCCTGAGTTATTTAACTTAATCATAACGAATAATCGTAATTAACGAACATTCTCGTTTCCGTTGTAATGGAATTTGGATCCGAAATTCGTAAACAAAATTTCGTATTTCGTACAAAATTCGGAAGCATAGCAATTCGTATTTCAGATCCTCCCGAATGAACGAATTTACGGAAATTCGTACGAATTTTCGATTCGTACAAAACTAATCGCACATGTCTCTTTTACATGAGAGGTCAGTGCAAACACCAAAGGCACCAGGGATCTCTGTAGGGAATGTCTGGGTCTCCCGAGAGCCCATTCCTCCCTCTTTTTAATTTGAAATATTGTATGTACTAAATATTAAACTTTTTATATTTCTATAAAGATGATTGATGTATTTATGGGATACAGTATACTTTAATACATCCATGTGAACTACCGCTTTAAAAGCCCAACTCTATTACATATTCTCTTTTATTTCTTTCTTTTAATTTTAATGATTATGGCTTACAGCTAATGAAAATCCAAAGTGTAGTATCGCAGAAAATTAGAATATTGTGAAAAAGTTCAATATTGTAGACTCATGGTGTCACACTCTAATCAGCTAATTAACTCAATACACCTGTAAAGGTTTCCGAAACCTTTAAATGATCTCTCAGTCTAGTTCAGTAGGTTACACAATCATGGGGAAGACTGCTGACTTGACAGTTGTCCAGAAGATAGTCGTTGACAAGGGGGGTAAATCACAAAAGGTTACTTAAGAAGCTGGCTGTTCACAGAATGCTGTATCCAAGCATATTAATGGAGTGTTGAGTGGAAGGAAAAAGTGTGGTGGAAAAAGGTGCACAAGCAACAGGGATAACCACAGCCTTGAGAGGATTGTGAAGCAAAGGCCATTCAAAGAATTTGGGGGAGGTTCACAAGGAGTGGACTACGGCGGGTGTCAGTGCTTCAAGAGCCACCACACACAGACGTATCCAGGACATGGGCTACAACTGTCGCATTCCTTGTGTCACTCCTGAACCAGCTACAACTTCGGCAGCGTCTTACCTGGGCTAAGGAGAAAAAGCACTGGACTGTTGCTCAGTGGTCCGAAGTCCTCTTTTCGGATGAAAGTAAATTTTGCATTTCATTTGGAAATCAAGGTCCCAGAATCTGGAGGAAGAGTGGAGAGGTACAGAATCCAAGTTGCATAAGGTACAGTGTGAAGTTTCCACAGTCAGTGATGATTTGGGGAGCCATGTCACCTGCTGGTGTTGGTCCACTGTGTTTTATCAAGTCCAAAGTCAGTACAGCCCTCTATCAGGATATTCCAGAGAACTTCATGCTTCCCTCTGCTGACCAGCTTTATGGAGATGCTGATTTTATTTTCCAGTAGGACTTGGCACCTGCCCACACTGCCAAAAGTACCCATACCTGGTTTAATGATCATGGTATCACTGAGCTTGATTGGCCAGCAAACTCGCCTGACCTAAACCCCATAAAGAATCTGTGGGGTATTGAAGAAAATGAGACACCAGACCCAACAATACAGACGAGCTGAAGGCCGCTATCAAAGCAACCTGGTCTTCCATAGCACCTCAGCAGTGCCACAGGCTGATCACCTCCATGCCACGCCACATTGATGGAGTAATTTATGCAAAAGCAGCCCTGACCAAGTATTGAGTGCATACTATACTGTACATGGACATACTTTTCAGTAAGCCTGTGTTAAAAATCCTTTTTGTTTTTTTTTTAATTTGTCTTATGTAATATTCTAATTTTCTGAGATACAGAATTTTGTGTTTTCACTATCTGTGAGCCATAATTATCAAAATTAAAAGAAAGAAATGCTTCAAATATATAATTCTGTGTGTAATGAATCCATAGAATATATACGTTTCATTTTTTGAATTGAATTACTGAAATAAATTAACTTTTTGATGATATTCACATTTTTTGAGATGCACCTGTATATGGACCTTTTGCACTTGCATTGAGCTGTTTTTACTCTATTTATTTATTGCACACATACGTGGGTGTTATCACACATGGTGATTTACTATTTATACGTAGCACTGTTTTTTTGCTGTGTGTTTTATTTAACCTTGCAAGTTAAGCAAATTTGAATAAACTGTGATCCTATTTAACCCCTTAATTATCATTAGTGAACCCTTTGAAACCCTAAATACATTCTTCATCTCCTTTTCCCCTATTTCTATTGTATTTTCTATTAATGTTTAAACTTTTTTTTACTTTTAATTTGTTTTATTCCTTATTTTTCTAGGGATTTCTTTAAATGCAAAATTAAAAAAAGTACTTTTATATCATTTGTATTTTAAATGCAGTTTTACTATCAACATTTTAAAGCAGAGTTCCAGCACTTTTTTTAAATTTTTTTTGTAAAAACACCCCCATGTTGTTTGGACGTAATCCTATATCAAGTGGCATTACTATTTAATGTAGGGTTTTTAAATGTTATTTATTTTAAAACACTTACTTAGCAGTCCCCACTGAGCGCATTCCCATCTTGAGTGTTGGCAGCCAAAGCCCACTGGTATGTCCTCTGGGGATATAGTGCTGCTGGCTACCCAGCATGCATCTCCCGATCGTGCACAAACAACAACGATGACACAAGCGGCGGCAGCACATCGTCTCCTGGGATGGATGACAACCATATTCCGGGAGCCAATGCGTGGCCAGAAATGATGTACCTCGCCACGGTGAGGTACTGAGGAAGCAAAGGATAATAACAACAAAAAAAAGTACTTGCACTGCAAGAAAAAAAAAAAAATACAGGAAGTGAACACGAACGCAGGGGAGGGGGAGTTGATAAAATGCCTGGAACTCCGCTTTAAGTAACAACAGTTAGCTGAAATGTAAAAATTGTGTAAAAAATTAATTGGTTAATGTGGATAAAAAGTCATGCATGCTGTGCTCTCAGGATGTATATTAATACCACAGTGGTGGTAAGCAAAAACTGTGTTTTCAAAACGTACATAACACAAAGATCGCAGAGTGGATTGAAAAATCATTGCACCACAAATACTTTAAAGCCATTTTGATAAAATTACTTTTATTTTACACCCCTATCTACAAAAGTCATCACATTTATGAATAAACTTCCGAATGTTTCTGTGCAGGCTCCTGCATTTATTTCTTGAAGGTTTTTTCTTTGTGTTTGATTGTATTTAAAAAAAGTAGCCTAATTCTACTGAACATTTGATCCTTATATACAATTGAAAGCTGTAAAGATGAAATACCGTACTTATTTATCCAAAGTTATAAAAACGGCATTTTAAGGTTGTATGCCTGTGAGCGATGCACCAGAATGAATGTTAATATTTGCCATATGGTATACTAATCTTTGGATATCAATATACGGTAACTATGTGAACGAAAAAAAAAAAAAAATACTTGTGTACAAGTTATTTACAGGAAATTATGGAATTTTATAAGACAGTTTTATCTGTATTGGTTGCAACTGATCATAACAGGTCCCCCTACGGACACCCTTATTAGAAGAAAATGCAATATGGCAGGTTGTAAATTTTGGATTCCCTATTGTTCACTTTTGTCAAAGGAAAGGTGAAGAGATCTGATTCTCAGCCTGCTTGGTGATGTATTTTATGTTTTGAAAGTCTACAAGCACATCAGGAGACAAAAAAAATCTTTTAATGGTCATATTTCAAACAAAAGAAAAAACTTGCCAGCCATAGTTGTTATGAGCCCTTGGGTCAATGTGGCCAACCATCAATATTTTTACTGGCAACCAGTAAAAAAATTGCACTTTTCTCCTGCCAGTAAATGCTGGGGACAGGAAAAGGCTGCCAGTTTAAAATATGGTTGTGACACTCGAGACCATTTGAGTGCCTGCTATGTATTCGGATGGCACAAGCAGGGACGGGTCTGGCGTAGGTGGTGCCAGAACGTGTGATGTGCAAGGGATGTGAACGGAGCAGCTGGAGCCTCGTGTGCGGGTCTGCGGGATGGGAGCTAGGCAAGCTGGGAGCGGGACTGTTAGTGCTGTTTGGACTGAAGGGGCCACCTGGCGTAGAGAGAGACTGTTACTGTGACTCAGGAAGGGAAGTGTCATGTCAGTGAGGTGTCATCATTATCTGTGCTGCTTCACACTGCTGTCAGTGTCACTGCGAGAGTCAATTTCATGTGTGTGTGTGCGCCTGCCCATTCTAATTTCTTGCCCTCCTGAGTCCTGCGCCTGTGCTACTTACCTACTATATCGAACATAAAATAAGAAATATCTTTTTTGCTTTAATATCTACTCCAAATCACATAGCCAATTGCATATTGTACTTGTTTGCAGCCTAAATACTGTAATTTACACTTAAAACTGTAATTTTGTAACTTTAGGAAATGCCAGTAAAAACTTGGCTGTGCCAGTAAATTTTGGGTGTCATGCCAGTAAATATCATTCTGGTAAGTTGGCAACACTGCTATCATGTACCTAGTGATGACTGGAATGTTTTGGAGGCCTCTCTTGCACCTCCTGCCCAACACTACTAAAGGTGGAGAAAGAGAGTGTGAGGGTACGGGGTGGTACGAGTGTCGGAGTAGCTGGCGAAGTCCACTCTTAGGTGGATGAAGCTGGGGGTCCCAATCCAAAGAACAAAATACTGTAGCAGCTTGGCACCAGAGCAGGAGATGGTAGCAGAGCTGTTATGCAGGCAGCGACCAGTGGCAGCTGGGTAACAAGGGACCGAGTCCGCAGAAGGAGCAAGTCCAGGAAGCAGGCCAAGGTCAGTAACAGTCAGGCAGCGCAGTACAGAATCAACAGGCAAAGACGAGATCAGTAAATGGGCCAAGGTCAGAGAGATCAGGTAAACAAGGTTAATGCAGGAACAAAGGAAATATCTAGAAGAAAGCCGGGTCATACACAAGTAAGCAGGTTCAATGGATCAAGTCTGAGGAATAAAGGTACAAGCTAAAGACCATTCAACAAATGCTCATGGTGACAGGCCAGTTTAAATAGGCAAATGGGCGATAAGTATATACGCTAATTAGTGTGCGCGCGTACGCTCACGGATGTGAGCACGATGAACTGGAATAGTGCATCTATTGTCTCTTTGTCTAGTATCAGCTTGTAAGCAGTGCACACGTGCATGAATATGAGTATAAGCCCGCACTGGTTTTCTGGTGCTGTACACACTGGTTTTCTGGTGCTGGGAATCTGATTCACCTTACAACTGCTGCCTTGGAAACTGGAGCACTTTATGGAGTTTAATAGTGGTCTTCAGTTTGGCCAAGGTGATTTACTAAAATTGAAGAGTGCAAAATCTGGTACAGCTGTGCATGACAGCCAATCAGCTTCCAACTTCAGCTTGTTCAAATAAGCTTTGACAAAAAATGCTGAAAGCTGATTGATTTCTATGCAGAGCTACACCAGATTTTTCACTCTCCAGTTTTAGTAAATCAACAAAATGTCATGAGCAGTGTACAGTGTTTAATGGTTAGAGCATCCATATATTGTTTTATCCATGCCCCTAAACCAAAATGTATATGTTGTGACAGTGGCAGGAGTTTGTGATTGGCAAGGTTTAGATTAGCATTAAAACTTAAAATTGATGTTTCCATTCTTTTTCTACATACTTTTAATTCCACTAACTTTATCCTACATGGCAACCAGTAACCTAATGCAGTCATTCACTTTTCTCATAATGATTAGTCAAAACAAATCTCTATGTTTATATTTCCAAAAGGCATTTATATGGTATATGTGGCCGTGCTATTATTACCTTTACTCAGTGTTGGGTTTCTTTTTCTTTAAAGCCCAACTCCCTGGAATCTGAAACTTCTCCTTTGCAGGGAGGCTGTGCCCGCATTGCATGTGCTCATTTAGTTTAGAGGCGAATAAGCCCCGGTTCACACTATGAATTGAATATAAAATGCGCACATGCCTGTGCAATTCACATGCGATTCAGTATGGTGTGATTTGAGCCGATTCATTTTGAGGAAATGCACTGCAACTGGATTGCATGGTACTTTTGTACCTACATGTGGGATGTCGTTAACTTATCATTGACACCTGCTGCAGATTGCAACCGCAGTGCATTTTGAACACAGTGCGGGAAACCCACATGAATCACTGATTTCCTACACCTCATTCTAGTTTGAACCTAGCCTAAAAGTACTTTTACTTACTTGATCCTCCACTCCCCCAGCAAACAGTGCATCCTCATCCTCTGGCGGTGGACCATCCCCTGCCATCCTAATGTGCAGTACAGGGCTTTGGACCTTGCATTTCTCTTGATGACATCAGGACCTTAGATCAGAGGTCTCCAAACTTGGGGGCATAATGGCTGTCACTGACATCAACAGAGGGGCGCTATTTCTCCCACTGACACTAACAATGAGGCATTATTCCCCCCCCTCCCCCTACCAAAGATGGAGCACAATTTACTCCACTGATGCCAGAAAAAAGTTATATTCCTGCTGGCCACAGTTCGCCCCCCCCCCCCCCCCCCTAAAGTCTGAAGGACAGTAATCTGGCCCTTTGTTTAGAAAGTTTGGTGACCCCTGCTCTAGACTGCTGGAGCTTGGAGAAGACACTACAGGCACCAGTCTAACAGCGGAGAATCGAGTAAGTTGATCCACTTTACTATGCCCAGTAGACCTAAATGAGCAGTTAACCCTTGCAGTGCCAGATGGTAGTTATACCATGAGGAAAAAAGCCTTGCTTATTTACTGTGATGGGTATAGAGAGAGACACAGTGCAGAACAAGGCATGATGAGTTTTAACCCCCCCTCCATCAGTACAGACCCCCTCAGGATAACCCCCCCTCCACTCGTACAGCCCCCTCCTCAGGATAATCTCCCCTATTAGTGAAGACTCCCTCAGGATAACGCCCCTAATCACTACAGTCCCCCCTCAGGATAAATCCCCCCTCCATCAATATAGACCCCCCTCCCGATAAACCCCCCAATCAGTACAGACGCCTCTCAGGATAAACCCCCCATTAGAACAGACCCCACTCAGTATAACCCCCCTCAATTAGTACAGACCCCCTCAGGATAACCCCCCTCCATTAGTACAGACCCCCCTCAGGATAACCCCCCTACATTAGTACCGATCCCCTCAGGATAACCCCCCTCTACTAGTACAGACCCCTCCTCAGGATAACCCCCCTATTAGTACAGACCCCCCTCAGGATAAATCCCCCCTCCATCAATACAGACCCCCCCTCCGGATAAACCCCCCAATCAGTACAGACGCCCCTCAGGATAAACGACCCAATCAGTAAAACCCCCCCTCTGGATAACCCCCCTCAATTAGTACAGACCCCCTCAGGATAACCCCCTCTATTAGTACAGACCCCCTCAGGATAAATCCCCCCTCCACCAATACAGACTCCCCTCTGGATGAACCGCTCAATCAATACAGACCCCCTACGGATGAACCCCTAATCAGTACAGACCCCCTCAGGATAACCCCCCCTCAATTAGTACAGACCCCCTCAGGATAACCCCCCTCCATTAGTACAGACCCCCTCAGGATAACCCCCCTCCATTAGTACAGACCCTCCTCAGGATAACACCCCTCCATTAGTACAGACCCCTCCTCAGGATAACCCCCCATTAGTACAGACCCCCTCAGGATAACGCCCCCAATCAGTACAGACCCCCCTCAGGATAAGTCCCCCCGCCATCAATACAGACCCCCCTCTGGATAAACCACCCAATCAATACAGACCCCCCTACGGATAAACTCCCCCCCAATCAGTACAGACCCCCTCAGGATAACCCCCCCTCAATTAGTACAGACCCCCACAGGATAACCCCCCTCCATTAGTACAGACCCCCCCAGGATAATCCCCCTCCATTAGTACAGACCCTCCTCAGGATAACACCCCTCCATTAGTACAGACCCCCTCAGGATAACCCCCCCTCCAGTAGTACAGACCCCCCTCAGGATAAATCCCCCCTACATCAATACAGACCCCCCTCAGGATAACCCCCCCAATCAGTACAGACCCCCTCAGGATAAACCCCCAATCAATAAAGACCCCCATCAGGATAACCCCCTCAATTAGTACAGCCCCCCTCAGTTTATCCCCCCTCCATTAGTATGGACCCCCTGAGGATAACGCCCCTAATCAGTACAGACCCCTTCAGGATAAATCCCCCCTCCATCAATATAGACCCCCCTCCTGATAAACCCCCCAATCAATACAGACCCCCTCCAGATAAACCCCCCAATCAGTACAGACCCCCTCAGGATAACCCCCCTCAATTAGTACAGACCCCCTCAGGATAACCCCCCTCCATTAGTACAGACCCTCTTTAGGATAACACCCCTCCATTAGTACAGACACCCTCAGGATAACCCTCCTTCAGTAGTACAGACCCCCCTCAGGATAACCCCCCCTCCATTAGTACAGACCTCTTCAGGAAACCCCCCTCTATTAGTACAGACCCCCCTCAGGATAACCCCCCTCTATTAGTACTGACCCCCCAGGATAACCCCCCTTCTATTAGTACAGACCCCCTCAGGACAATCCCCCTCCATTAGTACAGACCCCCTCAGGATAACCCCCCTCCATTAGTACAGACCCCCTCATGATAACCCCCCTCCATTAGTACAGACCCCTCCTCAGGATAGTGCCCCCCCTCCATTAGTACAGACCCCCCCAGGATAACCCCCCTCCATTAGTACAGACCCCCTCAGGATAATGCCCCCCATCCATTAGTACAGACCCCCCAGGATAACCCCCTCCATTAGTACAGACCCCCCTCAGGATAACCCCCCCTCCATTAGTACAGACCCCCTCAGGATAACCCCCCTCCATTAGTATAGACCCCCTCAGGATAACCCCCCTCCATTAGTACAGACCCCCTCAGGATAACCCCCCCTCCATTAGTACAGACCGCCTCAGGATAACCCCCCTCCATTAGTACAGACCCCCTCAGGATAACCCCCTCCATTAGTACAGACCCCTTCAGGATAATGCCCCCATCCCTTAGTACAGACCCCCCAGGATAACCCCCCCTCCATTAGTACAGACCCCCTCAGGATAAGCCCCTCCATTAGTACAGACCCCCTCAGGATAACCCCCCTCCATTAGTATAGACCCCCTCAGGATAACCCCCCTCCATTAGTACAGACCCCCTCAGGATAACCCCCCTCCATTAGTACAGACCCCTTCAGGATAATGCCCCCATCCCTTAGTACAGACCCCCCAGGATAACCCCACTCCATTAGTACAGACCCCCCTCAGGATAACCCCCTCCATTAGTACAGACCCCCTCAGGATAACCCCCCTCCATTAGTATAGACCCCTCAGGATAACCCCCCCATTAGTACAGACCCCCTCAGGATAACCCTCCTCCATTAGTACAGACCCCCCCAGGATAACCCCCCTCCATTAGTACAGCCTCCCTCAGGATAACCCCCGTCCATTAGTACAGACCCTTACTCAGGATAACCTCCCTCCATTAGTACAGACCCCCTTTAAGATTACTACCTCTATTAGTACAGACCCCCTCAGGATAACCCCGCTCCATTAGTAAAGACCCTCCTCGGGATAACCCCCCCTCCATTAGTACAGGCCCCCTCAGGATAACCCCCCTCCATTAGTACAGACCCCCTCAGGATAACCCCCCTCCATTAGTACAGACCCCCTCACGATAACCCCCCCTCCATTAGTACAGACCCCTCCTCAGGATAGTGCCCCCCTCCATTAGTACAGACCCCCCCCAGGATAACCCTGCTCCATTAGTACAGACCCCCTCAGGATAATGCCCCCCATCCATTAGTACAGATCCCCCAGGATAACCCCCTCCATTAGTACAGACCCCCCTCAGGATAACCCCCCTCCATTAGTACAGATCCCCTCAGGATAACCCCCCTCCATTAGTATAGACCCCCTCAGGATAACCCCCCTCCATTAGTACAGACCCCCTCAGGATAACCCCCTCCATTAGTACAGACCCCCTTAGGATAACCCCCCTCCATTAGTACAGACCCCCAGGATAAACTCCCCTCCATTAGTACAGCCTCCCTCAGGATAACCCCCCTCCATTAGTACTGACCCCCCCCCAGGATAACCCCCTTCCATTAGTACAGACCCCCTCAGGATAACCCCCCTCCATTAGTACAGACCCCCTCAGGATAACCCCCCTCCATTAGTACAGACCCCTTCAGGATAATGCCCCCATCCCTTAGTACAGACCCCCTCAGGATAACTCCCCTCCATTAGTATAGACCCCCTCAGGATAACCCCCCTCCATTAGTACAGACCCCCTCAGGATAACCCCCCTCCATTAGTACAGACCCCCCCAGGATAACCCCCCTCCATTAGTACAGCCTCCCTCAGGATAACCCCCCGTCCATTAGTACAGACCCTTACTCAGGATAACCCCCCTCCATTAGTACAGACCCCCTTTAGGATAACCACCTCCATTAGTACAGACCCCCTCAGGATAACCCCGCTCCATTAGTAAAGACCCTCCTCGGGATAACCCCCCCTACATTAGTACAGGCCCCCTCAGAATAACCCCCCTCCATTAGTACAGACCCCTCCTCACGATAACCCCCCTCCATTAGTACAGACCTCCTCAGGTTAACCCCCCTCCATTAGTACAGACCCCCCAAAGGATAACCCCCCTCCATTAGTACAGACCCCCCTCAGGATAACCCCCCCTCCATTAGTTCAGACCCCCGAGGATGACCCCCTCCATTGGTACAAACCCCCCATTAGTACAGACCCCCCCTGGATAACCCCCCTCCATTAGTACAGACCCCTCTATAGGATAGCCCCCCCATGCACCTTGGCGTTGTGCGGAGAGGATTGCGTGGGGGTCTCCCCAAAATCCATACAAGGCCCTTCAGGTCTGGTATGGAAATTAAGGGGAACCCTGCGCCAAATTAAAAAAATGGCGTAGGGTTCCCCCCAAAATCCATACCAGATCTTTATCTGAGCATGCAACCTGGCAGGCCGCAGGAAAAGAGGGGGGTGAGAGAGCACCCCCCTCCTGAACCATACCAGGCCACATGCCCTCAACATGGGGAGGGTGCTTTGGAGTAGCCCCCCAAAGCACCTTGTCCCTATGTTGATGGGGACAAGGGCCTCATCTCCACAACCCTTGCCGGTGGGTGTGGGGGTCTGCGGGTGGGGGGCTTATCGGAATCTGGAAGCCCCCTTTAACAAGGGGACCCCCAGATCCCGGCCTCCCCCCATGTGAATTGGTAACGGGTACATTGTACCCCTACCATTTTACAAAAAAAGTGTAAAAAATAGTAAAAAAAACAGGAGACACTCTGGGACAAGTCCTTTATTAAAAGATAAAAAAATAAAAATGTCCCACGATGTAAATCCATCTCACGCCGCCGCCTATCTGAAAAAAAAAGCTGCAACACCTCTGCCATGGGATGCTTCTTCTCAATGACAGCTGTTATATAGCTGAGGGCAGGGCCACTGGGTGACGTAAACGGGTGACCCCGCCTTCCTCTGATGTCCCGTGGCATCAGAGGGGACGGGGTCACCCGTTTACGTCACCGAGTGGCCCCGCACTCAGGTATATAACAGCTGTCAATGAGAAGAAGCGTCACTCAGCAGGAGCCTCCCATGGAGGCGGAGGTGTTGTGCCTTTTTTTTCCTTTTTTCGGCTCGTCGGGTGGTGTGAGATGGATCTACATCGTGGGACATTTTTATTTTTTTATCTTTTAATAAAGGACTTGTCCCTAAGTGTCTCCTGTTTTTTTAAAAAAAATTTACACTTTTTTTTGTGAAATGGTAGGGGTACAATGTACCCGTTACCAATTCACAAAGGGGGGCCGGGATCTGGGGGTCCCCTTCTTAAAGGGGGCTTCCAGATTTCGATAAGCCCCCCCGCATACCCCCACAACCACCGGGCAAGGGTTGTGGGGATGAGACCCTTGTCCCCATCAACATGGGGACAAGGTGCTTTGGAGGGCTACTCCAAAGCACCCTCCTCATGTTGAGGGCATGTGGCATGGTACTGTTCAGGAGGGGGGGCACTCTCTCATCCCCCCTCTTTTCCTGCAGCCTGCCAGGTTGCGTGCTCGGATAAGGGTCTGGTATGGATTTTGGGGGGGGACCCCTACGCCATTTTTTAAAAAATGTTCCCCTTAATATTCATAAAGACCCAAAGGGCCTAATAATGGACTGGGGGGGGGGACCCATGCCGTTTTTTTCAATGAGTTTTACCTATATTGCCGAGATCTGACAATTGATTACAGCAGCGATCAATTTTATATGACTTTTTTTCCTTTAGAAATGTCATTTTGCTGTGGTATTGTTCTAAACAGGGGAAAACTGCCCCACTTTACAGGCATACTATAGACACCCCCCAGGCACAATATTTAAAGGAATATTTCATTTTTATTGTTTCGCTGTAAGCATTATTAAAATCACTGTTCCCGAAAAAACCGTTAGTTTTTAAAACTTTTTTTGCATTGATGTCCCCTGGGGCAGACTTTTTATGATAATAACTTATAAGCTTATAATATATAACTTATATAACATATAAGCCTTTAAAATGAGCACTTTTGGTTTTTCATGTTAGTGTCTCATAGACTTTAATGACTTTAGACTTCCACGGCTTTCAAATTTGCAGCAAACACCGCGAACATATGCTCGGGCCGAACCGTTCGCCCATCCCTAGTGATCACCACATGTTCCACAGACTATGTTTAAGGAGGATGTTTCTTTTTAAACTGAAATAGCTGTCAAGCTTTCAAACTTTGTCTTTTGGCCAAGATTTGCATCTGCAGAATTAGTAAGTTAAAAAAAATCTTCCAGTTATACTTCTTTCATTATTAAATGATATAAAAAGAAATAGATCCAGATATATAATGCTTCTATAAAAATGAAACACGTTTCAAATAAAAATCATGTGTATTATGGAAAAAGATAAAAGGGTAAAATAATTTATTGATTTACAATGATATGCCACATTTGTGTACAAAACAATGAACATTTGTGTCCCTTTTGCATGTATTTTGTTGCAAATTATAATTTTGACCTTCTGTGAACTTGCAATATCATTTAAGGCAATAATTACACTAATGGTTTGTAGATACAGTTGTTTTATATCTTTAGTTCACAAATTGTTATTACTGGAGTAATTTGTTGAAACAACCATACAAAATGCTTGTATGGTGTTTGGATGAAAGGAAGAACAGTGGCTTCAATCCTCCATCAACATATTTCATGTCAGGAAAGGATCTTTTATGAATACAATACAAAAAAAGATGCTTGTTTTTCAGTTCATATTTACTTTAGGAGTGTTGGGTGTATAAAAAAAAACAAACATACATACTCACCTCAATGCTGCAGCATTTGTGTAATGCTGCAGCTGTCCTATGCCAGCTCTAATAATAAGGGGTAAGCAATCACATGGCATTGGCCACTGATCAGTTAGCTGTTGGCCTGCTCCAAGCACAGAGCAGGTTGGGGAGGGGTTGGTATGGCTGGTGTTCTCAGCAACACGTTGAAAGGTGGAGTCAACTGTCATATGGAAGCCAGGTGCATCCTGACAATATTGTCGGAATAAGGTAAACAAGTTTTCAGCACAGCATGATTCTCAGGATCTTTCCTTTACTGTAAGGCTTCTTTCACATGGGTTGCTGAAATGTGTGCCTCTCACAGGGCCATGTTTTGCCAGCGCAAGGATGCATAAGTGTTGTGTGCATCCCTGTGCTGGCACTCCCATTGTTGTCTATGAGGCTGCACAGACACAGTCACTGTGTCCCGATATCACATCCGTGTGCATATGGATGCGTATCCCCAAAGTCACACAGGGTGTGTTTGTGGACTTGCATGCACATTGATGTTGAATTGGTACACAGTGGCTGTGTCCATGCAGTCACGTGTCCAAATAGACAACAATTGGACTGCCAGCACAGGGATGAACAGCTGGAAAAACATGGCCCTGAGCGGGTCACGCATGTCATAACCCTGTGTGAATGAGGCAGATGACATTAAAGCCCAACTCCAGGCAAAAAAAGGTTTTCTTACACAGTGGAGCTGTACTTGCACTGCAAGGCTCAACTGCTTGTTTTGTATAGGGGTGAGGAGAAAGCTTATACTCATTTGATCCTTCTTTCCCCTAGAAAACTGATCTTCCCCAAGGTCCAGCTGTGGACTGTTCCTGGTCTATGGAGCCAGTCCTGGTCTTGATGACGTTGGGAACAATCCACAATTCAGTACTGCTGTAGCGCAGGGGTGTCGGACTGGTCTTGTGCTGGGAGGATCGGAGGATTAAGTGAGTAAATCTTCTTTCTCAATCCCTTAGACAAAAACGAGCAGTTAACCTGTGCAGTGCAGGCACAGCCCCATTGCATGGGGAAACTTTTTTTCCCACAGTTGGGCTTTAAAAGCAATCTACTATTGCGTTTCTGCTTGAAGGAGCCTGATCATAGTGGTTGTTGATTTCTTTTAATGCTGTTCCAATGAAGGAAAGATGGATTATGCTGTGTTGGATACTTTCTTTCCTTACACAGTAATTCTTCTACAAAGAAGTCTCCTTTTATGCACTTCTGTGTGTTAGAAGGTCCACGTAAAAAAAGTGTGAGCTATATGCATTCTTTTTTGGGAATATTGTCAGGATCCTTCCAGAGCCTGGTGATGCTCTGCCCTGCCAGTTGAGCTGACAGTGGGCAATGGCCCACCATCAGCTGACTCTTGGTCACAGGAGAACCAAATTAAATATACTCCTGTGATTCTCAAGAGAAGTATGGCCAGAAAAAGCATTGGCAATTATTCTCTTTTAAATGGGATCCTGTCTAGGTGGACTGTTGGTATTATTTGTGCTCACATCACAGAGGTCCACTGGTGCTATGGACAGAGGTCCATTTGTGTGTTCAGAGTATGAGTTTAGTGCCTTTATCTTCTCACAATGTCTAGACTACTAGTTGTTCCTGACAGTTGCTCCGAGTAGTAACCTCTTTTTACCATTAAATTGCATGATATTGGCCCAGATACACATATTAAAGTTGAAATACCAGCATACATAGGTTGCAGTGGACATCAAAGCAAAAAATAATGCAGATTTCAGTCTGATTAGTAGTAGTTTGGTTTTATGACAATTAATTTTCCTGTCTCACTTATAATCATACTACACAAAATGCAGTATTACCCGCATAGATTGTAAAAGACACACCTAGCATTGTATCTAATCAGAGAAGGTGCAGGACAAAACTCAGTACATACTGGCTTTTGTGTATTTTATAAAAGGGCTCCACAGGTTCTATTTGCCTTGCCACAGTACTGACATCCTTTATTGGTGTTATGTTATGTTTCTTTCTCATGAAAATAAAAGATAGTGCTGTTATTTGCTTATAGTACCTTCCACAGTAGATGTAACTAAACTATCAAGGAGTCCTGTTTTACGGGCCATTTATTTCCACCTTCTTACCATAGTTTAGGCATGGATGATAGAAAAGAACAAAGGTATACTGACACTACAAAGAATTTAAAGTATAACAAAGACAGGAAAACATACCTGCTTTATTGAGTTGTGTACATTACGCAGACAGTTTTATTAAAAAGGCATCTTTTCTTCTTTAGTCTTTGATCCATGGTTGGAAAGATCAGAATATAAGACTATTTGATGTGTTCAATATTTTTGAGGCTTAGTGCATGCTTATGGGATTCGGAATACTGATTTTTATCTGCATCAATTATTTATAATATATACTGCTTTATCTTTTTTCCATATACAGAAAATGATCAAAAGTTTTTTCTATTTATTTTGGATTTTCTGCTGCTGTGTAAGATACAGGATTAGAATCATCACTACTTATAGCAGTGTGCCTCTCAAGGGGTTTGTTTATGAAAAGTAGAGCAACAGTAAAACTAATGACAGGGCAGTCATTCAGGAATGGAGTTAGGCTTGGCAATCAATAAGGTTTTAGCTTTGATTCTTAAAACTGCAGTAAAAAAAATAAATATTGAGCATGACTAGTTGCAACTGGAAACATCTACAATTTTTTGTTCAATTTTTACTAGCCATATCCTCAACTTAGCAGTTTTCCTAAAAGGCATTGCTGTCTTGAGTAGAAGTTAAGAGTAAAAGAAATCCATTAATATTTTATATAACTTGCAGTGGTAACTTTGATTGGAAAGTTATTAGGATCTAGAACATGTGCTGGTAACACTGTGGTCCACCAACCTGCAAAGTGCAGTTCCGGTGACCACCAGCAGGTTTCTTCCAGCAGTCAGCAGCAGGAGCAGGTCCCATGAATTAATCTGCACCCAGGTGCTGGCTGCTGGGAGGGTACTTAGTTCTTCCTCAGGAATCTCTCAGCTCCTCAGCATTTTACCTGTGTGCCTGTATTCTCTGTTCAATGAGCCTTGAACCAGTTATACTGATCCTGCTACTGGTACCTTTTGGCTGTGAACCTCATGCCCGTCCTGGCCCTGTTTCTGACCTGTGTTACTGCAACTCACTATACTTTACACTATACTTTACCTGATGTTATCCATCTGCTTTGCAGATAGCCTAGTTAGTTAATTTTTCATTTTTCTGTGTGTTTACTGGTGTTTGTATGGGTTGCTGTGTTTATATTGTTTGAATCCTTAATAAATCCTATTGCATCACTTCATTTTGAGTATAGTTTTCTCTGTGCAGCTGCACACATCTGATCACGCCCACTCTACGGGACACCAGCACTTGGTGTCTCAATAGGAATGCTTGCAATAAGATGGTGTTTTTCTATATGTAGAGATGTAAGGACTATACAGGTTTCAACATCTTCCAGGAACCATAATTATAATCACTCATTCCTGGTACACAGCCCCAAATACTGTATTATTTACAAATTGTTTTGTGTTTGACTTTATAACTTCAGCTTGACTTCAGTCATCCCTACTGACATCAAAAGTTTTGAATACAGAATGACAGTTACCATGCCTTGATGGACTTACTTATTCTTTCTGCCACAAGCAAAGAACGTCAATATCAGAGGCTGGATCTCTAGATGAATGATTTTGCTATTTTTATTGACTTTAACTAATTCAAGTGTTGTGTATGTAACTTTTATCATGAACTACCTTGTCAAATTTTGTCAAATTAAAAAAAATGTCAAATTAAATATTGTTTCCCTCTAATATTTTCTTATCAACATACTAGACATTGAGTCTATAAAGCCTTTGCCCATCATTATTGTAAGGAGGTATGAAAAGTGCTAAATAGACAAGAAAATAGCCATGGAGTGGGGAAGGGTTAGACCCTCTGTTTTTATTGCTGCCTTGGCCCACATTTGGGGAATTCACCATTCTATTTGTACTGGTGACCCTTATCACCAAGATAGACCACAACAGACCAGGAAGCTACCATATGGGCCAAAGCCCATCAGGCACTGATAACCCATTTTGCACCCACACATGTTAACGTGCACATTTTAGGCCAGCAGATTAGTTAAACCCCCAAATCCTTGTATACTTCCTGAATACTACTATACTTGTATACTTCCTGAAAGCAGAGACCCTGGAGAATAAAAAAGTGGTAACTGCAATTTTGTATGTAACACAATATTTGCACAGACCCCCAATTTTCTGTAAAAACACGCTAAAGGTAATTTTAGTGCACACAAATACACTATATTACCCACTTTTTGGCAAAATATAAAAGATGAGATTGTGTTGAGTAAATAGCTACCAAAAAGGTCAAGCTCTAAAATTGTACAATAAACTTTGGTAACCCAAATTGTCCATAGACGAGGCTTTAAAGCGGTTGTAAACTCCCATCGAATAATTGTGCCTATAGGTAAGCCTATAATAAGGCTTACCTATCGGTACTGTAAATATCTCCTAAATGTGCACCGTTCAGGAGATATTTACTGTATATGCAGCCCATGACGCCATTGACGGATGCGCTCTGCAGAAACGGCCACCCATGCCGTTCCTTCAGAGCCCTGTGTCCTGATCGGTGGTTCCCATATGTATGCGAGGGAATGACATCACGCAGCTCCGGCCAGTCATACAGCCGGAGTCCGCAGAACCGGAAGGAAGACGGATGAAGATGGATGCGGCCTCCAGCGGTGACAACGCATCGATGGAGGGCTTCGTTTGAAGGTAAGTTTCACATAATGTGCTAGTATGTGATGCATACCAGCACATTATGCCTTTACTTTGCAGGTCAAAAAAAAAAAGCCAGTGGTTTACTTCCTCTTTATAAGCATTTACACAAGTTAACTGTGAATGATGGCTCTAGAATTATTTTTCCCACTCTGGCATACCTAATATGTGCAGTGTAGCCTTCATCTCTGTATGTAGTTTCACCCAAGTTGCATGTATATGTGTTGGGTGGGGGGCTTCAAAAATGTTCTTTTAATGTTTGTTATTATTTGTTATATGTTGCTTTCATTTTTCTTTAACGTTATCATTGTGTCAAGGACCACCTGGAGCCAGCACCCATCTGTCTGTGGAGCGTGGTATGGAGTGCTTTGAGCTGAGGGGTTGGGACTGTCTGCACTGTGACCTCTTCAGAGAGATGCAGCTTTATATCACATAGCTAAAGTCAGCACTGCACCTATAAAACTAAGCTCCGTAATGAACATAGTTTCGGCAAGTGCAAACATTTACCCAAATATGAATACATGTTGTAGGATAGTCCTGGAATAGTTAAATTATTTACCAACCTTTTTTAATAATATTCCCTTTAGCATGGAGTGAGATATTTTTAGAAAAGGTATGGTGGTATCTAAAAGATGCAGAGAAACCAGTCTCTATCATCTGGAGATCCAAAATCAAAGTAATTTTGCACCCCCAGTCAACCTCACCATAGTTATTTAAAAAAAAACAAAAAAACAAACAAAAAACTATAATTCATCTTTAAGATGGACTAGACTCATATGTAATTAATTAAGTAAATCATTACCTAAACTAAAAGTTTTTAGAGAGATTTTTTGCATAGTGAATCAAAATAAACAATATTGCAGTTAATGTACAGGCAGCACAGCACTAGCACACAGGCATAATGTCATTGGATGCTAGTACATCCTTTTCCTGGAGCTCTTATTGTGTGTGTTGTTAGGTGGGTGAGATTAATAACAGTAAGCAGGCAAATAATGTTTGCACAATTGTTGCCAGTCTATTTCTAAATGTAAGAAAAGGATAATATGATTGTAAAATACTAATGGGGCGTACACACGGTCGGACTTTTCATCTACAAAAGTCCGGCAGCCTGTCCGACACACAGCGGACTTGCGGCAGACTTTCTAACGAACGGACTTGCCTACACACGACCACACAAAAGTCCGACGGATTCGTACGTGATGACGTACACCGGACTAAAAGAAGGAAGTTGATAGCCAGTAGTAGGGATGAGCCGAACACCCCCCGGTTCGGTTCGCACCAGAACCTGCGAACGGACCGAAAGTTCGCACGAACGTTAGAACCCCATTGACGTCTATGGGACTCGAACGTTCAAAATCAAAAGTGCTCATTTTAAAGGCTAATTTGCATGGTATTGTCCTAAAAAGGGTTTGGGGACCCGGGTCCTACCCCAGGGGACATGTATCAATGCAAAAAAAACTTTTAAAAACGGCCGTTTTTTCAGGAGCAGTGTTTTTAATGATGCTTAAAGTAAAAAAAAAAAAGTGAAATATTCCTTTAAATATCGTACCTGGGGGGTGTCTATAGTATGCCTGTAAAGTGACGCGTGTTTCCCGTGTTTAGAACAGTCCCTGCACCAAATGTGATTTTCAAAGGAAAAAATCTCATTTAAAACTGCTTGCGGGTTTAATGTAATGTCGGGTCATGGCAATATGGATGAAAATCAGTGAGACAAACGGCATGGGTACCCCTCAGTCCATTACCAGGCCATTTGGGTCTTGTATGGATATTAAGGGGAACCCCGCACCCAAATTAAAATAAGGAAAGGTGTGGGGCCACCAGGCCCTATATACTCTGAACAGCAGTATACTGGCGGTGCAAACAAAACAGGGACTGTAGGTTTGTTGTTAAGTAGAATCTCTTTGTAATTTTGAATGGGTACATTTTTAACGTGTTTAGCTCCAGCCAAAAAATCTTTTTTAAGCTTTTTGGAAAACATAGGGAAGGGTTATCACCCCTGTGACATTTGTTTTGCTGTCTTTCCTCCTCTTCAAAAGATTTCACCTCACTTTTTGTCCCAATGAAAAATGTTTTTTGAAAATTTGGGTTTTTTCTGGAACAAGGATTGGAAAGCATCAGTGGAAAGGAGAAATTTTTTTCCCATATTAACTCTTACAGGAGAGAATTTCCCTTCCTAGGGGTAGATTTCATCTCACTTCCTGTTGTCTCCTTCCGTTTGCAAGTAGGAGTCGTTTGTAAGTTAGATGTTTGAAAGTAGGGTCCTGCCCTATATACTCAGCAGAAATTTGGGCCTTAGGTGTTGCTGTGGCCACAACACTGAAAGCCCTCACAGGGCCCTGCTGTGAAATATTAGATCAAGAATTGTAATTACATGCCCCTGTTGAACAGGAGCTGAAAAATTAGGCCTTGGGCACTGGTGCTGGTGCCAGAACACTGCAACCCCTCACAGACACTCTAGTTGGAATGCAGGAACGAGCCCTGCTGCAAAGTATTGCGTCAAAAATTGTAATTACACGCCCCTGTTAGACAGGGGCTGAAAAATTGGGCCTTAGGCACTGGTGCTGGTGCCACAACACTGCAACCCCTCACAGACACTCTAGTTGGAACGCAGGAATGAGCCCTGCTGCAAAGTATTGCATCAAAAATGGTAATTACCCGCCCCTGTTAGACAGGGGCAGAAAAATTGGGCCTTAGGCACTGGTGCTGGTGCCACAACACTGCAACCCCTCACAGACACTCTAGTTGGAACGCAGGAACGAGCCCTGCTGCAAAGTATTGAATCAAAAATTGTAATTACACACCCCTGTTAGACAGGGGCAGAAAAATTGGGCCTTAGGCACTGGTGGTGGCGCCCAGAACCAAAAATGTTCTTACAAGCTATCAGCATGATGATTGAGGAGGAAGAGGATAATTACTCAGGGATAGTCACTCAGCATCAGCTTAGGCAGTCTTTGAAGGGATCTGAGATTTCAAAAAAAATTATTCGGTTACATCAGCATCAGGTGCTTGGTAGCTGGTGGTGATCCAAGACTGATTCATTTTTATGAAGGTCAGTCGATCGACCGAGTCGGTGGACAGACGCACCCTGTGATTGGTTACCACGCCTCCAGCAGCACTGAATGTGCGTTGCGAAAGAACGCTGGATGCAGGACAGGCGAGTAGCTCAATTGCATACTGTGCAAGCTCTGGCCAGTGATCCATCCTCAAGACCCAGTAACCCAGAGGATTTTCGGTGGGAAAGGTGTCCAAGTCTGATCTTGCCCCTAGGTATTCCTGCACCATGTAAAACAGACGCTGGCGATGGTTGCTGGAACCGATCATACCTTGGGGCTGTGGACCAAAAAATTGTCTGAACGCATCGGTCAGGCGGCCACCTTCTCCATCGCTCCTTCTTTGACTGACCGAAGCCTCAGCAACACGTTGTCCAGAAACAGGAGTTTGTAACCTCCCAGTCTCTGGGAACGCGTTGCACAGACCTTTCTGCAAGGCCTCCCAAAGATGTATCATCCTCTGCTCCCTCTGCGATGGCAGGATAAGGTCCGCAACCTTACCCTTGTAACGTGGATCAAGGAGGGTTGCCAGCCAGTATTGGTCCTTCTCCTTGATACCACGAATACGACGAATACGAGGATCCTTACGCAGGCTTTGCAGGATCAGGGAGGCCATGCAGCGTAGGTTTGCTGAGGCTTTCGGTCCGGAGTCCTCTGGGTCACTAAGGACGACAACGTCCGGAGCCACCTCCTCCCAGCCACGTACAAGTCCATGTGTTTCTTGGGACTGATCCCTTAAAGACTGCTGCTGATGCTGAGTGCCAGACTCCACCTCCATACTGACACAATCTTCCTCCTCCTCCTCCTCCTCCTCGTCCTCTTCCTGTGTGATCGGCGGGCACGCAGGAACACTGTCTGGATAAAGGGGGCCTTGAGAGCTAAGGAAGTCCTCCTCTTCCTGCCTCTGTTCTGCCTCAAGTGCCCTGTCCATTATTCCACGCAGCGTGTGCTCCAACAGGTGGACACGCTGTCACTGATGCATGCACTGTCACTGCTCACCATCCTCGTGGCCTCCTCGAATGGTGACAGGACAGTGCATGCATCCCTGATCATGGCCCACTGGCGTGGGGAAAAAAAAACAAGCTCCCCTGACCCTGTCCTGGTGCCATAGTCGCACAGGTACTCATTGATGGCCCTCTGCTGCGTGTGCAGCTGCTGCAGCATGGCCAACGTTGAGTTCCACCTGGTGGGCATGTCACAGATTAGGCGGTTCTTGGGCAGGTTAAACTCCTTTTGGAGGTCTGTCAGCCGAGCACTGGCATTATATGACCGGCGGAAATGCACACAGACTTTCCTGGCCTGCCTCAGGACATCCTGTAAGCCCGGGTACCTGCCCAAGAACCGCTGCACCACCAAGTTAAGGACGTGAGCCAAACAGGGCACATGGGTCATTTGTCCCTGTCGGAGGGCAGAGAGGAGGTTGGTGCCATTGTCGCAAACCACCATTCCTGCCTTAAGTTGGCGTGGCGTCAACCACCTCTGAACCTGCCCCTGCAGAGCTGACAGAACCTCTGCCCCAGTGTGGCTCCTGTCCCCCAAGCACACCAGCTCAAGCACCGCATGGCATCTTTTGGCCTGCGTACTTGCGTAGCCCCTTGAACGACTACGGAGTACCGCTGGTTCCGAGGAAGAGGCCATGGAGGAAGAAGAAGAGGAGGGGGTGGAGGAGAGAGGTGTGTCACAATCATTAGCATTTTGGAGCGTGGTGGCAGAACAACCTCCAACACTACTGCACCTTGTCCTGCATCCTTCCCAGCTGCCAGCAGAGTCACCCAATGCGCCGTGAAACTTAGGTAACGTCCCTGTCCATGCCTGCTGGACCATGAGTCAGCGGTAATATGCACCTTACCGCTGACCGCCCTGTCCAGGGAGGCATGGACATTGCCTTCCACATGCCGGTAGAGAGCCGGAATCGCCTTCCGTGAGAAAAAGTGGCGTTTGGGTACCTGCCACTGAGGAACCGCACATTCTACAAACTCACGGAAGGGGGCAGAGTCTACCAACTGAAAAGGCAGCAGTTGAAGTGCTAGCAATTTTGCCAAGCTAGCATTCAACCGCTGGGCATGTGGATGGCTGGGAGCAAACTTCTTCCGGCGGTGCAGCAGCTGGGGCAGGGAAATTTGCCTGGTACAATCTGACGTCGGTGTACCAAAAGCAGATTGCCCACAAGTACTTGGCTGTGACACACCTAATTCTACACCTTCATTCCTCTCAGTGCAGGTCTCAGAGAGGACTGGAGGTCTAGTGGGGTTGGAAATCTCAGCTGATGAGGAGCAAGGAGAGGTCCTCTTTGTTCTTTGGTGTGGGTCTTTTAGATACGCTTGCCAACGAACTGCATGGCAGGTGAACATATGTCTGGTCAAGCATGTGGTACCCAAGCGGGAGATGTTTTGGCCACGTGAGATACGCTTGAGACATATGTTGCAAATAGCAGCGGTGCGATCTGATGCACTCGTCTCAAAAAAGGCCCACACCAAAGAACTTTTTGAATAACGCGCAGAGACTGCAGCGCCCTGCACATGTGGAGCTTTGGGGTGTGATGCAGTCAATGTGCTGCCCTTAGGCTGGCCCCTGGAGGGCATCCTGCCTCGTTGGTGATGTGCCGCCTCCTCCTCCTCCTCTCTCCTATCAGGCACCCACGTTGAGTCAGTGACCTCATCATCCCCTCCCTCCTCATCACTGGAGCAAACCTGGCAGTATGCTGCAGCAGGGGGAGCATGACTGCCAGATTGCTGTCCTTCTTGAGCACCCCCTCTGTCCATGCTCATGTTACTGCCTTCATCGAGCTCAGTATCATCATCAGAGCCTTCTAAACGCTGGGCATCCTCCTGGAGCATGTACCCAACACTGTGGTCAAACAGTTCGAGGGACTCCTCAGGAGGACATGGTGGAGCTAGGGAAGGAGTCACTGATGACATTGAGCCGAGGGAAGAGGCCGCTGCTTTGCCAGACAAAGCACCCTGGACATGGGTGAGAGAGGATGAGGAGGATGAGGACGGCTTGGTCATCCACTCGACCAAGTCTTCCGCATGTTGCGGCTCAACACGGCCAGCTGCCGAAAAAAAGGCCAAGCGTGTCCCATGGCCACGTGCTGATGAGGATGCACCGTCTCCATGACCAGCACTAGACACAGAGCCTGCTTGCCCTCTCTTATTGGCTTGTGACTGTCTGCCTCTCCTTCTTGGCCTTCCAGACATACTAATGGCCTGTAGCTGCACTAAGCTGGGATATATATATATATATATATATATATATATATATATGTACTGATACTGCAGCTAGCAAAATCAACTGCCTGCCTGTAGTATGAGAACACCACCAACCTTCTACAGGTAGCTTTAGCTGAACACTGTGAGGTGGACGCACCCCACTAACTTGTAGGTTTAGCTGAACACTGTGAGCAGGACGCACTGCACTAACTGTAAATAGTCTAGCTGCCTGACCGTGGTACTAATAGGATGAAAAGAACACCAGTAATTTTCTTCAGGTAGCTTTATATACTGTAACAAGACAAGCCTGCCTGTCAGTAGGAAGATAACAGGAACGGATCTAGCTGAACACTGTGAGCAGGACGCACTGTACTAAATGTAAATAGTCTAGCTGCCTGACCGTGGTACTAATAGGATCAAAAGAACACCAGTAATTTTCTTCAGGTAGCTTTACATACTGTAACAAGACAAGCCTGCCTGTCAGTAGGAAGATAACAGGAACGGATCTAGCTGAACACTGTGAGCAGGACGCACTGTACTAAATGTAAATAGTCTAGCTGCCTGACCGTGGTACTAATAGGATCAAAAGAACACCAGTAATTTTCTTCAGGTAGCTTTATATACTGTAACAAGACAAGCCTGCCTGTCAGTAGGAAGATAACAGAAACGGATCTAGCTGAACACTGTGAGCAGGACGCACTGCACTAAATGTAAATAGTCTAGCTGCCTGACCGTGGTACTAATAGGATCAAAAGAACACCAGTAATTTTCTTCAGGTAGCTTTATATACTGTAACAAGACAAGCCTGCCTGTCAGTAGGAAGATAACAGGAACTGATCTAGCTGAACACTGTGAGCAGGACGCACTGTACTAAATGTAAATAGTCTAGCTGCCTGACCGTGGTACTAATAGGATCAAAAGAACACCAGTAATTTTCTTCACGTAGCTTTATATACTGTAACAAGACAAGCTTGCCTGTCAGTAGGAAGATAACAGGAACGGATCTAGCTGAACACTGTGAGCAGGACGCACTGCACTAAATGTAAATAGTCTAGAAGATAACAGGAACAGATCTAGCTAAACTGAATACAGTGTATATATATATATATATGCAACACCTGGGATGCATATATATACACAATACACTTTAAGTGCAGCTAACTGACTGACTGTCCTGCCTAATCTAGCTAACTCAAATGAAATGACACTGTCTCTTTCTCTCTCTAAGCACACCAGAACACACTGCACAGGGCCGCCGTGCAGGCGGCCTTATATATTGTGGGGCGTGTACTAAATCCCCTGATCCATAATTGGCCAAAGCCTCCTTGGCTTTGGCCAATTACGGCTCTCTGTTCAGGCGGCGCTGTGATTGGCCAAGCATGCGGGTCATAGTGCATGCTTGGCCAATCATCAGCAAGCAATGCACTGCGATGCCGCAGTGACTTATGGGCCGTGACGCGCCACACGAATTTGGCGCGAACGGCCCATATCGTTCGCAATTCGGCGAACGACTGAACAGCCGATGTTCGAGTCGAACATGGGTTCGACTCGAACACAAAGCTCATCCCTAGCCAGTAGCCAATAGCTGCCCTAGGGTTTTTTTGGGTTTTTGTCCATCGGACTAGCACACAGACGAGCGGATTTCGGGGTCCGTCGTAGTTACGACGTAAAGATTTGAAGCATGTTTCAAATCTAAAGTCCGTCGGATTTGAGGCTGAAAAAGTCCGCTGAAAGTCCGGGGAAGCACACACACGATCGGATTACCAGCCAGCTTTAGTCCGTCGGCGTCCGTTGGACTTTTGTAGACGAAAAGTCCGACCGTGTGTACGCCCCATAAGAGTAACAGGTTGTCTGGATTAGGAAATAAGCAAGTCCAATGGGGGAGGTAGAATCTGAGTGTACCTTGTGGAATATTTTTTTTTTCTTTCATAGTAGGTAAGGTTGAATAAAGACACTAGTCCATCCAGTTCAACCTGTGTAGGTGTATGTGTGTCATTGTTGATAATCATTTCCCTTATCCCTGTATGTTGTGTTCACTAAGATGCACTTCCAAGAGTCTTTTAAAAATATCAATACTCCCCACTGACACCACCAGTTGTGGAAGAGAGTTCCACATCCTTATCGCCCTGACAGTGAAAAACCCCTACACAGTTTAAGGTTAAACCTTCTCTCCTCCAATCTCATTGTGTGGCCCTGTGTCCTCTTACACTCCCTGACATTGAAAAGTTTCATACTTATGCTGGGATCACCATTAAGGTATTTTTATACCGCTATCATATCTCCTCTCAAGTGTATTTTCTCCAAGGAGAATAAATTTAGCGCTTGTAGTCGTTCCTCGTAATTGAGGTCCTCCAGTCCTCTTATTAATTTATTTGCCCTTCTCTGGAATCTCTACAGCTCCAGCACATCCTTCCTGAGGACTGGTGACCGGAACATACTCTAGATGTGGCCGAACCAAAGTTTTATAAAGTGTCAGGATTGTCGTTTTATCTCTGGAGTAAATTCCCTTTTTTATGCAAGCTAATAGTCTGCTGGCTTTGCTTGCTGCAGCTTAACATTGCCTGCTCAGTTTGTCTTCTACCAGGACCCCTAGATCTTTCTCCATCTTTGATTCCCCCAGAGGTGCCCCCCCCAGTGAGCAGTTTGCGTTTATAATTTTAGCCCCCAAGTGCATCACTTTACATTTTTCAACATTAAACCTCATCTGCCATGTACTTGCCTACTCCATTATTTTATTTAGGTTTTCCTGATGTAAAGTTATTGCCCTGCTTATTTTTGTGTCGTCCACAAAAACTGTGATTAAACTATTTTGTCCTGGCCTCAAAATCATTTATGAATAAACACTATGTCTTAGTTTACATGTTACAATTTATTTTTGTAAACGAAAAGGGGTATTATGTACCCCTTATTTATTCACATGAGGGGGTGTGGTATCTGAGTGCCTCCTTACTGTTAAAGGAGGCTTCCACACAGGGGCGGACTGACAACTCATGGGGCCCCCGGGCAATAGGAGATCCTGGGGCCCCCTGTCCCCGCTCATGTGTTCCCACCCACACTCAAGCCACACCCACACAAATTCCCACCTACATTTTGCACTGCCCACACTACATGCGTTCGTCACAGAATTACATTAAAGAAAGTGCAACAACGGTACATTTCCAAAATGAAAGTGATTGTAAAGGCTCTTTTTTTTTTTAAATAACAAACATTACATACTTCCCTCCACTGTGCAGCTCGTTTTGCACAGAGTGGCCCCGAACCTGGTCTTCTGGGGGTGGCTCTCGCGGCTCCTCCCCACATAAGATAACTCCCTAGGAGAAGCGCTCTCCTGGGGGAGGGGGGGGGGTTACCTTTCAGGTGGGCTCCCATGTTCAGCATTTGCGTCTATAGACACATGTTTACATACATGTGCTCATCCTACATAAAGCTTTTCATATAGAGCATGTGCGGGGATCATGGGGGTGCTTTACATTTTTTTAAAATTATTATTATTTACTTTATATAATTTTCACTGACCTCCAATGTAAAGAACATTCTTCCCACTGACCACCAATGTAAGGAACATTCTTCCCACTGACCTCCAATGTAAAGAACATTCTTCCCACTGACCACCAATGTAAGGAACATTCTTCCCACTGATCACCAATGTAAGGAACATTCCTCCCACTGATCACCAATGTAAGGAACATTCTTCCCACTGATCACCAATGTAAGGAACATTCTTCCCACTGATCACCAATGTAAGGAACATTCTTCCCACTGATCACCAATGTAAGGAACATTCTTCCCACTGATCACCAATGTAAGGAACATTCTTCCCACTGATCACCAATGTAAGGAACATTCTTCCCACTGATCACCAATGTAAGGGACATTCTTCCCACTGATCACCAATGTAAGGAGCATTCTTCCCACTGATCACCAATGTAAGGAACATTCTTCTCACTGACCTCCAATGTAAGGAACATTCTTCCCACTGACCACCAATATAAGGAACATTCTTCTCACTGACCACCAATGGAAGGAAAAATCTTCCCACTATTTATTGAATCCATATTGAGCACTATATTTGATTGGCTGCTTCTGCTTGGCACACACGCACAATCACAATCACGCACATAATGATGAAGTCATCATCATGTGCGATTGTGCGTGTGTGCCAGGCCTAAGCAGAAGCAAACAGCCAATGAAATATAGTGCTCAATATGCATTCAATAAATATGTTTAGCCATAGATATCATAAATGACTACAGGAGATAACCAGAGACTGCGAATGCGACTACAGGAAATAATCAGAGACTGCGAATGCGACTACAGGAGATAACCAGAGACTGCGAATGCGACTACAGGAAGTAACCAGAGACTGTGAATGCGACTACAGGAAATAACCGGACTGCGAAAGCGACTACAGGAGATAACCAGAGACTGGGGATGCGACTACAGGAAATAACCAGACTGCGAATGCGACTATAGGAGATAACCAGAGACTGCGAATGCAACTACAGGACTGCGAATGCGACTATAGGAGATGACCAGACTGTGAATGCGACTAAAGAAAGTAACCAGAGACTGCGAATGCGACTACAGGAAATAACCAGACTGCGAATGCGAGTACGGGAGATAACCAGAGACTGCGAATGCAACTACAGGACTGCGAATGCGACTATAGGAGATAACCAGACTGCGAATGCGACTACAGGAAGTAACCAGAGACTGCGAATGCGACTACAGGAAATAACCAGACTGCGAATGCGACTACAGGAAGTAACCAGAGACTGCGAATGCGACTACAGGAAATAACCAGACTGCGAATGCGACTACAGGAGATAACCAGAGACTGCGAATGCGACTACAGGAAATAACCAGACTGCGAATGCGACTACAGGAAATAACCAGACTGCGAATGCGACTACAGGAACTAACCAGAGACTGCGAATGCGACTACAGGAAATAACCAGACTGCGAATGCGACTACAGGAGATAACCAGAGACTGCGAATGTGACTACAGGAAGTAACCAGACTGCGAATGCGACTACAGGAAATAACCAGAGACTGGGGATGCGACTACAGGAAATAACCAGACTGCGAATGCGACTATAGGAAATAATCAGAGACTGGGGATGCGACTACAGGAAATAACCAGAGACTGCGAATGCGACTACAGGAAATAACCAGACTGCGAATGCGACTACAGGAGATAACCAGAGACTGCGAATGCGACTACAGGAAATAACCAGACTGCGAATGCGACTACAGGAGATAACCAGAGACTGCGAATGCAACTACAGGAAATAACCAGACTGCGAATGCGACTACAGGAACTAACCAGAGACTGCGAATGCGACTACAGGAAATAACCAGACTGCGAATGCGACTACAGGAGATAACCAGAGACTGCGAATGCGACTACAGGAAATAACCAGACTGCGAATGCGACTATAGGAGATGACCAGACTTCGAATGCGACTATAGGAGATGACCAGACTGCGAATGCGACTACAGGAAATAACCAGAGACTGCGAATGCGACTACAGGAAATAACCAGACTGCGAATGCGCCTATAGGAGATGACCAGACTGCGAATGCGACTACAGGAAATAACCAGACTGCGAATGCGACTACAGAAAGTAACCAGAGACTGCGAATGCGACTACAGGAAGTAACCAGAGACTGCGAATGCGACTACAGGAAGTAACCAGACTGCGAATGCGACTATAGGAGATAACCAGAGACTGCGAATGCAACTACAGGACTGCGAATGCGACTATAGGAGATGACCAGACTGTGAATGCAACTACAGGAAATAACCAGACTGCGAATTTGACTACAGGAGATAACCAGAGACTGCGAATGCAACTACAGGACTGCGAATGCGACTATAGGAGATGACCAGACTGTGAATGCGACTAAAGGAAGTAACCAGAGACTGCGAATGCAACTACAGGAAATAACCAGACTGCGAATGCGACTACAGGAGATAACCAGAGACTGCGAATGCGACTACAGGAAGTAACCAGACTGCGAATGCGACTACAGGAAATAACCAGAGACTGCGAATGCGACTACAGGAACTAACCAGAGACTGCGAATGCGACTACAGGAACTAACCAGAGACTGCGAATGCGACTACAGGAAATAACCAGACTGCGAATGCGACTACAGAAAATAACCAGACTGCGAATGCGACTACAGGAAATAACCAGAGACTGCGAATGCGACTACAGGAAATAACCAGAGACTGCAAATGCGACTACAGGAAGTAACCAGACTGCGAATGCGACTACAGGAAATAACCAGAGACTGCGAATGCGACTACAGGAAATAACCAGACTGCGAATGCGACTATAGGAAATAATCAGAGACTGGGGATGCGAATACAGGAAATAAGCAGACTGCGAATGCGACTACAGGAAGTAACCAGAGACTGCGAATGCGACTACAGGAAGTAACCAGACTGCGAATGCGACTATAGGAGATAACCAGAGACTGCGAATGCGACTACAGGAAGTAACCAGACTGTGAATGCGACTACAGGAAATAACCAGACTGCGAATGCGACTACAGAAAATAACCAGACTGCGAATGCGACTACAGGAAATAACCAGAGACTGCGAATGCGACTACAGGAAGTAACCAGACTGCGAATGCGACTACAGGAAATAACCAGAGACTGCGAATGCGACTACAGGAAATAACCAGACTGCGAATGCGACTATAGGAAATAATCAGAGACTGGGGATGCGAATACAGGAAATAAGCAGACTGCGAATGCGACTACAGGAAGTAACCAGAGACTGCGAATGCGACTACAGGAAGTAACCAGACTGCGAATGCGACTATAGGAGATAACCAGAGACTGCGAATGCGACTACAGGAAGTAACCAGACTGCTAAGGCGACTACAGGAAATAACCAGAGACTGCGAATGCGACTACAGGAAATAATCAGAGACTGGGGATGCGACTATAGGAGATAACCAGAGACTGCGAATGCGACTACAGGAAGTAACCAGACTGCGAATGCGACTACAGGAAATAACCAGAGACTGCGAATGCGACTACAGGAAATAATCAGAGACTGGGGATGCGACTATAGGAAATAACCAGGTAGCCAGTTTTAAATTTTAAACTTTCAGCAATGCACAGCTTTACAGGGGGGTAAACAACATTTCCAGGGATGGTTTAGCAAAAAAAAGGGGTCTACAGTCCAGGTATATACGGTAGGCAGAAGGACCTACCTGACCAGTCGGGCTCACCTCCCGCTCTCAGAGGTCCGGGGGCGGGGCTTTCGGCGGTAGGGGGCGGAGCTTTTGATGTTAAGGGGGCGGGGCTTTTTTTGATCCAGAGCGGAGCTCTCAGAAGTGCAGGAGAGACGCTCTAATTAGATACAGACTCAGACTACATGGGGAGGGGCGTGGCAGGGCAGGGTCAGAGCGTCAGTGGAGCTCCCTGTCCCGCCCCTCCCTGCTGACAGAGCCTCTCTCAGCCTAAGCCGAGCCCTGCTAGGGCAGCGGCGCTGGGAGCAGTAATAATCCAGGACAGGAGAACGGGGTTTTCGTGCGGTGCGGCGGGCGGCTTTTTTCTGCTGCTGACTGAGCCATTCATGGGGCCCCTCCTGACGGCGGGCCCTCGGTCAGCGACCGAGTGACCGAATGGTCAGTCCGCCCCTGCTTCCACATTCTGATAAGCCCCTCTGCCCACAGACCTCTACAAACACTGGGCCAGGGCCGCAGAAGCCCTTTTCCTCATCATGGGGACAAGGGGGTTTACCAGGGAGGTATGCCCCATATGTTGAAGGCATGTAGCCTAGTATGTTTCAGAAGGTGGGGCATGTGCTTGTTTCCCCATTTCCTGGCTTGCAAGGCTGCATATTCAGATAAGGGTCTGGTATAGAATTTGGTGAGATCTCACATCATTTTTGTGTGGGTCCCACTTAAAATTCATACCAGACCTGAAGATTCTGGTATGAAATAAGGGTGGAACATTATTTTTTTTACTTTTTTGTGCATAATAGTTCCCCATTAACATTATACCAAGCCCTCACACAGCATAAGGGTTTGGTATAGATTACATTAATATTGGGCTTCTGATGTTTTTGTGCAGGTAGAAGGTACAGGTGCACCATCCCAGCCCTGCTGCCAGCACACTGAAAGAGTCTATGAGATGCTGAAAAATGCAGTGGCTGGACATGGCTGAATGCTGTACCAAGTGGTACTAACATTTTGGGTCATATGCATCCAGGGTCAAATGCCAGTACACTGATTTCTTACGGCTCAGGCATTTGTCCATGTATGCATACAGCCCTAAATGTTAGTACCACTCTGTATAGTGTCCAGCCCCATCCTGCTGCTGCTAGCAGGGCTGGATGGTGCACCGATGTCTTTCAGCCACAAGAAAACAAAAGAATTTCAGACACAGATTTTGAATGTCCAGTGTACATGAGGCCTTAGACACAAGTGAATATACCTTTTTCTTGGAATGATAAGCAATGCTTGGGCTAGCCTATGATGTTTTTAACAGATGTGCAAAAGTTGCATAGTAACAACTAGCCCTGGATATTTTCCAAAACCATTTTATTTTGGGGTGTCAAGGCAGTGAAGCTCCGGCCGAGGTTCAAGTGTGGTCCTGGGAATGTTGCCATTGAATTCCTTGGAATTTAGGCATTTACAAAGCAGTGCAAAGTGATTACTATGAGCCCTACTAAAATCCCCAAAACGTTGCCTGTAACTTACAGTGTATCCCCAGTCATGTTTTCACCTACTAAAAAAGTACAAAATTTGCTTGCATTGAAAACAGTTGAGTCAGCAGAACAGTGTACAGTGTATTTCTTGTGACCTAATGAAGAGAATGTATCTCAGGAAAACATTAAAAAGGAACTACAGTCTGCTCACATAATTTGTAATAAAAACATCTTTGCCATTCTGAAGCTTCCCTCCAATGACTTTGTATATTATTTTATATATACTGTGATTCTACAGTATACTTGCCAAAAATGCTGCAGAATTCTCCCTATACTAAGTCTGGCTGCAGCCATTTTAACTGTGGGCAGCTGAAGCTGCTGCCTGTTTACTTACTGGATTTATACAGACACACAAAGGCACACCTCCAGCTCTACAGATTTGGCCCTCCTATGACTCATCCCCCCCCCCTCCCTTTATGGCAAACTCTCATGAGAATGAGAGAGAGAGAGCTGTGTAAGATGTCATAAGCCTAGGCTAATGACCAGACAAGAAACGGGAAGTAGGCTGTATAAGGTATTTACTGGCAGGAAAAAAAAGGTCAGAAGATTTAATAGATTGAAAGTTGAAAAAATTACTAAAGATCCACTTTAAGTGAAAAAAAAAAGATAGTTCTAATAAAAAAAGAACACACGCAGTACCTATTACAGTGTGTTCTCTATTTATACCAGGATCGCATTCATACAAGTCCTATGTAATTAAACTTTTACAAAATTTAAATAGTTGTATGCCATTAAAATAATTGTAAGCTCTATGTTTGAGTGCCATGCAAGTTTGTGAATGATGTAGGTGTGATGTAGATGTGAATGATGAGGTCTATCATATTCCAAATACCCCAATACATCAATTTATGATTAACATAACAAAACAAAGAAAAACAAAATAAAAAATGTAATTGTAGAGGATGGAGGTTTCTTCTCATACTTCACTCACAATTTGATGAAAACAATATTTTCTATAAAATAAATTGTGTTTGCAAGTAAAATGGTTAATTCTGTAGTACTATACAACCAATAGAAGAAAAGACTACATACTGAGCATTTAAAATTGCTGTTCTGCATGGTGTGTAGGAAATAAAGTATCCATTGTGTTTCTTTTGATAGCTATAGAACTCTATTGCTGCACTGTATTATATAGAGGACAGAAGTATTCCAGAAGTGGCAATGGTAAAAAATAAATTCTGTCATACTACACAATAAAGTATATGAGCTTTATTCACCAAACAGACATAGCAATTCTTCTTACAATTATTTTATATAATATTTATTTACCTTGATGTTTGATACTTGGATAGTTAAAATACATAGGTAAAAAAAGCATTGTGTACTAAGTTATATAAATATATATGAATACTTGTTTACAATGTTTCAGACAATGTTGCTACCAAGGAACAATGTACCATAATTGCTATTAGTGCCCCATTATTAGTTACTTCTGGAAAAGAACATATGCTCTTTGCCCTGTTACCATATTTTATATTCACAATTCTTTTTTTTTTTTCTTTTTTTAATTTATTTTTATTCAAATTTTTCTTATAAGACACAAAGACATAAAGACATATACAAATTGGTTGTCTAGCTTGTACAGGTAATATCGCAAGTACATCAGGAAAAAAAAAAAAAAAATGAAAGGGAAAGAAAAAGAGAGAAATAGAGAGATACATCCATGCAATGCAGTTTTAACATGTAAGTGAAAAGGGAATTTTTGGAATTTTTGGGCCGCCCCCCCACTGCCCATAAAGGCCTATACCTATTAACTAGGAATTACATTTAATCGTCGATTCTTGGTATCGTAACTGAAGCTAGTCCAACATTAGTAAGCAATGTTCATTTCCTCCAGCCACCCACTCCAAACCTTATTAAATTTCAATTGGCAGCCTCTATTAAGATAGGTATCTTTATATAGTGGAAGATTATCGTTAACCAAACGTTTCCACTGGACATTTGTGGGGGGATAGGGCTTCTTCCATTGAAATGTTATGGTTTTCCTAGCGTAAAATAGAAGCAAACCAATCATCGTGCGTTTAGCTACAGCAGGAACTAATTTTTTTATAAGGCCCAACATACAAATCTCCATAGACAGTGGTAGATTAGTGGATGCAATTTTATTGATTAGGCCTAGTACCTCCCCCCAGAATTGTTGTATCTTTGGACAATGCCAAAAGATATGGGAAAAATCTCCGGGGGTGTAGCTACATCTCCAACACTTAGGGGAGTGGGCAGGATTTATCAAATGAAGTCTGTGGGGAGTGAAATACGCCCGGTGGACTATTTTAAATTGGACTAACTTGTCACGTATAGAGACTAGCGAACTAAAAGGGAAGTCCCAAACACCATCCCAATCTTCGCCACTCAAAGCTGGAATGTCACGCTGCCAACGGGACAAAAGGCCGTCCAACCGAGGCAAGGACTCATAGATTAAATGCTGATATATGTGAGATGTAGGTTTTTTTGTACAACCTGATCTAAGAGTAGTCTCCAGTTTAGACTGTATTAATATACAGGACGAACGTGGGAATTGGGCTTCAAAAGCATGCAAAAGTTGAAGATAACGGAACTGATAGTGCTGCGGAAGATTATACTGGGAGGAAAGCTGACAAAAAGAAAGCAGTGAGGTGCAAGACACCACTTGTGAGATTAATTTTATACCATATCTAGTCCATATCTGGGGGTCAATAGATTTGTAAAAATGTGGTAGATTGGGGTTTAGCCATAGGGGTGTATTAGGGGAAATTCCCATCTGGCTGTGTTTTTCAATAGCCAAGCCCATTTTCCAGGCCCGTAAAGTAGTAAGCATAGACGGAGTTAATAAGTGTGGGGCACATGGGCCTCTGTAAATTAGGTATTGAAGAGATTCCCAGGAGCCTGCCACGGTGGCCTCCAAAGCGGAGGCCACATTGGTTTTATCAGGATTTAGCCACCCGACCACTGTCACCAGCTGTGTCGCCAAAAAGTACTTATAGCAATCCGGAAAGGCCATGCCACCCTGCGATAGTGGCCTCATTAATGTAGTTAACTTATATCTCGGTGGTAAGGAGCCCCAGAGAAACTCTGAAAAGCGTTGGTTTAGTTTAATAAAGAAGGATTTAGGAATCCACTGCGGGGAATGGCGGAATAAATATATGAATTTGGGGATGACCTTCATTTTAAGCAAGTTGACCATTCCCCATACCGATAGGGGGGAGTTATATAAATATATATGAATACTTGTTTACAATGTTTCAGACAATGTTGCTACCAAGGAACAATGTACCATAATTGCTATTAGTGCCCCATTATTAGTTACTTCTGGAAAAGAACATATGCTCTTTGCCCTGTTACCATATTTTATATTCACAATTCTATTATACCCCTTCTCAATGAACCAATAATAGGAATACCAAAACACTCACGATCTCTGATATTCTATTTCTTATGTGCAAAAATATGATTTTCTAGATCCTGGAAATCATCTACAATTAATTTAAAGTTAACTAAAACCAAACATTTATGGATTATGATTCACGAAAAATTGCCAGTATTTTACATGCCAGTTTATCAGAGATTGAGGAAATTTGAAACCTCTGGAAATGATCTTCATTAACATTTTTTTTTGTTTTGGTTTTCTCACGTTTTGGACCCATTCTCAACTTTTTTTTCGCTTCATTTTTCCCTAAACCATATATTACTTTTATACAAATTCCCAATGTCAATCATTATTGTCATTACATAAACATTGTAACATTGTTAAAGTAATCCCTGTAACCCTTTTTATTTAGAAATTTCAATAAACATCTTGAAAACAGAAATGCATAGTGTAGGTCATAACTTTTGGTCATAAACCATTAAACATTTTTTTTTATTTCTTTGAATCTGCTTATCTGTTTGGGAGGTGGGGCGAGCTTTTACTCATTCCTACTGGAATATTCACTTTGAAAGGCACCATTTGGTGGTGCTGGCCCTTCCTGTCTGGTACACTGACTGATTGTTAAGGCTTTTACTTACACCATTTGTCATTAGCTTGCGATTATATTGAATTAAAGCACATTATATGAGAATATATCTGAACATAATCTCATATAAGGTTTGACTGACAATAATGTTAACAGAAAGCAAGTCACATTAAGAATTAGTCATTTAAAGATACTAGCATCTAAACCTCTGGTGCCCAACCAGTGGCCCAGGGGTCGCATGCAGCCCTTTAGCACTTATTAAACAGTTTTTGCAGCCCCTGAAGATGGCAGTCTGTGCTTACTGAAGCCAGTAAAGGAAAACTATTCTTTACACTGGCTTCTAGCGGTTAGACTAATTTATTTATTTCATGGTGTCTTACTTTTTCCCCCCTCTAATCTCACTTCCTAGCTGTGAGAAAAATCAAATGTGGCACAAAAAAAGCTTTAGATTAGAGAGTTTGGAAGCATTTGTTTGTAAAGAAGATGTAATAGAAGTGATCTTGAGCAGTCTCATATACTGTGTCTTTAGTCTATGACTGGCTCCTGAAGCAATCCCCAATCTTCAACAACTTTTATAAAATGTCTGCAGTCTCTAACCATCTTCCATAACATGCCCATAGTTCCTGACCATCTCCCGTAGCATATCTGCAGTCTATGACCATCTCCCGTAACATGCTCATAGTTCCTGGCCATCTCCCATAGCATATCTGCAGTCTCTGACCATCTCTTGAAGCATGACCCTAGTTTTTGACCATTTTCTGTTATATATTTGCAGTCTAAGACAACTTTATGTAGCATTACATTAACTAAATATTATGTCAAGGGCCACATTTGTGTCCTCCTACATCTAGTAAGTTGACTGCTACTTGATCTAGAACCATTTATTTCAATGGTTTTGATGTACATTTAAACTATGGCTCAGACATAATTTAAGACAAACAAATAGTCAATTTTAACAATGATGGGGTTGATTTAGTAAAATATTGGAGAATAAGATCAGTGTTCATGTAGCTTAGTGAACACAGTGAAACTGCAAAAACTTCCAACTTCCTTTTTCTAAATTTTCCTTGCATGTGACTGAGTATCCAAAGTGTTGTCGGAAAAGTCAACAAAGTCAACCAATCAAACAAACATTACAGGACTCCTTTCTCAAGGTAATTAGTTACCCTTCGAAAATTCTTACTGACATTTTCCATGTGCTGGCTTTTTCTACATGCTGTTTATGGCACCTCCACGCCTTCGATCAATTTGAATTTATATTGGTTTATAAGGTATGTGTGAAGGAGTTTTTACCTGTTATTGGGTATCAAGGAAAACGCAGCTTCCGCTTATTCATTAAGCTAAGTCATGTTTTACTTTTAACCTCTTGCTGACCATCCGCCATTGTTTGACAGCGGCAGAATGGCTCCCCTGCGCGAATCGCCGTAGCCGTATGGAGGCCGCTTTAAGGGGTATAGGGGGTGAGCGCTCCTGTCGTGTCACTGAGGAGCTGATGCACATGCCTGGCGGCTGCCATGTCCGCCGGGCACCCACGATCGCTCCTGACAGAGCCAGAATGGAGATGTGTGTGTGTAAACACACATCCCCGTTCTAACAGGGGAGAGGAGACAGATCATGTGTTCCTAGTATATAAGAACAAGGATCTGTCTCCTTCCCCAGGCAGTCGCATCCCCCCTACAATTAGAACACACTGAGGGAACACATTTAACCCCTTGATCACCCCCCTAGTGTTAACCCCTTCCCTGCCAGTGACATTTACACAGTAATCGGTGGCTATTTTTAGCTCTGATCGCTGTATAAATGTCAGTGGTCCCGAAAAAGTGTCAAAAGTGTCCGATCTGTCCGCCGCAATGTCACAGTCCCGATAAAAATCGCAGATCGCCGTCATTACTAGTAAAAAAAAAAAATAATAATAAAAATGCCATAAATCTATCCCCTATTTTGTAGACGCCATAACTTTTGTGCAAACCAATCAATATACGCTTATTGCGTTTTTCTTTACCAAAAATATATATTGGCCTAAACTGAGGAAGACTTTTTTTTACTTTTTAATTTTGGGATATTTATTATAGCAAAAAGTAAAAAATATTGTGTTTTTTTTAACCACTTCAGCCCCGGAAGGATTTACTCCCTTCCTGACCAGAGCACTTTTTACAATTTGTCACTGCGTCGCTTTAACTGCTAATTGCGCGGTCATGCAATGCTGTACCCAAACGAAATTTGCGTCCTTTTCTTCCCACAAATAGAGCTTTCTTTTGATGTTATTTGATCACCTCTGTGTTTTTTTGCGCTATGTCGAAAATGTTGAAATAAAATGACATTTTCTACTTTTTGTTATAAAAAAAATCCAATAAACTCAATTTTAGTCATACATTTAGGCCAAAATGTATTCGGCCACATGTCTTTGGTAAAAAAAATGTCAATAAGCGTATATTTATTGGTTTGCGCAAAAGTTATAGCGTCTACAAACTAGGGTACATTTTCTGTAATTTACACAGCTTTTAGTTTATGACTGCCTATTTTTTTTTGTTGAGGTGCTAAAATGGCAGGGCAGTACAAACCCCCCCCCAAATGACCCCATTTTGGAAAGTAGACACCCCAAGGAAATTGCTAAGAGGCATGTTGAGCCCATTGAATATTATTTTTTTTGTCCCAAGTGATTGAATAATAACAAAAAAAAAAGTTACAAAAAGTTGTCACTAAATGATATATTGCTCACACAGGCCATACACCCCAAAATACATTCAGCTGCTTCTCCTGAGTACGGGGATACCTCATGTGTGGGACTTTTTGGGAGCCTAGCCGCGTACGGGGACCCAAAAACCAATCACCGCCTTTAGGATTTCTAAGGGCGTAAATTTTTGATTTCACTCCTCACTACCTATCACAGTTTTGAAGGTCATAAAATGCCCAGATGGCACAACCCCCCCCAAATGACCCCATTTTGGAAAGTAGACACCCCAAGCTATTTGCTGAGAGGCATGTTGAGTCCATGGAATATTTTATATTTTGACACAAGTTGCGGGAAAGTGACAAATTTTTTTTTTTTTGCACAAAGTTGTCACTAAATGATATATTGCTCACACAGGCCATGGGCATATGTGGAATTGCACCCCAAAATACATTTAGCTGCTTCTCCTGAGTATGGGGATACACCATGTGTGGGACTTTCTGGGAGCCTAGCCGCATACGGGGCCCGAAAACCAATCACCGCCTTCAGGATTTCTAAGGGTGTAAATTTTTGATTTCACTCTTTACTGCCTATCACAGTTTCGGAGGCCATGGAATGCCCAGGTGGCACAACCATCCCCCCCAAATGACCCCATTTTGGAAAGTAGACACCCCAAGCTATTTGCTGAGAGGCATGGTGAGTATTTTACAGCTCTCATTTGTTTTTGAAAATTAAGAAAGACAAAAAAAAAAATTTTTTTTTTCTTTTTATAATTTTCAAAACTTTGTGACAAAAAGTGTGGTCTTTGTGCCACCTGGGTATTCCATGGCCTCTGAAACTGTGATAGGCAGTGAAGAGTGAAATCAAAAATGTATGCCCTTAGAAAGCCTGAAGGCGGTGCTTGATTTTCGGGGTCCCGTGCGTGGCTAGGCTCCCAAAAAGTCTCACACATGTGGTATCCCCGTACTCAGGAGAAGCAACAGAATGTATTTTGGGGTGTAATTTCACATATTCCCATGGCATGTTTGAGCAATATATCATTTAGTGACAACTTTGTGCAAAAAAAAAAAAAAATTATCTTTTTCCCGCAACTTGTGTCACAATATCAAATATTCCATGGACTCGACATGCCTCTCAGCAAATAGCTTGGGGTGTCTACTTTCCAAAATGGGGTCATTTGGGGGGGGGTTTGAACTGTCCTGGCATTTTATGCACAACATTTAGAAGCTTATGTCACACATTACCCACTCTTCTAACCACTTGAAGACAAAGCCCTTTCTGACACTTTTTTTTACATTTTTTTGCAAGAAAATTACTTTGAATCCCCAAACATTATATATTTTTTTAAAGCAAATGCCCTACAGGTTAAAATGGTGGGTGTTTCATTTTTTTTTCACAGAGTATTTGCGCGGCGATTTTTCAAACACACTTTTTTAAATTTTAATGCACTAAATCACACTATATTGCCCAAATGTTTGATGAAATAAAAAAGATGATCTTAGGCCGAGTACATGGATACCAAACATGACATGCTTTAAAATTGCGCACAAACGTGCAGTGGCAACAAAATAAATACGATTTTTAAAAGTCTTTAAAAGCCTTTACAGGTTACCACTTTAGATTTACAGAGGAGGTCTACTGCTAAAATTACTACCCTCGATCTGACCTTTGCGGTGATACCTCACATGCATGGTGCAATTGCTGTTTACATTTGACGCCAGACCGACGCTTGCGTTCGCCTTAGCGCGAGAGCAGGGGGGGACAGGGGTGCTTTTTTTTTTTTTTTCCTTTATTATTTTTTTGCTTTTTTATCTTATTTTTAAACTGCTCCTTTCGTTTTTTATTGTTATCTCAGGGAATGTAAATATCCCCTATGATAGCAATAGGTAGTGATAGGTTTTTTTTTTTTTTTAAATTGGGGTCTATTAGACCCTAGATCTCTCCTCTGCCCTCAAAGCATCTGACCACACCAAGATCGGTGTGATAAAATGCTTTCCCAATTTCCCAATGGCGCTGTTTACATCCGGCGAAATCTAAGTCATGAAATGCTCGTAGCTTCCGGTTTCTTAGGCCATAGAGATGTTTGGAGCCACTCTGGTCTCTGATCAGCTCTATGGTCAGCTGGCTGAATCACCGGCTGCATTCTCAGGTTCCCTGTTGAGACAGGAGAGCCAGAGAAAAACACGGAAGATGGTGGGGGGGGTCATTCCCTCCCACTGCTTGTAAAAGCAGTCTAGAGGCTAATTAGCCACTAGGATTGCTTTTACATGAAAGCCGACCGCTGGCTGAAAAGAATGATACCAAGATGATACCTAAACATGCGGCATCATTCTGGTATAACCACTCAAAGTCGTGAATTGCGTACCTGAAGACAAAAAATGGTTAACAATAAAACACAGTAAACAGTAAAGTATAAAAAATTGCAGACCTGAAAAGCAAACATGATAAAACATAATAACAATAAAACATTGCAGAATAGAATACAGTAAAAAAGAGCAGAACAATAGAGAGAGAATAGAGAGAGAGAGAACAATGAAACGACAACAATTTTTTTTTATTTTATATATTTTTTTGTGGTTTTTTTTTTTTTTTACACTTTTTTTGTAACTGTAACTTTTATAACTGTAACCGGTTCCAGGTTTGGGTCTCTCAAAATGCAATGGCATCTTGGGAGACCCTGTGAAAGTGTGTCCTAGTCTGTGCAGTGCTGTACGCTAATACTCAACTAGTGTATGGTAGCGTTCAAAACATTCACCAATGCAAAGACCAGGATTATCAGGACAGGAGGGACAATAATAGCAGGTGTCACGCCTATATCCACGCTTGCTGCAGACACAACATCTTTTTTGGGGGGGTTCGTTGGGTAGGGGTACTCGGGAGGACATAAAAATGCCTCTCATGCAGCCGACTGCATTTGGTTGGGGATGTGAATGGGGGAAGTACGGGTGCTGCAGAAGTGGTGGGTTCCCAATTAGGATTGGTGAATGCAGCAGGAAGGGCACTATGGGCACGACGGGCCTGTGTTTGTCTTCTTCTTGGTGGCAGCGGGACACTACTTGTACTTGCCACCTCACCAGCTTGAACTGCACTTATGGGACTCGCCACGTCACCAAGTGTTACTGCAGTGCTGGTTTGACTACGACCGGGGTGTACTAGGCCGCTGGTGCTTGCCAGTTCACCAAAACGCTACCAAAAAAAACTGTTAGCAATCGCAGGGATTAGGCCTGAATCTGCGAACGCTACAGTTATGCATTTAGTGTTTTGTAAGTGACAGTGATCGATCGATACTGCACTTGGGTGGGCTGGGCTGGGCTGGGCCGGGCGGAGGGGCAAAATGCAGGTGCTAGCAGGTATCTGGGCTGATCCCGCTAACACTGCGTTTTTGGGAACCCTAAACTGCTGGGGACGCTAGTATAGATCTGATCGGATCAGATATTGATCCGTTCATATACTATACCACTAAGGGAGGTGTACGGTGCGTGCGTGGGTGTTAGCGGCACTGGCGCTAACCTGACGCTGCTTGGGGCTGGTGCTTGCCAGTTCACCAAATGGCTACCAAAAAAAACTGTTAGCGATCGCAGGGATCAGGCCTGACTCTGCGAACGCTGCAGTTAGGCGTTTAGTGTTTTGTAAGTGACAGTGATCGATCGATACTGCACTTGGGTGGGCTGGGCCAGGCGGAGGGGCAAAACGCAGGTGCTAGCAGGTATCTGGGCTGATCAAGCTAACACTGCGTTTTTGGGAACCCTAAACTGCTGGGGACGATAGTATAGATCTGATCGGATCAGATATTGATCCGTTCAGATACTATACCACTAAGGGAGGTGTATGCTGCGTGCGTGAGTGTTAGCGGTACTGGCGCTAATCTGACGCTGCCTGGGGCGACGCATATCACCACCGGGCGATCAGGGGGCTAAACCTTTATTCGGTAATAAACGGCGGGTACCCTGACACTATAAAAAATAAACTAACTAACCAGCGTCACCCGTAACAGTTATACGGTGATCACTGGTGAAAGGGTTAACTAGGGGGCAATCAAGGGGTTAAAACCTTTTTTAGGTAGTATATGGGGGTCCCTGACGCTATAAAACGCTGACGGCGAATCTAAATATTTACCTCCCTAACTAGCGTCACCAGTGACACTAATACAGCTATTAGAAAAATGATCGCTTAGTGACACTGGCGACGGGGGGGGGGGGGTGATCAAGGGGTTAAAACTTTATTAGAGGGGGTTAGGGGGGTACCCTAGACCTAAAGGGGGCTAACACTAACTGTCCTACCACACTAACTGTCACAAACTGACACCAATGCAGTAATCAGAAAAAAAAAACTGCTTGGTGTCAGTGTGACAGGGGGGGGAGGGGTGATTAGGGGGTGATCGGGGCCTGGCACGTTCTACTGTGTGTGTGTGTGTGTTTGTGCACTCACATTGAAGTCTTCTTCCGTCGGCAAGTGGTTAAATTGTCAGTCTTTTTTTGTTTATAGCGCAAAAAATACAAATCGCAGAGGTGATCAAATACCACCAAAAGAAAGCTCTATTTGTAGGAAAAAAGGACAGAAATTTTGTTTGGGTACAGCGTCGCACAACTGTGCAATTGTCAGTTAAATCGGCGCAGTGCCATATCGCAAAAAATGGCCCTGTCAGGAAGGGGGTAAATACTTCCGGGGCTGAAGTGGTTAAAGTAGCATTCCCTATCCCTTTAGTAAATCAGTGGCTAAGTACTGGGAATTATATCAATGGTAAGGTAAGTGTTAACAGATCAAAATCTTTCCAAAACTCAAAAAAGAAGCCTTCGGCTATACAAATAAGAGAGTATTATATATGCTGTACTGTCAGTTTTATGGTTAAAATACTTTCCTGTTAATACGTCTTGAAACTACTTCTAAAGTAGCTATGATAGGATTTAGAGTGAAAACTACTTAGAGGAAAGCTCTGATATTATTATAATTGAGGTTACGGCACCTTTCTGACTTTCAATCATTGTTCTGTTCTAAGAGGGGTGGTGACTTCCTGGAAATTACATTGGGTGGAGAGAGGCTTAGCTAACTTGTTCCCTTCATCACTATCCCTTCCTGAATTAATGACTCGCCTTTGAAATATTGTTTCTGGTCTGTTTACAGCGTTATTGATTTACACAGGAAAGCTTCTAATATTTTCCTATGGAAGTGTTTGATTGTTTGGGAACCCTCCATTGCATCTGAATGAGCAGCTTCTAAATGGACTTACCATGGAAACTAAGATCCTCATAACTAAGACTCTGTTTCCTGCCACTGTTTATAGTAGAAATTTGTGAATGGGTCGTGTGTTGAATATTAAATGGCCTAATGGCTAACCCTTAGTTTGAAAAGGAGAGCATGTAAATAAACAGAAGACTTTTTTTGCTAATTTACAAAAAGAGAAACACAGGGGACAAAAGTGAAAATCTACTAGCAGGAGGACAATGTCTAATAGAGGATTAAATAGATCACTGTGTTAACTCATGTTTTTACATTAAAGAATCAGAATCCCAGTAAAATATAGCATTGTCTGATTTTTTAAGAAGACCCCTATTATAATTTAGAAAATCATATCTCCATATCAGTTCTCCTACTTCCTAACACAGTTTTATCTATGATCAACAAGGAAAATGGCACATAAAATTTGTATATAAATAAAAAATAAGTAGAACTTTAAGTAAATTCCAGGCTCTAACTAACTAAGCCTAAAACAGATACCATCCCCTTTCTAACTCCTTTACTAACTAACCCGTTGAAAGAAGATACAAATACCTATTCTCAATGCTCTTCATTCTGGTCACGTGATCTCCCCACACAGTGGACAGCTTCATGGGAGAGGAGAAAGCAACGACAGCATATGGAATACCTGGGTGGTGACCTCATCCTTACTATGGGGCATCCGTTGTCTCTCCTCCCCTCTGAAGCTGCTGCTAGGAGCCAATCATATGACCAGACTGGAGCGCTCTGAGAATAGGTAAGTATAAGCAACTTCCTTCTCCAGGGAAATTAGAATAGGAGTTAGGAGGGGGGTGGGAACCATTTTGAGCTTAGGTATGTAGAACCAGGGCTTCCACTTTAAGTACCAATAAGCCCTTTTTTTCTTTTCTGTTTGAAAATTTGCACTATACAGTTACATTTTTATTTAAGTAACCATAGTCTTGGCCATTAATTAAAAAAAAATCTAATGATATCATTGTCAGATTTTTTAACTAATCTGAGCCTTCATGTGGTTATGCATTGCTGTTTTAATATGGTTGTAATAAATTTGATGCTAAAAAAAAGTATAACTGGACAGGTTATGATAAGGTGGGTTAAAATTAACCAAAAATTCTCCAGTATGAATTACAATACAAATCTGATAGGTATGTCAGTTTACATAATTATACAGCTATCAAACTGCATGATATGTGCACAGCAATCCTGTGCTTTACATGACTCCACTAACTTCACAATGTTTTACATAACTCTGATTTAGTCCAAATACCCCTTAACATGCCACATGGGCATCAGCACTTTCAAATAAACATGCAGTGGGAGATTTAAGTAGCATGCCATTGCTATGAAGTAATTAGAAAAAGTCCTGGAAAGCCGCACTCAAACTGATGTGTTGCCTTTATTGAATAAAAATCATTAAAGATACATGCCACAGCAGAAAAATGCAGGAAACTGACGCATTTCACACTGTAATCAGTGCTTAATCATAGCTGTGATATGCTATGATTAAGCACTGACTACAGTGTGAAACGCGTCAGCTTTCCTGCATTTTTCTGCTGTGGCATATATCTTTGAACATTTTTATTCAATAAAGGCAACACATCAGTTTGAGTGCGGCTGTCCAGGACTTTTTCTAATTACTTCATTGTATAAGCATTGCCAGCACCTGTTGCTTCCAGCATGGAGGAGATGTTCGTTTCCAATCGGCCTTCCTAGAGCGGTGATACTTCTCTTTCTCTGTTACTTCTGGATTTAGCATGCCATTGCTAACATCCTGAAAATTCTAATTTCCTGGCCATTAGGGATGAGCCGGACACCCCCAGTTCGGTTCACGGCAGAACATGCGAACAGACCAAAAATTTGTGCGAAAACACGAACCCTGTTAAAATCTATGGGACTCGAACGTGAAAAATCAAAAGTGCTAATTTTAAAGGCTAATATGCAAGTTATTGTCATAAAAAGTATTTGGGGACCCAGGTCCTGCACCAGGGGACATGAATCAATGCAAAAAAAAAGTTTTAAAAATGGCCGTTTTTTCGGGAGCAGTGATTTTAATAATGCTTAAAGTGAAACAATAAAAGCAAAATATTCCTTTAAATCTCGTTATAGTATGCCTGTAAAGTGGCACATTTTTCTGATGTTTAGAACAGTCCCTGCACAAAATTACATTTCTAAAGGAAAAAAAGTCATTTAAAACTGCTTGCAGCTGTAATGTAATGTTGCCCCCCCCAGCCCATTACTGGGCCCTTTGGGTCTGGTATGGATATTAAGGGGGACCCCGCACCCCCCAAAAAAAAGGCGTGGGGCCCCCAGGCCCTATTTACTCTGAACAGCAGTATACAGGCGGTCCCCGGGTTACAAACAAGATAGGGACTGTAGGTTTGTTGTTAAGTTGAATCTGTTTGTAATTTGGAACAGGTACATTTTTTAAGTGTAGCTCCAGCCCAAAAACCTATTTTTAAGCTTTTTGGATAATATAGGGCAGGGTTATTACCCCTATAACATTTTTTTTGCTGTCTGTGCCCCCGTTCAGAAGATTTCACCTCAATTTCTGCCCCAATGACAATTGGATTTTGAACATTTGGGGTTATTAAGGAAACAAGGATTGGTGATAAAGCATCAGTGGAGACACCTTTTTCCCATATTAACACTTACAGGAGAGAATTTCCCTTCCTAGGGGTAGATTTCCTCTCACCCCCTGTTGTCTTCCTCAGTTTGTAAGTAGGAGTCGTTTGTAAGTCGGATGTTTGAGAATAGGGGACCACCTGTATATACTATACGGCCTGCCCTATACACTCTGCGGAAAATTGGGCCTTAGGTGTTGGTGGTACCAGAACACTGTAAGCCCTCACATTTACTCTTGGTGGGTGCTGGAACGGGGCCTGCTGCAAAATATTATATCAAGAATTGTAATTACATGCCCCTGTTAAACAGGAGCAGAAATATTGAGCCTTAGGCGGTGGTGGTGTTGGTGGTGGTGGTGGCACAACACTGTAAAGCCTCACAGATACTCTTGTTGAGCGCAGGAACGGGCCCTGCTGTAAAATATTAGATCAAAAATTGTAATTACAATACAGTACAGCCATAGTGCAGTTGCTACTACTTTTCTGGTGGTGTACACAGTACACAATACAGTGTAGTGCGGTGTTGCAAAACAAGATATACATCATGTCAAAATATACATGGTGCATCCTCTGCCAGTGGCCATGGGGCACACTTGTCCTTTTTTTCTGCTGCTGGCCATGTTATTGAGCCAGAACATGCAGAAGAGTTGGGGGAGTGGATAACAAAGCCATCCTCATCCTCCTCATCCTCTGTCACCCAGGCTCAGAGTAGTTTTACTTCCTATGCAGCTGCCAAAGCGGCCTATTCCACTGGCTCCTTGTCCACAGTCACTCCTTCCATAGCCCAACCATCATGCACGGAGGAGTCCCCCAAACTATTCGACCACAGTGTTGGGTACATACTGCTGGAGGATGTGCAGCGATTTGAAGGCTCCGATGTTAGTTCCTAGGTTGAGGAAGGGAGTAACGTGAGCCTAAAGAGAGGGGGTGCCCAAGAAGGACAAGAAACTGGCAGTCACCTATGTCTGAAGTGGATCAAGCATGGCCACAACAGCAGCCGCTTGGGCACCACATGCTTGACCAGACATACGACGACCTCCCATGCAGTCTTTTTCCCGTATACTATATTTGAGATTTAATATCTCTCAGATATGATTTGGGTTAAATGAGAGTTCTTTGACCATGAGTGAAAGCTTTAACACAATAACAACATTTATTGGTAAGTAGTTAATACACAACCATCTATCTATAGTCTACACCAAGGAAGAAAATATTAGGTTAAAATAAGAGAATTACATGAAGGAATACAGAGTATATTCCTGAAAACGTTTATCTGCAAACATATTTAGTTACAAGTAAAATGCAGACCTTTCCCATAATTACCCTTTCACCAAGGTTCCATTCTGATGGTTGCGCTCCCATAAATGTGTGTGTTTCCCCCCCATCTAGTCTGTGTATATCATTACATGCTGATGCCTCATTGGTTGGCATAGCGTGGCTCTGATTGGTGAGCTTCCCTATTCCTGGTTAAGGACTGGCTACATCCCCAATCCCTATACTTTGCATAAGTCATCCCCCTTTAATGCAAATCCTTGTGACTATTCTGAGCAGGAGCTTAACTTGAGATTTCCCGGGACGTTAAGTATTGATTACGGGTTGGCCTCCCTTCATTGCATATGCCAGCATGGGATCCTTTGAAGTGAGTATGTGTAAGACAATGAGGTTTGGATCCCATTGTTTGTATACACAAGCCTAGGTACCGACTTGTCTGATCTACCAGAGATTTCTGTATTTGATAATATGTTCCGCCCTACATAGATAAAAGCTAAATTAAATACATTCATTAAATATAAATAAATTAAATATAAATTAAATATATTCATAATCACAATATTTTACAGCTATTAATGTAGATTTCACATAGACTCATAAGGCAACAAGTCCATTGGCAACAGCACTTGAAAGACCCACATCAAAAAAAAAGGCGGACTTCTCCTTGCACCTCATCTGGGATCTCCAACCCTAATCCAGTCCTCTTGAAAAACTGCACTGAGAGGAATGAAGGTATAGCAATAGGTGTCCCAAGTACTTGCAGCCAATCTGCTAGCAGTACACCACCATCTGGCAAGTTTCCCTACCCATATTACCGCAGACTCATGGTCTAGCAGGCATGGGCAGGGATGTTACCTTTCCTTCACTGAGAGGAATGAAGGTATAGCAATAGGTGTCCCAAGTACTTGCAGCCAATTTGCTAGCAGTAGACCACCATCTGATTTTAGCAGGCAAATTTCCCTACCCCAGTTGCTAAACCATAAAAAGAAATTCGGTCCCCGCCATCCACATGCTTACAATCTGAATGCTAGCTTGAATGTCAGCATGGCCAAATTGCTAGCACTGCAACTACTGCCTTTTCAGCTGGTAGACTCTGCCCCCTTTCGTGAATTTGTGAAATGTGCTGTACCTCAGTTGCAGGTTCCAAAACACCATTTCTTTTCATGGAAGGCCATTCCAGCTCTCTACTGGCATGTGGAAGGCAATGTTTTTGTCTTGTTGGACAGGGCGGTCAGCAGTAAGGTGTATATTACCGCAGACTCATGGTCTAGCAAGCATGGGCAGGGATGTTACCTTTCCTTCACGGCGCACTGGGTAACTCTGCTGGCAGCTAGGAAGGATGCAGGACAGGGTTCAGTATTGTTGGAGCTTGTTCCGCCACCACGCCTCCAAAATGCTAGCGGTGATTCTGCCACAGCTCTCTCCTCCACCCCCTCCTATTCTTCTTCCTCTATGGCCTCTTCTGCAGATTTGTTCTCTGAACCAGCGGTGCTCCGTGAGCGTTCAAGGGGCTACGCAAGCACTCAGGCAAAAAGATGCCATGCGGTGCATGAGTTACATAGTTACATAGTAGGTGAGGTTGAAAAAAGACACAAGTCCATCAAGTCCAATCTATGTGTGTGATTATATGTCAGTGTTACATTGTATATATGTTGCGGTCATTCAGGTGCCTATCTAATAGTTTCTTGAAACTATCGATGCCCCCCCGCTGAGACCACCCCCTGTGGAAGGGAATTCCACATCCTTGCCACTCTTACAGTAAAGAACCCTCTACGTAGTTTAAGGTTAAACCACTGCTTAGGAGACAGGAGCCACACTGGGGCAGAGATTCTGTCAGCTCTGCAGGGGCAGGCTCAGAGGTAGTTGACGCCATGCCAGCTTCAGCCAGGAATGGTTGTATGTGACAATGGCACCAACCTTCTCTCCGCCCTCTGACAGGGACACTTGACCCATGTTCCATGTTTGGCACACTTCCTGAATTTGGTGGTGCAGCGGTTCTTGAGCAGGTACCCAGGCTTACAAGATCTGATGAGGCATGCCAGAAAAGTCTGTGGTAATTTCCAATGGTCATACAATGCCAGTGTTCGGCTGGCTGACATTCAAAGGGAATGCAACCTGCCCACCAACCGCCTCATTTGTGACATGTCCACCAGGTGGAAGTCAACGTTGGCAATGCTGCAGTGGCTGTACACGCAGCAGAGGGCCATCAATGAGTACCTGTGTGAGTATGGCACCAGGACAGGGTAGCTTGGCTTCTTTTTGCCACGCCAGTGGCTACTGATCAAGGATGCATGCACTGTCCTGTCACCATTTGATGAGGCCACGAGGATGGTGAGTAGCGACAATGAATGCCTCAGTGATACTGTCCCTCTTGTCTTACTGTTGAAGCACATGCTTCATGGAATAATGGACAGTGGAGCCTATGGCTAACTGCTGCGGATGGGAGTCTAGGTGGTTAAGGAAGGCAGGTCCGCTGGAACACCAACACGGATCCCACAGGGGCTAGAGCGTAAGATTCCTCAGAGCGCGGAGTCTAAGAGCCAGCAGGTGTACATCAGAGCCTAAGAAATAAAAAGAGAGAAGGGCGCACTGGCCATGTGCATTATCTTTTGTAAAACATTTATTAAGTAAATGATAAAGGAAATTACTCACAAGCAGTAGAGAATCATGTGCCATGAATCATCATGTACATCAGAGCCTCTAGTGGTGACGATGGACTGGGCTGCAACTGGCTCCAGGTCGCGACCCCCAGGGTCTCCCAGCTCACGCCCACAGTAGGCTACAGGAGGACAGAGATAGTAGGGGAATAAGCCAAAGGTCGGGCGACTATCAGACAAGGATAAACATAGAACACACCAAAGGTCAGGGTCACAAGCAGGCAGGGATAGTTGAGAACAAGTAAAGATCGGTAACTGGAATCAGACGTAGAAGACACAGCAAGATGCACATGGAAGCTAAACATGCAATGGTTGATCAGCAAGGCAGGCTTGCAGTGCACACGTTAATATAAAGTTCCCTGATAGGGGCTGGGGTGGAGCCATGCTTTGAGGAGAGATTATTTAGGTAGCCAGGTGAGAGTGGCTGGACTCTAAAGATGAATATATGGAGGAGACGTAAGCTGACAGACAAAGATTACTGCATAACCATGACAGCTTCGTTGAGTCAGAGGAAGAGCAGTGGAGAAGGTGGCCGGCTGACCTATGCCTTTAGACAATTTTTCAGTCCTCAGCGCCAAGGTCTGATCGGTTCAAGCAACCATCGCCAGCATCTGCATTACATGGTGCAGAAATATCTAGGGGCAAGAGCAAACTTGGAGACCTTTCCAACAGAGCATCCACTGGGTTACTGGGTCTTGAGGATGGACCACTGGCCAGAACTTGCTCAATATGCAATTGATCTACTGGCCTCTCCTGCATCCAGCGTTCTTTGTGCTGCTTCCAACAATATTTTTGGTTTAGGGCACCACCACCACTGCCTAAGGCCCAATTTTTCTGTCCCTGTTTAACAGGGGCATGTAATTACAATTTCTGATCTAATATTTCACAGCAGCGCCCAACAAGAGTATCTGTGAGGGGTTACAGTGGTGTGGTACCACCACTACAAAAGGCCCAATTTTTCTGCCCCTGTCCCAGCAGCATAAAAAAAAAAGGCCAAGCATGGCCACCTGCAGAAGATGCACCATGTCCATGACCAGCACTGTGGACTGTAGACACAGAGCCTGCTTGCCCTCTTTTAGTGGCCTGTGAGCGTCTGCCTATCCTTGGTGGCCTTCCGGACATGATAGGGATTTTGTTTTGCAACACCACACTACATTGTATTGTGTACTGTGTACACCACCAGAAAAGTAGTAGCAACTGCACTATGCGTGCACAATATTGTGTACACCACCAGAAGTCTAATAGCAACTATGGGTGCACTGAATGTATTGTGTACTGTGTACACCTCCAGAAAAGTAGTAGCAACGGCACTATGGTTGCACGGTATTGTGTACACCACCAGAAGTCTAATAGCAACTATGGGTGCACTGTATGTATTGTGTACTGTGTACACCACCAGAAAAGTAGTAGCAACTGCACTATGGGTGCACGGTACTGTGTACACCAACAGGAGTGTAATAACAACTATGGGTGTACTGTATTGTGTACACCACCAGAAAAGTAGCAGCAACTGGACTATGGGTGCACGGTATTGTGTACAGCACCAGAAGTCTAATAGCAACTATGGGTGCACTGTATGTATTGTGTATTGTGTACACCACCAGAAAAGTAGTAGCAACTGCACTAGGGGTGCACGGTATTGTGTACACCACCAGAAGTCTAATAGCAACTATGGGTGCACTGTATGTATTGTGTAATGTGTACACCACCAGAAAAGTAGTAGCAACTGCACTGTGGGTGCATGGTACTGTGTACACCAACAGAAGTGTAATAACGACTATGGGTGTACTGTATTGTGTACACCACCAGAAAAGTAGTAGCAACTGCACTATGGGTGCACGGTTTTGTGTACACCACCAGAAGTCTAATAGAAACTATGGGTGCACTGTATGTATTGTGTAGTGTGTACACCCCCAGAAAATAGTAGCAGCTGCACTAGGGGTGCACGGTACTGTGTACACCGCCTGCAGTATATTAGAAACAGTACACCAGGAACGGCCTGCAGTGAGTTATAGCTAAACTGTATGCAGTGGATATATATATACGAGTCTATCTATATATATTTATTAAATACACTGCAGCTAACTGAATCACCTGCCTGCCAGAAGTATATTAGAAACAGTACACCAGGAATAGCCTGCAGTGAGATATAGCTAAACTGCATGCAGGGTATATATGTATACATATATACAAGACTATCTGTATATATATATATATATATATATATTAAATACACTGCAGCTAACTGAATCATATAGTTACATAGTTACATAGTAGGTAAGGTTGAAAACAGACACAAGTCCATCAAGTCCAACCTATGTGTGTGATTATGTGTCAGTATTACATTATATATCCCTGTATGTTGCTCCCCGCTGAGACCACTGCCTGTGGAAGGGAATTCCACATCCTTACCACTCTTACAGTAAAGAACCCTCTACGTAGTTTAAGGTTAAACCTCTTTTCTTCTAATTTTAATGAATGGCCACGAGTTTTGTTAAACTCTCTTCTGCAAAAAAGTTTTATTCCTATTGTGGGGTCACCAGTACGGTATTTGTATATTAAAATCATATCCCCTCTCAAGCGTCTCTTCTCCAGAGAGAATAAGTTCAGTGCTCGCAACCTTTCCTCATAACTAAGATCCTCCAGACCCTTTATTAGCTTTGTTGCCCTTCTTTGTACTCGCTCCATTTCCAGTACATCCTTCCTGAGGACTGGTGCCCAGAACTGGACAGCATACTCCGGACCAGAGCCTTGTAGAGTGGGAGAATTATCGTTTTATCTCTGGAGTTGATCCCCTTTTTAATGCATGCCAATATTCTGTTTGCTTTGTTAGCAGCAGCTTGGCATTGCATGCCATTGCTGAGCCTATCATGTACTAGGACCCCCAGGTCCTTTTCCATCCTAGATTTTTGCCACCCAAATGCATTATTTTACATTTTTCTACATTGACTGCCTGTCAGAAGTATATTAGAAACAGTACACCAGGAACGGCCTGCAGTGAGATATAGCTAAACTGTTTGCAGTGGATATATATATATATATATATATATATATATATATATATATATATATAAGTACCCAGCCCCCCATGTCAATTGTTTGATGATTCCTTGCCTATTAGCCTAGAAACTAGCCATTAATCTGCCTACCATAGATTTCTATATAGAGTGGTCAATCAACCCAATGGAGGGAAGGAGCCTCAATAGAAAATTGACAAAGGGTCTAACTCTTCTCAACTATATCCAAAGCTAAATAACACATTTTGCATTTATATTCCTTTTAATATATTTTAAAGGGCTGTCCTGGTATTTACAATGGGTAAAGGTTTTAGTCATAAAAAAAAATAAAAATTTGAGTTTAAGTAACTTTACAATTTCCATATATACCCAAACAGAATTCAGTTTCTCTGCTCCTAACACTTCACTCCAAGGACTAAGAAAACAATGTAGTTTGAAGGATTTTATTTATACTATTTCCAAGAGCTGAAGGAACAGCTGAGTGACAGATTGGAAAGAATCAAGAGAAACAAAAACAGGGCATACAGGGTTTCCACTTTCTAAATGAAAAACATCTGCACTCAGCTGTTAATTATTCATTTGAACAGCTTTACAAAGCATACATTAAAGTGGTTGTAAACACTTACACACCACTTTTACCTACAGGTAAGCCTATAATAAGGTTTACCTGTAGGTACTGGAAATATGTCCTAAACCTGCACGGTTTAGGGGATATTTACCATATGTGCTTGTGCCAACGTCATCGGCGCATGCACATTGAAGAAAGGACATGATCGTGCTGTGACCGTCGGCTCCTGCGTGCATGTGCGACTCTGGCCAGTCACAGAGCCGGAGTCCACGGCCCCGAAAGGAAGAGGGGTGAAGATGGATGCGGGAACAAAAGAGGAAGTAAAACCCTTTGATTAAAATTTTGTGATCAAAATTTGCAGCTCATTAAGCTTTAACTAATTTGCAGAAAAATCCATCTTTCACTAGGATTTATATCTGTGCTCTGTGCATGGGTCTATTAATCTCAGTGGTCACTTCCGGGACAATTATTTACACTACTGGCAGTGACGTTCTGTCAGGACTACAGGTCCCATGAAGGTTGCACTGTACCTTAGAGAGGGGAGCCTGTTTGATTGTGTAGACACACTGTGTATCTGCACATTGTCTGAATGTCCACTCATCCATAGGAATGCACATCCCTTGGGTGACAAATCTGCCTCTAAAGCTGGCCATAGATAGATAGAAATTTGTCTGGTTCAGCAGGGACCAACCAATATTTGATCCATGTGTGGCTACTACCACTCGACAGAAGTTGATCTGTTGAGTGGTAGTAGTCAATCTATTGATTGACTTTTCCTGAACGGAACTGTTGGAAAAAAACAGTTAAGGCTAATGGCTGCAGCACTGATTTGTGTATTCTGACAGCGGAGAATTGCCCCCCCCCCATTCCATCCCATCAGAATACAACAGCTCAGTGGGGCGGGTTCCCCCATCCACCTTGACCGTGTGAATGAGGGAATCGGTTCAGTTTTTTTCATTCAGCCCGCTAGCCGCACAAAAAAAAACTAAGCCATGTATGGTCAGCTTAAGCAGGCACACACTCAGTGAGTGCTGTCACTCTAGGGTAGGAAGTCCATTAGCAACAGGATCACCAGCTCGAAAAATGAAGTGCCTGTGTCACTAGGCTTTTGACTTATGTCCATGGCATCAGTTTGATACACTCCTGAAATCATTTAGAATTCTTTGACAGGTGCATTTGGCTTGCAATTGATCTCCTGCTAATCTTCTGTCCATTACATTTTTGGTTTACATACACTTTAAGGTTTCTGTGCTATTTAGCTGTTGTGTGATTGACATCTAATGTAAGGTATAGAGGTATGGAGAACAGGTGAATATGTAAAATCGTAAGTCAGAAATAAAATTGTATCAAACCCATTTTTTTATATTCATTTTATGACCAAACATACATACTGTATATGAGAATATTTTGGATTTACTGACTCATACTTTCACTATATAACACCATCTACATTATAAAGATATGTATGTACAACACTTTATTATTATTATTATACAGGATTTATATAGCGCCAACAGTTTACGCAGAGCTTTACAATATAAAAGGGAGACAATACAGTTATAATACAATAAAATACAAGAGGATTAAGAGGGCCCTGCTCAGAAGAGCTTACAATCTAATAGGGTGGGGCAGGTGGTACAAAAGGTTGTAACTGTGGGGAATGAGCTGTTGGAATGGTAGGAGATTAGTTGGAAACGTGATAGGCTTTCCTGAAGAGATGAGTTTTCAGGGATCGCCTGAAGGTAGCAAAAGTAGGGGATAGCCGGATAGATGGAGGTAGCGAGTTCCAGAGGATGGGAGAGGCTCTGGAGAAATCCTGGAGACGAGCATGGGAGGAGGAGATGAGAGAGCTTGAAAGCAGGAGGTGTTGAGAAGAGCAGAGAGGTCGATTTGGGTGATATTTGGAGACAAGATTGGTGATGTAGCTCAGGGCAGAGTTGTGAATGGCTTTGTATGTTGTGGTTAGTATTTTGAATTGAATTCGCTGGGTGATTGGGAGCCAGTGTAGGGATTGGAGTAGAGGGTTGGCAGACACTAAGCGGTTGGTAAGGTGGATAAGTCTGGCAGCAGCATTCATGATAGACTGAAGAGGGGATAGCCTATGGAGAGTTAGGCCAATGAGAAGGGAGTTGCAATAGTCAAGGCGAGAGATAACAAGGGAGTGAATGAGGAGCTTGGTGGTTTAATTTGTTAAAAAGGGGCGAATTTTAGAGATGTTACGGAGGTGAATTCTACAAACTTTTGACAATGATTGGATTTGAGACTGAAATGACAAGTCAGAGTCTAGGATTACACCTAGTACCCTGTTGTGAGGGGAGGGACTGATGGTTGCATTGTTGATTTTGATGGAAAGGTCATGGAGGGGGGCACAGGCGGGGGTGAATATTAATAGCTTAGTTTTAGAGAGATTTAGTTTAAGGAAATGGTGCGACATCCATACTGATATGTCAGTTAGTAAGTTAGTAATGCAAGAGGAGACTGAAGGAGTGAGGTGAGGAGTAGACAGATAGATTTGGGCGTCATCAGCGTATAAGTGGTATTGGAAGCCGTGGGCTGTTATTAAGTGACCAAGGGAGGAGCTGTAGATAGAGAAGAGAAGGGGTTCAAGAACAGAGCCTTGGGGGACCCCCACAGAAAGGGGCAATGGAGAGGAGGAGACAGAGTTGTAGGTGACACTGAAGGAGCGCTGTGATAAATAGGCAGAGAACCAGGATAGAGCAGAATCTCGGAGGCCAAGGGAATGTAGTTTATTGAGAAGGAGCGGGTGGTCAACAGTATCAAAGGCCGCAGAGAGGTCAAGTAGTAGGAGTATGGAGTACTGGCTGTTGGTTTTAGCAGTTAGTAAATCGTTAGTGAGTTTTAGTAAGGCAGTTTCCGTGGAGTGCTGCGAGTGAAAGCCAGACTGTAAGGGGTCAAGAAGGTTATTTTCACTTCAGACATGTTGGTATCCCTTCACCCCTCCACTACATCATTCTGAACATACTGAAGATAATAGACAACATATTATAAATGTACAAAATTCCAGCGCTTCCTCCCTCTCACACTTTTTTTTTTTTTTACTACAGGCTCAGCTTTCCTGTCCTAAAATATCCTAGCATATCAGAGTACCCATTTGCTCACCAAGGTTTCCCAATAACCTCTGGGTTCCTAGACTAGCACAGATAAGATAGGTTTCTCTGTTTCCCTTTCTCAGCAGCTCAGTGAGACCCCACCTGATGAGGCAGAGGTAGCTGAGAAAGTGGTAAGCAGCCTCAGCCTTCTTAGGCTCCATGCACACTGAAGCTCATAAACGAACGTTTTTGGGAGTTTGGCCATTTTATTAACAGCCCATAAACTCCCCTCTATGTTATCCTATGTGTACATGGACTTTTTTGGACATTTACCAGCAAGGGAGTTTATGAGCTGTTGTCTGAACGCCCTAAAATTGTGTTCAAGAGCAGTCCTGAAAATGCCAGGTGCCGCTAAAAACTGTTAAACGCAGCTTAACGCTGTATACATTAAGCCTCATCAGGCATTTCTTTACCTCTATTCAAAATCGATGATTTGAATAGCAGTCGCACCAGAAGTTGGATCATGATGATGCGACTTGCGGTGCGACTTGTGTGCTGAGGGTGAAGGGGATCCCCCGCCAAACTGAAAAAAAATTTGCATGGGGTTCTCCCCCTTGGACGATACCAGACCGTTTTGTCTGGTATGGATTTTAAGGGGAATCCCCCCACACCAAAAAAAATGGCTTGGGGTCCCCCCTAAAATCCATACCAAACCCTTATCTGAGCATGCGGTCCAGCAGGTCAGGATAGGGGGGCGAGCAACCCTCCCCCATCCTGGACCATACCAGGCCACATGCGGGGCCCTGTGCCCCCCACCCCAAAGCACTTTGTACCCATGTTGTTGAGGACAATTGCCTCTTCCAGACAACCCTGGCCGCTGGTTGTCGTTGTATGCGGACGGGTAGCTTATTGGAATCTGGAACCCACCCTATGTGAAGGAGTATGGGGTACATTGTACCACTACCCATTCACTTCAAAAAAAGTGTAAAAAATAATCACAGTACACAGGTTTTTAAAGTATTTTATTAAGGCAGCTCCGGCGTCTCTTCCGATTTCTTCTCTCCTCTCCGGCTCTTCTCCCTCCTCCGGTTCTTCTCCTCTCTGCACTGTCTTCTTCCTCTTCTGCCGGGTCTTCTCTCTCCGCTGTCTTCTCGCTCTCGCTCTGATTGAGTCAACATCTGAAGAAGAACAGAAGCATAAGACATCAGAGAAGATCCGACAAAAGAGCGAGAAGGCAGCGGAGAGAGAAGACCCGGCAGAAGAGCAAGAAGACAGTGCAGAGAGGAGAAGAACTGGAGAGGGGAGAAGAGCCAGAGAGGGGAGAAGAAATGGGAAGAGACGCCGGAGCTTGCCTTAATAAAATACTTTAAAAACCTGTGTTTATTTTTTACACTTTTTTTTTTAGGTGAATGGGTAGGAGTACAATGTTCCTCATACTCTTTCATATAGGGTGGGGGGCCGGGATCTGGGGGCTCCCTTCTTAAAGGGAGCTTCCAGATTCCGATAGGACCACCTACAGACCCCCACAACCACCAGCCCCAAAGCACCCACCCCCCCATGTTGAGGGCATGTGGCCTGGTATGGTCAAGGGAGGGGCGCTCACTCACCCCCCCATCCTGACCTGCTGGGCTGCGTGCTTGGATAAGGGTTTGGTATGGATTTTGGGGGTGACCCAACGCCAAAAGGAATGATGTGGGAGATTCCCCTTAAAATCCATACCAGACTGAAGGGCCTTGTATCGTCCGAGGGGGAACCCCACGCCAATTTATTTTTCATTTTGGCGGGGGTTTCCCTTTATCTTCATCACACAAGTCGCACCACAAGTCGGATTATCATAGGGAACCATTGATTTTGAATAGAGGCAGAGAAACACAGCTAAAAGCCAGCGCAACTAAATGCGCATTGACGCCAATGCAAAACGCTGATAAAATCACGATTTTAAAGCAGCATTTTCCTGCCGGCAATCTGTTGTCTAGAACGACTTTTTTGAGCGTCCTGTGTGCGTGGAGCCTTAGAAATGGCATGTGGAGAGCTGGGCAGGAGCCTAATAGCAGGCAGCTTCCCTGGAAGACCCAAATACTGTGGGGAGCCATTCCCCTATCGTTACCAGAGTACTTTACGCTGTGTGCACAATTATTAGGCAAGTGAGTATTTTGACTAGATCATCATTTTTATGCATATTGTCCAACTCCAAGCTGTATAAACTTGAATGTTTATTGGATTTAAGCATATCAGATGATGTGTATTTGTGTTATGAGGAAGGGTCTGGCCTAAGGAGATCAACACCCTATATCAAGGTGGGCATAATTATTAGGCAGCTTATTTTCCTCAGACAAAATAAGCCAAAAAAGAGACTTAACTGACTGAAAAGTCATAAATTGTAACAACCTTGTGTGTGTAGCAGCCTCCCCAGCACACCCCTAATTACTTACCTGAGCCCCATCCCTCTCCAGCGATGTCCACAAATGTCTAAGCCGTCCAGCACACTCCTCCTGATTGGCTGAGACACAGCAGCAGCACCATTGGCTCCGCGGCTGTCAATCCAAGTCATTCAGGGGGGGAGGGGGTGGGGCCAGGGCGGAGCTCCATGTCTGAATGGGCATATAGAGGTGTGACTCGGCTCCAGTGCCCCCAAAGGAAGCTGCTGACTGTGGGGGCACTTGATAGGAGGGAAGAGCCAGGAACAGCAAAGAGGGACCCAAGAAGAGGAGGATCTGGGCTGCCCTGTGCAAAACCAACTGCACAAAGGAGGTAAGTATAACATGTTTTTTTTTTTTTTAAATGAGACTTTACAATCACTTTAAAGATGAGCTAGTTGGACCTTTTCGGGTTGAAGATGGACTCAAAATCAACTCCCAAACCCACTGCCAGTTTTTAGATGACACTTTCTCCAAGCAGTGGTACAGAAAAAGTCTGCATCTTTCAAGACAATGCTCCATCTCATGCATCAAATTACTCCTCTGTGTGGCTAGCCAGTAAAGGCCTTAAAAATGAAAGAATAATGACATGCCCCCTTCCTCACCTGACCTAAACCCTATTGAGAACTTGTGGGCCCTTCTTAAACGGGAGATTTACGGTCAAGGAAAACAGTACACCTCTCTGAACAGTGTCTGAGCGGCTGTGGTTGGTGCTGCACAAAAAGTTGTTCGTCAACAGATCAAGAAACTGACACTCCATGAATGGAATGCTTATGACTGGTATCGAAAAGAAGGATGGCTATACTGGTTACTGATTTTTTGGAAAATGTTAGAAATGTTTATTTGTAATTTTTGAATTGTTTTCTTTTTATTCTCACTTTAACAGATGAAAATAAACAAGTGAGATGGGAAAATTTTCTGTTTTCATTTAGTTGCATAATAATTCTGCACACTAATGCCCTGTACACACGGCCGGACATTGATCAGACATTCTGACAACAAATTTCATGGATTTTTGCCAACGGATGTTGGCTCAAACTTGTCTTGCATACACACGGTCACACAAAGTTGTCGGAAAATCCAATCGTTCTGAACGCGGTGACGTAAAACACGTACGTCGGGACTATAAACGGGGCAGTAGCCAATAGCTTTCGTCTCTTAATTTATTCTGAGCATGTGTGGCACTTTGTGCGTCGGATTTGTGTACACACAATCCGAATTTCCGGCAACGGATTTTGTTGTTGGAAAATTTTATAGCAAGCTCTCAAACTTTGTGTGTCGGAAATTCCTATGGAAAATGTGTGATGGAGCCTACACACAGTCGGAATTTCCGACAACAAGTTCCTATCACACATTTTCCATCGGAAAAACCTATCGTATGTACAGGGCATAGTAGATGCCCAACATAGATATTCTCCTAAGAAAGCCAAAACCTCACTTTTACTTTCTTAAATATTCAGGTTTGAGGTTTATTAACATTTTGGATTGGCCAAGAGCACTGTAGTTGTTCAATAATGAAGTTAATACTCAAAAATACAACTTGCCTAATAATTGTGCACACAGTGTAGTTGCAGTGGGGTGGCCCTTTTTTCTTGGGCCTTGAATCCCTCCACCTGTTCACCTGTGTTGCCAGAGCTACCCTCAAAGTTAGAATCACATAATTTGCAAAATTGTAAAAAAATTATAGTGACACTTTTTTGTCTGTAGGTGGAGTCTTTCTATAATTAGGGGGTGGGGCATTTGTTTGTAGGTGTGACGTAGTGGGGATAGAAAAATGGGCATGTTTTAAACAAAATACTGGGCATGGTTTAAAAGGGGCGTGGCTCAAATGGGGTATGGTTAGAGTCTGAGATTAACCACTTCAGCCCCGGAAGGATTTACCCCCTTCCTGACCAGAGCACTTTTTACAATTTGGCACTGCGTCGCTTTAACTGCTAATTGCGCGGTCATGCAATGCTGTACCCAAACAAAATTTGTGTCCTTTTGTTCCCACAAATAGAGCCTTCTTTTGATGGTATTTTATCACCTCTGCGGTTTTTATTTTTTGCGCTATAAACGGAAAAAGAACGAAAATTTTGAAAAAAAACTATATTTTCTACTTTTTGTTATAAAAAAAATATAATAAACTCAATTTTAGTCATACATTTAGTCCAAAATGTATTCAGCCACATGTCTTTGGTAAAAAAAATGTCAATAAGCATATATTTATTGGTTTGCGCAAAAGTTATAGCGTCTACAAACTAGCGTACATTTTCTGGAATTTACACAGCTTTTAGTTTATGACTGCCTATCTCATTTCTTGAGGTGCTAAAATGGCAGGGCAGTACAACCCCCCCCCAAATGACCCCATTTTGGAAAGTAGACACCCCAAGGAAATTGCTGAGAGGCATGTTGAGCCCATTGAATATTAATTTTTTTGTCCCAAGTGATTGAATAATGACAAAAAAAAATAAAAAAAATAACAAAAAGTTGTCACTAAATGATATATTGCTCACACAGGCCATGGGCATATGTGGAATTGCACCCCAAAATACATTTAGCTGCTTCTCTTGAGTATGGGGACACCACATGTGTGGGACTTTTTGGGAGCCTAGCCGTGTACGGGGCCCCGAAAACCAATCACCGCCTTCAGGATTTCTAAGGGTGTAAATTTTTGATTTCACTCCTCACTACCTATCACAGTTTTGAGGCCATAAAATGCCAGGACAGTTCAACCCCCCCCTAAATGACCCCATTTTGGAATGTAGACACCCCAAGCTATTTGCTGAGAGCCATATTGAGTCCATGGAAGATTTTATATTTTGCCACAAGTTGCGGGAAAATGACAAACTTTTTTTTTTTTTTGCATAAAGTTGTCACTAAATGATATATTACTCAAACATGCCATGGGCATATGTGGAATTACACCCCAAAATACATTCTGCTGCTTCTCCTGAGTATGGGGATACCACATGTGTGGGACTTTTTGGGAGCCTAGCTGCGTACGGGGCCCCGAAAACCAATCACTGCCTTCAGGATTTCTAAGGGCGTAAATTTTTGATTTCACTCCTCACTACCTACCACAGTTTCCAAGGCCATAAAATGCCAAGATGGCACAACCCCCCCCCCCCAAATGACCCCATTTTGGAAAGTAGACACCCCAAGATATTTGCTGAGAGGCATGGTGAGTATTTTGCAGCTCTCATTTGTTTTTGAAAATGAAGAAAGAAAAGAAAATTGTATTTTTCTTTTTCTTTTTTCAATTTTTAAAACTTTGTGACAAAAAGCGAGGTCTGCAAAATACTCACCATACCTCTCAGCAAATAGCTTGGGGTGTCTACTTTCCAAAATGGGGTCATTTGGGGGGGGGGGTTGCGCCATCTGGGCATTCCATGGCCTCCGAAACTGTGATAGGCAGTGAGGAGTGAAATCAAAAATTTACACCCTTAGAAATCCTGAAGGCAGTGCTTGGTTTTTGGGGTCCCGTATGCGGCTAGGCTCCCAAAAAGTCTCACACATGTGGTATCCCCGTACTCAGGAAAAGCAACAGAATGTATTTTGGGGTGTAATTTCCAGAGGTGGGGGACTCGAGTCACATGACTTGACTCGAGTCGGACTCGAGTCACCTGTTTGAGGACTTGCGACTTGCTTGACAAAATTAAATAAATGACTCGACTTGACTTTGACTTGCCACTAATGACTTGTGACTTGACTTTGACTTGGGCTATTTGACTTGCAATGACTTGCAATGACTTGGCACCACCAGTGCTGTGTCTTGGCCTAGGCAAAAGCCGCCCCCCCACAAAAGAAATCTCCCCCGAGTCCCGGCTTCTGCCCGCACAAATACAGCTTGCTAACATTGTGGGCGGGGATCGCATAGGTGTCCGCGAGCGGCGCTTGCAGTGTTCGCGGCCGCCGCAGACTTTTTTTTATTTGATGATGACTGCGCTGCAGTCTCTCCTCCTAGGCTGTACAGGTCTCTGTATTCCGTCCGGCCAGGCTGCGGCGCCGCCCCCCTCCTACTGCGGAGTGATCTCTGAGGGAGGGGCTGGGCTTCTGTGCAAGTGTGCAGAGCCAGCAGCGTGAGTCGCGGGCCTCACGTGGGGGAGGAAGAAGGAACTGGAAGTTGCCCAAGGAGCCAGCCAAGCCTAGCCGACTGACTGAATCTGAGTGGAGTCCAGTCCAGCAGCCATAGAGTAAGTCATGGCAGACTATTATTCTTCTACTGAGGGGGCACTGGAGCAGGGACAGTCACACGACTCAGGGAGAAACTGGTCTGAGAATGGGGGACAGTGCAGTGGTCGTCGCAGCACAGAAGAAAAAGCACAGAGCCCGGAGCCAAGGAGGAGGAAACAGATTTGCAGAAGCTGCAGGTTTGTTTGATGCAGTGCCAAGCAAATGCTTCCCTGCAAACTTTGCAGGGAAGCATTAGCTTGCTTGGCACTGCATCAAACAGACCTGCAGCTTCTGCAAATCTGCACTAGTGATGTAGCAGCTAGCAGGGCCCTGGCCTGGCCTGTACTGATGATTACAGGACGCAGATATGATTGCAGATGCAATCAATCATCAATATCATTGCACATGCTAAAACTATGAAACCTAGGTAGGTACAAACCTTCTTTCCTTGTTTTCTCCTCCTCCTCGTGCTTTTTTTCTCCTGCGCTGCGACGGCCACTGCACTGACCCTCAGTCCCAGACCAGTTCCTCCCTGAGTCCTTCACTAATTAACTATTACTTGTGCGAAGTACAAAGTGCTCAACGTGTATATTACATAAAAATCATATTGCTGAATTAAGTTCTCCATGCGTACTACAAACTCATTAAACAGTCCACATCCAGTGAAAGTTCATGTACTGCAATGCTCCATGCATGCTGAAATCAATGCAAACTTTAGCACTGGTCACTGTATTGGTGTCACTGGTGCCCAAAAGTGTCGCTATGAGTCACTAATGTAATATTCTAAAATGGAATGATAAACGTCACTGTTTTAAACAAGGTTAGGTTAGGACCGTATATATATAATACATTAAAAATAGTTCTGTAAGTACTAGTGTACTAAGCAGCAACACCTTATTTTCTGGCAGTGCCCGGGCCATCCCGACAGCAAACTCTGGATCCACCCCTGACAGATCAACGCACAAGGCAGCTATAATGGAGGGAGCGATTCCAAAAATAATTAAATTTGGATTTAAGGATTATGTTTTAGATGTTTGTGAAAAGAAGAGAATGGCGATATGCAAGGTCTGCAACTCAAAAATAAGAGACACGTCCACCACAACATCCAACTTCATCCGTCACTACAAAACCCACAAAGAAAAGTAGGTACAGTAACGTCACGTGTATGTGTGTATATATATATATATATATATGCAAATTAGGCCTACATCCCACTTTAGGTGGGAGCAGAGTGTATTGTTGTTCAAATCAATAAATCACATAGCTAACTTTTTTTTCTATCTCTCTTCTGTTTACTCTATAGATATGAAGAGTACATCCATACCAAAGGGACTTTTGATGATACCCAGCCTCAAATCTCACAATTCATCGCACAGGGGACTGTGCAGCAATACCACTGCAACCACCAGCAGCAAAAGGCAATTACAAACTCAATCCTGTCAGACCTCATTATAAACTGCAACATGCCACTGTCCATCATTGAACATCAAAGCTTTCGTCGCTTTTTGTCAATAGTAGACAACAAGTACTCTCCAGTAAGTAGAAGAACAATTACTGGCAAGCTTGACAATCTGGTGGCAGATAGGAAAATGAAGCTGAAAAATGAACTCGAAGTGGTAGATCATCTGTCAGTGACTGTAGATATATGGTCAGACCGCAGGATGAGAGGCTTTCTTGGAGTCACAGTGCACTGGATCAACATTGAGGATGACCGTCTTCAGTTAAAATCACAGTTGCTTGCGTGCAACCGCTTCAAAGGTCCCCATACAGGGGAAATAATTTGTGAGGAATTTGAGCATATATGTGAAGAGTACAAGATTAAAAAAAAGGTAGACCACATCATTTGTGACAACGCCGCAAACATGAAAAAAGCATTCACTACATGTTTTCCAGGACAGCTAGATGAAGACGATGACCTTGATGATTCAGACATTTGGAATGACCCGTCAGTGGAAGAACAGGAGATGTTTGACAATTATTTGAGTGCAAAAACCCAGACTAGACTTCAATGTTTTGCACACACGCTTCAATTGGTAATAGGTGATGGACTTAAAGAGACTAAATTAGTCAATGCAGCTCTCGCCAAAGCTTCCAGGTTGAGCTCCTTGTTACACACAAGCACCTCTTTCAAGGAAAAATTTGAGGAGGAGTTTTTACAGCGTGGAATCCCTGCCTCTGTTACCACACGCTGGAATTCCACACTGAGGCAATTGAAATCAGTGGTCAGCTGTGACCAGCTGAAACTGACTAGAATGCTTGAAGATGGGGGACACAAAGAGACTGTATTCACAGCTAGAGAGTGGAATCAGATTAAGGAACTCGTGGATGTCCTTCAACCTTTTGGAGAAGCCACAGACCTCTCACAGGGAGAAAAACTTGTGACAATAAATGCTGTTGTACCCTGTATCCTTTCTCTGAATCACCACTTGGAAAATCATAAAGAGAGCGTGCGCTACCTTGGTGGCTTGATCCGTAGCCTGCAAGAATCACTCCAAAGACGATTCGAAGGGATCTTTGTCAATGTGAGGATGGCAGATGAACAGAATGATGTAGCAACCTTACCCTTCTCTGACCCTCTATACCTAAAAGCTGCTCTGCTGGATCCTTCATTTGGCACCATGTGGTTGACCCATGATGTTTTGGCTACCGAAAATGTCAAGGAGGCTGTGTCTGCGATGATAAAAAGTATGTTATGTTTTTGGTAATAACCCGTTTGCAGTAATAACACCTGAGTGCATTGAGTCACTGTTTTATGCTTGTGTTTTTCAGACTTGATTCTCAAAGAGGACTGCAAGCCCACCCCAACAACCACCGATGAAGACGAGCAAATGCCAGTGGCAGAGTCAGAGAGTCAATCTGGGCTGTTCACAGCATACCGCAAAAAACAGAAGAGAGATTCATGTTCCAGTCCCCAAATTCAGCTGAACCAGTATTTAGACATTTGTGATGGACAGAGCTGCCTTCAGTTTTGGGCCATGAACAGGCACATGCTCCCCTCTTTGTTCAGGGTAGCGGTAAGAGTAATGTCAGTCCCTGCATCAAGCGCACCTGTTGAACGTGTGTTTAGCCATGGTGGGGTGATAATGCGACCCCATCGCTCACAACTGAGCGAGAAAGTACTTTCAAATTTAATTTTTTGCAAATGCAATGCATTTTAGGTGGCTATTCTTAGAATAGCCACTTAACATGCATTGCATTTGCAAAAAATAGTATTCTGAGAAGTGAGAATACTATTTTTTGCAAATGCAATGCATTTTAAGTGGCTATTCTAATAACTAAGAAAAAAGGAATAGAAGTTAGGCGCTGTTTCCAAGCCTGGTGAATTCAAATGTGTTATTCCCTTAGTGGGAGGGCAGTATGGACTGGAGTGGGAAAGATTGTAAAGATGTTGCCTATAGTATTTAGTGAATGTTTATCCCGTGGAATTACTATAAAGGTCCTGGATGTGCATAAGTCAAGTTGGTTGTCTGACTTAATAAAGTGCAGTGTGTGCTCTAAAAAAGATATAACTTAATCTGTATAAATATAATATATCCATATATAAATGAACCCTATTTTTAAATTAAAAATATTTGTGCAAAATTATGTGATCCATAACGTAATCGATAATGTACATATGTAGTGAACAAACAAATATATATAATCAAGTGCTTTCAGTGCTGCTACAAAAAAAACCCCTGGATTCTGATGGATATTCCAATAAGTAAACCTTTCAGTGCGTGCCTTAATCCGTGTTCTAATAGTGATTGATTGCACTCACCAGATCCTAGCAGCACTGAAAGCACTTGATTATATATATTTGTTTGTTCACTTCATATGTACATTATCGATTTACGTTATGGATCACATAATCTTGCACAAATATTTTTAATTTAAAAATAGGGTTCATTTATATATGGATATATTATGTTTATACGGATTAAGTTATATCTTTTTTAGAGCACACACTGCACTTTATTAAGTCAGACAACCAACTTTACTTATGCACATCCAGGACCTTTATAACACATTTGAATTCACCAGGCTTGGAAACAGCGCTATTTACTTCTATTCCTTTTCTCTAATATCTTACTCCACCTAGTGGAAGTAATCGGTAGTGGCAGCAGTTCCAACAACATTCTTTAATTTTTAAATTTTTATTCCATTGCATGCATCCCATTGCGCGGGTGTTTCTCCGTCTTTTTTCTATTCTAATAACTAAGCTCAAAGTTTGAACTTGACACAATGCCAAATTGCCAATATCTGGACACTTGAAGAATGGTGATGGGAATACTATTATTCTCATCACCATTCAAGTGTCCAGATATTGGCATTGTGTCAAGTTCAAACTTTGAGCTTAGTTATTTTCCCCCTCAGCAAGGACTACATTTTTTTCAGGCTTGTTGGCCATTTAATTGCTGAGTGTTCTGCTCCTTGTCTGCTATTTGGGCATTCAAAGTGTTTCTTTAATATGCCAAGAAAAAAGCACTAAGCTGTTTTGTTAATGTTGAAAATAAAACAAAACCTTTCCTGAAAACTGACTTTTAACTCATTTAAAGGATGGAAATGGGGTAGATCAGTATTTTGACTTAATTTGTGACTTGACCAAAATAAATGACTTGACTTGACTTGCTTGACTTCTAGCAGGGACTCGACTTGACTTGCTTGCTTTTCGCCACAGTGACTTGGGACTTGCTTATGACTTGAAGGTTAAGACTTGAGACTTGCTTGTGACTTGCACATGTGTGACTTACCCCCATGTCTGGTAATTTCACATATTCCCATGGCATGTGTGAGCAATATATCATTTAGTGACAACTTTGTGCAAAAAAAAAAGGATTTGTCTTTTTCTCGCAACTTGTGTCACAATATAAAATTTTCCATGGACTCGGCATGCCTCTCAGCAAATAGCTTGGGGTGTCTACTTTCCAAAATGGGGTCATTTGGGGGGAGGTGTGAACTGTCCTGGCATTTTATGCACAACATTTAGAAGCTTATGTCACACATCACCCACTCTTCTAACCACTTGAAGACAAAGCCCTTTCTGACACTATTTGTTTACATGAAAAAAATATTTTTTTTTGCAAGAAAATTACTTTGATCCCCAAACATTATATATTTTTTTAAAGCAAAGGCCCTACAGATTAAAATGGTGGGTGTTTCATTTTTTTTTCACACAGTATTTGCGCAGCGATTTTTCAAATGTATTTTTTTGGGAAAAAACACACTTTTTAAAATTTTAATGCACTAAAACACACTATATTGCCTAAATGTTTGACATAAAAAAGATGATCTTAGGCCGAGTACATGGATACCAAACATGACATACTTTAAAATTGCGCACAAACGTGCAGTTGCGACAAACTACATACATTTTTAAAAGCCTTTAAAAGCCTTTACAGGTTACCACTTTAGATTTACAGAGGAGGTCTTCTGCCAAAAATGACTGCCCTCGATCTGACCTTCGCAGTGATACCTCACATGCATGGTGCAATTGCTGTTTACATTTGACGCCAGACCAACGCTTGCATTCGCCTTTGCGCGAGAGCAGGGGGGACAGGGGTGCTTTTTTTTTTTTTTCTTTCTTTTTTTTTCTTTTTTTTCTTTTTTTTTTAAACTGTTCCTTTCATTTTTTTTTTGCTATCATTTTTATTGTTATGTCAGGGAATGTAAATATCCCCTATGATAGCAATAGGTAGTGACAGCTGCCACTGTCACCTGCCACCAGATGTCATCAGGTGTCTCCAGCAGAGTCCCTTCTTACATTAGGTGTCCCCAGCGGAGTCCCTCCTAACATCAGGCATTCCCAGTAGAGTCCCTCCATACATCAGGCATTCCCAGTAGAGTCCCTCCTTACGTCAGGCATTTCCAAAAGAGTCCCTCCTTACATCAGGCATTCCCAGTAGAGTCCCACCTTACATCAGGTGCCCCCAGCAAAGTCCCTTCTTACACCAGGCATTCCCAGCAGAGTCCCTCCTCATATCAGGTGCCCCCAGTAGAGTCCCTCCCTACATCAGGTGCCCCCAGTAGACTCCCTCCTTACATCAGGTGCCCCCAGTAGAGTCCCTCCTTACATCAGGCATTCTCAGCAGAGTCCCCCCTTACATCAGGTGTCCCCAGCAGAGTCCCTCCTTACATTAGGTGTCCCTAGAAGAGTCCCTCCTTACATCAGGTGCCCCCAGCAGAGTCCCTCCTTACATCAGGTGTCCCCAGCAGAGTCCCTCCTTACATCAGGTGTCCCCATTAGAGTCCCTCCTTACATCAGGCATTCTCAGTAGAGTCCCTCCTTACATCAGACATTCCCAGTAGAGTCCCTCGTTCCATCAGACATTCCTAGTAGAGTCCATCTGTCAGAGAGGTTACCTGGTTGAGTGCCGTTGCGCGTTGGTGCGCACGTTCCGGTGCGCGTTGGTGTGCGCGCTCCTGTGGGCACTGGTGTGCATGTTCCGGCTGACCCTGGTGTGCTCGGTGGTGCCCGGGTGTGCGCGCATGTGCCTGTGGGCACTGGTCTGCGTGCTCCTGTGGGTGCTGGTGCACGCGCCGGTGTTCGGGGGCGCACGCGTTTGGCGCCAATCGGCCTATTTTGGCCTGCTTCACACTCTGCTCGGTGCTGCCTGATCAACAGCTCTTCCGTGCCTTGTTCCTGTTTCCTGTATCTGTGCTTTGATCTCCTGACGACCCGGCTTGTTTCTTGGATTCCTCTGAACTCTGCCCGCACCTGACCTCTGCCTGTTTGACTACTCTTCTGCCTGCTCCATTATACCTCGTTGCCGCACCCAGCTTGTACCCAGACTTCCCTGCTCTGCTCCTGCTCAGCACCTGTTGCCAGTGTTCCCGATCTCTGCCTGCTGTTTGAAGTTCACTTCTCTTCTGGCATCTGGACTCCTGCACCAGGCTCCCATACCACTCTGCACTCCTGTGCTTCCTGTATACTCTACCAGGGGCCGCGAGTCAGACGCGCAAGGGAGTCTACCCTCTGCCCAAGCAGACTCACCGGTCTGGTAAGTAGAGGTCTGACACCATCCTTACATCAGGTGCCCCCAGCAGAATTCATCCTTAAACCAGGCATTCCCAGCAGAGTCCCTCCTTACATCAGGTGCCCCCAGTAGAGTCTCTCCTTACATCAGGTGCCCCCAATAGAGTCTCTTCTTACACCAGATGCCCCCAGTGGAGTCTTTCCTTACATCAGCTGCCCCCAGTAGAGTCCCTCTTTACATCAGGTGCCCCCAGTAGAGTCCCTCCTTACATCAGGTGCCCCCAGTAGAGTCTCTCCTTACACCAGATGCCCCCAGTGGAGTCTTTCCTTACATCAGGTGCCCCCAGTAGAGTCCCTCCTTACATCAGGTGCCCCAAGTAGAGTCCCTCCTTACATCAGGTGTCCCTAGTGGAGTCCCTCCTTACATCATGTGCCCCCAGTGAAGTCTCTCCTTACACCAGGTGCCCCCAGCGGAGTCTCTCCTTACATCAGGTGCCCCCAGCAGAGTCCCTCCTTACACCAGGCATTCCCAGCAGGGTCCCTTATTACCTCAGGTTCCCCCAGTAGAGTCCCTCCTTACATCAGATGCCCCAGTAGAGTCCCTGCTTACATCAGGTGCCCCCAGTAGAGTCCCTTCTTACATCAGGTACCCCAGCAGAGTCCCTCCTTACATAAGTGGTGCCCCCAGGAGAGTCCCTCTTTACATAAGGTGTCCCCAGCGGAGTCACTCCTTACATGAGGTGACCCCGGTGGAGTCCCTCCTTACACCAGGAGTCCCCAACAGAGTCCCTCCTTATATCAGGTGCCCCCAGTGGAGTCCCTCCTTACAATAGGTTGCCCCAGCAGAGACCCTCCTTACATTAAGTGTCCCCAGCGGAGTCCCTCCTTACACCAAGTGTCCCCAGCAGAGTCCCTCCTTACATCAGGTGTCTCCAGCGGAGTCCCTTCTTACATCAGGTGTCTCCAGCGGAGTCCCTCCTTACATCAGCGCCCCCACTCCTCTTATGGATGGGTCGCTTCTGTTTGAGTTTTCAGACATTTTTTTGTGACAGAATCCCTATTAACATTTCAAACTATGTGGCCAGATTTTCAGTAGCCATGCAACCAAATCAACTACGATGTTAAATATTTCACATGCCAATCCAGATCAGGTTGCACACTCCAAAATGACATTTCAGGTGCTGGCTGAACTTGTTTCCACTGCAGCAATCAAGATATAAAATAATATTCTTCTTTTAATAAAATAGCCAACAGGAACAGGTTGTATGTTGTATTTGGACATGTTTTGCGCTAGGCACACAATGCACTATGCTTAGTGTGAAACATGTCAGAATAGAACTTGCTCCTGCTAGCTATTTTATTATGAAAACAATATTATTTTTCATCTCAGTGTGAGGTATTACTGTTACTGGTACAACAAAGTTACCTACTACAGTGTTTTCTAGGTACTATAGATCAGTACTTTTTGTGTTGCTCTCCTAGATTTTCTGTGTAGCCAATATAATGTGCAATTTTTCAGCAAGGGCCCACTACGCAGAGAAGAATCTGGCCACTGTCATTCCCTTTCACAAGGAACAAGAGGAGAAACAAAAAAACCCCAAGAAATAAACACTGCTGCAGAAAGGAGAAAGACTAGTAAAAAGGCAACACAGCTGACTTTAGTTAGGAGCAATTTAAAAAAAACGGCGTTTAAAACATACTTTTGTTATGAATGAGCTTTCACTCTAGAGCAAAACACCACATATGTGAGTGCTATTGTTTTATGAACTAATATATGAATTGTGCAAAATGACATCAGTGAAATCTGAAAGTAGTTATTCTAAATGCAAAAGCTCTTTTGGTATAAAATCTTCTGGTGTTTATAGATTTCTTGTATTCATGGAGTCATTAATTTTACGGCTGACAGGTTTAGGCCAGGGCATGAGCTGAGGCTGTAGTTGCGAACACACCTTCCCCAGTGGAGAAGGGAGAGGAGGGATATCTAAGGATTTCTATGTACAGTAAATGTTTGAACCTTATTCTTCTTTATTGAAGCCACTGCATATTTTAAAGAATATTAGCTTAGTTAGCTCTATAAGAGGCAATAATGCTATTCTGTTTATAAAGAATATTTCAAGTAACAGTACTTGTAAGGAAATACAGACAACTGATTAACGTGTCTTAGTAGACATGTATGTGAATTATGGACAGCATCTTAATTTTCAATGTGAATTTTAATTTGCAAAATTAATTTTACGTATCTTACTGAATGAGGTGAAACAAAGTGAAAAATACAATTTTTGTACTTACCATTTTCCTACAGTCCACTGAGGGGCACTTGGGGTTGCCACCTCATCCCTTTAAAACTGAACACATATTAATTACACAGGTTCTGAGGCTAATTTAATGCAGATAAGGCACTAAGTGAGTTTAATTACCACCTTAATCAGCCATCAGCCTGTGTAATTAGTATGTGTTCAATTTTAAAGGGATGAGGTGGCAACCCTAAGGGGCACAGGAATGTAGTTAGTCTTAAAGTGGTTGTAAAGGCTCAGGTTTTTTTAACTTTATGCATTCTTTTCATGAAGGTAAAAAAACCTTCTGTGTGCAGCTGCCCTCCCCCAGCCCTCCTAAAACTTACCTGAGCCCCATCTCAATCCAGTGATGTGCATGAGAGCCTTGACTCTTCCGGGTCTCCCTCCTCATTAGCTGAGACAGCAGCAGTAGCTATTGGCTCCCGCTACTGTCAATCACAGCCATTAAGCCAATGAGGAGAGAGCTGGGGCAGGGCCGAGCTGCGCTCCATGTGTCAATGAACACACAGAGCAGTGGCTCAGGAGAACGAGCCTGCTCGGGTGCCCCATAGCAAGCTTTTTGGGCACTAGGGTTAAGGAGCACCAGTGGGGGAAGAAGAGGATCAGGGCTGCTCTGTGCAAAACCATTGCACAGACCAGGTAAGTATACCATGTTTGATAGTTTTAAACAAAAAAAATCTGCCTTTAAAATCACTTTAAAAAGTTGGGATGTCTAAAATCAGTCCAACTCAAGAGAAGGGAATAGCCAGTGAAATCTCCAGTGGATGTGCAAATCGTATTATAAGGAATGTATGAAGGAGTTAATACCTGAAGTCAATGCCTGAGACTAGAAAAAAGGGGAAAAAGAAAATATGAAAATTTCCACAACCAAAAAAAACACCCCTAGGATCAACTTGTTGTTGAAGACCATGACAGGTAATCACTGCTAAAGAGAAACTGCTGCTTGAAAGAATGATGAAACTCAACTAACAATCTAGAGCACAATCAATTATGCTCCATGCAAGATGAAACAACTACGTGAGCAGGAGAAAAAATTATAGACCAGCTGAGGTGGTCAACTAACAAATGGAAAATTGTATCAAATACTTACCGTAATTTTCCTTTCCTGACGCCAAACCATGGCAGCATACTAGTGATAGAGCTCCGCCTCTTCACAACTCCCTCAGGACCAGTGAATAGCATAAAAAAAGGACTAGTTAGCCGCCCCCCCCCCCCATTCTTTGTAAGAAGCTGCATACCGAAACGTACAGGGTAGGTCCGTATGCTGCCATGGTTTGGCATCAGGAGAGGAAAATTACGGTAAGTATTTGATACAATTTCTATTTTCCTGACGCCAACATGGCAGCATACTAGTGATGAATAACTAGCTGACAGGGTGGGTTCTACTTTCCAAACCAATCTTCTAATTAGGATGGGACAGAGGACTGAATAGTCCTTCCTACAAAGTCCTCTGATGACAAGGCACCCGGGTCTACTCCGTAAAGTTTGAGTAGGTATGCTGGGATGACCATAATACCTCTCTACAGATGGACACCATAGATGCTCTCAAATGTGCTGCCTATGAGGCTGCAACCTCTCTGGTAGAGTGCGCCGCTGCCGCTGCCGACGAGCCCTTGTCCTATATGTACATCCAAGCCTGCTAGATGATTTCCACCTGGAATGACAAAAGGTTTATTAGATGACCTGAAAGGAGCAATTGTGGACAGGCACTTCTTTAAAGTTCTGAAAATGACCAGTCCTGCGTGATGTTCTGGAAAGTTGGGCAATGTCCAGATGTCTGTTAAATAGAGGGCTGTTGCTACTTTTGATGCAAGATGATCTACAAGACCCAACTCTACTCCTTCTGGAAAGAAAATAATATATATATATATATATATATGTTTTTTCTTTGAAGCTCCAAGAGCTTGAATCTCAGACAACCTTCTGTTAAAGTTCTTGCAATAGATACTCCCTTGTAGGTCATTGTGGCCTGAACCGAACACTGTTCTGTTGGAACAAACGGTTAACCTGACATGAGATCCAGCTACAGCAATAGATCTCTTTTCCTTGGTGACTGAATCCTCATGACTGCCTTCAAAAGTTGTGCAAACTGAAGGATTATTGGCCCATTTAAATTTGTTATTGCCGATGTAGCCGACACTTGCAAACTCAATGAGAATAGGCTAAGGCTCATGTCCTATACGGCTTAGAGGAAGTCTAGAACAGTTGTCACAGGAGGGGCAGTAGGATCAATGTCTCACTCTACCGAGAAATCGCAAAGTTGTTCCAGATTTGGGCATAGATATTGTAAGTAGAGTGCTTTCTCGTACACAACGAGGTAAAGATCATGCTGGAGCTAATCTGGAGCAACCTGAGTTGCCCAACCTTCCCTTTTAGCGCCCCTGCTTGCAGCCCCAGTCTGCCGATGTTGTGGAGGGGAAATGTCTTCCGTATCTTGAAATGAATGGCCAGGGAAAACTGAGGACTTCCTGGCCAATATGGAGGCTTGGCTATGACAACCATATTCTCCCTTGACAGACTCAAGAGGAATCTCATTACGAGAGATGTTGGGGAAAAAATATATAGGCTAGATTGCAGCCCCAAGGAGAGACCAGAGCATCTGCCCCCTGCGCCTTGGGGTGCGAAACAAGGTCAGACATACCCAATATGGAGCCAATACGGAGGATTGGCTATGACAACCATGTTCTCCCTTGACAGACTCAAGAGGAATCTCATTACGAGAGATGTTGGGGAAAAAATATATAGGCTAGATTGCAGCCCCAAGAAGAAACCAGAGCATCTGCCCCCTACGCCTTGGGGTGCAGAAACAAGGTCAGACATACCCAAAGTTTGTGATTACTGTGGGAAGCGAAGAGGTCTGTCTGTGGACCAGCTCAGAGAAGTCCTGGGACGTAGACCCACTCGTGGTGCTCTGGGAAGCTTGCATTATAGTCGGTCTGCCTGTGTGTTCAAAAATCCGCTGGGAGGTAAACTGCTTCTGAAATTTGCTGGTGATCTTCCGTCCCAGACGTTATGGGTTTCACCTCTCTCAATAGCATATTGCTGTGAGTTCCTCCCTGGAGCTGAATATAGGCAACTGCTGCCCTGTTGCTCAACTTCAAGGAGACTGGTCTTCCCTTGATTCTGTGTAGTAAGGCCAAAGTGCTGAAAGGGCTGTTTGAACTTCCAGCGCAATTGAGACTACCCTCCTTGGCTGGGAAACTTTGCTTGCTTTAACCGACAGTCCCTGGCAGTGCACCTTCCAGGCTGTCTTGCAGACATGATTCGTAACAATTATCCAGTCTAACGGGCCGTGACTTCCTCAAGGTCTTTCCATCACCGCGGACCGCTACTCATACTGAGTGACACTATTGTTACCAGGGCTAGATCCCGTTTCCTCGCTTGCGCTAAGAATTCTAGTTGAAACTTGTGCAGGTGCCCATGCTCCCAAGGAATCATCGGTATGCATGACGATGTTATGCCCAGATGACTAAAGCACTGAGAAGCCATCAAACAAGCAGAGGTATCTGTCCTCAGAATTCTGTTCCTGACTGTCACCACTCTCTCTGATGGAAGAAAAACAGAGAAACTAGCAGAGCACCCCCAGGTACACTAACCATTGATTGGAGAAACTTGGCTTTGCTTTCCCTTTTTTTTCCCAGAAGTTGATAACCCAGCCATATTTCTGCAGGGTATATATGAGCACCTCTTAGCGCGACAGCAATTGTTCCAGTCTTCTGGATGGAAGAAGAATGACATCCAGGTTAGTGGTGAACCTGTTCTCTGAGTGGAGCTGACATGGCACTGAGACCCTTGCAAACATTCTCAGAGATATTTATAAGCCAAAAGGTAGGCTGTTAAAGTGGAAATGCGTCTAACCGATCGCCAAACTTACTTATTTTGGAAGGAAAAGGAAAAAAAAAATTGGGATGTGAGGATAGGCATTCTGATGATCCAGCAGTAGCATCCAGCCATCTGGTTGTACTGTTGGAATGGACTCCATCTTAAAGATCTCTAAGAGGGCCAAAAAGGTTCAACCTCTTCCGATCTGCAACTGGACACTAGCCACTGTCCCCTGTGAACTACAAACAGGGTTGGATAGAAAACATGCAATCCTTCCTGTGAATGGGACCCCCCTGAGTCCAAAATGTCTGTAAGTATTGTAGCAGCCCATGTGCTTTTGCAGTGGATTTGGCATCTCCGTGGGAGAGAAAAGGTCTGGAGGAGGAGCAGTGGATTTCAGTGATGCTTTATCCGGTCTCTGACAGGGATAAAACTTGTAAAGACACTCAAATGAGAAACTCTTTCTGGACTTTGTCATCCCTCTTAATTAAATTTCTTCCATAAACGGAGAAGGGATTGCCATTTTGAAGAAAAGGTAAATATGCGTTTATCTCTTTACCCATGTAATGGCCTGAATGGCCACCTGGATACACTGTTCCACAAAGGAAAAAACTGAACTCGCCAGAACTGAGTGGTTGAGCACCACATGCCAAGGTGCCAGGTTGCTCTTCTAGTGCAACTAGGAGGGGGCTGCCTGGCCAGGATAATTGAAATGAGTTCAAAATAGAATTTCGCACCAAAAATAATAAAAAGATTTGGTGTTACCTGTTACCTGCAAACTCCTCTGGGCAGTCTTTACTCACCAACCTATTGGATACAGGCGCTGCACCACAGGCCCTGCAGGACAGTGCTGGGGTGCTGGCGTTGCTCTGGGGAAGAGGCGATAAGATGTCTTCCTTGGAAGTTTTTCTCTTGAGTGGGTGCAGCATCTAGGGCTACGCTTTTGTGAAGATGGTCCGCCTTTCCCTGGCTCTTGATCTTTGAGAGCATGAGCGTGAAGGGCTGAAAAAACTCAGCAATCGGCATAAGGAGGCATCTTTTCCTGCAAGCGTACCAACACGGTGGTCCCGCACCTTTGAATTTGAGGGTCTTTTTGCAAAAGCGGTGACTGACTCATTGCTTGAGGACAAATAGGATGGCCAGCTGAAATTAGAATAGCCAGAAAGGAAAATAGCACTAGAGAGAGAAGGGCTTTTGACATGAAAGAGGGGAGAAAAAAAATAAAATTTGCCTTCATTAAAAACAGAAAATAAAACAAAGATTTTTTTTTTTACCAGAAATATATAAATTAATTTATATACACATTTTTTTTTTTAAACCAAAAGAAATAAATTAATTAATATATATTAATTTCTCTCTTTTTTCGGTGTCCTACCTGTTAAAAAGCAGTAGGAGGTACCCTCTTGCTGTCACAGAACACTAACAAAAATGGAGACATGGGAGGCACTCAAAAGAGAAACAGACCAAGGTAAGGGAGAACACATATGAGGAGACAGAAAGAATAAAAGGGATAGACAGCCCTATATGGTGCAAGGAACCAACAAAAAATAGGAAAAGGAATGAACTAGCTGGCACCCCCAAGCCTCAGCTCACAGACACTTACATGGTGGCAGATTTCGTTCCTAATGAGGAAACACTGCAGGGCCCCATCAAGACCCACAGAAGGGGTTCCCAGGCTATTAGTGCATTTAGCAGCCCGAGCGCTGGGACTTCGCACTCGGAAAGGCTAAACCCAGACGGCTACTGCACTGAGGCAGAGGTGGGGACATAGAACTGCTTACTCTTCACTGGTGTGTGGAGGTATGATTTTCTCTTTTTTTTCGGTGTCCTACCTGTTAAAAAGCAGTAGGAGGTACCCTCTTGCTGTCACAGAACACTAACAAAAATGGAGACATGGGAGGCACTCAAAAGAGAAACAGACCAAGGTAAGGGAGAACACATATGAGGAGACAGAAAGAATAAAAGGGATAGACAGCCCTATATGGTGCAAGGAACCAACAAAAAATAGGAAAAGGAATGAACTAGCTGGCACCCCCAAGCCTCAGTTCACAGACACTTACATGGTGGCAGATTTCGTTCCTAATGAGGAAACACTGCAGGGCCCCATCAAGACCCACAGAAGGGGTTCCCAGGCTATTAGTGCATTTAGCAGCCCGAGCGCTGGGACTTCGCACTCGGAAAGGCTAAACCCAGACGGCTACTGCACTGAGGCAGAGGTGGGGACATAGAACTGCTTACTCTTCACTGGTGTGTGGAGGTATGATTTTCTCTTTTTTTTCGGTGTCCTACCTGTTAAAAAGCAGTAGGAGGTACCCTCTTGCTGTCACAGAACACTAACAAAAATGGAGACATGGGAGGCACTCAAAAGAGAAACAGACCAAGGTAAGGGAGAACACATATGAGGAGACAGAAAGAATAAAAGGGATAGACAGCCCTATATGGTGCAAGGAACCAACAAAAAATAGGAAAAGGAATGAACTAGCTGGCACCCCCAAGCCTCAGCTCACAGACACTTACATGGTGGCAGATTTCGTTCCTAATGAGGAAACACTGCAGGGCCCCATCAAGACCCACAGAAGGGGTTCCCAGGCTATTAGTGCATTTAGCAGCCCGAGCGCTGGGACTTCGCACTCGGAAAGGCTAAACCCAGATGGCTACTGCACTGAGGCAGAGGTGGGGACATAGAACTGCTTACTCTTCACTGGTGTGTGGAGGTATGAGGAACAGCTATTGACGTGGTCCCGGCAAAGCACGTCCGCGCTGTAGCCGTCATTCGGCTATAGCGCGGATCTCAAGTGGTTAAACTGCATGAGGAAGTTCTTCCTCTTGGCACCGAGTTAGAGAGAGAGAGCACCTTTGTCTGAATATTCACCTGCCTGCTGGCGACTATACCAGCAGTGATCTGAGACGAGTGAGCACACCAGGCGGAGAGCAGCACCGCCCACATCACAGCACCTGCACCATGGCCACAGGGAGACTCTGCTTTCCACTGCTGATCAGAAACAGACTGAGCAGCCCCACCTTCTAGAGCAAGAGGTCAATGCATCATCCCAAGAACAGGTGAGAGGGCTACTTGCCCATTGCTGATACTGCTGGAAGGGACTAAGCCACTCAGAGCAGGAAACCAGGTATACCCAATTATTGCTGCATACTCCATACTTATACCAAGCCTAGATTGTACCTATACCAGCCTTATTCTACATTATACTGAAACTATACCACCAAACCTAGACTGCACCTATACCAACCCTATTCTGCATTACACTGAAACTTACCACATCTGAACTACATCTACCTTGCACCTGTGCTGAGACTATACCATACCTATACTGCACATATACTGCATGCAGGTTAACTGAGACTGTTGCTACGTGCACTGATGATTTAAAGGGCCCCAAAGATAGCCGGCAGAAGAACATCTGAAAGAACTGCTGATCCCGTTATTATTGCTCTGCAAACCCCCTTTGGTTCCCCTGCATCCTCTGCTACCATCCTCCTTTTCTTTTGAACAGTGCATACCCATTCGGTATAGGAATAGCATAGCCACATTAAATGCGTTACAGCAGTATAGTTCCACAACTAGACTGAACTTTACTACTGCCCACTGCTGCACTTGAGGTGGCCTTGTACTGTTTATGCTGATCTGGATGTCAGATGTCATCTTATGCCTAGATCTACACAGCCCTTTCTGTCTGGTAAAAGGTTGTCTCAAGGACAAGCTACAAGAAAAAATCTCAAGAAGAAGCAACACAGAATATAACAATGCTTTTTTGTGTATAGATACGCTGTAATACCATGTGGGTTAGGCATGAGATGAAATTTTATTGAAAAAAGTGACTTTATTGTGGTTACTCCTTTAAAGTGTTACTAAACCCACAACAATAAAATCAGCCTGTATATGCAGAAAAGCATGCTTGTTATACTCACTGTGTAACCTAAGGGGTTAATCCTCCACATTGTGTAAAAAGGCTGTTTGATTCTGTCTTCTCTGATCCTCCCCTTCTTCCACTGTCCCCAACCCATCTTCTACTAGTACAGAGCCTTGGGGGCACGCTACACATGCTCAGTTTGTTGTGTATTGCTAGAGAGTTTTTTTCTTGGAAGGGTGCATGTGATCAGCACAAGGCCAATCAGCACTGTCCAGACAGAGGGTCAGGGGTCATGCAGCCTCATAGGATAGTCAGAGTAGACTGGAAACTCCTCCTACAAGCTTTAACAAGGCACTGATAGAAGTCGTAAGACTGGTATATACTGCTGATGAGAAAAGGTATTTAGCAGTTTATATTTACTAAAGTAATTGCATTTCCATGTTCTGTGTACTGTGGGAGACCAGATATAGTGAATGCAAGGTCTTGGGTTTAGCCATAGACGTTCGATTCATTGGATGCGTTTTATTGTGATGTAATGCATTTATTTACAGAAACACCTACATTTGGATTGTCTGAACACTGCAGGAAAACAATGACATTCTTTTGAAAGTATCCAGTATACTTTATCACTGTTTATCTGCAGATCAATTGGCTGGCTGTATCTGATGCCATCCTTTGCTGGCTATAGATGTGGCAAGTGGCAACTGATGCTTGATCTAGCAAAAATAGAACCACTCATGTCTCCAGCTATCCTTGGCTAGTAGGTCATAGTACAAATTGCATGTTTTTCATAAAAGTCTCAGCAGAAGGAAAACTGCAGATTTAGCTCCCTCTACTGTTGATATGGCTCATGTGCAGCTAAACTAGTTAAACTTTTAAAATGCGTTGCAGTTTAACAAGCACTCAGTGACTGATAAGGACTATGTTGACATTTTATAGAAGGTTTGGTCTTAACTTAGCTCTTGTAAAAATGATCTCACCTTCCAAAACTCAACCTTTTCAACCTATCGCTTGTCTTTAGAAGGGGCCGGGTGAATGTTGGAGCCAGGATATCTTAAAACATGTTTTAAATATACTTTTTATTTATGTATTAAATACATGTTTTATGTATTATGTATTAAAAAAACATGTTTAAAATATATTTTTTATTTATGTATTAAATACATGTTTTATGTATTATGTATAAAAAACATGTTTTAAATATATTTTTGATTTATGTATTACCCTTTCTAATGAGGTGGGCTTCCTCTAATCTACCCCTCTGATTTTCTCAGCTTAATGTTTAGGGGTGAGCAGGAGCATTTATTCAATTATATGAAGGAATCCAGATAATAGGAAAATAATACCGCCCAACCCCGAGGGTCAGGAGCAGCCAACACAACAATCAGACAAATTGTGTAGTAATAGGAAATAAAAGTGTGGCACTAAAAGTATGAAAATAATGAAATAACTAAAACATGTGTAACAGAAAACAACCTGAAGTGACACTCCAAAATTCGAAACCCAAAATTAAATATAATGAAATATATACCAGTCTGCAAAAAGATGCGACTGGGCCAAAGACTCAAGTCGCACAAATCTAATAAGAAGTGCAATAGGTGACCTCAAGTGTAGATATAAGGGTATAGTGATGTTGATAAAATAACTAAAGAACTAAATCAAAATAAACGTGTAACCCTTAATATAGAGGAATCGCTCACATATACATAGATGATGTGAACAAAAAATTAGGTGTACAGTTGCATATGTATACAGCAAAAAGACTTACATATTAAAGTGCAAGAGTGTGTAAACATTATATATTATTTATTTATTTAACCAAATACATTAAACCTAGCTGTTGCTAAGTCTAACCCACACCAGTTGTGGGGTAGGAGACCCAAATTAAGTGGGGACCCTAACTTTCCCACAAATGGGTGGGGCCAGAGAGAAATATTATAGTATCTTTAAGACCCGTATATCTCTGTTATCTAGTAGTGCATACTGTCAGATCTGTGATCACCTACATTAAAAGCTCCATGGTATGGTAGATGGATTATATGTTGAGTGGCTCAAAAAACTTTCTTTGAGATGGATATTTCTACCACATTACATAGTATACAAGATTGCACCAATCACAAATCATATGATCCACAAGATCAACCCATTTCACGTAAAGCATCTTCTTGTTCCTTAGGATTAAGTGAGAGAGCAAACCTAACACCTATGGCAGCTATAAGAGAAGACTGACCCCAGTGCGCCTGGTCGCAAGACTCCAGGCAGTTATGTAAACAGGTGAGATTTTCTGTAGTAACGAATAATATTCCTGGTTCCCAATATCATAAGAAGTTCATAGGCCCATAGGTTGAATATACAAATGATGTTAGGTTTGCTCTCTCACTGGATCCTAAGGAAAATGTCCTGAAGAAGCTTTACTTGAAATGTATCGATCTTGCAGACCATATGATTTGTGATTGGTGCAATCTTGTATTCTATGTAATGTGGTACTAATATACTTTGAAAGATGCATATTTATATTCCCCCTCTCTTTTATAAATATGTTTTTAACTTAATTGAATAAAAATTTGTTTTTTTTTAAATATCACTGCGTCATCCTCTGTACCAGTAAAGATGAAACACAACTTTATTAGAACCAGTTCTTGCCTTAATTTTTCAAGCAATTGTTGAGCCCTAACTGATATTCTTCTTCTGTACCTCAACCAAACATCTTTGTTATTTGGGTTATTCCATCAATGGATTTTGTACTTATGTGTCTGTTTATTAATTATGTGGCTGTTTATTAATCCCCCTTGGGGGGCATGTTTTGTTTTATATATATATACAAATAATAAAAAAAGATTGAAAAATATAAAGTATTATCTGGACCCGTCTGAAGCCCAACAACAGCCAAAAGGTTTTTTTTTTAGTTGCTTTTAATTACACCGGGCAAAGAGTGGATTTTCTGTTCAGCAAAAAGTACCTAGTACCGGGGTAAATACAATTTAACTTACAGATCAATAACCCACTGTGAAGTTATATAACTCTAGTCTTTGCACACAGCAGGGGTTTAGGCTTTCACCATTTCATGATGGGCATCCCATTTTTGCTGTGCTGAAGGTTTTTGATTTTACAATAATGTGAAAGATTATATTTCAGCCTTTAAAACAAGTGTCCCTTTCTAGCACACTCTCTTGTATTGGGAAACATTGATTGCTTAGGCAATATTCCTTCTCTAAATTAGTTTCTGCATTATGTATCACAGATCATGTTTGCTAGTTATTTTAAAGTGACACTAAATAATATCCTTATTCTCCAAAAATAATCCATACACTACTTAATGACTCTGTAATCTATTTTTCACTTAATTATTTTTTTACTGTGTTTTTCTACCTTCTTGTAACATCCTATGTGAGCTCCTGAACCTCTCTTTTTCCCCTTCATTTTTGTTTGTTTGGAATGAGCAGTGCACGTTAGTTGTGGTCATGTGTTCTGCTCTATGCACACTACACATTCCATAGTCCCTAGTCCATCTCAGTAGTAACCAAGAGAGGGTTACTACTTTCCTACATATAGTAGGACCATGGAGAAAGAACATATCCACTCTCTAACAGAAAGTCAGATCACAACAGCAAAAAAAGTAAAAAAAGGAATTTGGAGATTTGTAGAATGCTGATAGCCTCATTTAAAGTGTATGTTATCCTAAATGTTTATTTTCTATGTGTATAAGTCATCTGAAGTACCTGGTTAATCCTGCCAGTCACCTTTCTTTTTGTTCTAAACTGACCACACAAAGTACAGAAGCTGACCTGTATTAGTGTGGTCAGTTTTCATCCTTTGGCTGGCTTTTCAGAGGTACAGGATGTGCAGATACACACCATGTCTGTATTGGGTAGTTTTTGCAGCCACCACACCCCCTCCCAAATACAGCCTGCCTCTGGCACAAACCCCCTCCCAATCACAAACTGCCTCTTGAACACGCCGCCCCCTTCTCAAGCACAGTCTGCATCTTGTCTCAGGCTGAACAGATTATGAAATACAGGCACACTGTGTGTCTGCACGGTGTCCTGTAACCCCACCCCCCTCTATCAGAAAGAATAGATACATGGTCAAATTACAGAATTTTTTTATCCTTGTAAACTAGGTAAAAAAGATAATTTCTGGAATTAGGGAAATCAGATATGGTGCCTGCATGGTTATAACTGTATTGGAGAGTATCTATAATATGGTATGCCGAAGTATGGCCAAAGCTGTTTTTGGTCTTACTTCCCTTGTGGATCACAGGAGTGCACTTATTTTTACTCTCCTTTTACCCAGGAGAGCTAAAGCCCGCTATCAGCAGATGTCACAGAGCCACTCCAGGCTTTGGAAGGATCCTGAACATCTTGTTGGGATCTACCTGATGGCTTGATCAGCAGCTGGCTCAGCCTCTCAGCATGCCGCGGAGTGCCTGAGCCAGCCGTTCCTGCCCCCTCTCCTGCCTGGTGTTCCAGTGAGCGCTGGAGGAGTAGAGCACAGGGCAGTTACTGACAGACACCGCTCACTGCTCCAGGAAGCCTGAGAACTGAGCAGTCATGTAATTGCTCAGCTCTTGGGCTTGAAGCTGGCAGGGGACAGTTACAGCAACAGACTCCACCAACTTTCCTCATAGCCTTTTATTATCTACATATCTTATATACCTTTTCCACATCAGTCAAATGTTGCACACTTATTTACCTCTATTTTTTTGCAAACAATTACAAATATATCAGTGTTGCAACGTTCGAGGTGGGTCCTATTAAGACTCCTATAGTGCCCTTAAAAAAAACCAATGCAAGCCACTCTATGCTAGCTTGACCCTAACAGCAGTATTTAATCATTGAATCTAGCATGACGTAAGGGGTCATTCATGGGAGGGATCACTGGCCCCACATTAACCTAATAACTAGAAACATGTTTTAGTTGATCAGATAAAGACTTTAAAATAGCCAAAAAATGTTTTCATGCCATTATAATTTGTATCAAAATGCAAGCTAGAGATTGTTTCAAGTTCATGTTTACTTGGCTTCAGCTTGTAAATATTCCTGGTTAATGTCAGTACAGCATTCCACAAAGTATGTATTGTATTGAACATCTTGGCCACTAGGAGACAGCACTACCCTTCATTATAAATCTAAAATAGTAGTTTTTTTTCATCTGTTATCATATAAGGCCTATAGCTATAGCAGGAAGTTATTATTATTATTTAAGGTACTTATATAGCGCAATCAATTTACGCAGCGTTTTACATATACGTTGTACATTCATATCGATCCCTACCCTCAAGGAGATTACAATCTAAGGTCCCTAACTCACATTCATATATATACTAGGGGCAATTTAAGTTCATGGTTTACTATTGTGATCTAGAAGATAAAGTAATTGACTTTATGAAGAACGATAATTTAACCGCTTCAGGATTTACCCCCTTAATGACCAGGCCATTATTTGCGATACGGCACTGCGTTGTTTTAACTGACAATTGTGCAGTCATGTGACGTTGTACACAAACACAATTTATGTCCCCCCCCCCCCAAATAGAGCTTTTTTTTGGTAGTATTTGATCACCTCTGCGGTTTTTATTTTTTGCACTAGAAACAAAAAAGACAGACAATTTTGAAAAAAACTATATTTTTTACATTTTGCTATAATAAATATCCAAAAAAACAAAAAACAAAACAAAACAAATTTCTTCATCAGTTTAGGCCAATATGTATTCTTCTACATATTATTGGTTTAAAAAATTGCAATAAGCGTGTATTGATTGGTTTTTGCAAAAGTTATAACATCTACAAAATAGGGGATATATTTATGGCATTTTTATTATACTTTTTTTTTTTTTACTATTAATGACGGTGATCAGTGATTTTTAGCGGGACTGCGACAGATTGCACACTTTTGACACTATTCTGAGACCAGTTACATTTATGCAGCGATCAGTGCTAAAAATAGCCACTGATTATTGTATAAATGACACTGGCAGGAAAGGGGTTAACACTAGAGGGTGATCAAGGGGTTACGTGTTCCCTAGGGAGGTGTTTCTAACTGTGGGGGAAGTTTACTGACTGGGAGTACAGAGATCGCTGTTCCTGATCACTAGGAACAGACAGTCTCTCTCTACTCCGCTGTCAGAACGTTTGTTTACATTGACAGGTCCCCGTTCTAGGTCTCTGTGGAGCGATCGCGGGTGGCCAGACAGCCACGTGCATCGGCTCTGGCGACGTGCTGCGGGCCTGCTAGTGCTCTTAAAGCGGCCGACCCAACCTGCCGCAGTATAATGATGGCGGCTGGTCGGCAAGCGGTTAACAATTACGAGACAGAAACACAAAAATGACTTGCTTCTTTGTGGCTGAAAACCAAAATGCTGCATTTTTTTTCCTTTGGGGGGTCAGGAAGTTGCCAAAGGGTAGCCATTAGTAGGAACAAACCAGCTACAATGAACACAGAAGCATCTTGGTGGTTTCATCTCAAGTAGGAATGGATTGCGGTGTATGTAAGTTCAGAGCCAGCTGAGTTTGTCGTTATGTTATGGACAGCAGCTCACTGGGAAGAGTGGTCTGATAATTAGCCATAGATGCTAAATTGAGTTGTCACCATCGTAGTCATTGTTTTCTAGTTTATTGCTGGTAAGACAGAGAAAATGCTGGCATCATACTTGCTGTCAGACGGCGGATGTTCTATTATATAATGACATTGGATCTATTGTTTTAAAAAAGCAGTTCTTCTGGGACTCCTTGATCTGTAGCGGTTTCATTGCATCTGTAGCTGGCAGGAAAATTACAATAATCATACACAGAGTCTAGTCACATGTTGTATAAAACAAAATAGGGATTGTATTTAGATCATAGAGGGTCATGGTGTTCCCGGTACGTTTTACTATGTTTATTATCTCTGGAATATGAAACATGGTTCTTAAAGGAGAATTCTGAGCGGAATACTCATTCAGTAATATAGTCTGCTTTCCAAGGGTACCTGCTTTTAGTTTTTTTTTCCAGAATTGGTGTGGTGGAGCACTGAACTCCAACCTTAAAGACTAAACCGAATGATTGTTATTTTGTGGCAGCTCTCTACTGCCCAGTGGAATACCAATGAGGTTCCCGGGAGAATAAGCTTGTATGGAGTGAAAGGATGAGAGTGCCAAACTGTAGAGATGACTCCAGATATTTATTTTTATTTGTCACAATATAAAGGATCTATCGAGAGGTGACAGCCAATGAGTTTTGACAGTCAAACACATATAACCCCCAAACACATTGGATATCAACTGTTGATAATTTTTTTGACAAATAAAAATTCATATCTGGCCCAGTCCCTATTGCTTGGTTCTCTCATCCTTTCAATACATATTCGCTTTACATTATTTCATGTGCTGCTTGCATGACATGAAAGCTGAATTCCAGGAATTCAACTCCTATGTAAAAGTGAAGGCACATTGTAAGTTAAGTCCAGGGAGGAGCTTGACATCTCCTGGGCTTATCTAAATTATTTACATCAGTTTTATTGGACTCCCGGGGAAAACTGCCATCAGCTATTTTTGTATTTCTAGGAGCCTAACGCTGATGCTTCAGGTCTAAGCATCTTAACATTAGAATTGGTGCAGCTGCTATGTCTGCCCCTCCCCTCCTCCTGCCTAATCACAGAAGACTTTGTATTATGTGTATTCACAAAATACAAAGGCTTCTCTGAATGGGCAGCAGAGGGGAAAAGTGGGCATAGCTGCTCTTTGTGCCTCTCTCCCCTCTCACACAGCCCAGTGTATGCTCTGGCAGAACCACAAACCTTTCAAATATAAATAATAGAGATAAGTCCAGGAGATGACATGCAACTCCTTGGACTTAACTCATATGCCCCGTACACACAGTTGGACATTGATCGGATATTCCGACAACAAAATCCTACAATTTTTTCCGATGGATGTTGGCTCAAACTTGTCTTGCATACACACGGTCACACAAAGTTGTCGGAAAATCCGATCATTCTGAACACGGTGACGTAAAACACGTACGTCGGGACTATAAACGGGGCAGTAGCCAATAACTTTCATATCTTTATTTATTCTGAGCATGCGTGGCACTTTGTGCGTCGGATTTGTGTACACACGATCGGAAATTCCGACAATGGATTTTGTTGTCGGAAAATTTTATAGCCTGCTCTCAAACTTTGTGTGTCGGAATATCCGATGGAAAATGTGTGATGGAGCCCACACAAGGTCAGAATTTCTGACAACAAGGTCCAATCACACATTTTCCATCAGAAAATCCAACCGTGTGTATGGGGCATAAGTGTGCTTGCACTTTTAACAAAGTATCTGAATACCTGGAATTCAGCTTTAAGGCTGTTTTAATGTTTAACTTCTCTGGGATTTTTCATGACAATACAGCAACCATGAATTAAAACAAACTCCTTGATTTATAGTTGATCTTGAGAAACCAAAACTTTAATTTAATTATATAATATTCTTCTATAGCAACAAAATATACACATCCAATGTATGTGCAAACCCAGATATTGGGGCTGAGTTATGTGACGTGATCCACATGGCCCAAGCCCGCACCAGGGTAAGCAGTGGAGCTGGGGCCGGCAGTAAGAAAGCGTTGTAGCTGGGTGCTGGGAGACAGCACTGGGAAATGTGTTACTGGTCTATGTGTTTTTTAAATTAAAAGAGGATATTATGCTATGGCGTTCCTTTTTGCTTTTCCAGTGGCCTGCATGAGTGTATGAGAGGAAGGAGAAGAAGATATTAAAAGGGACCAGCCCTGAGCCATTGAAGGAGTGATGGATGACCCTGATGGATACAGAGTGGAGGAATGGTGGAAACCCCTGTTGTTTTCTATGAGCACAAGTTGACCCAGGGCTGAGTGGGTGAAACTATCTGGTGAGTGAGGAGTGAAGGTGAAGGATAGCCACGTGGTGACAGTGAAAGAGAGGACACATTGAATGAGCACTTTATGTTTGAATCAGAACACTGAAAATGGACATTTGCACCTTTATGATTTAGAAGTAGCATGGCACACTTTTTAAAGAAAATGTTGCACTTTATTTGTAATTGCACTTTATATACTGTATATTGGTATTTGGACACATATGGATTTGCTTAAAACATTTAAATTATATATGGACACATATGACATTTTATAGGATACATATTCCATAATATCAAATTTAAGTATATGATTGGACGCATTGGAGAATTTAATTGAGCACATATATATTTTTTGCTGAAGCGCTGCATATATATTTAAATAAAACCCAGATATTACCTTGTAAAATTAACAGTGACATCATCACTGCAATGTACATGTGCAGAAAGCAGATCTGCGGGAGGGGCCCGGCAGGCCCCACCCACTACAAGCTGCCTGCAGAAAACTACAGGATTGGGCAGCAGTGTCCGGTCTTTGTTTCAGGAAGTTCAAGCACAGAAGCAAAGTTTTATACTGGATTACTGCACAGATCTGGAAGAAATACACAGAGTACACCAAGGTTCAAGAAGAATACACATGACAAATGTATTTATACAAATATTTCTTATCCCAAAGTTCTGCTTTAATACTAAATCCTCCCCAGCCTTCCTAATCTATACATTCTATCCAGATATGAGTACTCCTTTAAAATGAATATAATTATAATGGGTTATTCTGCAGGGTTTTAATGTAGACAATGAACCGTTAAAAACTGTGTTTCATAAGGTCATGGAATCCAGGGCATAGGGTGGTAGAATTATAGAGGATGACATACACTTTATTGCTTATATCTTTTTCTAGGGAAAGAAAAGGATTGCTCATTAGATGCTGAGATCATTTCAGGCCATGCAACCAACTTTGATGCTCAAATATACTGTTCACCAGAATGCCCCTACAGTGCCTCATTATTGCAAAGGATACTTGAATGAATTACTTCTTTTTTAAGTCAAAGAATTTATTAGTATTCTTTTATATTGTTACAGACCACAGATGTAAAGGACCTGCTTTGGCATGCCTAGAGTCTGGCCATGTTTATTCTGTACAACCTTTCTAGTGGTGCTGCCTTAAGTCACACATACACTGATCAGCCATAACATTATGACCTCCCACCGTAACCTATCAAGGAATTGACTCTATTAGACCTCTGCGTATGTTGTGGTATCTGACACCAAGCCGTCAGTAGCAGATCCTTTCAGTTGCAAGATGGGGTCTCCATGGATCAAGCTTGTTTTTCCAGCACATCCCACAGATGCTGGATTGGATTAAGATCTGGAGACTTTCAAGACCAAGTTAACACCCCCAGCTCAATGCTGTGTTCCTCAAACCATTCTTAAATTAATCAGATCAGGCCACCTTCTACCATTGCTCAATGGTATAGTTCTGATGCTAACGTGTCCATTGTAGGCACTTCTGGCTGTGAACATGTGTCAGCATGGGCACCCTGATCAGTTAAGCAGACCTGTACGCAACTAGCTGTGTGTTCTGACACCCTTTTATCAGAACCAGCATTAACTTTCTCAACAATTTAAGCTACATAAGCTCTTTTATTGGATAAGACTACACGGATCAGCCTTTTCTCTCCATGTGCATCAATGAGTAGGTCCTGATCACTGCAAACCAGTAGCATCCTACAAGAGATGGAAAGTTGCTGTGATTCTGACGTCTAGCCATTACAATTTGGCCCTCATCAAAGTCGCTCAAATCCTTTTGCTTGCCCATTTTTCTGCTTTAACCGCTTCAGTCCCAGAAGATTTGGCTGCTCAATGACCAGGCCATTTTTTGTGATTCGGCACTACGTCGCTTTAACTGACAACTGCGCGGTCGTGCGACGCTGTACCCAAACAAAATTTATGTGCTTTTTTTCCCACAAATAGAGCTTTCTTTTGGTGGTATTTGATCGCCTCTGCGGTTTTTATTTTTTGCGCTATAAACAAAAGAAGAGCGACAGTTTAGAAAAAAATACAATATCTTTTACTTTTTTGCTATAATAAATATCCCACATTATTTATCAAAAAAACTAATTTTTTTCTCAGCTTAGGCTGATATGTATTCTTCTACATATTTTTGGTAAAAAAAATCGCAATAAGTGCATATTGATTGGTTTGCAAAAAAGTTATAGCGTCTACAAAATAGGGGATAGATGTATGGCATTTTTATTATTTTTTTCTTTTAGTAATGCCAGCAATCTGCAATTTTTATCGGGACTGCAACATTACGGCGGACAAATCGGACACTTTTGACACATTTTTGAAACCATTGACAATTATATAGCGATCAGTGCTATAAAAATGCACTGATTACTGTATAAATGTCACTGACAGGGAAGGGGTTAACACTAGGGGGCGATCAAGGGGTTAACTGTGTTCCCTATGTATGTTTCTATCTGTGGGGGGATGGACTGTCTAGGAGAGAGAGACTGGTGTTCATACATAGTATGAACACACAATCTGTCTCCTCTCCCCTGAAAGAACTGGGATCTGTGTGTTTATACACACAGATCCCGGTACTCGCTCTGTCACGAGTGATCGTGGCAGCCTGGCAGGTTTTGGGGACACGCTGCGCGTGTGCCCCTAGTGGCCAAAAGGTGAAGCGACGTAAGGTAATGTCATTTCGCCCAGCTGTGCCATTCTGCCGCAGTAAAACTACGGCGGCTGGTCGGCAAGCGGTTAAACACATCAACTTCAGGGACAACATGATCACTTGACACCTAATATATCCCACCCGCTTTCAGATGTCATTGTAATGAGATAATCAATGCTATTCACTTTACCTGTCAGTTGTCATTAAGTTGTAGCTGATCTGTCTATATTGTATACATCAAAAATACTAAGGAAGGAAATCATAGTGTATTGTACTTGTAAATTATTTCTCAGTGCTTTAAATCCATACTTAGATATCCATAGGTTCAGACAGGAATGATTTGCAAATACCTAAAACGTATATATAAAGCTATTTTTTTTAAATTCTGTATCAATAGAGACATTTGTTTTTAGATGAAGATTAGAAGGGAAGCCCCTAATGGATATTCTATCACACAAAGTTATGGTCTTTAGGGAAACATTGTGATGTTCCATACATTCTTCACTATGAGTAGCACATTACAGACCCCAGCTCTCTGCATCCCACTGCATGCTGCAGCTTCATCTCTACAGTTTAAGGACACTATTTAAAGTCAGTTGGTTCTCATCCAACATTTTTTAAATTAAAAATATTATACAATGAAATACCTTTATTTTAAAGACAACCTTGTTATTTACCTGCTCTGCTGCCAAAGCCAAATATTAGAGTACCAAAATCTTAGGGGATGACAGAGTATGCTTGGTTTCATTATCTTTTAATATTTCTCCTATGATGTAAACACATTGCGATAGACTGGTACAAATTATTGTGTCAAATAAATGTGATGTATAAACAAGACAGCAAAGTTCTTGGGTCAGCACGATAATAATGGCCCGGGGAGCTATGAATAAAACATGATCCTATTGGCCTTTGAGAAACTTTAGGTTATTGTATTATGTACACAAGCATTTACCATATATGACAGTCATGGCTAGTAGTGCATGCACAGGCCAGATGATAAAAGTAAATAAAGTCTTTTCTTTCTGGTCACCAGTGCATGATCGTAAATAGAATATAATATATACTGGAGCTACTGTGGCAATCAACCAGTCAGCATTCAGAACAGAAAGAACACCTACTGGGGCACTATGGTCCCATCAGCAGATGTTTCCCAGTAGCACTGGGGTTTGGTCCTAATTTGGGTTCACAGTGAAACCCAGACAGGATAATGTCACTACCACCTACTGCCCTCCAATCAACTGTGGCCAGGGCATTCCCCACCCCGCAGCAGCACATACACAAAAGGGCAGGTGTTATGCCTCCAGCAGGATATTTATTAAGTTGTTCTGACTGCAATAATAAATTTGGCAACTAGATTAAGCCCATAATAAATTTACTGTTTTGCAGAAACTATAAACTGTTCAGCTTTAATAAAAGTTCCCATCATTCTTCAGTCTAAGAAAATAAACTGGTGCATCCTGGGAGCTCAGACTCCATCATAGAAACAGAAAGAAGGAACCAGCTATTAAAGTACATGCTGGACTAAGACTTATATCCCTTTGCCTCCCCTAATGGCAGCATCGCTGGCGAGAATCACTTACTGCCATCCACAGCCTAATTAGTCTTTGTATTTTCTGAATATTTAATATAATGATTATATGTACTTCTTATCTGTTTTTTTCTAAAAGTTTCACCCCACCCCGTTTTCTGAAAAAAGCTTCAAAATGACATCCAGTCTGGCTTATTGCAGAATAGGAGGGTTTAACTGCATGTTGAGTAAGGCTCCATTCACACTTGTGCAACTTGTCATGCAACTCTGGACATCAAAGTTGCATTCCCCGTGTTTTCCAATAATACCCATTCATATATGCGCAACGTAACCACTTCCCGACTGGCGCAAGCCGATGTACGTCGGCAGAATGGCACGGCTGGGCAAATGGACTTACAGGTACGTCCATTTGAATTCCCCACCGTGCCATTGCGTGCGCGCCTGCCGGGAGCTCCATGAGTTGGGTCGCGGGTCCCGCGGACTCGATCGCTGTGGGGATACCCGCGATCGCCCCACGGAGAGGACGAATGGGGAGATGCTGATGTAAACAGCATCTCCCCGTTCTGCCTAGTGACAAGTGTCACTGATCACTGCTCCCTGTCCTCGGGAGCAGTGATCAGCGTAGTGACACACAGCCCATCCCCCCTACAGTTAGAATCACTCCCCTAGGACATACTTAACACCTCCCCGCCCCCTAGTGGTTAACCCCTTCACTGTCAGTGTCATTTACACAGTAATCAGTGCATTTTTAATCGCACTGATCGCTGTATAAATGACAATGGTCCCAAAAATGTGTCAAAAATGTCCAACATGTCCGCCATAACGTCACAGTCACAATAAGAATCATTAATCGCCGCCATTACTAGTAAAAAAAAAATTATTAATAAAAATGCCAAAAAACTATCCCCTATTTTGTAAACGCTATAACTTTTGTGCAAACCAGTCAATAAATGCTTAATGTAGAAGAATACGATCGGCCTAAACTGAGGAAAAAAAATGTTTTTTTATATATTTTTGGGGGATATTTATTATGGCAAAATGTAAAAAATAATGCATTTTGTCACTATTATTTCGCACGACCGCGCAATTGTCAGTTAAAGCGATGCAGTGCTGAATCGCAAAAAGTGCTCTCGTCAGGAAGGGGGTAAAATCTTCCGGGGCTGAAGCGGTTAAAGTTCCAGCAACTTTGCTGCAACTTGAGGGCCACGGACTTCAATGTTAACCCTCAGAAGTTGCATGAAAGTTGTACCTGAATGTTATACAATACAACTTGTGTGCAACAGTTGTCCATTATCCCTGGTCAAAGCCAAAGTCGTATCCAAGTTGCATGCAAAGTTGGCGAAACTTTGGAGTCATACTAGTGTGAATAGATACACACTGGGAAACGTGTAGTGAGGACAGAACAGAAGGAATGCTTGTGACATCCTTGACCTAATATGGCCACATTTCTACCCTTCTCTGAAATCTCTATACAATCATCTGATAAACTCATCTCAAGCAGAATTAGTAGGAGATTGGCAGTCAGCACTTTTTTTTCTTATCATATGCATAACCTAGTGAATAATATATTTGAATAATAATAATCATCATCATTATCATTGTCATCATCAAAAAATAGGAATTTCACATTTCTGTATTGTTCAGTTTATCAGAAAGTTGATTATACATCTAAAATGTATTACCTTGTATATACACAAAGCTTAAAGCTTCTAAATTAACATAACTGAATGATGCTCAGAGGAAATGAATACATTAGTAACAGTGTTTTGGTCGAATTCAGTTTTTCCTTGGCCTGCACATGAATCAGTCTTCATGTATTTACTGATGTTCAAAGAAACAAAATTTTTGAACTGTTATTAATGAATCCACTCACAGGTGGGCGAAGAAATTGGCAGCCTTCCAGCATTCTATTAACCTCTACTGCTTCCAGAATCACATGTAGAGGCTGATTGCCCATCTGCTTGCCTTTTTCTAAGGTTGACTCCTAATATTCAGAAATGTTGTAGTTGTCTCTTTGTATATTCAACATGGCAATAATACAGCATGCTATAGAACAGGCAACCACAGTACAGAAAAAATAAGAGTGTCTTTGACCTAATGACTAATGTGCTGCTCTATTGTGTGAAAATTGATTAATTTGTCATGTTCCATTTTCTTGCAGCATTGATACATGGATTCCATTAAGATTATCATTAAAAAGTACTTTTATTTGGAAATCTTTTGAACACCTTGTTATAAAATACGATGCTATTAGTTTTACTGCTTCTAATAAGTGGAGTCAGTGTACAGAAACATGATATGACTTTTCTCTTCTCCGTCTCTTTATTATTATTATTATTGTTATACAGGATTTATATAGCGCCAACAGTTTGCGCAGCGCTTTGCAATATGAGGGCAGACAGTACACTTACAATACAATACAGGAGGGATTAGAGGGCCCTGCTCATTAGAGCTTACAATCTAGAAGGGAGGGTCAAGTGGAAACAAAAGGTAATAACTGTGGGGGATGAGCTGATGGAAAAAATGAAAATACAGTTGTTAGGTGTGGGTAGGGTAGGCTTCTCTGAAGAGAAGGGTCTTCAGGGATCGTCTAAAAGCTAATAAAGTAGGAGATAAGCGGACCGATTGGGGTAGGGCTTTCCATAGGATTGGAGAGGCTTTGGAAAAGTCCTGGAGGCGAGCATGGGAGGAGGTGATGAGGGAGCTAGAGAGCAGGAGGTCTTGAGAGGAATGAAGAGAACGAGTAGGTTGGTATTTAGAGACTAAACTAGTGATGTAGCTGGGGGCGAAATTCTGGATGGCCTTGTACGTAGTTGTTAGCATTTTGAATTTAATTCTTTGGCCGGAAGCCAGTGGAGGGATTGACAGAGAGGAGTGGCAGACACAGAGTGATTGGTAAGGTGGATGAGTCTGGCAGCAGCATTCATGATGGATTGAAGAGGCGATTAGAGGTATGTAGAGGTAAGCCAAAAAGAAGGGAGTTGCAGTAGTTGAGGCGAGAGATGACCAGCGAGTGAATTAAGAGTTTTGTTGTGTCATTGGTTGTTAAGGGGCGTATTTTGGAGATGTTGCCGAGGGTGAGGCGGCAGGATTTGGACAGTGATTGGATGTGTTGCTTGAAGGAGAGTTCAGAGTCCAGGACTACACCTAGAACCTATGGCATGTGGGAATGGGCTTATAGTTGTGCCATCGATTTTGACAGAGAGATCAGGGGAAGGGGCATATGGGGGAGGAAAAATTATAAGTTTGGTTTTGGATAGATTGAGTTTGAGGAAGTGGTGTGACATCCAGACTGATATATCTGATAGTAAATTAGTGATATGTGAGGAGACAGAGGGAGTGAGCTGAGGGGTAGAGAAATAGATTTGGGTGTCGTCAGCGTAGAGGTGGTATTGGAAGCCATGGGAGGCTATCAGTTGACCCAGGGAGGTGGTGTAGATTGAAAATAGGAGAGGTCCAAGAACAGAACCCTGGGGGACCCCAACAGAGAAAGGAGGAGGAGAGGAGGAAGTAGAATTGTAAGAAACGCTAAAGGTGGGGTTAGATAAGTAGGAAGAGAACCAGCGAAGAGTACAGTCACGGAGACCAAAGGTGTGGAGTTTTTTGAGGAGGAGGGGGTGGTCAAATGTATCAAAGGCAGCAGAGAGGTCCAGGAGTAGGAGTACAGAAGAGTGTCGATTGGTTTTGGCCGTTAGTAGATTTGTTAGTTTTAGGAGAGCAGTTTCTGTGGAGTGTTGAGGACGAAATCCAGACTAAAGGGGATCAAGAAGGCTATTATCAGCGAGGTGGACGCTCAGTCGGTTGTAGACCAGACGTTCGAGGAGTTTGGATAAGAAGGGGAGCAAGGAGATGGGGCGTAGTTTTTTATTATTGGATGGGTCCAGTGAGGGCTTTTTAAGTATGGGTCTGACAAGTGCATGTTTTAGATAGTTGGGGAAGATGCCAGAAGAGAGGGAGAGATTGAAGATGTGGGTTAGAGAGTGTAGCATAGAGCCAGAGGGTGAACGTAGCATTTGTGAGGGAACAGGATCCAGAGGGCAGGTGGTAAGGTGGACATTAGCAAGTAGTTTATCAACTTTGTCTGTAGTGGTGGGGTTGAAAAAGGGAAGAAATGATTGTACCTGTGAGCATGAAGTGTAAAGCGTGGAGGGTATCGGAACAGTAGAGATCTCCACGCGAATTGTATCAATCTTCTGTTTGAAGTGATTGGTGATCTCCTGGGCAGTGAGTGAGTTGGTGGGTGGAGGCGGTGGAAGACGAAGTAGAGAGTTGAAGGTAGAGAAGAGTTGACGGGGACGGGATGATAAGTTGCTAATGAGAGTGGTAAAAAAGGTCTGCTTGGCAGAGAGGAGGCTCTTTATTTTCTTTTGTATCTTTATTGTGTCTTTTAGTAATTTCCTTAGCTTTCTTAACTGTTAAACAGGTCATAAGGCATTCTTCCAAGGTATGACTAATAATACTCGGGTACCCCCTTTGCAGTCTTTGAGCCACAGACACCTATTGTTAAACTTAAGCTGGCCATACACTGAGCAAATTTTTGCAGATTCCTGATGAACCTGCCAAAATGTGCTTCGTGGGTGGCCCTGTCTGCACCCTCCCGCCTGACACTCTACAATTACATAATTGAAGAACCAGGCGGAAAAATGTCAGGATGCAACTACTGTTTAGGTATTTTGACAGTCGCCGATTGTGGAATACAATAGCCAGCGCTGTAGATTTGTCCATCTGTGCTAGTGTGGATGGACAAACCTGTTAAGACCGCAGGCTGAACGAAAAAAAATCTAACAGTGTACGGCCAGCTTTACATTTAGGCAATAAGTAACCAAAACATTCAGCCAATCTTATTTCCTGCACCCACTGGGAAGGGTAATGGGGCGTACACATGGTCGGACTTTTCGGCTACAAAAGTCCGACGGACGCTGACGGACCAAATCTGGCGGACAATCCGATCATGTGTGGGCTTCCCCGGACTTTCAGCGGACTTTTCCAGTCGCAAATCTGACGGACTTTAGATTTGGAACATGCTTCAAATCTTTACGTCGTAACTCTGTCGGACCCAGAAATCCGCTCGTCTGTATGCTAGTCCGATGGACAAAAACCCACGCTAGGGCAGCTATTGGCTACTGGCCATCAACTTCCTTATTTTAGTCCGGTGTATGTCATCACGTACGAATCCATCGGAGTTTTGTGTGATCGTATGTAGGCAAGTTTCGTTAGAAAGTCCGCCGCAAGTGCGCCAAAAGTCCGTCGAAAGTTTGTCGGACGGGCTGTCGGACTTTTGTAGCCAAAAAGTCCGACCGTGTGTACGCCCCATGAGACTAAGCAGGAATGTACAGCCGTGGCCAAAAGTTTTGAGAATGACACAAATATTAATTTTCACAAAGTCTGCTGCTTCAGTGTTTTTAGATCTTTTTGTCGGATGTTACTATGGTATACTGAAGTATAATTACAAGCATTTTATAAGTATGAAAGGCTTTTATTGACAATGACATTAGGTTTATGCAAAGGGTCAATATTTGCAGTGTTGACCCTTCTTTTTCAAGACCTCTGAAATTCGCCCTAGAATGCTGCAACTTCTGGGCCACATCCTGACTGATGGCTGCCCATTCTTGTATAATCAATGCTTGGAGTTTGTCAGAATTTGTGGGGGGTTTTTTTGTTCACACGACTCTTGAGGAATGACCACAAGTTCCCAATTGGATTAAGGTCTGGGGAGTTTTCTGGCCAGGAACCCAAACTTTCGACATTTTGTTGCCCCAAGCAACTTAGTTAACACTTTTGCCTTATGGCAAGGTGCTCCATCATGCTGGAAAAGGCATTATTTATCACCAAACTGATCTTGGATGGTTAGGAGAAGTTGTTGTAGGGGGATGTCTTTGTACCATTTTTTATTCATGGCTGTGTTCTTAGGGAAAACTGTGAGTGAGCCCACTCCCTTGGCTGAGAAGCAACCCACATATGAGTGGCCTCCGGATGCTTTACTGTTGGTATGACACAGGACCGATGGTAGTAATCACCTTTTTATCTCCGGACAAGGTTTTTCCGGATGGCCCAAACAATCAGAAAGGGGATTCATCAGAGAAAATGACTTTACCCCAGTCCTCAGCAGTCCAGTCACTGTACCTTATGCAGAATATGAGTCTGTCCCTGATGTTTTTCCTGCAGAGAAGTGGCTTCTTTGCTGCCCTTCTTGACCCCAGGCCATCCTCCAAAAGCCTTCTCCTCACTGTCCGTGCAGATGCACTCATACCTGCCTGTTGCTATTCCTGAGCAAGCTCTGCACTGGTGATCCCCCGGTCCTGCAGCTGAATCAACTGTAGGAGGTGGTCCTGGCGCTTGCTGGACTTTTTCTTGGGCGCCCTGAAGCCTTCTTCATAAATGCAATGGAAATGTTTTTTATGGGATTAAAGCTGAGTTCTGCCTGTAAAAAAAATTAAAAGTCAGGAGCTATAAATACTGCAGCTGCTGACTGTTAAAATAAGGACACTTACCTGTCTAGGGCGCCCGCGATGTCCTCACCCGAAACCGACCCGTCCCTCGGCTCTGGGTGGCGGTGCCGGCATCTTAAGTAAGGGAATCAGGAAGTGAAGCCTTGCGGCTTCACAACCTGTTTCCCTACTGCGCTTGCACGTGTCGCTCTGCACGTTCTGACTGGTACCTGCTGTCTTCTGACATGGCGTAGATCGCTGTGGATACTGCTGCGATCTTTTGCCTCTTTAGAATTTGTGCCATTCTCAAAACTTTTGGCCAAGGCTGTAAGGTTCCACATCTATAACAATGCATCACTTTTTGAAGTTGAGCAGGGAAGGAATGTTGACATATCTCAGGTGTTGAACGATACTTCACATATGTCTGGAGTAACGGAAGCCAAAATGCAGGTGAAAAGACTGAACACTTTCATACATACACTATATTGCCAAAAGTATTGGGTCGCCTGTCTTTAGACGCACATGAACTTTAATGGCATCTCAGTCTTGGTCCGTAGGGTACAATATTGAGTTGGCCCACCCTTTGCAGCTATAACAGCTTCAACTCTTGTGGGAAGACTGTCCACAAGGTTTAGGAGTGTGTCTATGGGAATGTTTGACCATTCTTCCAGAAGCGTCCAGAAATCATGACACAGTAGTCAGTTTACATGGTTCCATGACCGGCTGTCTCTCTCTCTCCTCTTCTCTTCTCCTCCTCTCCTGAATGACATCAGTGGGGGAATCTCGGCCCGGCCTGCTGCAGCTGTCAGATGGGGAATGGAGAGAACTGTTTATGATGCATAATGCTTTACAAACTAAATGCTGCTTAGTAGATCATTTAAATTCAACATTTCCCCAAAAATAAGCACTGACACATCACCCACCCCACCTCCTTGTCCAATCACAGAATGTTTTGCATTTACTCAGAAAATGCAAAGCATCTTTTGAATGCTGCCCGTGCCAAGTCCCAGACTTCCTGTGTTCAGAATACAGCAGGGCAGCGACTTACACGGGACCCAGAGAATAGTGCGGTGTCTACTTGAGTGATTTCCAGCTCCAGAGGCATCGGCCAGGTATCGTATATAGATTACATTGGTCCAAGCTGGACCAATACCACACCTGGAATTCTTCTTCATAAGAAGCTGTACTTAGAGATATATGTAGGCTCCTTTGCTGATCTGCTTTTGTAAATGCTAGTTGCCAGACATTTTTTGATATAAATAAAACAGAGCGGTCACATAACAAGCTAAATTTGGTCAGAATTCTGACTTACTGATTTGTGCATTCTGATTTACTGTAAAGTAGAACACACAATGGATCAGTATGACAACCAGGGAACTAGCATTCTTAGAATTAAAGATTAGTAATAGCAGCCTCCACTATTCCTTGCATTTCCTTTAAATACATAATTATATCATGCTCTGAAAAGGGAAAAATCCTTCACAGTTCAACGCTGCTGGAATATAAAGAAGAACAAACTTTGAGGCTGGGTTCACACTAGTGTGAATTGGATGTGGGTTTACCTGCATCCAATTCGCATGTCAGGAGATTGTGACCGGCTCTCAATGGAGCCGGTTCATACATCTCCGGGACGGCTGCGGAGCAGTTTGCAGAAGAATCTTGTGCTTTTTCTGGTCTGTTTCAGGCCTGAATCCAGCCGAAAATTCGGGAATGGTAAACGGGGACGCACCGGACCCCTGCTGTGAGCTGCTCCGCACAGCAGTGTGAACCTAGCCTAAAGGAACTATGTATCTGTATCTTCCTATCTGTCACTTGAAGTGAACCCCCCATGCTCAGTAACAACATCTTGATTTTCAGAACTGAAGAAAATAATAAGTACTGTATATTTTATAAAAATGACTTAGCTAGACATAGAGTTAAAATAAATATACTGTGTCAAACGTACTTTGTATTCAATTTCCTAAAAGGGATCTCTTGAACCTTAATCCTTTCCTATTATGCAATTTGTACCGCTAAGCGTGAGATAAGTATTTGAGACACCCACACATTCCTGCTTTCACCAGCAAACACTTATAATAATATGAACTGTACTTTCAAAATGCAAATTTCTGCCAAGACATGTTGTGAAAGCATAAAAGGGGCACTGCAATTATTGATAGCTGTTTGCTGATGAATTTTTCCTTTTTCACTTACAGAATTATATTTTATGGATAGGTAAGCACATATACAATGAATGTCACATCTTGTTTCTTTCACTGCAGAATTTTTATTTTATATACAGGCATCAGTGTTTCTTTTTAATGAAGAAGAAACCTGCCAGGTGGTATAATGCCAGATTATAACAGACATGCATAACAAAGTGTTGAATATTTGTTCTTTTGGGCCGCTATACAGTATTATGTAGATACCTACAGTGCCAGGAGAACTGAACTGGACCTATAGTTTTTGTAAAGCTGAACTCTAGGCAGATATATTAATAAAGCTCTGTATTCATTAATAAATCATTATTATTTTTTAATTGCAACTAGTGTAACTGGTATGCTGCTGTTATATTAGGCCCCATTCACACTTGCGAATGGGGCTGTGTGACTACATGTGGGAACCCCAGCTCCCAATGATTAGCTGCTGGAGGAAGCTCCATTAAAAGCAATGGAAACTGACAGCTCCCACAGCTAATCGCAGCCACTCACATGTAATTACTCAAGAAATGATTACCTGCAAATGATCGGCCCTGGAAACAGACTGTCTCCATGAGTGCTTATTAGGTGTAGGAGCTGTGAGCCTTCCTATGCTTTCAACAGGGCTGCCTCCCCCAGATGATTGCCCCCAATGGGGTTCCTGCATGTAATCACACACAGACCCAAGCGTGAATGGGCCCTTGCCCTTGCTATGTCTCTTCTGGGATAACACACATACCTGCCTTTTTGCAGTCTTCTATGGAATGAACACTGAGCAGCACATTCACAGCTCAGCATGCATTCCTGGCACACTCTGGCTCCCGTGCACATGTGCAAGATGACATCATTTTTATATGCTATTATTTTTATGAATATTATGTGAATAAAGTAAATTGTTCTTTTTAAAAAAAGTTCTAACTATGTGCTACCGTAAAGTGATTGTAAAGCTTTGTTTTTTGTTTTTTTTAAATAACAAACATTATTATTATTATTATTATACAGGATTTATATAGCGCCAACAGTTTACATAGCACTTTACAACTTGAGGGTAGACAGTACAAATACAATACACTTTAATACAGTAGGAATCAGAGGGCCCTGCTCCTTAGAGCTTACAATCTAAGAGGGAAGGTCAAGAGATACAAGAGGTAATAACTGTGAGTGATGTGCTGATTGAGAAGATAAATGTACAGTTGTTAGGAAGGGGCCAGATAGGCTTCTCTGAAGAGATGAGTTTTCAGGGATCGTCTGAAAGTGGATAAAGTAGGAGAAAATCAGACGGATTGGGGTAGAGCAATCCAGAGGATGGGAGAGGCTCTGGAGAAGTCCTGAAGGCGAGCATGGGATGAGGTGACAAGGGAGTTTGAGAGCAGGAGGTCATAAGAGGAGCAAAGAGAACGATTAGGTTTGTATTTTGAGACTAGGTTAGAGATGTAGCTGGGGGCCAGGTTGTGGATGGCTTTGTAAGTTATAGTTAGTATCTTGAATTTAATTCGGTGACTGAGTGGGAGCCAATGGAGGGATTGGCAGAGGGGTATAGCAGACGCTGAGCGGTTTGTGAGGTGGATGAGCCTGGCAGCAGCGTTCATGATGGACTGAAGTTGGGATAGCCTATTTAGAGGTAAGCCAATGAGGAGGGAGTTGCAGTAGTCGAGGCGGGAGATGACCAGAGAGTGGATTAGAAGCTTTGTGGTGACATTGGTTAGGAAGGGGCGTATCTTGGAGATGTTGCGGAGATTGAGGCGGCAAATTTTGGATAGTGATAGAATGTGGGGTCAAAACGTTAGTTCAGAGCCCAGGATTACACCTAGGACTTTGGCGTGGGGAGATGGGTTGATAGTTGAGCCATTGATATTGACAGAGAAATCAGGGGAAGTGGCACCTGAGGGAGGAAATATCATGAGCTCGGTTTTGGATAGGTTGAGTTTGAGGAAGTGATATGAGATCCAGGCTGATATGTCTGCTAGTAAGTTGGTAATGCGTGAGGAGACAGAGGGAGAGAGCTGGGGGGTGGAGAGATAGATTTGGGTTTCATCAGCGTAGAGATGATATTTAAAGCCGTGGGAGGCAATCAACTGACCCAGGGAGGTGGTGTAGATTGAGAAAAGGAGAGGTCCAAGAACAGAACCTTGGGGGACCCCAGCGGAGAAAGGAAGAGGAGAGGAGGAAGTAGAGTTGTAAGTGACACTGAAGGAGCGGTGGGATAGGTAGGATGAGAACCAGTGAAGAGTACAGTCACGGAGACCAAAGGAGTGGAGTTTATTGAGGAGGAGGGGGGTGGTCCACTGTGTCAAAGGCAACATAGAGATCCAGGAGAAGTAGTACAGAATAGTGTTCACTAGTTTTAGCCGTTAGTAGGTCATTTGAGAGTTTAAGGAGAGCAGTTTCCATGGAGTATTGAGGGCAAAATCCAGACTGAAGGGGATCAAGAAGTTTATTCATGGTCAGATTGTCGCTTAGTCGGTTGTAGACCAGTCTTTCAAGAAGTTTGGAGGAGAAGGCGAGTAAGGAAATGGGACGTAGGTTGTTGAGATTGGTGGGGTCCAGTGAGGGCTTTTTAAGTATGGGGGTAACTAGTGCATGTTTTAGAGAGTTTGGGAAGATGCCTCAAGAGAGGGAGAGGTTGAAAATGTGAGTTAGAGAGTGTAGAATCAAGTCAGAGGGTGAGTGTAGGATTTGCGAGGGAGCAGAATCCAGGGGGCAGGTGGTTAGATAAGTGTTAGATAAAAGTTTAGCAACCTCAGTAATAGTAGCAGGGTTGAATGAGGGAAGTAATGATTGTATCTGTGGACATGGGGTGTTGCATGGGGGAGGTTTTTGCACATTGCTGATCTCCTCATGAATTGTATCAATCTTAGTTTTGAAGTGATCTCCTGGGCAGTAAGTGAGTTGGTGGGTGGAAGCAGTGGAGGACAGAGTAGAGTAATGAAGGTAGAGAAGAGTTGACGTGGACTGGATGAGAAGGTGTTAATGAGTGTGATAAAGTAGGTCTGTTTGGCAGTGTGAAGGCAGGAATAGTATTTTAGGAGTTCAGATTTATATTGTGTGAAGTCTTCCTGGATCTTAGTCTTATGCCACAGGCGCTCAAGAGCACGGCTACGTTTTCTGAGACTTCTGGTGTCATCTGTTTGTCAGAGTTGTAGCAGTCGGGGCCTAATTCTGCGTGTAGTGAGGGGGGCAAGCTTGTCTAGGGAGGAAGACAGTGAGCTGTTGTAGATGAAAGTGGCTAGGTTGGGGCAGGACAGAGGTGAGATTTTGTCATAGAGGTGATCAGTAGCAAAGTAGAGAAGAGAAGGGTTGAGGTGGCAAAGGTTTCTACGTGTAACTGTTAGGCGGTTGGAGGGAGAGGAGGGGGAAGACAGGGAGAGAGCAAAACTAATAAGGTGGTGATCAGAGAGTGGGAGAGGATTGTTGGAAAGGTTGCACGGAGTGCACAGATAGGAGAAGACAAAGTCAAGGGTGTTGCCCTTGGAGTGAGTAGGAGCCTGTATCCATTGCTTCAGGTCAATCGATGAGGTGAGACTGAGAAGTTTAGAAGTAATAGTAGTGTTAGTGTTAACAGGGATGTTTAAGTCACCGAGAATAATGGTGGGGATTTCAGAAGAGAGAAAGTAGGGTAGCCAGGCAGCAATTCTTAGAGAAATGGGAGAGAATAGACAAATGCAATATGCCTCAAAAGAGGAGAGTGTCAGAGAGGGAGGTGGGTGAAGTACCTCATAGGTGCTGCATGGGGCTAGAAAGATTCCCACTCCACCTCCCTTCTGTCCACTTGGTCTGGGGGAGTGAGTCCAGAGAAGGCCCCCATGGGAGAGGGAAGCAGGAGAAGTAGTATCTGATTCACGAAGCCAGGTTTCAGTAATGGAAAGTAGGTTAAAGGAATTTGTGATAAAGAGGTCCTGAAGGGCGGTGAGTTTGTTACAGACAGAGCATGCATTCCAAAGGGCACAGAAAAAGGGGGGGCTGCTTTTAGAAAGAGAAATACAGACCAAGTTCTGTGGGTTGCGGCTCCTGCCAGAGGGTGTAGGGGGATGGGAGCATTGGGCAAAGACAGATGATGGTGGCCCAGGGTTTGGGGATATGTCACCAGAGGTTAGGAGAAGCAGGAGGGTGAGGGAGGTAATGTGGGAATGTGGTTTATGTGAAGGGGCATGTCTCAGAGCGCTGGAGGTTTTATCAGTATATGGATGTAGAATGAGCAAGAGTTGGTAAGAGCAGTAGTAGGGAGAGGACAGAAGGCAGGGTGGTATGTATAAGCAGGCGGGTGGAGAGGGGGGGTGAAGGTAAGAGAGTTTGAGGAGAGAGGACACAAGTGTCAGAAGCAGTGGTAGAGAGGGCATGTTACAGAGTGGAAGGACATCTTAATAGAGAGACAGGGTCACCTGCAGTCTGTTAGGTGCTTTCCAGTGCAGATTGCTTTATTTGTTTGCTTCGTGGAATCGCTGAAGTGCAGAGATTGAAGTGCATATCATTTGTAGAAAGAATCACTTAGAGATAGAAGCCTCAAGGATAGAAGCCCCTGCAATGTGCTGACCCCTTAAGGATGCTCATATTTATACTGTTATGAGGGTGGGGTGGAAGTTCGTTAATTAATCATGAGTGAATATAAGAATGCATAACAATCAAAGTGGACCTTTTGCTTCTAAAGTCAGAATAGCAAGAGGCCAGAGGCCAAGATAAGATCAACACATAAAACTTAGGTAAGATAGTCCAGAGCAACAAAAAACAATGTCATGGTTATGCACACAGGGCAACAGATAGAGAAGGCCACATACCAAAGACACACACACAGAGACAGCAAGCAAATCCCAATTTCATTTAACGGTGGAAGATGTGGTTGAGCTGACACATACCAAAGACACACACACAGAGACAGCAAGCAGATTCCAATTTCATTTAATGGTGGAAGATGTGGTTGAGCGGACACATACCAAAGACACACACACAGACAGCAAGCAGATCCCAATTTCATTTAACAGTGGAAGATGTGGTTGAGATGACACATACCTGTAAAGAGACAGAGAAGGAATGTTCAGGTGAGGCAGAAACTTGAAGCAGAGATTGAAGTGCATATCACTTGTAGAAATAATCACTTAGAGATAGAAGCCTTAAGGATAGAAGCCCCTGCAATGTGCTCCCCCACCAAACATGTTATACTTACCTCCTCTGTGCAAGAGTTTTGCACAGAGTGGCCCCGAGCCTCCTTTTCTGGGGTACCCCGGTGGTGCTCCTGGCTCCTCCTCTTCTCGAGTGCCCCCACGGAGAGCCGCTTTCCATGGGGGCACTCGTGCGGTGCGCTCACAAGTCCTGCTACTGCGTCCATTGACACAGACAGCTGGACTCGGCCCCAACCCGGCTCCCATGTCACTGGATTTGATTGACAGCAGTGGGAGCCAATGGTTCCTGCTGCTATCAATCTATCCAATGATGACCTGAGACAGCGACTGGAGCTCCCTTCTCTCCTCGGCGCCTCCATTGAACCTGTGGGCACCCAGCCGTGACAGCTTGTGGCTTCATGGCCGGGCGTGAGTCACGCTACTCTACCCGAGTGGACAGACAATCTTCTGGGACCTGTGACGTGTCCCAGAAAATTGGCGAGAGGGAGGTGCCGCCTAGGTGGCCCGTACTCGGAAGCAGGAAGTGGGACAGGAAGTCCCACTCAAAACTAAGCTCCCACTCCCCCCCCCCCAAAGAAAATTACATGCCAAATGTGGCATGTAAGGGGGCGAGGAGTGTTTAACCGCTTCAATACCAGGCACTTACCCCCCTTCCTACCCCTTCCTTCCTAAGCCAATTTTCAGCTTTCTGCACTGTCGCTGTTTAAATGACAATTGCGCGGTCATGCTACACTGTACCCAAACAGAATTTTTATCATTTTGTTCCCACAAAAAGAGCTTTCTTTTGGTGGTATTTGATCACCTCTGCGGTTTTTATTTTTTGCTAAACAAATAAAAAAATACCGAAAATTTAAAAAAAAAAAAAAGTTTTCCTATGTTTCTGTTATGTTATAAAATTTTGTACATAAGTAGGTTTTCTCCTTCACTGATGGGCACTGATAAGGTGGAACTGACGGGCACTGATAAGGTGGCACCGATGCAGTGGCACCAATGAGCGGGCACTGACAGCACCGACGATGGGCACTGATATGCGGCACTGATGGGCACTGGTAGGTGGCACTGATGGGTGGCACTGATATGCAGCACTGATGGGCATTGATAGGCGGCACTGATGGGCACTCATGGGTGGCACTGGTGGGCACTGATGGGCACTGATAGGCAACACTGATGGGCACTGAAAGGCTGCAAAGATGGATACTTATGGGTGGCACTGATAGGTGGCACTGCTGGGCACTGATAGGCAGCACTGCTGGACACTGATGGGCATTGGTACGTGGCACTGATCGGCACTGATGGACACTGATATGTGGCACTGATATGTGGCACTGATAGGCATCTCTGGCGGCACTGGCAGTGGTAGGCATTGTGAGTGGGCACCGATTGGCAGCTGTCTGGGCATTGATTGGCAGCTGCCTTGGCACAGATTTGCATTTCCCTGGTGGTCCAGTGTCGATGGCCATCCTGTTGTTCTTGGGCGGCATGATGGTGGTCCTGGACGGGATCCGAGGGGGGGGTGCACTGATAAACAATCAGCACAGACTCCCCTGTCAGGAGAGCAGCCGATCGGCTCTCCTCTACTCGCGTCTGTCAGACGCGAGTGAGGAAAAGCCGATCAACGGCTCTTCCTGTTTACATCATGACCAGCCCTGATTGGATAGGAGGCTCTTTACCAAGATCGGTGTAGCGGTGTGTCAGACTGATTGCCCCCCACAGGCGCGCGGCAGCTGTTATCCTGCTTGATGCCATATGACGCCCAGTCAGGATAATGCAACCAACGCCCGGCCGTCATTTTGCTATAGGCCTGGTGGGAAGTGGTTAAAGTGGAAGTTCCATTTTTGGGTGGAATTCCGCTTTAATGCATAGGATGCTGTAAGGTGAAAAACCGTGAGGGTTTACAACCCCTTCAAAAGTCCTGCCATCAAATAATTGTTTTGTCTACATATGTTTTGGATGGTTGTTTTATAAAAATCATTCCTCTACCAGCCAATCAAGAGACCAAAAACCCAGCACCTGGAAATTGCCAGGGAGAAGATGACAGTGGACAGCGAAGATGTATCCGTTGCATTGCTGGAAGGTTGATGTATTTTAATTCCGCCGTGGGTTTAGTTCCACTTTAAATAAACATAAAAGTTGTGAATTTAAAAGTAGTACTAGGGTTACAAATATTTGTTACAATGGTGGCAAAAAAAGTGTCTTATGGGAACATAGCATCCAAATTCAGCCCTAGAAAAGAAACAGGAGAAACATCTATTGTACGTTAACTATGACATACATTAACCCTGATAGTGTTGCATGTCATTTCTTTGATAAATATTCAAACATCGGCATTTATGGTTTATTGACATGGTAGCACACTTAAAATATCCTTTTTTAGCATCATATTTTTCTATGACTAAGCAATGAGCAACATTTACCATCTGTCAGAAGGCCATGGCTGCGTTCTTGCAGTCCAGAGGAAACACAAGGGTCCACCCACCACATTCCTTCACCCTCTGGAGCGAACTCAGAACAAAACATAAGAGTGAGAAGAAAAGAGCTCAGCTTACAAAAAGACGTCAGATGTGCTATCTGAAACCAGATAGGACAAGCAGTGACATGGGGTGTTTCAGAAGAAACATCATATTTATTCTTTGTTGTGAAGATGTTCTTTAGCTCTAATAATAGGACATACAAAAATAAATATACACTAACACAGAAATTCTTTTCTGATGACTATGCAATCTGTTTCTGGCTGGAACTGGTTAGTGATTGTGCCTCCAGATCACAGACATGGGATGCTGCAGTCACTATGTAAGCACTGCTTCCCTTGGACAGAGTTTCTATGGCAACCGTGGTTCTTTTGACATTTTTGACTCATAAAAATTACTGTCAACAGTTTACCGAAAGGTTGGAAGGTCACATTATACTAGTATAATATGATATGCTTTAACTTCAGCTGCAAATATAAGTCAGGAAGTGACAGCATTTGTGCTGTGGTCAGCACTACGTATCTTTATCTGTATTAAGTACTTGGCCTTATATTTTATGCTTTTATATGGGTGTGAGGCTTCTCTCCACTTGGTAGTGTCCTATATTTGCTACCAGGGGTATTATTTATTATTACACTGCTCAAAAAATGAAAGGAACGCTTTGAAAACACTTCAGATCTCAATGGGGAAAAATATCATGCTGGAAATCTATACTGATATGGACTGGGTAATGTGTTAGGAACGAAAGGATGCCACATTGTTTGATGGAAATGAAAATTATCAACCTACAGAGGGCTGAATTCAAAGACACCCTGAAAATACTCATCTTTTCTAACTGTTTTTCACTAGTTTTGCATTTGGCTAGGGTCAGTGTCACTACTGATAGCATGAGTCGATACCTGGATCCTTTAGAGGTTGCAAAGGCAGTCCAACTCCTCCAGGATGGCCCATCCATAGGTGCCATTGCCAGAAGGTTTGCTGTGTCTACAAGCACAGTCTCAAGAGCATGTAGGAGATTCCAGGAGACAGGCAGTTACTCTAGAAGAGCTGGACAGGACTGTAGAAGGTCCTTAACCCATCAGAAGGACTGGTATCTGCTCCTTTGTGCAAGGAGGAAGAGGGTGAGCACTGCCAGAGCCATACAAAATGACCTCCAGCAGGCCATTGGTGAGAATGTCTCTGACCAAACAATCAGAAACAGACTTCATGAGGGTGGCCTGAGGGCCTGATGGCCTTACGTCCTCTTGTGGGCCCTGTGCTGACTGCCCAGCACTGTGAAGTTAGATTGGCATTTGCCATTGAACACCAGACTGGGCAGGTCCGTCACTGGTGCCCTGTGCTTTTCACAGATAATAGCAGGTTCACCCTGAGCACCAGTGACAGACGTAAAATGGTCTGGAGAAGCCATGGAGAACATTATGCTTTTGGTCCACCCAACACCGCTAGGTTGTACCTCAGTCTGTTCAGAAGCTCAGTGATGCCCTGGTTCAGATCTGAGAGGAAATATCATAGGACACCATCCCTCGTCTCATTAGGAGCATGCCCCGATGTTGTCAGGCATGCATACAAGCACAAAGGGGCCATACAAACTATTGAGTACCATTTTGATTTGCTGCAATAAAATTTCAGCAAAATGGACTAGCTTGGTGCATAATTTTTTTCACTATGATATTTGTTATGTCTTTGAATTCATCCCTCTGTAAGTAGATAATTTTAATCTCTATCAAACGATGTGGAATCCTTTCGTTCTCAACACATTACCCAGTCCATATCAGTATAGATATCCAGCATGATATTTTCCCCATTGAGATCGGATGTGTTTTTAAAGTGTTCCTTTAATTTTTTTTTGAGCAGCGTATAAACTCTAGTATACAAAAGCAAATGCATGCTTGTTCTTTCAATAGGAAATCTCAAATAGTGCAGTTATATAATCTTTCTGCTTTCTCTGAAAAGAAGCAATAAGGCAGTACAGAGTAATGGTGATGTTTACATTGCAGGGACACACTGGGGTTGAGTTACTGAAGGCAAACATGTAGGGATGTGCAGTGTGGTGTGGTGGCAGTAAACACTTGGAGATGAGATGCAATAAGAGAACTGTATTGTGATAAAGTCCAAATGAACACAACTACCCAGCGGGAAGACAACCCACGTTGCAGAGAACACCACACCTCTTCCCGGCGCTCTCCTCAACATCCCCAGTTCTGGGCTGACAAGAATAGTGATGCTGCTGTCACTACTCCTGCAAGCCTTGTAAATGAAGGAATTCATCACAGGGTGCCCCCATCCCTGCAATAAACCACTGCAGCAGGGTAGCCATCCCTCCTGCCCACCCCTTGTCCCTGCCCTGTTCCCAACTCATCAGGAGCCTCTCCATACTGCTATTACTGTCTCTTTGTCAGGAACCATGAATCAGATGGAGACAGAAAATGCAGTTAAAAATCACACCTTTTAATATAATGGTAAAAAATGGTACAAATAGAAAATGTAGTCAAAACATAGCTAGGGTACGATAGCCAATGCGGGTGGTCAGAACAAGCCAGTAAATCAGGAAGCCAGAGATCAGCATAGTCAGATGCAGCAGACAGGATCATGAACCAGAAGGGACGTCAGCCAGGCAAATCTTCAACAGGAACAGAGAAGAGAATCTCGTGATATGTTTGACTAGGGTTAAGGCACAGGAGAAATGAACCAGGCAGTTTAAAAAGCCAGAGTTGGCTGGCTGTAGGCAGGAGTGATGAGCAGGAAATGATCACCAGGTGAGCCACAGTGGAACAATGAGAGCTGAGAAGGGAGGGCTGAAAGCTAAGCCCTGACACCCTATCAGGTGGGTGATCTGTCCCTATACTACCCACACATGGAATGTACGCCAAGCCTGGGAGCCAGGGCCTTAAATAGGCTCTGCCTGACCCAAGATGGCTGACAGCTTCACATCAGCATCCAATCAGATAGTTTTCCCAGTGACCCGGGAAACCATGAAGGAACTGTGTTCCTCTTGACCTCCCCTCTAATTGCAATACTGCTGCGATCAAACACCACCTGCAGTGGAGAAAATAGACTGCACCTGCCTACAAAAAAATTTTCACTTTGCAAAGTAACAGCAGATTTAAGCAGGAAGATCACAATGATTCTTCAAGACTGACCAAATCTGGTTCAAATCTTGCCCTCCCCTCATTCGCCCTCATTCCCGTTGTATGCACCTAGTTTTACTGCTGTTGTGTGAACTAGAGGACTAGAGGTCTGAAGGTGACAACATACATTGCATATTTGATATCTAGTACCTATAATTTCAGCATGGATATGACAAACAGTAGCACAGAAAAAGTAGAGAATACAGTGGGGATAATTTAGTAAAAATAGGTTGTTCACTTTGCAAGGGAATACTCCCTAAACTTAGCAAATGAAGGGAAGCTCTGTTGACTTACATCATCCAGTAGTGTGCAAGTCAAATTACTGTTTTTGAATTTTTCCTTGCATGCAATTGGGTATCGTTTGCAAAGTAAAAATTTCCACCATTCACTAAACTAAGGGAAAATACCTTATAAAGTGAACAGCCTATTTGCCTTTACTAAATTAACCCTAAAACATCCAGAACTCATGTTAGCCAGTTAAAAACTTATTGGGTTACCATCCTTTACACATCCCTGTTGAATATGTATTGTTTATTGAATAGGTCTGGAAATGCATTTAACCAAAATGATATGCAGAATGTACTGGAGCACTCTCTGACTGGCCCTTTTGTTGCTATGGTGAAGTTACTCCGGCAAAGAAAGGGCCACAGGAGGATACCAAATCCTGAGGGGGGAGAACAGATTATTCACAAATGAATAAATAAGTGGAAAATATTTATAAGCCTTAACATTACCAACACCAAATACTCAATAAACCTGAATACAGACTACAGATGATGATCCAAAATTGGATCATGTAATCCTTTAAATTTAGATAAAATTGCAAAAGAAATCTTAAATATATATGGGCTCACACTGGATCGAATGTATTCATAAAAATTGGATTAGTGAAACCCTGACTCAATAAGTAGGAAAGCTTTAATTAACTCTAAGCAGATTATAGTGCTGGCCACATGTAACAATCTGTTTTTACTTTTTGTAAGATATTTTCTCTTTTGTACCATTTAATCTACACTTAGTAGACACACTGACCACGCAGTACAGCTGCCCATTCAGTTTAGGTTGAATGGTGGAAAGAAAAGAAAATATTTCGCAAAAACCTTTGTGGAGTGTTCTATCTGGTTATAATATGTTCTGGGGAGTTGTGAATTATAGATTTCCTTATTCTAAATAGCTCAATTTAGTTTATTTATTGATATAAAGTAAAATAGGTACTGTGCAGTAACCCATACGGTCCATTTAAAATGCAACTTTTACTGGCTTAATATAATTTTGATACACATTTGTGCAACTGTCATGGAAATTACTAAATCAGTAGCACCATCTTTTTTTATACTGGCCATGTGCTTTCAGAAAATGTATGGTTTGTGGGGACTTTTGGAAACGCTAAACGCTGTAAGTAAAAACTAAAAAAACAAACATTATATATATATACACAGGTATATTTGCAAAAATGGTCTGGCCACTAGAGTTAAGAGTGGAGCACAGGGCTTGGCAGCGAAAGGGTTACCTTCCCTCGCAATCTGTACCTTCAGCCCTGGTTCACATTGATGCAATTTGGCACGCGATTTGACATGTCAAATCGCCTGCCAAATTGGCAGTAATTTGCGGCAATGGCAGCGTGAACTCGCACGATTTCATTCCCGCTGTCAGTGTGAACCAGGGCTTACACTAGTTTACCCCCAATCTTCCACCAACACATCCTCCACTACCCCGCACTGCAGCTGACTGTTTCCTCTTTTTCCGACACCATACTTGCACACCAATTCCCACTCTTACTACTGCTCCTGACCCCCACCCTCCACTTCACCATCTCCCCTGCATGCCCCCACTTCCTTTGACAAGGCACCGTTGCTCACCTCTGCCACTATACTGCGCACCACCACTGCAGTGATGCATCCTTCCATATATCTTGTTACTATATATACAGTATATACCGGTAACTAGCAATAGCTGTTGTAGACTACATTTTTTTACTGTATATCACAAAATACTGAGCTTGTGAGAAGAGATTGAAGATTTAATGTTTCTTGCTATAGAGCAGTTACTTATAAATTATGAACCACCCACAGACCAATCAACAGTGGACACACAAGTGATTCATCGCCTCAACTCCCACAGGCTTGCTAAAATTGTTTAAAATACAGTAACATTCTGCACAGGTACAGTAACTCTCTTTGCAAAATGTAACATTTAAAGCATATACAGTATGTTGTAAAAAGATTTAACTCCTTACATATTTTCTTATTTTAAAGTGGCTGTAAACCTCTGGCATGAAATATGAACAAACAATATCCCTCTATAGCAGTGGTCTCCAAAATGTGTCCCACGGGCCGGTTGGGGCCCTTTGCTTACCTTTATCTGGCCCCTGGGCATTGTTCCTCCTGAAAGCATAAGTGCTCCCACTGACACCAACAATGAGGCACTATTCCTTCCACTGACATAAAAAATGGGGATAATCTAACCAATAAAACTGTGCTTAGAAATAAACTGCACAATTAATGAATGATATGAGCAATGGCTCTGCTGTGAGATATTAACACATAGCAAATACAAATTAGAAACGAAAAGTGTTGTGCTAATAAAACAGTAATGATGAAAAAATATTAATTAAATGATGCTACAGGATTCGCTTGAGGATAGGAGTGTGGACTGTGATGGTAATCTCAATAACATTCTATTGGAAACATCATAAGGACTTTGTTATTAGGAGAATTCTCAGCACAGAATTCGCTGCTGGGCATGTGCTGAAAAAAGGAGTTATCAATGCATCTACAGGAAAGGCATGCCCTGATTCGAACCAACACTGGAATGATTCTAGTACTAGTGGCCACAACAAAGATCAGCCATGCAAGAATTAATTGTATGATTTATTCCAATGCAATGCACAACTGATCATCATCATGTAGACAAAATTGTATGCATTTAAGGTAAAAAGTCTATATCATGCTCATATGTGAACTCTCTCACCTGAAAAGTTAAAACTGTGGAGTTGATTTAGTAAAACTGGAGAGTGCAAAATATGGTGCAGCTGTGCATGGTAGCCAATTAGCTGTGAACTACAGCTTTTTCAATTAAGCTTTGACAAAAAAAAAACTGGAAACTGATTGGTTTCTATGCAGTGCTGCACCGGATTTTGCACTCTAGTTTTAGTAAATCAACCTAAGTAGTTTGGGGCAGAGCTGGTGGGAAGGTTACATACTTTTCGGGTTTTCATTGCCGTTCAGGGTCCATTGGAGAACTTTGCCATCACTTCCTGTTCCAGTTGTAATGTTTTCACAGGAAGTAAGAATAAGAATAAGAGTAAGAATAACTCTTGCTATTGGAGGCACAGTAGTAAAAACATGACCGAGGGTTTAACCCTCGGTCATGTAACATACTGAAGATCATAAAAAAGTAAATAATGATCTGAATATCTGTCCACCTTTCTATCTATCTATCTATCTATCTATCTATCTATCTATCTATCTATCTATCTATCTATCTATCTATCTATCTATCTATCTATTTCAAGTTTTAAACTCACAGAAACAATAACTTCAAAATTCAACATTTTTTATAAAAGCATTTAGATAGTGACTAATGATATGAAAGATTGAGGATCTGTAGCAGGGTAATGGTTTCCAATTGATATTCCTTTTGTGAGATTTCTGTGTAATTCATATTCCTAGATAATACTAGATGTTCCCACCTTTCCTTAGTTCCATTTAATTCAACATTATAGTTCAATGTTCTGCACCTTGTCCAATCAGAGAACGTTTTACATTCATTCAGAAAATCTAAATCATTCTCTGAATGGTGCCTGTGCTTAGCGGCCAACATCCTGTGTTACAGAATGCATCAGGGCAGCCGCTCAGCACTGGAGCTCACTGGAGTAGCAGTGTCTACATTAGTGATTTCTACCTTCTGGGACCACAGTTACATCGGTCCAAGCTGGAGCTATGTAATTATGTATAAAATATTCATACCTGGAATTTTAGGCCTTATGTTACAAGGTACCAGTGTAGAATCTGTAGAATCTGCAATAAGCTAGCATTTGAGGGTGATGTGGTATTCATGGGACATCAGATGGGAGACATTAGAAAAAAAAAACCATACCTTATACAGCAAATACTTTGAAAAATAACATTTGTTTAACAAATGTAACAGTGTCAGTGATTAAAATAATCAGAAATTCTACAAGTAAAAACAACGTAATCTTTATGTTTTATACGGACTAAGACTGGGATGCCATTAAAGTTCATGTGCATGTAAAGGCAGGTGTCCTGTCTTGACAATATAGTGTATTTGGATCCAAGTTAAATGGGTATTTCTCCCAGACATGGTAACTGAAAAAAAGGGATGTGCTGTCATATCGGAAGAGCAGAAGCACGGGATCTTTGAGGATGCAAGAGTTTGTTATCCCCAGAATGTGAGCACCGTGTCCCAGTAGTCCGATATGGGCTGGTAGCACCATAAGCAATGTGTGAGTGTGGGACTATGGAGCTTTTTAGTTATACAAATTGTTTATTACATTTTTATGGTAAGTATTCTTGTGCAATAAAAACTTATCATTAATGAAAAAAATGTTTTCTGGACACATCAGTGGTGCTGAATAATTTTAATTTCAAGTGGTTTCTTAAACCTAACAAGGTATTATTTTTATCCAGTTTTTTTTGTACCATGCAGCCAACACATGGTCGACTATAGCCTGTGTGGCCAGCTACTGACTAGCGAAGGAAATAAGAGAGCCCTACTTAGTGGAGTGAAATGGGGGGAGGTTATGACCACAGGTTTTTACATTAAAGTGTTATTAAACTTAAAATATATCTCTGATCTGATTTATGTACAAGTATGTCCTCTGCCTGTTTGCAGAACCTTTTTTTCCTGCATCTTTTACTTTTTAGTAACTACCTGGTTGATCCTGCTGTTTTCTAGTAATTCCCTATTGGTGGTGTCAACGCTATAGCAGCCAATCCTCTGGCTATTGCTTTGACACACAAAAAGCGCATGCTCCATCAATAGCCTACTGGCTTCCCCATTCCTCTTGTAGCCACCCCATATTACTTTTATCATCTGTTACAACAGCTTAATTGACCGCTTACACCCTCTCTCGCAAGCCGCCTGACATGATAACACGTCATTGCTAAATAAGGCCAGCAAAAATAATTGGTAGTAGTTATCTTTTTCTATTTAGGTTTATCATCAGAATAAAGCAACAAGTGCTCCCTAGGATTTATATGCAGGTGTTTACTCGTAATAGTTATTGTTCATTAAACCGCAGGACTGTGGCAGCGCTGGGTGGCCAGGAGGAAGAGAGAAAGCCTCCTGCAGTGATATGTGGAGGATGACTCAGAGGCTTTCTGCTTACTCCGCTCATTGATCGCACAGTGCCGTGTGGAGCAATTGAATAAATGTCATATGACTTCCACTTACAAGGACTTAAATAAAGTATTATATAATAAAGAACAGTAATTTATCATATATTTGTTGCTATATTAACTATTCATAGATGTCAAACAGTGGCTATGGGTTTAACGACACTTTAATACTTGAATGTAAAAAAACATTTTTAAATCATCTTCCTTAGGAGGAAAAAATAAGTTAAATTATGTTTATACAACAATTTATTTTTCCCTTATAATTGTACATCATAAAATAAGTTTCCACTTTGCATATCAAAACTAATACTTTTGATACCCTGATGGAGAAGTACATGTTGTAGTTGTAGAATATAAAATGATTGCTATGATGAAAAAGAGTGTGTTCACCATGCTAACACAATAACTGTTCCATTCACTGGGAAATATTTGTCATTGAGCCTATTAAGTTTCTATCAGTTACATTTGGTATTTGTTTTATCGCTAGAAAGCCTTTGGGCAGATTGTGTTCACTGACCTTGGGATTTGATTGAGATTCAAATTGCTTTCTGAATGCACTGCAAAAGACTTGTGTAGCAAACAGAATAAAAGATAGATTGACTGAATTTCAAGCATTGCAAACTACCAATTGTTATAGTAATCTGTGTTTGGAACATTGGCCTAAATATAAATCAATGTACCAAAATATGTTTTTATTCATGTCTGAGGATCAGATACAGAATACTAAATAATCTGGTTTTGTGCAGCTTTTGTCTGGCTATGAAAGACATGTTCCAGGATTAATACCCAATTTTATGCTCACTGTTCATAGGCCATTGCAGTTATTATCACTTTACCTTTAAGCTTCCTTTTCCTATTGTGTGTTTATTACTCTTATCTTTGCTAGTATGTGTGATATATACATGTTTTGTCTTGTATCTTAATGTCTACAACCTTTGCACAATATGCAATGTACAAGCACTTTTGAACCATTTATTTTTTTTCTTTACTCAACACAGTAAACAATGTATACAGTATATAAAAAAAGTTTCAAAATGACAATCCACCTTTTGCAAACTAGTGAATGTAGCAGCATTGGTATCATGATCAATATGCATATGCTAGTTTTTTGCAATGAAGCTTTCAGAGAATTGCATGATCAGTACATTACATTGCATTGCATTACAGGCTCATGCAAAGTCATCCCTCCACCCTCAGATCTGTTCAGAGGTATGGACCCACTGAAGAATGTCACCTCAAACTACTGGAGAGGTGGAAGAGCAGGAAGAAGAGGAGAGATTATCTGGCACTGTGCATAGTCCCTTGTGTTTTGCATGACATACTGAAACCTCAAAAATCCTTTATAAGTTACTTTTTAACTTTTATTGATCTATCCATTTGAGATGTGGATTCTCAGTAATTCATATGGAGACCAAAACATGATCTAATGTTTACATTCCTGGTCTAAGGTTAGATTCATGTCTGTGCTAGTGCTGGAAGGTGTGTAAATTGCAAGCAGCCCAGCGCCTGCAGGCATTGGCACAAAAAAGGTGCTGCATTTAAAAAAACTCTTAATGGCACCCCCACGAACTGAAGTTAATGACCATCACTCAGGATCAGTGGAGACATGTTTAAAAAGAGGGGGATATTTTTGTTGGATTAGTATTTGACAAAAGGTTAAAGCTGGATGGCAAAAAAAAGGGATTCATTTGTCCCATTTAAATGAAAAGTTGGCTTGAGGAAGTTACCATCTCTGTGGACTGCTAAAAGTAATTTTCGGAGACTCCATTGCTATATAAAATAGTAGATGTGACAAGGGGCACCCTGCCTAGCTCCCTGTTGTAAACCCACTGAAGAAGTTTTGAAACCTTTTAGGGATTTTTAGGCCATGGGAAAGTTGTATAAGGCTTTAAGTATTTGTACAAAGTAAGGCCCAAATCCCAGAAGGTCTAGTATACAGAACAGATACTCCCAAGAAAGACTGCTTTTTGTAAGTCGGAAGGTAGAAGCATGGCTTTTCTATGCAGATTAGAGTTCCAGTTAAAATGTATTGCAGATAATAGTGCCGAGTCTGGTCTGGAGCTTGGGGAATGTTCTAGAAATTAATTTAATGTAATTGCTAAGGCCTTTGTTAGAATCCTGAGATCACAATTATTCAAGAAACTTGGCCTACAGTCACCTCAGTAGGAACTATTCCTGACTTGGTTTTTACACTTCAAAGCCATGTTTTCTTGTTGGTAGAAGTGGTCGCCATCCCACAAGTGGCTAAAGAAGGTTGTAAGATGAGGTCTAGTAGAAACATTCTAATAATACCCATTAGGAGACCTGTTGTGAACAGGCGATTTGGCTAATTTAATGGATTTTCTGACTTTGGTCATTTCTTGTGAAGTTTTGTTCTATTAGCTCTGTGTTGTTTTAATTTAGATAGGTCAATATTTTTAAAACACTTTTCCAAACTGATCTGGGGGACTAAGGTTTCCTGTAAAATTTTCCATAGAATTTGGGAAATTCCTGTAGCATAAAATGTGGTGTTTGTGATAATTTCCTGTTCAGAGAGTTTGATACTAAGAACTACTTGCAGTTTTACCCTAGGATTAAGTTTATTTGACTGGAGAGCCTAGTTTATCTCCTGGGATGAAAAAATATTTGACTGGACTATCCCAGGAATTTCTAAGCCTTAGCACGTAGGCATAAGTTAAGTTCCATGTGTAGTTTTTCTATTATAGGGTGACAATTATGTTTGTGTTTTGGCTGAATTTCATGCTATTCTCTGTTTGTTTTTTTTCTGTTCAATTAGTTAATTATAGAACATAGCTAATCGAGGAGTCCCCATATAGTGGATGTATGTGCTGACCAGTTGGTAGCGGGAGATGTGTTCTTGAACTTATTTTGTTAAAGTGAGCTTTAATTTGATGGGCTATATCAAACTAGGTTGAATCATTGCCACGTATGGGTCTGATTATGGGTTTTGGGGGATGTAAATTCTTTTTCTGCATTTTTTGCTTTTGGATGTACTGCAGCAAAGCTTGATATTTAGAAAACAAATTATTGAAATTGTGGTAATTTACATTTCCCTGCTGGCCAAATTGATTTTAAAGTTTCCACTCCAATTGACTTTAATAGGGTTTAATAGGGTTTGGAGTAGGCATGCAAGCTTCAGCTAGGTTTGGCGAACAACCCACCAATCTGGGCACAGGGCATTCACTCTTAACTAGGTAGAATGTACTGAAGGGAGGAACATCTGGGAGAGGAGGGGCTGAAAGACTATAGAAATTTAAAAAAAAAAAAAACCTAAGAGGTGGTTAAAGTAACAATGGACAAAGAATTGGCAAACTACAATGATTTGTAAGAAAACTATTTAGTAATAACAAAATGCCCAAAATGGTGTGTCCCATGAGCAAAACTAACTTCTAGGAACTGTAGAAGATTTACCCCTGGGAGGGCTACTTTAGGTGTACCATTTTTGCCCCTTACCCGACACTGTTTTAAAATATATCACATATCACAAATACTTGAACTCTGTACCCACTTTTTCCTGCCCTAAGGTTCTGTAGCTTGAAGCCCATCCAATAAGCTCTGGAGAACCATGGGGCCTGGAAGTCCATGCAGCCAAAGGTGTCTATAGTTACTAAATGTTAGTAAATAGTGGGGAGAAATAATGACCCAATTCACTGGAGAAAGCTAAGCTGGTTGAGTGAAATATGAAAACTGATCGATCAGTCCATTGATTATATCTTGGTTATGGGTATATTGACGTAATTATCTACATGGAATGACCTAATATTGAGAACCATTGCTAGCTACAATCAGTGATCTAGAATTGTAAGGGCAAGAGGTTTTCTTTGTTGGTTACATCTGTCCAACATTGGGAATTTACAATGTTGCTTTAGCTGAAGTCAGCACTGAAAGCATTCACAGCTCAGGAAACTATAACATTATAACAGACTGAACTACATGTGCTGAGGCATTCAAACATGAACATTTGAGAATGTTAACATAATGGCAGCAATAAAAAAAGCTTCTGTAACATGTTGTGGTTATGCAACCAAACCAACGTTGAAATGTATCATTAGCCCAGTGTTGCCAACCTTCAGTATTTTTACTGGCACTTTTCTCCTGCCAGTAAATGCCAGTAAGAGGAAAAGGTTGCCAGTAAAAAAAATATGGTTGTGACGCTTGGCTCTGAACTGAGCATGCGCAGCTCGGGCCTGGAGCTGGACAGGACCATCCAAGTGCCTGCTACAGTGTGTTCAGGTGGTACCGGTGGGGGGCGGGTCTGGCGGAGATGGTGCCTGAGCATGTTTTGTGATGTCATGGTACAAGGTAGCCGTGCGATGTGGCTAGAGCCTCGTGTGCCCGCCTGTGGGACAGGAGCAAGGCAAGCCAGGAGCGGGACTGTCAGTGCTATTTGGACTGGAGGGGACTGAGAGGACCACCTGCCATGGAGAGAGACTGTCACTGTGACTCAGGATGGGACATGTCAGTGATCTGTGCTGCACACAGCTGTCAGTGTCACTGTGAGAGTCCATTCATGTGCAAGTGTCGCCCATTCTAATTTCCTGCCACTGAGTCCGGTCCCTGAGCCACTTATTATATTGAGAATAAAATGAGAAATGCTTTTTGCCTTAATATCTACCTTAAATCACATTGCTTACTGCATATTATACTTATTTGTAACCTAAATACTGAAATTTGCACTTGCAACTGTAATTTTGTAACTTTTGGAAATGCCAGGAAAAACTTGGCTGTGCCAGTAAATTTTGGGTGTTGTATCAGTAAATTTCAATCTGGTAGGTTGGCAACACTGCATTAGCCAGGTATAAGTGTTCCTTCAAGTAGAGTTCTGTGGGCGTAAAAGTTGTTTGGGCACCTTGGTCATAAGTGAAGTTAAAGGGGATAAACATCCCGCTGATTATTTGAGAGATGTAAGACTTGCTGATATCAGGACAAGTTCAGTGAGTACCATTTCTCCAAAAAAGTGGGTCTTGCCTTTGTAATAGAAGCCCAAATGCATATGCCCCCCTGTATTTAATGTTGTGGAAAAGAGGTTGTAAAACTGGTTTAAAGGATCTCCATTGAAACCAATGAATGATATCTAAGATAATTTGAATAGTATGCTCTTGTACTTTTAAATCTTAGTGTTGTCTCCTAGGTTTTATGATTGCCAGAAGCAATGTGACTTGACAGTCACATCCTTAGTAGAACCACACTGCAGAACTGTTTAGAGCTTGTCCTCCATCCTATACATGCACTCCCCATGTGTCCTATAAATATATTTGCTGCTGATTTTTTATTGTACTTACGGTTCTCATTTCTACGTTTATTTTATATCACACTGGTCTATTTACTGGTTTAATGTACCTTATACATCACCTTCGATGACAAAGAATTGGGGAACATTGCATGGCTATTGAACCCGCTAAACCCCTATGTATTTTTACATTCCTATAGTGACATTTTCCTGCTAAATACTTCACAGTACATGTCTGGTAAAGTAATTTTAAATTGTCTTTCACAACTGGCTGGGACAATGTGGAAATTACTCATACTTACTCTTACTAATTTCTGTCCTTCATCTGCTTCCTCTGCTTCCTTGCTAACTATGTTCTCATGATTAGCCAAGTTTTTAAAGCTGAACTCTGGGCACAAAAACTCCATTAAATTTATTCCTCAATAGCCACAAATGTGATAAATCCACTTTGTGTGCACCAAATGCCTTTCTTAGACTAGTAATTAACTTGAGAAGTAGTGGTGGGATCCAGTGGCGGCCCATCAATACGGGGCGCAGGGCCCTGCCTCTCTAATCCATGCGTCCAGCCCCCTAATCTACATGCAAGGCTCCAGACACATGGATTCTAATGGGGTTTTATTTTTAATTTTTTAGAAGCATCGGATTAGAATCCTAATAGGCTTCAAAGAAGGGTGGGCTTGTGGCGCAGTGCCCGCCCAGTTGTGTGGCAATAGCGAATTAATATTCGCTATTGTCTTCCTAATTCTCCTCCCAGCCAATCAAGAAGCGGGTTCTGAGAGGATAAGCGATCCTATTGGCCACCGAGGAGGAGGAGATGCAGGGGAAGCCACCATGAAGCACCAGGAGGAGGAGACACAGGACGAAGCTGACGCCCAGGGGAGGTAGTGCTGCCCGCGACCTAACACTGGTGAGATCATCACTGTGCTGCACATAGCCCATGCAGAGAACATTGCTGTGGAAGGGACCCAAATTATTCACCCTAGGAGGAGGGGGATACAAAACCATTCACACTGAACAAAGAGAGAGAGCAGCAGTGACCGGGCCTAATATAGGAAGCTTCTCCACAGAGACAAAGTCTCACATTGGATTACTGCACAAATCTGAAAGAAATCCTTGAAGCACACCAAGATTCAAGTAACAACACATATACTGTACTTCTTGTTTAAACTGTTGTTTATTCTGGAGTTCCGCTTTAAAACCTGTCCTGAAAGAAAAAAAAATCTTTCGTAATTACAATGTCTAACACTTATAAGGGAAATATATTTAGTCTTAATAATGGCTGATAAAAGGTGATGTTAAATAAAAAGTCAGACTTCTTTTTTTGTCCCCCTTTTGGTCTGCTGAATATACAGAAAGTATAACATTTTGTTATTTCTGTTCCATGGGTGCAAATAATTATCCGTTGATCCTGCCAGAAATCCAGCAAGCGCAAAAGGTTTTGTGGTAACCCAATCAGTGTTATTAGCTCTGTTGAACTACAAAATACCTTTACTCTATTATATAGAGAAAATAAGAGGGGGAGGCTTTTGGTAATTCTAACACATTTACTGTCCTAGGGTGACAACACTGCAGTACAAGTATTGTCACTATATAGAACAGAAATTGTGTTATTGGCAGGATCACCAGGTAAACATAGAAGAAAACTAACTAATGCAGCCACCACATCCAAAATTGCAATATACAGTTGTGCTTAAATGTTTGCATACCCTTGGACAGTTAGTACAGTATGTACCATTTTTAGGCAAAACATGAATGAGCAGGCAAAACACATTTCTTTTATTTCTTATGGGATTCATATTCAATTGTAGGTCATAACAGAATGGCACAATCATAAAACAAAACATGGCAACAAGTAAACAAATCAAAGGACCCCTGTTTAAAAGTCTGCATACCCTTAGTTCTTTGTCTGCCAGCATTTTCTGATAACATTCTGCATTCGTCTTACTATCAATTTTCACAAGATTCCCCGTGCCTTTATCTCTCACACACCCCCAACACATCAGTGAGCCACCACCATGCTTCACAGCAGGAATGGTATTCTTGTCGCTATAGGCCTTGTAGACCCCCTTTATGGGTGTGACCCTAAAGCTCTATTTTGATCTTGTCACTCCAGATTACAGTGTGCCATGAGGCTGCGAGGAGTGTCAATGTGTTGTTTGACATATTGTAACCAGGCTTTTTTGGCATTGGCTTCCTTCTGGTAATTCGACCATGCAGCTAATTTTTGTTCGAGTATCGTCATATTGTGCTCCTTAAAACAGCCACACCATCTTTTTCCAGAGGTTATCTGTGGGTTTTAATTTGTATCCCGAACAATTCTTCTGGCAGTTGTAGCTGCAATCTTTCATGGTCTACCTGACCTTAGTTTGGTATCAAGAGATCCCTGAATTTTCCACTTCTTGAATAAAGAGTACTGACTGGCATATTTAAGGCTTTGGATATCTTTTTATATCCTTTTCGGTCTTTATAAAGTTCCATTACCTTGTTACGCAGGTCTTTTGACAGTTATTTTCTGCTCCCTGTGGTTTAGTATCTAGCCTGCTCAGTCCATCCACGTGAGTGCTAACAAACTCATTGACTATTTATACACAGACACGAATTGCAATTTAAAAAGCCAGAGATGTGGGAAATTAACCTTTAATTGACAGTCAACCTGTGTGTGTCACCTTATGCGTCTGTACCAAGGCCAAACATTCAAGGGTAGGTAATATTATTGTAGCAGTACCCCCGTAGGAGCCGCTGAGTGTTGTGGTCCACCTGTCACACTGCCAGCATTCAATTCTCAGTCACTCTAAGACAATGAACAGTCCCTGTGCTTGTTTTTTGTTTGTTTTATTGAGGGAATTTACCTAGGATGGAGTAAAGAAAATATGAGATGCTCGGTGAATCGTAGAACAATCAATTGGTGGATTTTATATGAATCAATTGGGACAACGATGTACACTTCTCTGTACAAGTTACTACTTCAGTCTCCTACAGCTATTTCCCTGCTTGCAGACTATTCCTCTTCCTTTCTCCTGCACAACTCTTGCAGCACATGTAAGGTTAGGCCTGACACTGGCTCAGCCAATCCTCAGCAATTGCCCTTTGCAGGCAGGGACCGCGGACCCCTGTAGTGTAGCATAAGTAGGAAGTCTTTAGAGCTAGCTGTCCTACTGATGGACTACTGCTCCCAGGCAGCCCTCTATAGGCCCTGCCAGCCCTCATGGCTGCAGCTGCTCGACTCCACTGCCCATGACATTGCAGTCCTCATTACTGGCTCTGCACCCATCTCTGACTGTATCCTCTCAGTCCTCCCAGGCATGCCTCCCCAGTCCTCCTGACTGCACATGTCACTCACTAGCCCTCGTAGTTGCAACCGGTGGTTTCCTCCTGAAGACTTGTCCAACAGTACTAGGTCCTGCTGGCCTCTCTTGCCCCTCCTGTGCATCCTGTCCAGAACCTTCACACTTTCCTGAAGGGCTCCGTCTTGCACCCGAGCTCCAGGCCTAAGGTCATCCCCCCAAACTGGGGAGCTCCCTCAAAGGCCCAACAGCCTAGTACTCTATCCTCATTTCTTCCACCCGACAACTCCTCCCCAGCTGGGCTGACCCTGGGTATTTAAGGAGGCCTGTCCCCTGCCAATCCAGGTTGAAGATTGGTCAGTGCTCCTTAGAACACCCCAGGCAGCTCCACCTCTCCTCTCCTCCTCTCCTTCTAAAATCCTCTAGAAGAAAGAGGGAGGTCTCAGTGATACTGCCTGTGAGTCCCCAACTGCTGCTCTGAACCACTCCCAGGCCACACAAACCAAAACAAACAGGCCTGACTGCCAGCCAGGCCTGCCTAAATTGACCTATTCTACAGAACAAAAATCCTATTCTAGCACCTACCTAAGTAGAGGGTGCTACATTTTTATTAAACATTTATAAATGTTATTGGAATTATATAGTGCCAACAGTTTGCACAGCGATTTACACTATGTAAATTTTTGATCAGGGCCATTTGGATGATTTCTGTTATTACGATTTAAGAGGGAGCCAAACAACTATGTGATAATACACGACTTCATATGATCACTATTCTTAACTAGTTCCCACCCAGCCTATAGGCAAATGAGAGCCAGGGGGTTGGGGGGGCATTTGTTTTTCTGGAGAGACGTCATATGATGCCCTCCCACGGGCTGTGCCATGGTGCGATCTGCCATCCGCTGTGCTCCCTTTAGAATGTAAGCTCTATGAGCAGGGCCCTCCTGTACCTTTTGTATTGAACTGTACTGTAATTGTGTTGTCACCCTTATACATTGTAAAGCACTGAGTAAACTGTTGGCGCTATATAAATCTCGTATAATAATAATAATAATAATCAGTGTACTGGCTGCTGCCAGTACCCTTGTGATCGCTGTGACCAATCACAGCAGATCACGTGACAATTGTACACAATAAATAGCTTTGCTTCATGACATTCATTGTGCACAATTGTGTTAATCTCTGTGACTGGTTACAGGGATCATATGGTACAGACAGGGCCAATCACAGTCCATCTGTACCATGTAATTAGCTGTGGCCAATCACAGCTAACCACAATAGTAAACAATAGTAAACACAGAACAAATCAATTTCATTCACTAAAAATGGTTGCTTATAACATGAAGTTCACTGGTATAAGAAATCATAAAGTGTGAAAAAATAAATTAAAATCCTGATCACTTCCACAGACTAGTACAATGTTACTATGGCAACACTGTATTGCTCTGGTCACAGTGTGTTAAAAAAATCGTAAATAAAATGTATTAAATTTAAAAAAAAAAAAACATTTTATTTTTATTTTTTTAACATACTATCACCATTCAGTGTCCCTGGTCACCGCTACACCAGTTATATTATGATGCTGTACTGCACTGGTGACAGTAAGTAAAAAATTAATAAATTGTGAAATAAATCTTTTTTTATTTTTCTTTATTCTCTAAAGAATTGTGACAAAAATTACAACTTAAAAAAACTCATCATACGTCTTACTAAATACCTTGAACTGTCTACTTTCCAAAAAGGGGTAATTTGGGGAATATTTACACTGTCCTGGCGTATTCGGGCCTCAAGAAATGAGCCATCACTACATCAGGACTGATCAATTTTCAGATACAGTAATACTTCGGATTGCAAGTAACGCGTTAACGAGCATTTTGCAATATGAGCAATTATTTTTTTTAAATCCTCACTCGGTTTGCGAGCGTTGTCTCCCAAAACGAGCAGGATTCAAGCCTCTGCGGTGTGCAGTACCACATTTGGCCAGAGGTGCGGGGGCGCCGGTGAAACTCGGAGCCTCTCGGATGCACTCGGAGCCACTCGGAAACCGAGTGTTTTCGAGTGCATCCAAGCAGCTCCGAGCTGTTTCCGAGTGTTTCCGAGCGTCTCCGGCGCCCCCCACCTCTGGCCACATGGGGTACTGCATACAATAGAAGTTACTGTGGAACAAATTATCTGAGTTTCTATTGACTTCTATGGGGAAATTCGCTTTGATATATGAGTGCTTTGGATTAGAAGCATTCTTCTGGAACGAATTATGCTCATAATCCAAGGTACCACTGTATACAGTATATATTATAGTTTGTGGACTCTATACCTTTCACATAGACTAAATAATAAACACTGATTTGGGTTATTTCACCAAAGCAATATAGCAGAATACAGTTTGGCCTAAATTTATGAAAAAATAATATTTATTTGCAAAATTTTATAAAAAAAAAAAAAAAAAAAAAAAAGAAAAACTAATGTTTTTCAAAATTCCTGTCTTTGCCGTTTATTTAGCAAAAAAAAAAAAAAAAACCCAGTGGTAAATAAATACCACCAAAAGAAAAGCACTATTTGTGTGAAAAAAATGACAAAAATGTCATATGGGTACAGTGTTGCATGACCCCGCAATTGTCATTCAAAGTGCAACAGCGCTAATAGCTGAAAATTGGCTTGGGCAGGTAGGGGGTGAAAGTGCATACTTTTGAGCACAACTGTATTATTATTATTATAAGTAACAAAAAAGTAACGCTAAATCAAAATTGCTAGTGATGCAGTGATACTTTTTTTGTTTTTATTTATTGTATATGTGTATCTCTGCATCACTAGCAATTTTGATTTAGCGTACAAAAAAGTAACGCTAAATCAAAATTGCTAGTGATGCAGTGATACTTTTTTTGTTTTTATTTATTGTATATGTGTATCTCTGCATCACTAGCAATTTTGATTTAGCGTTACTTTTTTGTTACTTATAATAATAATAATAATACAGTTGTGCTCAAAAGTATGCACTTTCACCCCCTTCCTGCCCAAGCCAATTTTCAGCTATTAGCGCTGTTGCACTTTGAATGACAATTGCGGGGTCATGAAAAATTGTCAAATCAAAATTGCTAGTGATGCAGAGATACACATATACAATAAATAAAAACAAAAAAAGTATCACTGCATCACTAGCAATTTTGATTTAGCGCTACTTTTTTGTTACTTATATTCTCTTGCTGTTGGGTTCATGTATGCTTGAGTGGCTGCTTTATCATTCATTTAAGTATATACGTTCCAGCGCAGATTTCTATATATATTATTTTTGTATTATATTTATGTTTGTTGGGTAACTGGTCCTGTAGAGGAAGTAAAATGGTGATGCGTCTGACAGATTCAGTAAAAAGTCTCAAAATATTGATGCAGTGTTAGCTTGTTGAATATTATTTTCATAACTCCCAACTGTCCCTGATTTCGAGGGACGATCCCTCATTTGGAACAAAAATCCCTCTGTCCTTCTTTCCTCCTCATTTGTCCCTCATTTTGGTCTGATCTATATAGTTGCACATAAAATGCACTATTTATTTATCAAAAAGCGTTTTCAGCGCTAAACCTTTCATCCGATTTCTAAATTGCTGCATTGTAAATTTCAAAAGCCAATATAAAGGAATAGTAGTGGTAAAAAAGCACTTGTGGGTTTAACCAATCATTTTTTCTGGTATTTGATCACCTCTGCGGTTTTTATTTTTTGCACTATAAACAAACAAAGACTGACAATTTAAAAAAAAAAACAATAATTTTTACTTTTTGCTATAATATATACAGTGAGGCAAAAAAAGTATTTAGTCAACCACCATTGTGCAAGTTCTCCCACTTAAAAAGATGAGAGAGGCCTGTAATTGTCATCATAGGTATACCTCAACTATGAGAGACAAAATGTGGAAACAAATCCAGACAATCACATTGTCTGATTTTTGAAAGAATTTATTTGCAAATTATGGTGGAAAATAAGTATTTGGTCACCTACAAACAAGCAAGATTTCTGTCTCTTACAGACCTGTATCTTCTTCTTTAAGAGGCTTCTCTGTCCTCCACTCATTACCTGTATTAATGGCACCTGTTTTAAATTGTTACCAGTATAAAAGACACCTGTCCACAACCTCAAACAGTCACACTCCAAACTCCACTATGGTGAAGACCAAAGAGCTGTCGAAGGACACCAGAAACAAAATTGTAGACTTGCACCAGGCTGGGAAGAGTGAATCTGCAATAAGCAAGCAGCTTGGTGTGAAGAAATAAACTGTGGGAGCAATAATTAGAAAATGGAAGACATACAAGACCACTGATAATCTCCCTTGATCTGAGGCTCCACGTAAGACCCGTGGGGTCAAAATGATTACAAGAACGTTGAGCAAAAATACCAGAACCACACGGGGGTACCTAGTGAATGACCTGCAGAGAGCTGGGACCAACGTAACAAAGGCTACCATCAGTAACACTCTACGCCGCCAGGGACTCAGCTCCCGCAGTGCCAGAGGTGTCCCCCTGCTTAAGCCAGTACATGTCTGGGCCCATCTGAGGTTTGCTAGAGAGCATTTGGATGATCCAGAAGAGGATTGGGAGAATGTCATATGGTCAGATGAAACCAAAGTAGAACTGTTTGGTAGAAACACAACTCGTCGTGTTTGGAGGAGAGAGAATGCTGAGTTGCAGCCGAAGAACACCATACCTACTGTGAAGCATGGGGGTGGCAACATCATGCTTTGGGGCTGTGTCTCTGCAAAGGGAACAGGACAACTGATCCATGTACATGAAAGAATGAATGGGGCCATGTATCGTGAGATTTTGAGTGCAAACCTCCTACCATCAGCAAGGGCATTGAAGATGAAACATGGCTGAGTCTTTCAGCATGACGATGGTCCCAAACACACCGCCCGGGCAATGAAGGAGTGGCTTTGTAAGAAGCATTTCAAGGTCCTGGAGTGGCCTAGCCAGTCTCCAGATCCCAACCCCATAGAAAACCTTTGGAGGGAGTTGAAAGTCTGTGTTGCCCAGCGACAGCCCCAAAACATCACTGCTCTAGAGGAGATCTGCATTGAGGAATGGGCCAACATACCAGCAACAGTGTGTGACAACCTTGTGAAGACTTACAGAAAATGTTTGACCTCTGTCATTGCCAACAAAGGATATATAACAAAGTATTGAGATGAACTTTTGATATTGACCAAATACATATTTTCCACCAAAGTTTGCAAATAAATTCTTTCAAAAATCAGACAATGTGATTGTCTGGATTTGTTTCCACATTTTGTCTCTCGTAGTTGAGATATACCTATGATGACAATTACAAGCCTCTCTCATCTTTTTAAGTGGGAGAACTTGCACAATTGGTGGCTGACTAAATACTTTTTTGCCCCACTGTATCCCCCAAAAAATAAAAAATGTCTCCATCAGTTTAGGCCAATATGTATTCTTCTATGTATTTTTGGTAAAAAAAAAATGCAATAAGTGTATATTGATGGGTTTGTGCAAAATAGGGGATAGATTTATGGCATTTTCATTATTATTTTTTTTTTACTAGTAATGGCGTTAATCAGTGATTTTTAGCGGGACTGCAACAGATCAGACACTTTTGACACTTTTTTGGGACCAGTGACATTTATTCAGCAATCAGTGCTATAAAAATGCACTGATTACTGTATAAATGACACTGGCAGGGAAGGGGTTAACACTAGTGGTGATCAAGGGGTTAAATGTGTTCCCTGGGAGGTGTTTCTAACTGTAGGGGAAGTGTGACTGGAGGAGGAGAGAGATCGCTGTTCCTGATCACTAGGAATAGATGATCTCTTTCTACCCCCTGTCAGAACGGGGATCTGTTTGTTTACATTGACAGATCCCCATTCTGACTCTCTGTGGAATGATTACGGGTGTCTGGCAGACATTGCGGCTGCCGCCCACTTGCATCAGCTCCCTCGCCGTGCAGTGGGTGAGCATGCTCCTGCTATAGCTGTTTAAGGGACCGACGTACAGCTACAGTGATTCGTGGGAACGAGCCAACCTGCCGCAGTATAATGACGGCGTCTGCTGGGCAAGTGGTTAAGGGGGTGTGGCAGGAGGTGTGTCCTGTGCCTACATACTTTTGCTAATAGATGTCCCTCATTCCCATCTCAGAAATTTGAGAGGTATGTTATTTGTATTATTATACAGGATTTACAGTATCTCACAAAAGTGAGTACACTCCTCACATTTTTGTAAATATTTTATTATATCTTTTCATGTGACAGCACTGAAGAAATTACACTTTGCTACAATGTAAAGTAGTGAGTGTAAAGCTTGTATAACAGTGTAAATTTGCTGTCCCCTCAAAATAACTCAACACACAGCCATTAATGTCTAAACTGCTGGCAACAAAAGTAAGTACACCCCTAAATGAAAATGTCCAAATTGGGCCCAAAGTGTCAATATTTTGTGTGGCCACTATTATTCTCCAGCACTGCCTTAACTCTCTTGGTCATGGAGTTCACCAGAGCTTCACAGGTTGCCACTAAAATCCTCTTCCACGACAAAATCACAGAGCTGGTGGATGTTAGAGACCTTGCGCTCCTTCACTTTCCGTTGGAGGATGCCCCACAGATGCTCAATAGTGTTTAGGTCTGGAAACATGCTTGGCCAGTCCATCACCTTTACCCTCAGCTTCTTCAGCAAGGCAGTGGTCATCTTGGAGGTGTTTCTGGGGTCGTTATCCTGTTGGAATACTGCCCTGCGGCCGAGTCTCCGAAGTGAGGGGATCATGCTCTGCTTCAGTATGTCACAGTACATGTTGACATTCATGGTTCCCTCAATGAACTGTAGCTCCCCAGTGCCGGCAGCACTCATGTAGCCCCAGACCATGACACTCTGACCACCATGCTTTACTGTAGGCAAGACACACTTGTCTTTGTACTCCTCACCTGGTTGCTGCCACACACGCTTGACACCATCTGAATCAATCTCATCAGACCACAGGACATGGTTCCAGTAATCCATGTCCTTAGTCTGCTTGTCTTCAGCAAACTGCGGGCTTTGTGCATAATCTTTAGAAGAGGCTTCCTTCTGGGATGACAGCCATGCAGACAAATTTGATGCAGTGTGCGGCGTATGGTCTGAGCACTGACAGGCTGCCCCACTCCCCTTCAACCTCTGCAGCAATGCTGGCAGTACTCCTACGTCTATTTCCCAAAGGCAACCTCTGGATATGACGCTGAGCACGTGCACTCAACTTCTTTGGTTGACCATGGCGAGGCCTGTTCTGAGTGGAACCTGTCCTGTTAAACTGCTGTATGGTCTTGGCCACTGTGCTGCAGCTCAGTTTCAGGGTCTTGGCAATCTTTTTATAGCCTAGGCCATCTTTATGTAGAGCACCAATTTTTTTCGGACCCTGAGAGAGTTCTTTGCCATGAGGTGCCATGTTGAACTTCCAGTGACCAGTATTAGAGAGAGAGAGTGAGAGCGATAACACCAAATTTAACACACCTGCTCCCCATTCACACCTGAGACCTTGTAACACTAACGAGTCACATGACATCGGGGGGGAAAATGGCTAATTGGGCCTAATTTGGACATTTTCACTTAGGGGTGTACTCACTTTTGTTGACAGTGGTATAGACATTAATGGCTGTGTGTTGAGTTATTTTTAGGGGACAGAAAATTTACACTGTTATACAAGCTGTATACTCACTACTAGGGATGAGCTTCGTGTTCGAGTCGAACCCATGTTCGACTCGAACATCGGCTGTTCGGTTGTTCGCCGAATTGCGAACGATATGGGCCGTTCGCGCCAAATTCGCGTGGCGCGTCACGGCCCATAATTCACTGCGGCATCGCAGTGCATTGCTGGCTGATGATTAGCCAAGCATGCACTATGACCCGCATGCTTGGCCAATCACAGCGCCATCAGTAGAGAGAGCTGTAATTGGCCAAAGCCAGGGTGGCTTTGGCCAATTATGGCTCAGGGGATTTAGTACACACCCCACACTATATAAGGCCGCCTGCACGGCAGCCCTGTGTAGTGTGTGTTCCGGTGTGCTGAGAGATAGAGAGAGAGAGAGACAGTGTCATTTGATTTGAGTTAGATAGATTAGGCAGAACAGTCAGTCAGTTAGCTGCACTTACAGTGTATTGTGTATATATATGCATCCCAGGTGTTGCATATATATATATATACACTGTATTCAGTTTAGCTAGATCCGTTCCTGTTATCTTCTATCTAGACTATTTACATTTAGTGCAGTGCGTCCTGCTCACAGTGTTCAGCTAGATCCGTTCCTGCTATTTACATTTAGTGCAGTGCGTCCTGCTCACAGTGTTCAGCTGGATCCGTTCCTGCTATTTACATTTAGTGCAGTGCGTCCTGCCCACAGTGTTCAGCTAGATCCGTTCCTGTTATCTTCTAGACTATTTACATTTAGTGCAGTGCGTCCTGCTCACAGTGTTCAGCTAGATCCGTTCCTGTTATCTTCTAGACTATTTACATTTAGTGCAGTGCGTCCTGCTCACAGTGTTCAGCTAGATCCGTTCCTGTTATCTTCCTACTGACAAGCAGGCTTGTCTGGTTACAGTATATAAAGCTACCTGAAGAAAATTACAGGTGTTCTATTTGATCCTATTAGTACCACGGTCAGGCAGCTAGACTATTTACATTTAGTACAGTGCGTCCTGCTCACAGTGTTCAGCTAGATCCGTTCCTGTTATCTTCCTACTGACAGGCAGGCTTGTCTGGTTACAGTATATAAAGCTACCTGAAGAAAATTACAGGTGTTCTATTTGATCCTATTAGTACCACGGTCAGGCAGCTAGACTATTTACATTTAGTACAGTGCGTCCTGCTCACAGTGTTCAGCTAGATCCGTTCCTGTTATCTTCCTACTGACAGGCAGGCTTGTCTGGTTACAGTATATAAAGCTACCTGAAGAAAATTACAGGTGTTCTATTTGATCCTATTAGTACCACGGTCAGGCAGCTAGACTATTTACATTTAGTACAGTGCGTCCTGCTCACAGTGTTCAGCTAGATCCGTTCCTGTTATCTTCCTACTGACAGGCAGGCTTGTCTGGTTACAGTATATAAAGCTACCTGAAGAAAATTACAGGTGTTCTATTTGATCCTATTAGTACCACGATCAGGCAGCTAGACTATTTACATTTAGTACAGTGCGTCCTGCTCACAGTGTTCAGCTAGATCCGTTCCTGTTATCTTCCTACTGACAGGCAGGCTTGTCTGGTTACAGTATATAAAGCTACCTGAAGAAAATTACAGGTGTTCTATCCCAGCTTAGTGCAGCTACAGGCCATTAGTATGTCTGGAAGGCCAAGAAGGAGAGGCAGACAGTCACAAGCCAATAAGAGAGGGCAAGCAGGCTCTGTGTCTAGTGATGGTCGTGGAGACGGTGCATCCTCATCAGCACGTGGCCATGGGACACGCTTGGCCTTTTTTTCGGCAGCTGGCCGTGTTGAGCCGCAACATGAGGAAGACTTGGTCGAGTGGATGACCAAGCCGTCCTCATCCTCCTCATCCTCTCTCACCCATGCCCAGGGTGCTTTGTCTGGCAAAGCAGCGGTCTCTTCCCTCAGCTCAATGTCATCAGTGACTCCTTCCCTAGCTCCACCATGTCCTCATGAGGATTCCCTCGAACTGTTTGACCACAGTGTTGGGTACATGCTCCAGGAGGATGCCCAGCGTTTGGAAGGCTCTGATGATGATACTGAGCTCGATGAAGGCAGTAACATGAGCACGGACAGAGGGGGTGCCCAAGAAGGACAGCAATCTGGCAGTCATGCTCCCCCTGCTGCAGCATACTGCCAGGTTTGCTCCAGTGATGAGGAGGGAGGGGATGATGAGGTCACTGACTCAACGTGGGTGCCTGATAGGAGAGAGGAGGAGGAGGAGGAGGAGGAGGAGGCGGCACATCACCAACGAGGCAGGATGCCCTCCAGGGGCCAGCCTAAGGGCAGCACATTGACTGCATCACACCCCAAAGCTCCACATGTGCAGGGCGCTGCAGTCTCTGCGCATTATTCAAAAAGTTCTTTGGTGTGGGCCTTTTTTGAGACGAGTGCATCAGATCGCACCGCTGCTATTTGCAACATATGTCTCAAGCGTATCTCGCGTGGCCAAAACATCTCCCGCTTGGGTACCACATGCTTGACCAGACATATGTTGACCTGCCATGCAGTTCGTTGGCAAGCGTATCTAAAAGACCCACACCAAAGAACAAAGAGGATCTCTCCTTGCTCCTCATCAGCTGAGATTTCCAACCCCACTAGACCTTCAGTCCTCTCTGAGACCTGCAGTGAGAGGAATGAAGGTGTAGAATTAGGTGTGTCACAGCCAAGTACTTGTGGGCAATCTGCTTTTGGTACACCGACGTCAGATTGTACCAGGCAAATTTCCCTGCCCCAGCTGCTGCACCGCCGAAAGAAGTTTGCTCCCAGCCATCCACATGCCCAGCGGTTGAATGCTAGCTTGGCAAAATTGCTAGCACTTCAACTGCTGCCTTTTCAGTTGGTAGACTCTGCCCCCTTCCGTGAGTTTGTGGAATGTGCGGTTCCTCAGTGGCAGGTACCCAAACGCCACTTTTTCTCACGGAAGGCGATTCCGGCTCTCTACCGGCATGTGGAAGGCAATGTCCATGCCTCGCTGGACAGGGCGGTCAGCGGTAAGGTGCATATTACCGCTGACTCATGGTCCAGCAGGCATGGACAGGGACGTTACCTAAGTTTCACGGCGCATTGGGTGACTCTGCTGGCAGCTGGGAAGGATGCAGGACAAGGTGCAGTAGTGTTGGAGGTTGTTCCGCCACCACGCCTCCAAAATGCTGATTGTGACACACCTCTCTCCTCCACCCCCTCCTCTTCTTCTTCCTCCATGGCCTCTTCCTCGGAACCAGCGGTGCTCCGTAGGCGTTCAAGGGGCTACGCAAGTACGCAGGCCAAAAGATGCCATGCGGTGCTTGAGCTGGTGTGCTTGGGGGACAGGAGCCACACTGGGGCAGAGGTTCTGTCAGCTCTGCAGGGGCAGGTTCAGAGGTGGTTGACGCCACGCCAACTTAAGGCAGGAATGGTGGTTTGCGACAATGGCACCAACCTCCTCTCTGCCCTCCGACAGGGACAAATGACCCATGTGCCCTGTTTGGCTCACGTCCTTAACTTGGTGGTGCAGCGGTTCTTGGGCAGGTACCCGGGCTTACAGGATGTCCTGAGGCAGGCCAGGAAAGTCTGTGTGCATTTCCGCCGGTCATATAATGCCAGTGCTCGGCTGACGGACCTCCAAAAGGAGTTTAACCTGCCCAAGAACCGCCTAATCTGTGACATGCCCACCAGGTGGAACTCAACGTTGGCCATGCTGCAGCGGCTGCACACGCAGCAGAGGGCCATCAATGAGTACCTGTGCGACTATGGCACCAGGACAGGGTCAGGGGAGCTTGGTTTTTTTTCCCCACGCCAGTGGGCCATGATCAGGGATGCATGCACTGTCCTGTCACCATTCGAGGAGGCCACGAGGATGGTGAGCACTGACAGTGCATGCATCAGTGACACTGTCCCCCTTGTCCACCTGTTGGAGCACACGCTGCGTGGAATAATGGACAGGGCACTTGAGGCAGAACAGAGGCAGGAAGAGGAGGACTTCCTTAGCTCTCAAGGCCCCCTTTATCCAGACAGTGTTCCTGCGTGCCCGCCGATCACACAGGAAGAGGAGGAGGAGGAGGAGGAGGAGGAGGAAGATTGTGTCAGTATGGAGGTGGAGCCTGGCACTCAGCATCAGCAGCAGTCTTTAAGGGATCAGTCCCAAGGAACACATGGACTTGTACGTGGCTGGGAGGAGGTGGCTGCGGACGTTGTTGTCCTTAGTGACCCAGAGGACTCCGGACCGAATGCCTCAGCAAACCTACGCTGCATGGCCTCCCTGATCCTGCAAAGCCTGCGTAAGGATCCTCGTATTCGTGGTATCAAGGAGAAGGACCAATACTGGCTGGCAACCCTCCTTGATCCACGTTACAAGGGTAAGGTTGCGGACCTTATCTTGCCATCGCAGAGGGAGCAGAGGATGAACCATCTTCGGGAGGCCTTGCAGAAAGGTCTGTGCAACGCGTTCCCAGAGACTGGGAGGTTACAAACTCCTGTTTCTGGACAACGTGTTGCTGAGGCTTCGGTCAGTCAAAGAAGGAGCGGTGGAGAAGGTGGCCGTCTGACCGATGCGTTCAGACAATTTTTTGGTCCGCAGCCCCAAGGTATGATCGGTTCCAGCAACCATCGCCAGCGTCTGTTTTACATGGTGCAGGAATACCTAGGGGCAAGATCAGACTTGGACACCTTTCCCACCGAAAATCCTCTGGGTTATTGGGTCTTGAGGATGGATCACTGGCCAGAGCTTGCACAGTATGCAGTTGAGCTACTGGCCTGTCCTGCATCCAGCGTTCTTTCGGAACGCACATTCAGTGCTGCTGGAGGCGTGGTAACCGATCACAGGGTGTGTCTGTCCACCGACTCGGTCGATCGGCTGACCTTCATAAAAATGAATCAGTCTTGGATCACCACCAGCTACCAAGCACCTGATGCTGATGTAACCGAATAATTTTTTTTGAAATCTCAGATCCCTTCAAAGACTGCCTATGCTGATGCTGAGTGACTATCCCTGAGTAATTATCCTCTTCCTCCTCAATCATCACGCTGATAGCTTGTAAGAACATTTTTGGTTCTGGGGGCCACCACCAGTGCCTAAGGCACAATTTTTCAGCCCCTGTTTAACAGGGGCGTGTAATTACAATTTTTGATGCAATACTTTGCAGCAGGGCTCGTTTCTGCGTTCCAACTAGAGTATCTGTGAGGGGTTGCAGTGTTGTGGCACCAGCACCAGTGCCTAAGGCCCAATTTTTCAGCCCCTTTTTAACAGGGGCGTGTAATTACAATAAATGATGCAATACTTTGCAGCAGGGCTCGTTCCTGCGTTCCAACTAGAGTGTCTGTGAGGGGTTGCAGTGTTGTGGCACCAGCACCAGTGCCTAAGGCCCAATTTTTCTGCCCCTGTCTAACAGGGGCTTGTAATTACAATTTTTGAAGCAATACTTTGCAGCAGGGCTCGTTCCTGCGTTCCAACTAGAGTGTCTGTGAGGGGTTGCAGTGTTGTGGCACCAGCACCAGTGCCTAAGGCCTAATTTTTCAGCTCCTGTTCAACAGGGGCATGTAATTACAATTCTTGATCTAATATTTCACAGCAGGGCCCTGTGAGGGCTTACAGTGTTGTGGCCACAGCAACACCTAAGGCCCAAATTTCTGCTGAGTATATAGGGCAGGACCCTACTTTCAAACATCTAACTTACAAACGACTCCTACTTGCAAACGGAAGGAGACAACAGGAAGTGAGATGAAATCTACCCCTAGGAAGGTTAATTCTCTCCTGTAAGAGTTAATATGGGAAAACAATTTCTCCTTTCCACTGATGCTTTCCAATCCTTGTTCCACAAAAAAACCCAAATTTTCAAAAAACATTTTTCATTGGGACAAAAAAGTGAGGTGAAATCTTCTGAAGAGGAGGAAAGACAGCAAAACAAATGTCACAGGGGTGATAACCCTTCCCTATGTTTTCCAAAAAGCTTAGAAAAGATTTTTTGGCTGGAGCTAAACACGTTAAAAATGTTCAAAATTACAAACAGATTCTACTTAACAACAAACCTACAGTCCCTGTCTTGTTTGCACCGCCTGTATACTGCTGTTCAGAGTATATAGGGCCTGGTGGCCCCACACCTTTCCTTATTTCAATTTGGGTGCGGGGTTCCCCTTAATATCCATACAAGACCCAAAGGGCCTGGTAATGGACTGGGGGGTACCCATGCCGTTTGTCTCACTGATTTTCATCCATATTGCCATGACCCGACATGACATTAAACCCGCAAGCAGTTTTAAATGAGATTTTTTCCTTTAAAAATGACATTTGGTGCAGGGACTGTTCTAAACATGGGAAACACGCGTCACTTTACAGGCATACTATAGACACCCCCCAGGTACGATATTTAAAGGAATATTTCACTTTTTTTTTTTTTTTACTTTAAGCATCATTAAAATCACTGCTCCCGAAAAAACGGCCGTTTTTAAAAGTTTTTTTTGCATTGATACATGTCCCCTGGGGTAGGACCCGGGTCCCCAAACCCTTTTTAGGACAATACCATGCAAATTAGCCTTTAAAATGAGCACTTTTGATTTCGAACGTTCGAGTCCCATAGACGTCAATGGGGTTCTAACGTTCGTGCGAACTTGCGGTCCGTTCGCGGGTTCTGGTGCGAACCGAACCGGGGGGTGTTCGGCTCATCCCTACTCACTACTTTACATTGTAGCAAAGTGTCATTTCTTCAGTGTTGTCACATGAAAAGATATAATAAAATATTTACAAAATTGTGAGGGGTGTACTCACTTTTGTGAGATGCTGTATATAGTGCCAACAGTTTGCACAGCGCTTTACAACAGAAGGGCAGACAGTACAGTTACAATAAAATTTAATACAGGAGGAATCCAAGGGCCCTGCTTGTTACAGCTTACAATCTAGGAGGGAAGGATTTGCATGAGTGAAAGGTGGGTTTTCCTGACATCTGTGGGATTAGAACATTTTAGTGTTAATTAGTAATATTTGTTACACTTTTGCACAAACTAACAATTGTGTTTTGTGTCTAGTGAATATACCAGTTTACATTTAGTGCATATACTATTTTTTACAGGGAATATCTAAATATTTAAAGTGTAAAGCCATTTTTATAAAATGGGGGAGGATTAGAACTTCTGTTGCTTTTTTTTTTGTCTGGGTCCCTGTTTGGGAGATTTACCTTCGCTATTGGTCCTGGTGACTATAGTCTCTGATACAGAAAGTGAACAGGAACAGGAAGAGTGGGTAAATCTTGCAAAGGGGACACTTGTTCCAATGACAACTGCTTAAGAGGGGGAATCCCCACATTTTGAAGAGATCTCCTCTTACTTCCTGCTATGTCTCTGGGACAGGAAGCGAAGGGAGATTTCCTACACTGGACACAAACAGCTAAATATATGAAGTCCACAAAATCCAAATTGTGGCTGAGAACGGTAACATTTTCCTGAATTAAATACAGCTTTTGTTATATTCAGTCAGGAATCCTGAAATGCAAGCATTTCTATTGATGTATTATTTAAACAATTAAACATCCAGTTTCTTTAAAATCATACGCAACTATAGTGTGCTTCAGCATATCACACAAACATCATCAGAGGGACTAAATATGACCTAGATTATTCTCTCTGACAAAGATATGATTTGACAGCATATGAAAAGCCCAGAAAAGTAAACCTGTAGGACAGAAGTCCTAGTCAGCAAAATGCTAAATTTTTAAGCAGGCAGGATCCAATATAATGACACTGCCATTACTATGTGCAATAATTTTTTTTTTTTTACAGCTAAAGTACCAGATGCCAGACATACCTCATAAACTGGACAAGGGGCCCTGTAGTTTTACGGCAAAATAGAGACATTTTAGCTGGGAGTTGCAAGATGTTGTCAGGAAGAGTTTGGTATTTCCCAATGTATCCTGTCCAAGCAGCTTCATTCAGTGTATGATATGGGCTGTGTTAGGTCTCATGCACATACAATAAACACTAACACCAGAAAAAAACATTAGCTTTGTATTGTGTTCTACATGAAAGGGAGTGTGAATTGGGCCATATGGTCTAATTTATTGCTGCACTTGGATTCATTTGAATTGTCTCACTGGTGGAACCATCTGTCAGTGAAACTGTTCAACACCAGAAGGAACATGGGATTGATGTTTGACATACACTGCCTGTGTGTAATGTCGCGTACACACGGTCGGACTTACCAACGGGACAAGCTCCGTCGGCATTTCCGCCGGAAAAATTTAGAGCATGTTCTCTATCTAAGTCCGTCGGAAATGCCAACAGAAAAAGTCCAATGGGGCATACACACGGTCGGATTATCCGACCAAAAGCTCCCATCTGACTTTTTCTGCCGGAAATTCCGAACGTGTGTATGGGGCATTAAGGTGTTAAAGCTGACTTACACCCTCACCATCATTGTACTTTGTGTACATTACCCTCCCAAGTAAAACAGCCTTGAACCTGCTGTCCCAGGCAGTGTGCCCCGCAGCCTACCAGACTGGCATTGGTCGACACCACCATTGGTTCTGAGGCCTTCAACGGAACTCCGCTGGAAAGATTCCAAGCTACTGACCACCAACCAGGGACCAGATTATCGGAATTGGCAGACGATCCCACTGAAGAAGAAAGTTGCATTGAAACCTTCTGCGCTACCTGACCCACGGGACTACTGAAACCCTCAGATACTGCATGCATTCCTTCAGCATCATAGAAGGCCTGGCCATCACTGCTTTGTCTGAGACTGGATCTCCTGGACCTTCCTCTGAGGTAGAGAAACACGACCCCGATCCGTGTTGAATTGTACTCCTAAATACTCCAACATTTGGGTCAGATGCATCTGGCTCATTCGATAGTTGATCAACCAACTGAAACGAGCTAGTGTTTTGCAGGAGAATTCACATGAACTAGAAGGAGCTCATTTGACAGACCCAGAAGTAGCATGTCATCTAGATAATGGCATATTTGCACTCCCTTGACCCTGAGAGTCGCAACGACAGCAGACAGTAGCTTTAAAAACATTCTCGGAGTCGTGCAGAGACCGAATTGGAGAGATTAAAAATGAGAGCCTCCACGGAAGGCCTGAGAAAGCGATGGTGAGATGCGTCTTTGGAGACATGAAGATACGCACTCGCCAAATCGAAACCATCCAGTCTCCTGACTCCACAACCGAAACGATCGTTTCCAATGACTCAATTTTCAATGGTGGAACCTTCATGTAAGAATTCAGGCCTTTTAGGTCAAAAACTGGTCCGAAACCCCCTGAAGCCTCTGGGACCAAGATCAGAGGGGAACATACTCTTTGACCCAATTCGTGCCTTGGAACCGGAAGGATGGCCTTTGCTGCCAACAGCTCCCAAATATATCCTTGCAAACATTGCCTCCTTTTCAAATCCGTAGGAAGTCCAGTTTCTATGAACAAGGTCTGAGGGGGCCTTGTTCTGAACTCGAGACGATAACGTGATCGAATGACGGCTACAATCCAGGCATCATGTAATTTGTCCACCCAAACCCCCCCTGAATTGGGCTAGTCTTGCTCCTACTTGAGTGGGGTAAGCGGAGACAGCTTCAGAAGGACTTTCCTTTGAAGCCTTAGGCTCTGTTTCCACTACTGTGAGTTGTTGTGCGACCTGACACATGCAAAATCGCATGCCAATTCAAAACCCATGTATTTCAATGGTCCCCATTCAAATTGGTGCGACTTAAGTCGCAGCGACTCCAAAAAGGGTTTTTGCACTACTTTGTTCCGACATTTGTGCGACTTGTTCTCACATGGTTTTCACAGCTCCAATGACATCGCATCACAAATCGCACAGCAAAGTCGCAGTGTAAATTGCGCAACTTTGGGGACGCAGCAGTGGAAACACAGCCCCAGGAGCTTTGTTGGCCCTGGGCTTGGAAGGTTTCTGGAAGGTTGAACCAGCTCCCCTCCACTGTCTGAAAAACTGTCTGTAAGCCCTGGCCTCTCTGAATCCTTCTTTGGATCCCTTGTTAAACCGAAAGGGCTGCTGTGTCTTTTTCTCTTCTGCGGGATTAGGCCAGATCTGCCGCCGGAAACCCGCTGAATTGCTGATTCTAATGCCCTGTACACACAATAGGATTTTCTGATGGAAAATGTGTGATAGGACCTTGTTGTCGGAAATTCCGACCGTGTGTAGACTCCAACACACATTTTCCACACACAAAGTTTGAGAGCTTGCTATAAAATTTTCCGACAACAAAATCCGTTGTCGGAAATTCCGATCGTGTATACACAAATCCGACACACAAAGTGCCACGCATGCTCAGAATAAATTAAGAGACGAAAGCTATTGGCTACTGCCCCGTTTATAGTCCCGACGTATGTGTTTTACGTCACCACGTTCAGGATGATGGGATTTTCTGACAACTTTGTGTGACCGTGTGTATGCAAGACAAGTTTGAGCCAACATCCGTCGGAAAAAATCCATGGATTTTGTTGTCGTAATGTCTGATCAATGTCCAACCGTGTGTACAGGGCATAAGTCTTCCCGAAGAGTAGCTTCCAGTCAAATGGAACCGAACACAGACTGTGCGGAGAAGCCTTATCGGCCGACCAGTGCTTCAACTATAAGGCTCTGCGGGCTTTGATGGAATGAGACATTATCTTTGCTGTCATCTTGACCTGGTCGACAGCCACTTCAGCCAGAACTCTACAGCAGTCTTAAAAACTGCAAAGGAGAAGAACTGCCACTTCCCAGACTTTCATACAAACATCCATCCACCAGCTACCCACACTCTAAGGCTGGATTCACACCCATGTACTCTCAGCGCATTCCGCAGAACCGCACCACAGAACGTGTTCCATAGGAGACCATGATAAATGGACGGTAGTGCAAATCCACAAAGAGCACCAAAAAACGCACAGGTGCGGACCCAGCCCAAGTGCTGCTGCCACAGGAGTGAGTGCTACCGCCGGTCTGCAGGCGGCTGCGGCCAAACTATACAACCTTTTCAGGTCTGCGTTTATTTTGCGATCCATAGGATCCCTGAAAGAGACTGAATCCTCCAGTGGAAGCGTAATGTGGCAGGCGAATACACATAATAAAGCATCCACCTTAGGCGTAGTGTCCCAAGGGGTACAGCTTCGATACTCCATTATGCACATTGAGCTTCTTCTCAGGCCCCCCCCACTCATCGTCAATTACTTTTTAAATTTCAGAAATGAAATGGGAAGGAAGGTAACGATTTCTTTAAATACGGGTAGTATCTTTGCTGTTTCTTTGGAGGCGACGATTCTTCCTGCCACTTCATCACATCCTTAACAGCCTCCACCAAGGGGGGAACCAGTGCAAAAATCAAACGTATGCGATTCTGAGACCATCTCAGCCTCAGATGTATCCGAATCGCTATCGACTTCAGAGTTAAAACGCACTGAAAACACATGATCTAAATCTGCAGATGGTGAAGATACAGCAGGATGAGCAGGATTCCTTGAAACACTCTTTAACCCTTCCTTGACTGCGTGCTTAATGTAGGATTTAACCTGGCATGCTTTTGCAGCATTGTCCTGAGCCGTCTAATGTCTTGACCTCTCTTGGCTTGGGTCCGAGCGAGTAAATGAGGTAAGAGTGAGGGAGATCTGGAATGCTGTGACAACAGGCGTCTCTGCATGCGACTCTGCGATTTGTCATGTCTAGTCCCTTCTTTACTCTTTTGAGGCTGGAATGCTGATTTGGAACCTCTTTGCGGGAGTTTATCTCGCAGTGGGCCCTTCTCTCTGTAAAACACAGAGGATGTGCTCTCTTTTAAAATATAAATAAACAAAAAACATTTTTTTTTTCAAAACAAAAATTGTCATTTTGCTATCAGACTGTTCTAAACACAGGAAACATGCGCCCCTTTACAGGCATACTATAGACACCCCCAGCTACGAAATTTAAAGGGATATTACACTTTATTGTTTGACTTTAAGCATTATTAAAATCACTGCTCCTGAAAAAACGTCCGTTTTTAAAACTTTTTTTTGCATTGATACATGTCCCCTGGGGCAGGACCCAGGTCCCCAAACTTTTTATGACAATAACTTGCATATAAGCCTTTAAAATTAGCACTTTTGATTATTCATGTTCGTGTCCCATAGACTTTAACGGTGTTCGCGTGTTCGAATGAACTTTTTTCCTGTTCGCATATTCTGGTGCGAACCGAACAGGGGGGTGTCCAGCTCATCCCTAATCAGCAGTAAGCATTCTGATGTTTGCTAGGCAACCCAAAGAGGAAGCTATCTCTGACCTCACCTGCTCAACTCTGAGCTTCCTGAAAGGAGTACATGTGGAGGCGGTGAACTACAAGTCCCAGTGAGCCAAACCACTGCCTGAACACACAAAAACATGGAAGGAGAGTGTGCCAGCACCTGCCTAACGAAGGTATATACAGTCATTTATACTGCCAGTGACCTTTGCCAGTAATACACAGTCATTTATACTGTACCATACAATCCCAGCACCATGGGAACCCACCTCCTCAGGAGATTTACAGCCTATATGGGGAGGTCTTCTGAACCGGGACAGGCTGAACCCGACAGGATGGATGGATGGATGGATGGAGAAGAAAAAAAAAATATATAAACTTTAAAAGGCATCCGGAGCGAGGACGAAAAAAGAACAATGGTGTGGGCAGACAGCCGCCCTTTTATGGGCTAGAAAAGAGGTGGTCCTGGAGGGGTCAGAGGGGGTGGAGCTGACCCATAGTAGGCTGACATGGGGAGGTCCAGGAAATATGTTATATGTATATATATTATGTGTTTCTATTATTATATTATAATATATTATTATTTAATATAATATATTATGTATATATTATATGTATATGCTGTATGTATATATATATATATATATATGCAGAAATAGGGTGGGTCACTTCCTTTTCTTTACGCTATTCCTTTCTGGAGTATAGGCTAATGCGTTACACTGTCTTGTTTCGAAGAACAATCAGAGATAAAAGAATATTTTGCATTGGAGAACATGTCCCGTCGTTTATTTATATATATATATCTATATCTATATATCTATATCTATCTATATATCTATCTATCTATATATCTATATATATATATATATATATATATATATATATATATATATATATATATATATATATATATATATATATATTTATATACAGTGGGGACGGAAAGTATTTAGACCCCCTTACATTTTTCACTCTTTGTTATATTGCAGCCATTTGCTAAAATCATTTAAGTTCATTTTTTTTCCTCCTTAATGTACACACAGGACCCCATATTGACAGAAAAACACAGAATTGTTGACATTTTTCCAGATTTATTAAAAAAGAAAAACTGAAATATCACATGGTCCTAAGTGTCCTTTGCTGTGACTGATATATTTAACTCTGTCCATTTCTTCTGATCATCGTTGCAATGGTTCTACACCTTCATTTGAGTCCAGCTGTGTTTGATTATACTGATTGGACTTGATTAGGAAAGCCACACACCTGTCTATATAAGACCTTACAGCTCACAGTGCATATCAGAGCAAATGAGAATCATGAGGTCAAAGGAACTGCCTGAAGAGCTCTGAGACAGAATTGTGGCAAGGCACAGATCTAGCCAAGGTTACAAAAAAATTTCTGCTGCACTTAAGGTTCCTAAGAGCGCAGTGGCCTCCACAATCCTTAAATGGAAGATGTTTGGGACGACCAGAACCCTTCCTAGAGCTGGCCGTCTGGCCAAACTGAGCTATCGGGGGAGAAGAGCCTTGGTGAGAGAGGTAAAGAAGAACCCAAAGATCACTTTGGCTGAGCTCCAGAGATGCAGTCGGGAGATGGGAGAAAGTTGTAGAAAGTCAACCATCACTGCAGCCCTCCACCAGTCAGGGATTTATTGCAGAGTGGCCCGACAGAAGCCTCTCCTCAGTACAAGACACATGAAAGCCCGCATGGAGTTTGTTAAAAAACACCTGAAGGACTCCAAAATGGTGAGAAATAAAACTCTTTGGTCTGATGAGACCAAGATAGAACTTTTTGGCCTTAATTCTAAGTGGTATGTGTGGAGAAAACCAGGCACTGCTCATCACCTGTCCAATACAGTCCCAACAGTGAAGCATGGTGGTGGCAGCATCATGCTGTGGGGGTGTTTTTCAGCTGCAGGGAAAGGACGACTGGTTTCAATCGAAGGAAAGATGAATTCAGCCAAGGGATATCCTGGACGAAAACCTTCTCCAGAGTGCTTAGGACCTCAGACTGGGCCGAAGGTTTACCTTCCAACAAGACAATGACCCTAAGCACACAGCTAAAATGACGAAGGAGTGGCTTCACAACAACTCCGTGACTGTTCTTGAATGGCCCAGCCAGAGCCCTGACTTTAACCCAATTGAGCATCTCTGGAGAGACCTAAAATGGCTGTCCACCAACGTTTACCATCCAACCTGACAGAACTGGAGAGGATCTGCAAGGAGGAATGGCAGAGGATCCCCAAATCCAGGAATGAAAAACATGTTGCATTTTTCCCAAAAAGACTCATGGCTGTATTAGACCAAAAGGGTGCTTCTACTAAATACTGAGCAAAGGGTCTGAATACTTAGGACCATGTGATATTTCAGTTTTTCTTTTTTAATAAATCTGCAAAAATGTCAACAATTCTGTGTTTTTCTGTCAATATGGGGTGCTGTGTGCACATTAACCTCCCTGGCGGTATGATTCTTTCTGATTTTAGGTGCTGAAAGCGGTACAATTATTTTGCATGGAAATTTGGCGTTTTATATTGTAGGCCTGTAATTCTTAACAATAACACACTTAAATCTGTCCAAACAAGAGTCTAGTAGATATCCCGGGTATGATAAAGTTTGAAACACAAAAACATAAATTATAATATAATAAAAAAAAAATAATAATTAAAAAAAATAAAAATAAATAGTAATAAAATAAATTTCCACACGATTCACTATCGCTCAATTCTGCAAGTGTTCTAATTTACTATCGCTGTTTTCTAGCTGGTCTAAAGCTATTTTTGACGTAAAGGGACACTTTTTGGTTGCTATGGACAATCTCCAGTTTCCAGGCAGAAAGAACAGTATATGCAATATAAAACTGCATGCAGGGCATGGGCCAGAGCACTGGGGACAAATGGGATGTGAAATAATTTCATACAGTACTGTAATCTGTAAGATTACAGTACTGTATGTGTTATGCTTTTTACAGTTTTTTGAATTTGCCGCCAGGCTCCGCCCCCGTGCGTCGCAACGCTCGCAGGGAACGGAGTCTGGCACGGAGAGGCTTCGGAACATGACACAGCCCGGGGGACATCGCAGGATCCTGGGGACAAGGTAAGTAAGGAGGCACCAGGATCCTGCGATGCAATCCCGAGTGTGGCTCGGGGTTACCGCTAATGGTGCAGAATTTTAACCCCGAGCCACACTCGGGAAAACCGCCAGGGAGGTTAATGAGGAAAAAAATTAACTTAAATGATTTTAGCAAATGGCTGCAATATAACAAAGAGTGAAAAATTTAAGGGGGTCTGAATACTTTCCGTCCCCACTGTATATAGATATATATTATAGTTTTTGTGATTGATGAGAAGTTCAGTAGGCTTCCTGATTTTTATGGAAAAGATTATGTATGCAATCAGCAATGCACACTTTTTTTAAATGGCTGGAAATTCGTTTTTGCATGTGCTGATCTGCCTGACAACCTCTGTATTATATTTGTGAAAATTTGACTCCATGGTGGAACCATCTGTCAGTGAAACTGTTCAAAGCCACGAGGAACACGGGACTAATGTTTGACATACACTGCCTGTGTGTTAAAGTACAAAAGTTAAAGTAAAGTACCTAACACTCTGTATGTCCAGATGATATGAAATGAATTTATGACACTTCATATAACCCTGTGCTATCCAAGCTCTGAGTCTGTACAATCAGAAGTGTAAACTCCCCACATAAACACAGGGTTACATGATTGGTCATAAATGATATATTCACTTTATGTGGACAGAGTGATTGGGGATGTTTATATAGATAGGGCTGTGTGCCCGCTTGGGAGATATCTGTCACACTCCCCTGTCTCTATCACTGCAATACCTACAAGACAAATCCTAACAGAGACTTTGGCAGATTTTCGTCCAAGGAGACTTTACCCAGAAAAAACTCAGCTCACCTCCTACCTGTAGTGTGAGCAGCTGTCCTGGCCAGCAGTAGCTACAGTGTGCTCCTCCCCCTCCTCAGCACACCGCACTGGTGATGGGAGGGAGGGGGTTGAGTCAGAGATCTCATAGTGCAGGCGGGGAGGAGAAAGGAGCTTTGGAGGTTCTAAATACATGCACCCCAGTGCAGTGTATGTATTTAGAAGCAATGACACTGCTGCTGTCCCCGCAGTGGCAAGTATACCCTCCCCCCTCCAATCACCCTGGGCCCTCAGTTCCCCCCTGGTCAGAATGGAGGAGGAGCCTAGGCTCCATCGGCTAGGTGTGCTGTTGTGATAGGCAGCCGACACCTGTCACAGAGTGCTTCACTGCGGCGCTGGTCCTCAGAGGATTTTCGGGGAAGGTGCCCAGAGAAGCAATCCCTGCTTGGGCCCCTTGGGATGTCTGGGCCCCCTACAGGTGTATGGGCTGTACCCCCCTGATGGTGGCCCTGATGTTTTTAGATCAGAGAGGAAATGGTGAAAGCAGACGCCTTCAAGTGCTAGCACATCTCAGTAAAAAAAAAAACTGGACAAGATTTGAAACCATATCTATTTTATCTTTTCCCCTTAAAAATAAACAGCCAAGGGTATCTGCTGGTCCTGTAGGCAGAAGATTATAGCTCATTCTGTCTGAAATTGGCCAAACTGGGCTACTGTGGAGTACGTATTACACTTGGGTACGGTTTGATGAAGTTTTAAACATGAAAAAGGAATAGTAAAAAGGAAGTAAAGGGAAAAGGGAAAATATTTTGGTCAAAGGAATCATTTAAATTTAAATGGCCATTTTCTAGTCCATAGTAGGAGATTAATTAAGAGTATGGTATTAGTACTTTCCTTTCCTGAAGTACTTAGAAATCAGCCTTGTGTTGTCTTCACATTTCCAAATGACACATAGTAACCTCCTGCAGACTTTTTACAACGGCCTTAAAAATCATGTGGGACAGAACTATTTAGAGGTAGGCCAGACACATCTGCTCGGAATCCACAAATTCCTGAAGAAATTATCTGATGAGACAAATTCTCATCCTGGAAGAGATTCGGTTACAAAACTACAAGCAAAGATCTTACGAGGACACCTTCTAATTCTCACTAGGAATCATAAAATCTTTAATAATGACTAATTAACTAAACTTTCAGTAGCTTTACAAGTCTTCATGAATACATTTAAAAAATGTTACAACATAAAGCAACCATGTGCATTTTTGTTTTAAAAGCTGTAACCTTTATCCTTACAAAGTACTTGGCAAACTCCAATAAAGTGATTATACCTAGGCTTAGATCATGTCATCACCTGGTGGGACCAAATGTACAAGTAGGCTTCTATAATCTCCTGTGGGGCTGTTAGTTTTAGCCAACCAACCCTAATATAATACAATGGCAATAATTCCTTGATTGGAAGCACCCTAACAGGAGCTTGCATTTTATCAGTCAGCCACGTCAGCCACTAGCAAAGGGAAGTCCGAAGCTCACCTTGAGGGATTCTGAAAATAGGTAATTGACAGTGAGGGTCTGTTAACCTTTCCACATTTATCACACAAATATGTACATTTGTATATCATGTCAACTTCAAAAGCACTTAATGATCTTAATTTACTGGCATAGGCTGAATTAAGTTTTAGAAGGTTCTATACTGCCACTTTAAATGAAGAAAAAAAACATGTTGCTTGAGGCTGGGTTCACACTTATGCGAATTGGATGCGGGTTACTTCCATGTGCCTGCAAGGGCCAGATGTTGACTGTCCGATCTTAGGGCGCAGTAATAAGCCAGGGAGGCATACTGTCAACACTGTGGGGTTGATTTACTAAAGGCAAATAGACTGTGCACTTTGCAAAGTGCATTTTCACTCTGCAAGTGCTGTTGTTTTAGAGCTTAGTAAATGAGCAGGAGCTCTGCTGACTTCCATCATCCAATCATGTGCAAGCAAAAATCCTGTTTTTTTAATTTTCCTTGCAAGTGATTGGAAACCTTACCTCATTTACTTAGCTCTGGAGCAACTGCACTTGCAGAGTGCAACTGCACTTTCTAAAGTGCACAGTATTTTTGCCTTTAGTAAATCAACCCCTGTGTGTGCGTCACTCATCCTGTACCCCGTGACATTTCCAGGTAAGAAGAGCTGACTTCGGACACAGGAGTAGACTTTGCAAATATTATCATTAGTTACAGATCCAACTTTGCAGGCTGTGCAGCAAGAAGGATTTGTTTAGCTTTCTTAGCAGTGTAGATTTATTGCCCTCAAAGCTGCTGGTGCCAGCACTGAAATTAACCATGTGTGTGCAATCTTCCCCAGAGTGTCTCCACAGCTAAAAACTTTCAAGACAGTTTTTTGTAGTACTGAAAAAAGCCACAGTTTAAAAACCTGTGTATTAAGGGTATAGAGTAATTATGTGCTAGAAATTATGCCATTACAAAAAAAAAAAGTTGTTATAGTTAATATTGTCCTGCTGCAACTCTGCTGCTGTCTGTACTTGATTTAGACACACTTTATGTTACGATCAATGACAGTGAAGAGGTTGCTGGGGGAAAATTTTGCTATAGGGCCCAATGATCTGTAGTTATGCTTCTGCTCATTTTATACTAACAAAAAACAGCTTGGGGGATCAGATTGATTCTAGCAATGATGGTTTGTTACCAGGATTTCTAGAGGCAAAGGTAGCAGAGGAACAGGCTTGCTTAAAGCTTAAAAAGCAATTGGTCCAGATGGTATTCATCACAGAATTCTTAGAAAACTTCAAGGTATGCTTGCTGTAGTAATAACTAATCTTTAGAATCAATTTCTTCTAGCAGGAGAAGTTCCTCATAACTGGTGGAAAGCTAATGCTGTACCTGTCTACAAGAACTGAAGTAAAAGAACCTGGCAAACACAGGCCAGTGAGTTTAACATCTGTATTAGTAAAGTTAGTGAGATCTTACACGAAAGCTCGAAATTTATTAAAGACACTCCACTTGCTGGACCCAAAGCAGCATGGCTTTACTGAGGGCAGGCCACGTCGGACTAATCTGACATTTTTAATCTTATAGAGGTGAGGTTGTGCAGGAGATTCAAACTGTAGGAGTCTGACAGGAGCACTCCACTTGGACCTGGATGCATCTGGCTGGTTGACAGGGCAAGCTGTATGAGTGGGATAGCTGGTGTGCAACTACAATTCATAGCAGTTGCAAAGCCATAGGTTGGTAAACAGGAGGGCACTAGATAAAAGAGATTTGCTCAGCTGCTTCACTTTGTATAGGAGGGAAATAATAGAAGATGCAGGGTATATCGGGGTGATTCTAGAAGATGCAGGGTACATGTGGGGATACTAAGATGCATTAGGGATTCTAGAGCATGTGGGGTGTTTGGGGGATTCAAGAGGATAAGGAGTGTTTTAATTTTAGAGGTGTAGCTTGTGTATCAAAATAACTCTAGAGGATGCAGGATATATGAGAGGGATTTTAGAGGATTTGGGGTATAACAAATGATTCTAGAGGATGCAGGTTGCCACTAGGTCAGTGGGGAGGAGTTGGTTATGGGTTGGCAGGTTCAGCATCATTAGCATACCTCCATTTCCTTTACAACAAATTGGCAGTGGAGAGGAGGGAGGTACCTGCCATAAAGTATCCTATTGGATGCTTCAAAGCACATTCACTGGTGAATTATTAATTTAGGGGAACATTTCCCCAGTAATGCACAAAGTGGTTAGACATCTTTTTAAATCCCTCTTTTCTAGGGTGGGGGCTCCAGGAAAGAAACACTGGGCTGCATGCACAGAGAAAGCTGGGGTGGGGGCCCTGACTGGTAGGCTGCGTGGGCCCTATGATTTAGGCTCCATTCACACTGGCGTAAAAAATGTTGCTTCTACAGGAGTTTTGTGTTCTGCCTGTAGAAGCAACTCAGTGTTATCCTATGTGTTCATGCACATTAGGACGTTTACAGCCTTTTTTTGAGATCAACGTTTAGAGGCAGGAAAAAAAACCCTTCTCATTCACGTTTCTGATTGGAGCTCACTGGCAGAAAAAATTTAAAGCTCCCCAAAACTCATCTAAACTTTGTACAAACAATGCTCTATATGAGTGTTTTTTACTCTAAAGAGAACAGGAAGTGTTTTTTTTAAGCCTAGTGTGCATGGAAGCCGCCTCCGCCTCCAGTGATTATGTGTACACAGGAGGACCTGTTGTGCCTGTGCCGTGCTGATCTGAGGAGCGCAAAAAATAAAACCGCAGAGGTGATCAAATACCACTAATACCACAAATACCACTGGGACGCAACGCGTCCAGAACGAGACGTTGTGACGTAACCCGCGGCCACCGCGCATGCTCCATCTCGCTTGTGTGTTTACACTGTCATTCACTGCTGTCTTACTTGCACTTGAGAAGTGCTTGCTTTGTAAGTGACATTTTTATCTTCTTTTAATAAATTTTTGGCAAACGGAGAGCACTATTTTGTTCCTCTTCTGTGTTTTATATGCCATTGAGGTCATCCTGATCCCTATCCACCTGGTATATGACGGAGATCCCGATTTCCGATTTGGAGTGTCACCTATCTATATGACCCGTATGGGAATGCTTATGTGACCCTCTGTGATTAAAGGGTCCTGGTCATCAGGTGAGAGGCCACTCTATATATCAGTGAAGGGCACATCTATCAGTCACTTTTAGTGGCATGACATCACGCTTGATTGGTGGATTTTTCACAGGAGTTTTTGGACTTTGTTATTGCTCTCCAATTTTTTCATATCTATTTTTTCATATCATTATTATAAGGACATTTCTACACCATATTGTTGTCCTTGCATTTAGTTGCACTATGTACATTATCCCTTTATGATTATGTTTTGTTTTATTTAGCGCTGCACCTTATTTTATATATTTACTTGAGGGATTTGATTGTTTGACCCTGGTGTTCAGCTGCTCATTTACATACACGCGCTGATTTATATCTTGTACAGTATTTAGTGTGCATGGAGCCTAAAAAATGTCAGCCTTGGGCGGCATATCTAAGTGTGGAGGGACCATCCACACTGGTTATCACCGCTTATAAGGCACCCCAGTGCAGCCATGGGAAAATTTGCCCGACAGTTGAACTATAGTCCCAACCTGATTGGGAGAGAGTTTACCATAGCAGCATGTTGTTAGCTAAGCAAATGCTAAACACAGATGCCGGAGGGGGGCTGTGCTGTGGCTACTGTACTGTATTGCCGTTTGCCTTATTTTACAAGCCTGTTGGTAATTTGCATGTTAATTATTTTAGACCAGAATAAATTGTCCTAGAACATGCATAGCTTGTTGATTAAAATATAGCCTTGTCCGCTTTCAGCAATAAAATTGTTTACAATAAACAATGGTGACTTGCAAAGTGCAGTAATCAAAAGATATTAGGATTTTAGTTTTGGATGGTTTCTGAGTGTTACTACACTTTTGCTCTTAATCTTATTGCTTAAACTGGTTTGACAGCAGGGTGGGATAGGTTACATTCCACTGCATGTAGCAAAATAAAAGAAGCAAAGGCAAGCTACTGTAAGTTGTACGGTGTTATCAGTTCTGCACTCCTCTTTATAAACAACACCAGTGTAGTGTTAACTTTGGCATCAAATTTCAATTTATTTTTAGTCATAGCCTTTTGACTAAAATGCCATTTTAGTTTTAGTCATATTTTAGTCATCTGCAATTGTTTTATTTATTTTTTTCCAATAATTCCTTTATTGAGAGATGAAAAGATTTACCAATCATGCAAAAAAAACTGTGTTACAAATCATACAGAGGGTGTGACCGAGGTCATCCACCTCCCTGACACAATGCAAGTTCTTCATAGCGTTTATATATGGAGTGTAAATGGGAGAAGCTGCTGTACAATATGAACAGGAGCAGGTGTTAAGTACATTCTGCAATTTCTTAAGCAGGATAGAAAAACAATAGGGGTACATAAAAGAGAGGGGAAAAACAACAACAACAAAAAATTAAAAAAGTAAATCACAAATAACAGGTGTAAATCTGATGTTCTGGAAGATAAGCCAATCAGCCAGTTAGCAATTTATCGTAGGAATCAGAATATTTAAACAGGAACCACGGCCTCCATAATTTATTGCATTTTTCTGTGTTCTCTGAGGCAATAGCTGCCATCTCCTCCATTTTGTCAATAGAGTCAACCACATGTAGCCACTCCGCCACCGTAGGCACCTACGTGGTTTTCCAGTATCTGGGGATGGCAGATTTTGCCGCGTTCAGTAGATGCCTGACAATGGATTTTTTGTATCCATCCGTAGGGAGTAATTGGATACATTTAATAGACAGTATTCTGGTGTTAGTGAAAGTTTTGTCTCAGTTATAGAACGGATCTGTGAACAAACATCAGTCCAAAAGTTGTGTATAAGCGGGCACCCCCACCATATTTGCAACATGGTGCCTATATCTGCGCCATAGCGCCAGCATGTGTCTGCGGCGCTGCCCATTGATTTCAATAGGCAGGAGCGCTTTAGCAGCGGTGTATACACCTGCTCCTAAAGCCTCTCAAAGAAGCTGCTTGCAGGACTTTTTTGAGGTCCTGCCAGCGCAGCACCCCAGTGTGAAAGCACTCGGGCTTTCACACTGGGATTGCAGATGAGGCATTTTTCCGGCGCCTTATAGGCGCTATTTTTAGCACTAAAGCGCCTGAAAAACACCTTCAGTGTGAAAGAGGCCTAAAGATCTGCTTTCAGTAATTTTTAACATGATAATCCTTTCACAGTACAAAAGCCTGTTGTTTGAGATAACATTAGGAAAGGTATTAAAGTGGAACTACAATGCATCTGAGCATGACAAACCAAAAACACTGTTTAACTCAGGAGGGTGTGCTTAGCCTAGAAAGCCCTCCTCCCGTCCTAAAAACTCCTGGGATGTATGACATAATTTGCCTAGGCAGGAAACCAGGAAGTAACTAAAGAAATGTAAAAAAAAAAGGTCAAAACAAGTGTGACAGACCCAACCAGGACAGGGGCTTTTGGAGAGGACTAAGGGCAAGCCTCCTACCCACTGATTATGGCCCATGGAGAGAGCAGATCCTTCTCTAATAATGGACAGCCATGGAATAGACGCTTAGATTGAGGCTTGGATTACTTCTCTGAATAAGGACAATTATTATTATTATTATTATTATACAGTATTTATATAGCGGCAACAGCGCTTTACAATATAAAAGGGAGACAATACAGTTATAATACAATAAAATACAAGAGGATTAAGAGGGCCCTGCTCAGAAAAGCTTACAATCTAATAGGGTGGAGCAGGTGGTACAAAAGGTTGTAACTGTGGGGAATGAGCTAATGAAAGTGGTAAAAGATTGGTTGGAGACGTGATAGGCTTTCCTAAAGAGATGAGTTTTCAGGGAACGCCTGAAGGTGTAAGAGTAGGGGATAGCCGGATCAGTGGAGGTAACGAGTTCCAGATGATGGGAGAGTGTCATGTACCTTACAGCGGAGCCCGAAATGATGAGGGTGGCCTTTTGCACGGTTCCGGTCCAAGCACCCCTGGTGGTGGGTACAGGGAGTGCGAGGGCAACGAAAGGGTGCAGGTGCCTGCAGGCAGGAGGCTGGAACTTGGAGATATAGGAACCTCTGCTGAGGAGATGTGGAAACTGATCACCAAACTTGTTCAGCAGGAGCCAGATCAGGATCAACTGCAGAATCAGGAACAGGCAGGAGTCGGCAACAGGCTGGCAGCGGGGTACCAAGTCAGAAGGCAAAACCGTAGTCAGGAACAGGCAGGGGTTGGCAACAGACAGGCAGCAGGGTACAGAATCAGGAAGCAGAGCCGTAATCATAAGTTCAAGCCAAGGTCAGTATTGCAAGTAGAGGCAGGTTCAGCAGGCAGGGGAGATCCAAGAGAATGGTCAGAAGATAGCCGGGTTTTCAGGAACAAGGTCAATCAGGCAGAATAACAACAGGAACACAGGAACACAGGAACAAGCTGAAGACAATCCAGCACTGATGCTAGGCAGACTCTCTGCTTATATAGGGTGCTGTGTGCCAGGATTGGCGCCAGCGTACGTGCGTACGCGCATGTGCATTAGCAACTTAGCACATTGGCACATGCGCGTTAGCACTTTGGCACATTGGCGCATGTGCGTTAGCATATTAGCGCTTTGGCACTCGCGGACGCGTGTTAGCGCGTGTGCGCACTCGCATAGAGGTGCCTTTGTGCATGCTCACCCTGGATCTCATTTGCCTCTGGCTATGGTTCCGTGCATGCACCTTTGCATTAGCAGAATGAGGATTTGCAGCTGCTGCATGGAGACGGGTGCTTGCTGTGTGAGTTCTCTGACAGAGAGGCTCTGGAGAAATTCTGGAGAGGAGCATGGGAGGAGGAGATAAGAGAGCTTGAGAGTAGGAGGTCTTGAGAAGAGCGGAGAGGACGATATGGGTGATATTTGGAGACAAGGTTGGTGTTGTAGCTCGGGGCAGAGTTGTGAATGGCTTTGTATGTTGTTGTTAGTATTCTGAATTTAATTTGCTGGGTGATTGGGAGCCAGTGTAGCGATTAGAAGGGAGGGTTGGCAGACGCTGAGCGGTTGGTAAGGTGGATAAGTCTTGCAGCAGCATTCATGATAGACTGAAGAGGGGATAGCCTATGGGGAGGCAGGCCAATGAGAAGGGAGTTGCAATAGTCAAGGCGAGAGATAACAAGGGAGTGAATGAGGAGCTTGGTGGTTTCATTTTTTAAAAAGGGTGAATTTTAGAGATGTTACGGAGGTGAATTCTACAAACTTTTGACAACGATTGGACTTGGAGCTGAAATGATAAGTTAAAGTCTAGGATTACCCTAGTACCTTGGTGTGAGGGGAGGGACTGATAGCTGCATTGTTGATGGAAAAGTCAGGGAAGGGGGCACGGCCGGGGGGGAATATTATTATCTCAGTTTTACAGAGATTTAGTGTAAGGAAGTGGTGCGACATCCATGTTGATATGTCAGTTAGTAAGTTAGTAATGCAAGAGGAGACTGAAGGACTGGGGTGAGGAGAAGACAGATAGATTTTGGTGTATTAATTGGAAGCCGTGGGTGGTTATCAAGTGACCAAGGGAGGAGGTGTAGATAGAGAAGAGAAGGGGTCCAAGAACAGAGCCTTGGGGGGCCCCCACAGAAAGGGGCAATGGAAAGGAGGAGACAGAGTTGTAGGTGACACTGAAGGAGAGCTGTGATAGGTAGGCATCAAAGGCTGCAGAGAGGTCAAGTAGTAGAAGTATGGAGTACTGGCTGTTGGTTTTAGCAGTTAGTAAATCGTTAGTGAGTTTTAGTAAGGCAGTTTCCATGGAGTGCTGCAAGCGAAAGCCAGACTGTAAGGGGTCAAGAAGGTTATTTTCACTGAGGTAAGAGCTAAGACGGTTGTAGACTAAGCGTTCTAGAAGTTTAGAGGTGAATGGGAGCAATGAGATGGGTCTTAAGTTGTTCAGGTTGGTGGGGTCCAGTGAGGGCTTTTTAAGTATAAGAGTGATCTGCGCATGTTTTTGAAGGGAGGGGAAGGTGCTACTAGAGAGGGAGAAATTGAAGATGTGAGTGAGGGAGTATAGGATAGAGGAATAGGGTTACCATAGTAGTTGTGAGGGAATAGGATCCAAGGGACAATTGGTTAGGTGGGCATCTGAGAAAAGTTTTGAAACCTCTTCAGTAGTAGCCAATAGGGCAAGGTTAGGCAAGGTATGTTGGGTGGGGAAGATGTACGCACAGTGGAGATGTCCTCACGATTTGCATCAATCTTGTCTTTGAAGTGATTTGCAATCTCTTGGACAGTGAGTGATTTAGTGGGTAGAAGGGGTGGGGGACAAAGCAGAGAGTTAAAGATTGAGAAGAGCCGACGGGGACTGGATGACAAAGTATCAATAATAGAGACAAAGTAGTCTTGTTTGGCAGCATGGAGGCAGGAATTGTATTTTAGAAGGGCAGATTTACATAGGGTGAAATCTTGCAGGCATTTGGTTTTACGCCACAGTCGTTCAAGAGCACGACAATGTCTCTTGAGATTTCTAGTGTTGTCAATTTGCCAGGGTTGTAACCGTCGGAGCCTGATTCTGCGTGTGGTTAGAGAAGCAAGTACAGCTAGTGATGATGAGAGTGAACTGTTGTAGACAGAGGTGGCCAGGCCAGGACAGGACAGGGGAGAGATTATGTCATATAGGTGTTCAGTAGCAGAATAGAGAAGAAAAGGTTAAAGTGGCGAAGGTTCCTACAAGTAATTGTTTGCTACTTGGAGGGATGAGTGGTTGAAGGCAAGGATACAGTGAAACTAATGAGGTTGTGATCAGAGAGAGGAAAGGGGGTGTTTGTGAGGTTGCCAGGGTTGCAGAGATGGGAGAATACAAGGTCAAGGGTATTACCATTGGAGTGAGTGGAAGTATGTGTCCATTGGGTTAGGTCAAAAGATGAGGTTAAATCGAGAAGTTTAGCTGTAGTTGGGCTGTTAACATTGACAGGAATGTTGAAATCACCAAGAATGATCGTGGATATTTCAATAAAGCTTCCCATCTGGAGTGGATGGAAAAATGTAATATTAATCTTGTATAGGCTAATGGTCAGAGGAAATATAGTGGCCCTCCTGCAGACTGGGCTCTATCACTTGGGACAGAAATATTTATCAACCATATTCCTCAGGATATCTAGTAAGGTAAATGAATTTCACACTATCAGACTGCTGGGACATTTTATGTCTTTTGATGAGGTGTCCAGTGGACAGAATACACAAGACTGTGTCTTTCCCATTGTTACTTGGGTCACCTATTGTTTCTGTCTGTCTGCTAGTATTGTGTGCACTCCACCTAGGCTGGTTTAGGTGACTAGTTAATTAGCTCATGTTAATTATATCACTGTCAGCTATTAGTTGCTAGAGGTGGATTAGCTTATAGTATATGTTGGTTGTTCCTTAGTTATGTTAATTATATTCCTGTATACAGTTTCCCTTGCATATGACAATGTGATTAAGCTCACCTGATCTGGTGTACTATAAATTCTGTGTGAGTTTTCAATAAGCAGTTCCAGTTTTCCATCTGAACTAGTCCCATCTAGTATCTTGGGTGTAATATGCCATTATAATATCTGGTTCCTATGTCCAGACCGGAGGAACCTATATCTTGATGGAAGCATGCAAGCTGGGTGCTGGATGGTTCCATCACAACAAGTACCTTCCTCTTTATTTTATAACGCTAGGAGAATCAGGATCAAACATAGTCAATGTTAATTGAGAGAGTGAAGTTCCACTTTAAAACTATTAATACTATTCACATATCTGTCGAGTAAAGATTATAATAGTAATAAATAATTACAGAATGGGTAATATGGTATCTCTCAAACTGTGGGACATTTAAATACATAACTGTTCACTTTGTTATTACCTTGTCTGCCAAAGGAAATATATACACGAGACTGGAGTCATGGACCTTTAACTATTTAAAAATCCCTTAAAGTTGAAGTCCAGGTTTTTCCTAATTAAGCTTGAACCTGTTCCCATCCCCATTCTAACTCTATTCTAACTACCCTATGAAAGGAAGATGTGTATACTTACCTATTCTGAGGTCGCTCTCAGTGGTGGCTTCAGGGAAGAGAATGGACAGCTGACAATTGATGCCCCATAGCAAGCCTATTAATGACATTAATGCACAGGTATCGCAGCCCTTATCGCTGCTCTCTCCTCTACACCCGAAGCCAACTACTGGGGAGATCACGTGACTGGACCGGAGTGCCCTAAGAATAGGTAGGTATACAGATCCTTTCCTTTCGCAGGGTAGTTAGACTGGAGGTGGGAGCAGGTTTAGGCACAGTTAGTAATCATATGGTAAATCAATCAGGAAAATCAGGAAAATTCCTCACATCCAATATTGTATATAATATTGTGCAAAAATGTGCAAAAGCAAAGTGATTCATCCCAAAAAAGTCCAAGTGAATAAATATTGGGATAAAAAGTTCATAAACAGTGAATTATATCCGCTGGGATCAGATGGATAGAGAGATACACATATACGGTTGTAATGCTGGTAATAATCTTCATATAAGGACTGCCGGCCTAAACAGGCTCTCTAAACTCTCACGTGTACTTTTTGAACAATTCATTTAGGCTAGGTGGAAAAATCCCTTCTTTTTAATAGGTGGCTGTCAGATTGAGAGGATAATTCGGCCATCATCATACCAGCATGCTGTAACGCACAACACCATTTTAAAGCTACACATTGATGCCTGAATCCCCTTCTCTTAAGGTGAGAGTTTAGAGAGCCTGTTTAGGCCGGCAGTCTTTATATGAAGATTATTACCAGCATTACCACCGTATATGTGTATCTCTCTATCCATCTGATCCCAGCGGATATAATTCACTGTTTATGAACTTTTTATTCCAATATTTATTCACTTGGACTTTTTTGGGGTGAATCACTTTTCTTTTGCACATTTTTGCACAATATTATATACAATATTGGATGTGAGGAATTTTCCTGATTTTCCTGATTGATGAACTTTTTATTCCAATATTTATTCACTTTGGTTTTTTTTGGAGTTTATGATTTTGGTTTTACACATTTATGCACAAATATTATACACAATATCTAATATGAGAATTTTTATGTGAGTTATTTTATTTAGTTGTATATGATAGATTTGATGCGCGAAATCTTTCTACTTTTATGATTTTTGGAATGTAATGTGAACACTTTTTGATTATGCTGCAGTCTTTGTTTAGATATCATCATAACTAGTTCACGTTTTGTTTTTTTCATTATTTTTGTGATTGTCACCACATTCCTTTTATCTCACAATAGCGCGAAGGACATCACTATTTAGTAATCACATGGACTTCAACTTTAAAGGAGTTGTAAACCCTCATGGTTTTTCACCTTAACACATTCTATTCATTAGCGTGAAAAACCTTCTGTAGTGCTGCAGCTCCCCAGCCCCCCCCCCCCCGTGTTACTTACCTGAACGCTGTCTTTCTCCGGCCGGGAACGAGCACACCATCTCTAGCTGTTGTCTTGGGTCCAGATTGGATAGATTGATAGCAGCTCAGCCATTGGCTCCTGCTGCTGTCAATCAAATCCAGTGACGTGGGCGCCGGGGGGGCGGGGCCGAGTCCTTGCGTTCTGTATGAATACACGCAAAAGTAGGACTCGGGAACACGCCCGCACGGGTGTCCACCAAGGAGAGCCACCAAGGAGAGCGCTTCTCCAACGTGGACACCCGATGCAGGGAGAAGCTACCAATGCCACCGGGGGACTCCAGGAGAGGTAGATCGGGGCCACTCTGTGCAAAACGAACTGCACAGTGGAGGTAAGTATGACATGTTTGTAATTAAAAAAAAAAAAACGAGGGTTTACAACCCCTATTGAGCCTAAATTGAGCTAAAACATTATTTTTTAGTTTGAGTGAGGAAAAGTTAAAACCTCTTGCAGATTGCATTGCTGTTTGTGACTCCATTGGTAAGATTACTTCGGACAGAAAGAAGTTTTAGCCTTTTCCCACTTTATACAAAAATTAAAAAGCTTTGGCAGGAGTTGTAGTTTAAGCATGCAGGAATTATACCCCAGATGTCTTCAGTTGAAGTAGTATAAAAAATGAAGTTTCAATAAATGTATTCAACTGCAGTGCAAGAAATTATTAAAGTTGAACTCCACACTGTAAGGATTAAATGCTAGCTTTTGTATAGAGGGCAACAGAAAAAGCAGTCATGCATACCTTTTTCTTCGCCCCCACAGGCTTGCTCTCCCTGATGCATGATCAGTCCCCCGGAGCTGCTTCTCTTTGCCACTACATCAGTTGCAGGCACTGTGACATCATCACCTATCATCACCAGCACTCCTGCATTGTAAGGACACCAAGGGTTCGATCAAACCCAGAGTATCAGAGGTCAGAGATGAGCAACAGCTGCCAGGGGAGCCAGGGATGAGGTAATGCTGGCCATACACTATACGAAAAAATGGCCGAAATTCGGTCATTTAGACCGTTCGTTTGTTTTTTGGCCAGTTAATGAGCACAAAATCGATAATCATTTGGACGTTTTTGAGCCGAAAAAACGAAGGACAAGTTTGGAAATTTTCTGCCAAGCGAACGATAAATTGAAAGGTTAATGTGTTTCCCGTCCGAACTGTCTGCACTAGGTATATGTAAAAAAAGGGAAAAAAATGTGTTTATTTATGTCCACTGAACGATTTATCGGCCATTACATGATGGCAACATTGTTTGTGCTCACGGCCCAACATTCGTTTTTCGAAAATGGTTTCGGACGATTTTTCGCATAGTGTATGACCAGGATAAGTAGAACTGCTGTTCTGTCTCCCCTGAACCTTTACTAAACACATCATTACTTGTTAAACCTATCAAAGCTATTTAAATGTTTTTTTTCTGAGAATTGAATATTTAGCCATTATGTGCAATGTGGTGATATTTTATTCTCCCCACATCATTAAACACTGACCTTTATTTTTGATTCAGCAGAGAGATTTCAATGCTATTTAGCTTCATACAAACACACGTTACGGAAGAAACAGGCCTGAGCATTTTAGCCATTTATGGAGAGCTAGATATTCAGAGGAATGCACTCTTTTATTACTTCACCAAAAAAAAAAAAAAAAAAACACAGCGCATGATATGCAATCTAGTCTGCTTGTTGCTCATTTGATTCGTAATCTGATATGTGACATACAGTCAGTTTATGATGTAATTAAATGGCAGTTTGCCACACAGCCTGCCAGGAGTTTAGTTAAAGATGTTCACATGGCAGTGACAACAAAATATTGTATTGATTATCACTGTTATCCTACTGTTAGATGCATAACAATGGGAACAAAACCTTGTAGATGACTGTATTTGTGTCTTGCTCAATCAGTCTACTCATTTGAATGATAAATTGGGCTGAGAAGCACTCTTTGGTTTAAAATAGCTTGAAGTGATCTACAATGTGTGAGGAGACTCATAATCATCATTGTTGGAAATGCCGCAGTTTATACAGATTATTCCATGAAGGTTCAAAGTGGATTCAATCCAGATCTTTTTCTAGGTACAGTAAAGATAGGTTTGAGGCCCACAGGGATTTTACCATTGTCCATGTGTGCTGCCACAGCAACTTGTTTTATTTTGACTGCTTATTGTGTTTGGTATGTTCCCCTGTTTCCCCCTCTATTTGTGTGCTAGCTAGACCAGCTTTAATTGGAGCAGGTTCATTTATGTTTTCAGTCTTACTGCGTTAAAGCGGACCATGCAATCAATGTGCAAGGTTCACTTATTTAGTGAGGGTCCCTTCCCATTTCAAAAATCTGCAAAAAAAACCATGGGGGGAAAAAAGTTTGTTACTATACATACTTTTTTCCCTGTCCAGCTCAAAACACCTAGGTGAGGGTACCATAGCCATCCATTAGGCGAGATCCAGGAGAATGCTGAGTAACCCAAATCTTGAGAGAGGATGCTACTGCACTATGCTATAGTATTATCTTGCAGTATTTGGAGCACTTGGCATTCCCTGGGGCCTCGTCAGATTGATGGTGACGTTACCCCCTCCACAGCAGTAAAGAAGGGATTATATTAAATAACATTTTTCCACCACTGGTGTTTTTCGTCCTTTTTTTGCAATAGTTAAGGATGGGGCAGAGGGCACCTAATTAAATAAGTGAATCTTGCATTGATTGTAAAGAAAGATGTGTTGTTAAGAGGACATATTGTCCTGAACACTGAACATACCTGTATTCATTATTTCATACATATAAGGAACTGAAAGGATTCCCCTTACAACATTTGTTGAGTGCAATCAAATTCATGACAGAGAAGAGAACATGACAGGATGCACATCATGTACATGACTTTGTTCATTTGACTGGCAGCATCTCACCACTTGACAATTATTCCAAAATAATACTTTTGATTGGAAGAGGCATCCAAAGAGTTCACAAGGTATGTGAACAGTATCATTTTTGGGACGGTAATGCTTATGCTTTAAAGACCAATCTAGCCTTGGTCATGATTGGCAGTCCTCACTCAGACTATTTTTGTCTGTGAAATTTGTTTCCTGTTACTCCCAACCTTACTACATTTGTTGTAAAACATTCTCTATAGTTGTAAGATGTATAGTGGCTGTCTGGGTGGCTCAGTGGATCGTGTGATATTGTATTTATCGTTATTGTAAAAACGTAGCTAGTTCATTTATTTCTATTGTAGCACCCCACTAACCCCTGGAGGCATGGTGATAACCCCCAGAGACAGGGTGGGCTGCCCTTTAACCTCAGGGTGTAGATTACTTAGGCAACAGTGGGATGTAAACAGATGTGCGCCAGTCACTTTAAGATACAAACAAATAGTCATTTATTGACTCTCACTCAAAACTCCTGGTAGAGAGGGATAGGGAGTTCAGAACACCCTTTACTGGCCTGCAGACTCAATAGCACAAAATGAAGAGACACCAATACAGAAACAAGCCTTTAAGCTGATTCCAGACATTTGTACCTTCTTAATAGCAGCTGTCTCCACTAGCAACCAATTATTTCCCAGTAGCAGCAGCAGTAGTCTCGATCTTGATGCTTTCCCAGGCTCTCCACGAGTTACTCACCCACGATCTCATGTGGCAGATTGACCTCTGGTACTTCGTCTCGGACATCATGTGTTCCCCTCTTGTCCTCAGCTAGACTCCCGGACCACATAGCCTCAAGCACCAGGACTCACTGAACAGACAGACTTCTTCTGCTTCAAGCACATGTTCAGGCTTCAGGCCCAATCACTCAACAGCCAGAGCCTGGGAAGAAGAGAGAAGAGATTACTTGCCCCCCCCCCCCCCCAATATTTATGCTCTTCCTCAGCATTCATCAGTATGCATACACCTTCTATTGGTTAGCTAGGCAAAGTATGAATATTTATAAGTAAGTTTTACTGTAGTCTCTTATACTACTAAGAGAGGCGACAGTGACACCTACTGGAAGAAGTGAGAGACCACAGCTCCACTCTATTGAGGGGAAAAACCAAATGAACAAGTAGACTATAAAGCAGCTAGGTTGTCTACCACCCAGCAGAACTAAATTTGACTTGTAGTCCCTTCTCCGGATAGGGTGGTTACACCCTAATTATGTGGTGAGCCTTTTGTAATAGTCTCTATTGGGCCAAAAACACCCATGATTACAGCTATTTGCTTGTGTGTGTGTGTGTAGTGTGTATGTATGTACAGTGTGTATATATATATATATATATATATATATATATATATATATATATATATACTGTATCTCACAAAAGTGAGTACACCCCTCATATTTTTGTAAATATTTTATTATATCTTTTCATGTGACAACAGTGAAGAAATGTCACTTTGCTACAACGTAAAGTAGTGAGTGTACAGCTTGTATAACAGTGTAAATTTGCTGTCCCCTCAAAATAACTCAACACACAACCATTAATGTCTAAACCGCTGGCAACAAAAGTGAGTACATCCCTAAGTGAAAATGTCCAAATTGGGCCCAAATTGTCAATATTTTGTGTAGCTACCATTATTTTTCAGCACTGCCTTAATCCTCTTGGGCATGGAGTTCACCAGAGCTTCACAGGTTGCCACTGGAGTCCTCTTCCACTCCTCCATGACAACATCACTGAGCTGTTAGAGACCTTGCTCTCCTCCACCTACCATTTGAGGATGGCCCATAGATGCTCAATAGGATTTAGGTCTGGAGACATGTTTGGCCAGTCCATCACCTTTACCCTCAGCTTCTTTAGCAAAGCAGTGGTCGTCTTGAAAGTGTGTTTGGGGTCGTTATCATGCTGGAATACTGCCCTGCGTCTCAGTCTCCGAAGGGAGGGGATCATTCCTCACCTGGTTGCCGCCACACACACTTGACACCATCTGAACCAAATAAGTTTATCTTGGTCTCATCAACCACAGGACATGGTTCCAGTAATCCATGTCCTTAGTCTGCTTGTCTTCAGCAAACTGTTTGCAGGCTTCCTTATGCATCATAAGATGAAAGAGCTCAGGGGATCCAGTGGCTATTGGATCTGAAGTCTAGTGAGAGAGACTGGGAGCTTGTTGAGTGAAGACCCACAGTGAGTGAGTGTGGGGTAAAGAGAACTGTTCATGTTGCAGATAGTTGAATACCTTTACCGTTAGTAACAGCTACAAGATTGTTGCCATAGGAGACAGCGGTCCTACCTATACAGAAATGGTGACCGGCTGGAGGCCTTCACCTGTATAGCTGTCTGCCTATAGAAGTCTCGGCGTCTGCCAATTAACATTGCATCTACTTAAGGGTGTCCTGGCCCCAACCCTCTCTCCCACAGTTCTGTTTAAGAGACAATAAATCTCTTTGCATTCAAGAAGTGTCTGGCACCCATCAATCCACCTTGCATTACAACCATGCCTTGTAACCCACTCCACACAGAAGGATGTCAGCTGTCCCTAACTCTGGAGGTCACCATTAGGCCTAGAGAGGCCCAGGACTTTGCTACACACAAGTAAAGGATGGATTGAGCTTTCAACTTGAGGAGAATTATCTTCCTCTCTGAACAGTCAGAGCAAAGTCCTCTCACTAACAGTTAAATAGACTGAGCTCTTCAGGACACATGACACCCTTTACACCAGCTGACTCTAGCACATGGGGGATGGCTTCAGAACGCAGTCTCTAGCATCTCTTCCATCAATCTGTACTCACAAATGTCCTTAGAAAATTGGTTGCCTCCTTCCAATATCCTCAAAGGAACTTTCACCCTCTGAGACCAGACTAGATCCTTAGACAATCCTCAGCTTTCCACAACTTTCAGCAAAGCAAGCCTTCAGGTAGCCCACCTAAGGCCTCAACACCCTGCAGGCAAATGGCAGGATGGCCTAGGAAGCTAGCAATGCCCTCTAGGCTGTGATCTCCTTCTCAGGAAAAAGACCAGGCTGCTCTCTGTCCCAGAGTATTTATACAGACTCCTAGTCACCATCTGGGCACATCTCCCCAGGGATTGGCCAGGGCTCTATGAATATTCAGCTGCCGATTAGACTCTTCCTGCCCACTAACTTCTAGAACATTTCTGGACTGGCCAGGAGGAAGCAGTCAATTCTGCAGCCATCTATCTAGGAGGGTGCTACAGATGTACAGTATACAGTACTTGCTTTGGTTGCCAGCCGTTCAGACATTAATGGCTGTGTGTTGAGTTATTTTGAGGGGACAGCAAATTTACACTGTCATACAAGCTGTACACTCACTACTTTACATTGAAACAAAGTGTAATTTCTTCAGTGTTTTCACATGAAAAGATATAACACAATATTTACAAAAATGTGAGGGGTGTACTCACTTTTGTGAAATACTGTATATACAGATATAGGATACAATGGATCCATTTTTGTGTTATTGTCACTAGGGTTTTAATAGGGGAAATACCCCTCTAGTCTTCCATGCCTGTGGAATCTTTATTTATTTCCTTAATTATTACTTATTTATTTAATATCTCTGTTTATATTCATGTATGCACTGTGTAAAATACATTTGACCTTTGTTGTACTTAGCTCTACAGGTTAAGTGAGTACAGTCCCAGTGAAATCTGCATGCAATAAATAATGCTGCTAGTTAGTTGGCTAGTCTCTATGCACTCAGTCTCAGTAGCAGCAACAGGTTAATGGCAGCAGTGTCCTTTCATTAGTCCCAGAGATACAGAAACAGAGGTCTCATTTCTTAGATGTCAGTTCACTTCTGCCTGTAGTGACTCTGGTACTTAACACATGGCCGCAAGCTTGTGGAAAAGCAATGTGCACACCTCAGTCTCCTTGCAGCAAAGAGGAAACTCCACATTATTCAACCTGTGAAAATACACCTGTCTCTCCCTGTATACCTGGCTCTCTTTGGGAATTGTAGTTCTATAGTTCATTGACTCCCTTAGCATGGTCCTCCCCCTGTACTACATCTCCCATTATTCAATGCTACTAACCATCAAGTCTCTTAAGCTCCTTCTGATTGTCAGAAATCATTTGGAACCCTCCCTCCCCCCAACCGCTAAATCAGCTGATACCAATCCTCTATCTGCTGACTTTGCCAAACCCATACATTCTATACCTACCTCTTTAGTGGTCATATTTCTGTATGAATTCACCAAAGCATGTAGTGTAAGGGTCTGCCTGAATACTTTCAAATGGTACTGTTTAAAGTTTTTGTATCCTATTATTATCTTGATAGGTAATTGCAGAATGTAAAAATGTGCTCCAATTTGGACAGTGTGTTTTTAGATATTTGTATTATGACACTTCTTACCTGTCCAGTGGGCTGCCAATAGTGTAAGTAAGGAGGGGCTGGCCAAAGTAACACCCATTATTTATGCATTCAGCTCTCAATGAAGTGGAGAGGGTTACCTGTCCAAAACATCTCCCCCCCCTAAAATATTTTCAATGGGCCATCAGAGGGGTTGAGAAATCTGATAGGTGGACCTTATAACTTTAGTCTTTAAATACTCCCTAAAATAAATGTTATACAGATGTTGGCCAAGAATGTTTGTGTCTAATCTGCTTGCAATGCTATGTGCAAAATTACTAATTATTTTTTTCTTGTTTGACTCCACAGTTTCCTTCTGCGCCACAGGAATGGCAGACTGTGGCCTCCCACTTTGCCCAGCAGTGGGACTTTCCCAACTGCAGATGGGCAATTGATGGGAAACTTGTCCACATCATCCCACCACCCAACTCGGGATCATACTATTACAACTACAAGAGGTTCAATAGTATTGTGATGTTGGCGGTGGTGTCGGCTATTAACGAATTCCTCTATGTGGACGTGGGGAAGAATGGCCAGATGTCGGATGGTGGAGTCATCGCCCAGACCGAGTACTACAGGCATCTCCAGAATGGCAGCTTGGGCTTGCCACCTCCAGAAGACAATGCAGAAAGACTCCCATTCGTCTTCATTGCGGATGAAGCGTTTGCGCTGGGGACCATCGTATGCGGCCATTCCCTATGAGGACCCTCACCCCGGACCAGAGTGTTTTTAATTACTGGCTGGCCAGAGCCAGAAGAGTGGTGGAGAACACATTTGGAATAATGGACAGCCGGTTCCACCTATTTCTTACACCGATACACATGGCGGAATATAAACTCAATCACTTCATCCTTCAACTTCTTGCTGTGTTCTCCACAACTTTTTAAGGAGAAATTCTGTGAACTATGCTGCCTCAGTTGGGCCTGAGGCCGGAATTCAGAAAGAACCAACCCTGACGGCGCTGGAAACTGGCCGTCCTGGCTTGCCCCCCCAGAGTGCCCGCGAGGTCCGTTTAAGATACCTTGAATACTTTGCGGGTATGGGGGGCCATCGATATGCCAGACAATGTCTGAGACATTTTTTAAATAAAAATATATTTGAAACTGAACAAATATTTGCTTTGATTTACTGCTTGGCTTACTTTTAGCTGTCTCCTCGGTTATCTTTTAATGGTATTTTTTTTTGGCCTTTTTCTTCAACAGTACAAACAAAATTTCTTTGAGACATGAGGTGACAATCTCTTCTTCGGCTAACTATTATATTATGTTGTGGGTCTGCTACACACACACCTTGTTTTTGTTGTTAATGTATGTAATGCAATACTGACAAAAATATTCATCATTTTCAGCACCATGACCAAAATTTGGGGAGTCATGAAAATGGCATGATTGTGTAATATTATAAGGCATTGTTGGGTGTTTTTTACTAAAGGCAAATCCACTATGCACTACAAGTGCACTTGAGACTGCACTGAAACTGCACTTGTAGTGCAAAGTGGCGTTGCCTTTAGTAAATAACACCCATTGTCAAGGAAAAAACAAACTTTACTCCAAAAACTGCTTTTGAGCATTGAATGAAGAAGCCACACATTGTTGATTAACAAAAGTTTTACTCAAAGCACAATCACATGTGCGTTTATAAAAGGGTTTTGAACAAACCAACATGTTTGTTGTATAACATTTTTTAGGTCACATTAAGTAGAAATCACCTTTTATAGGTAAAACAGGAATGTTTAAAACCATAAAAAATACACAACTCTGGAACTTACAAAGTTCAACTTTGATAAAGTGAAGGCAATATCAGACATGAGTATGTACAAATTGTGTTTGATATTGCCTTAATCAGATGAGGTGAAGTCACCCCTGTAAAAGCCAAATTTTGAAGATGCACACAAATTGGGATTCAAAATGGAGATTTCCCTCCTGATACCATGCCTAATGTGCTAGGTCACATCGTGTGGGATCAATGGACGTGTTTTGGGGGTGCAACCCCTTCCTCTCACCTACTTTATTATCGAGGAAGGGGTTGCACCCACAAAACGCGTACATTGATCTTCCGTGATGGCAGATACCATATGTTGACACACTGTGTGCATCTTCAAAATTTGGCTTTTAAAATATGTAAAAAGATAAAAAAGAAAAGAAAAAAGTTAGGGATTTCTGGGTGTTTTAGATTCTCCCTAAAACATCAATGATATTCTTCATTTTGTTTTGAACATTATTGATGTTTTGCTTTAGGTTTTCTAAATCCCTATTGCACCCCATTATCTTCCCGATGAGGATCTGGGCACTTTTACTGGTGAAATGACCTTCTTCCACAACATCCCCATCGCCTAAAAAAAACAAAACACACCATGTATTATAAATATGCATGCATCCATCTATTACCTGAAGCTGTGGTCACAGACACTCACCTGTTGTTGTGAGATTTTCACCAAATTCATCAATGTCTCCCTCCTCCTCCTCTGGTTGGGTTTGGGGGATTTCCCCTTCTTCCAGAGGTGGGGAGTCCCTGTTCTTCTCTGATGAGTGGTGTCCTCTGAGTCTTTTCTCCCCTATGTGAAAAAAAGTATATTTAGCACACAGATATTTGAGGGCAGAAATAGGAATATGAAACATTGCTTGGAAGTGGGGTACAATTGTCTGTTTTGGCAGAGTTCCAAGCTGAAGATTTTATTTTTGTACCTTTGAAAAGCTGGAATACTTACCTGTTTTGTGCAAGCTTCACAGATGGAGACACCCCTATATTATTCACTGGAGCACCTGTGTGGGACACCCTAATAAAAAGTTTGTTCTGGTGTCCCACACTAGTGCTCCTGCGTCCAGATCAGGCCGCAGACGGGTGTGAGGCGAAGCGCCAGTCCGCCGCTCATGCGCACCGGAGCCCGGCGAGCGGAGACGCTCCCGGTCTCCTGACAGGGGAACAATTGTCTGTTTTGGCAGAGTTCCAAGATGTAGAATTTTTAGTGTCCTTTGCCAAGCTTCAATACTTTACCTGTTTTGTACAAGCTTCACAGATGGAGACACCCCTATAGTATCCACTGGAGCACCTGTGTGGGACCCCAAATAAAAAGGGTGTTCTTGTGTCCCACACTAGTGCTCCAGCGTCCAGATGTGTAACCAGCTGCTGAGTGTCCTCTCCTTACACAGAATATAGTTTGCATTTCATTCTAGTTACAAACCCATCTAGACAACAAACTTTTTTTAATGGAAGTAGGCCTGAAAAAATGTATTGAACTGCATCTGGCCAAAACATCGTATTTTAGTGGCCGAACGAACAATGTTTCCTATGAACGATTAATGTGCCCATAAACATGAAAGTTGCTATTTTAAACTGTACAACAATAAAGAAAAGCACATGGAGCAGCACGAACGTTATCAAAAGAAAGAATAGGAACACAGGACAACTACTTACTTTTTTGCAGCACTCTCCTGATCCTTCTATACTGATTGTGCTCCCTTAATTTGAGGTCCGACCACCGTTTCCTCAGTTGATCCTTGGATCGTCGTACCCCAAAATTCTGGTGCAGACTCTTTACAAGTTTAGCCATGATCTTGGCCTTTCTGACATTTGGGTTTGAGTAAGGTCCATACTTCCCATCAGAGTCGGTCCTTTTCAAGATGTCCACCATCTCCACCATCTCTACAAAGGCCATATTTGAGACCTTAAATCTCCTGTGGAATCGTGATGTTTCTGGTTCCAGGCTTTCCTCCTCCTCGTTGCTGCTATTATCATGCACCTGCTGTGTCTCCGCCATGTGCTCTCCCTCTCTGCGCCGAAAGAGAAGGGGCGGGGAATAGACTAGAAAGAACGTCAGGGGCGGGCGGAGTTTCACGCATGCGCAGTGTATATAAAGCGTAACACGTGTGCATCGTACGCATGATTTGTGAGTGGAGGAAGGAGTATCGGAAGCGCCGATTGTGATAACGAAGGTAAAATTTAAACTTGGACCTATACTGCTTATAGACTGAGGCCTATATTGGGACAAGATTAGGAGAGTTTAGCATGACTTTAGGGTTTGTCTTGTGTTGTGTCTTGCAGAGAAAATGGATCTAGTGAATGATCAGGACTTTATCCCCATATTCCTTAATATGTACAGGGAGCTGCCCTGTCTGTGGCAGGTAACGCACCCCTTTCATAAGAATCAAACAAAGAGGAAGGCAGCGCTGGATCAATTGCTGGAATTTGTGAAGCCGGTGATCCCCACGGCAGACATCCCCTATTTGAAGGCCCTAATTGGTGGCATGAGGAGCACTTATCTTAGGGAGTGCAAGAAGGTCCAGGATTACCAGCGATCAGGAGCTGCAGATGACATTTATGTACCCAGGCTGTGGTACTATGACAGACTGCATTTTCTGGCAGACCAGACTGAACCCAGGCCAGCACTCTTCCTTCCACGCTTCCTTCCCCCCCAGCTGAGGCTTCAGACGCCCAACCTGGGCCTTCCAGGCAGCAACATGTGGAGGAGCCCAGCTTGAGCCAGGTATAGCATTCTTCTAAATATTTCTGTTTGTCAAATTATTAATGATGTTAATTATATGTTAGTTTTGATAAATAATTTCTGATTTCACAAAGTGTTTTACATATCAATAGACAGTAGTGGCCACAAATGATTGGGACAAGAATGAAAAATGCTGGGGTCAGAATGATAGTCTTTTCTATTTATTAACATTCAATTTGCAACAGTCATGAGCTAAAAATTGTGTGTGATTGATGAACAAAAAACTAAAACGATGTCCCTTTTTCATACACAGGAAAGTCCCAGCCAGGAGGTGGCGGGGGTAAGTGGAAGCCAGGAGGTGGTCGGGCCCAGTAGCCTGCCCGAATCTTAGGTCCCTCCCCACCGCCTTCCACAAAAAAGTAACATTAAGAGGAGTAACGTGAAGGAGGCAGCAATTGGCCTATTTATGAAGGCTACTGTGGCCCTCAGAACCTCCCATAGTGTTCAAGAGGACTTTGCCTACATTACAGCCTGCAAAATCCTGGAAATGGAGGAGGACCAATGCCTAATATGTGAGTATCTCATCTTACAAGCCCTAAATAAGGGGTTGAGGGGCCAACTCACAAGCCAAAGCCACGTTTGTGAGTTCAACCATGGTCCTCCTCCTCCTCCACCTCCACCTCCTGCCACACCTCCAACACCACAGCCACAGCCTGGAAGGAAGCGTCTAAGGAAGACAAGAGAGTGATGGCCTGGGTTCAGTCTGGTCTGGCAAAGGACGCAGGCTGTTGTATGACCACAGGGGACAGATATGTCATCTGCTGCTGTTCCTGATCTCTAGTAGTCCTGGACCGGATTGTGCTCACTATTATAAGGACTCCTCAGGCCACCAATTTTGACTGTAAAATTATTGATGTGTGCCCTGGGGTACAAAGGCTTCCCAAATTTCACCAGTTTATTCAGCATTGCCTTCCTCTTTATTTTGTTATGACCCAGAATAAATGGCTATTTATTTTTCACAAATACTTGCCTATGTGTTTTACTTCAAATAGGACAGTTTGTTTGTGACATTGTCTTCAAAAAGACAATGTAAAATTAAAAAGGGACACCAACCAACCTCCTTGAGGTTAAAAAATACAAGATAGTAATGGTGTTGTGGTAACTTGACAGAAAAAACCCACAAAAATAATTATGAAGATCACAAAAAAAAATAACAAAAACAGGAGATCTTGATTAAAAAAACAAACAATAAATTATAAAAAATATAAAAACATAAAACCAAAAAAAAAAATTGATAGATCTGACGAATACAAATATTATATTCATGAAATCACGAGAAATAATAAAGAAAGACGTTTGTGAGAAGTCTGTGTGAATATGAGCAGCAAAACAACTTCATTCTTCTAGCTTTATAAAGAAGAGAGTGCACTGCATTAAACAATTTAAAACAGTGTGACGAAAGTGCTATATTCATAGTTACATAGTTAGTCAGGTTGAAAAAAGACACAAGTCCAGCCAGTTCAACCTTAAAAACAATAAATAAATAAAATAAAAAAATATTGTACAATCCAATATACCCAATTTTATACCCTCAGTTGATCCAGAGGAAGGCAAAAAACCCCAGCAGAGCATGCTCCAATTTGCTACAGCAGGGGAAAAAATTCCTTCCTGATCCCCCACGAGGCAATCGGATTTTCCCTGTATCAACTTTACCTATAATTGTTAGTACCCAGTTATATTATGTACATTTAGGAAAGTATCCAGGCCTTTCTTAAAGCAATCTACTGAGCTGACCAGAACCACCTCTGGGGGGAGTCTATTCCACATTTTCACAGCTCTTACTGTGAAGAAACCTTTGCGTATTTGGAGATGAAATCTCTTTTCCTCTAGACGTAAAGAGTGCCCCCGTGTCCTCTGGGCTGACTGTAAAGAGAATAACTCAACACCAAGTTCACTATATGGACCCCTTATATATTTGAACATGTTGATCATTTCCCCCCCTATTCTCCTCTTCTCAAGAGTGAAAAAATTCAGTTCCTCTAATCTTTCCTCATAGCTGAGCTCCTCCATGCCTCTTATCTGTTTGGTTGCCCTTCTCTGCACTTTCTCCAGTTCCCCGATATCCTTTTTGAGAACTGGTGCCCAAAACTGAACTGCATATTCCAGATGAGGTCTTACTAATGATTTGAACAGGGGCAAAATTATATTTCTCTCTCTAGAGTCCATACCTCTCTTAATACAAGAAAGGACTTTGCTCGCTTTGGAAACCGCAGCTTGGCATTGCATGCTATTATTGAGCTTATGATCTACCAAAACCCCCAGATCCTTCTCCACCACGGATTCCCCCAGTTGTACTCCCCCTAGCATGTATGATGTATGCAAATTCGTAGCCCCCCAATTGCATAACTTTAAATTTATCAACATTAAACCTCACCTGCCACATAGTCGCCCAATTAGACATGGCATTGAGGTCGGCTTGTAATTTGGAGACATCCTGTAAGGACGTTATTCCACTGCATAGCTTGGTGTCATCTGCAAAGACAGAAATGTTACTTTCGATCCCAGACCCAATATCATTTATAAAGATATTAAAGAGTAAGGGTCCCAGCACTGAACCTTGGGGTACACCACTGATAACCTTAGACCATTCAGAGTAAGAATCATTAACCACTACTCTCTGAATTCTGTCTTTTAGCCAGTTTTCTATCTATTTACAAACTGATATTTCCAAGCCTGTAGACTTTACCTTACACATGAGCCATGTGTGGGGAACTGTGTCGAACGGTTTTGCAAAATCCAAGTATACCAGGTCCACAGCCACACCTCTGTCCAAGGTTTTACTTACCTCTTCATAAAAAGAAATCAGGTTTGTCTGACAACTTCTGTCTTTCATAAATCCATGCTGTCTGTTGCTTAAAATGTTTTTTTTCCAGCAAGAACTCGTCTATGTGGTCTTTTATTAAACGCTTCAGTATCTTCCCGACTATAGAAGTTAAACTAACAGGTCTATAGTTACTTGGTAAAGACTTTGATCCCTTTTTAAATATAGGCACCACGTTCGCCCTGCGCCAATCCAGTGGTACTATTCCCGTCATTAATGAGTCCCTAAAAATTAGATACATATGGCTTTGAAACTACAGAGCTCAATTCTTTTAGGATCCGTGGGTGGATGCCATCAGGTCCAGGAGCTTTATCCACCTTTATTCTGTCTAAATAATTCTGGACCATATCACTTTTGAGCCATTGTGGATCATTCGGGGCTGTGTCACTACCACCCCCATTATGGACATAAGCTCCCCCATGCTCCTTTGTATACACAGAGCTGAAAAAACTATTTAATAAATATGCCTTCTCTTTGTCCCGACTCCCCAGTCACCCACTCTAGATTATTTTGGAAAGGGCCTACATGCTCAGACCTGGGCTTTTTACTATTAATATAGTTGAAGAATTTTTTGTCCTACTATCTTTTGCAATCTGTCATTCGTTTTGAATTTTTGCATCCTTGATTTCCTTTTTACATGTTCTGTTAAATTCTTTGTAACATTTAAATAACACCAGTGTTTCTTTATTTTTATATTTTTTAAAAGCTCTTTTCTTATTGTTTATAGCTTCTTTAACTTTGGCCGTGAGCCACATTCGTTTTGTTTTTAAACTTTTAAACTTATTGCCCATGGGAATATACTTTGCAGTGAGGTCCCAAACAGTCTTTTTGAAGAATTCCCATTTCTGTTCTGTGTCCATTGATGCAAATATTCCCTCCCAGTCTAAATCCTGGAGAGCAGCCCTCATCCTTGGAAAATTTGCTCTCTTGAAGTTAAGTGTTTTTATCTTTCCCGTATGTATTTCTTGTTTACAGCTAACATCAAATGAAATCATGTTATGATCACTGCTACCCAGGTGTTCCTTTATCTGGACATTAGTAATAAGCTCTGCATGGTTTGAGAATACTAGGTCCAACAGAGCTTCATTCCTAGTTGGGGCCTCAATAAACTGGATCATAAAATTGTCCTGTAATAGGTTTATAAATTTTTGCCCTTTAACTGTCCCAACAGTGCCATTACTCCAGTCAATTTCTGGGTAGTTAAAATCCCCCATTATTGTCACTGTCCCAGCCCTTGCAGCCCATTCCATCTGTGCAAGGAGCTGAGTCTCCACCTCCTCGTTAACATTGGGTGGTCTATAACAAACTCCAATGATTAACTTTGAACTACGCACATCTATATGCAGTTCCACCCATAATGCTTCAGACTCATCACACTCTCCTTCAACCAGGTCCTCTTTCACACTTGCTTTGAGATCACTACTCACATAGAGACATACCCTGCTACCTTTCCTTTTTACCCTGTCTCTCCGAAAGAGTGCATAGCCAGGAATATTAATAGCCCAGTCATGTGAGGATTGAAGCCAAGTTTCAACAATACCGATTACATCATAGCTCTCCTCATGCACCAGAGCTTCCAACTCACCTATTATGCTTGGCAGACTTCTGGCATTGGTGTACAAACACTTTAATGCATTATTGCATTTTGCTCTGGTGTTTTTCACATCATTTTTAGTAGTACAAATGGCACTATAGTTTCCAATGGCTGTTTGCAACATGGAAAATTTCTTGTCACCTGCCATAACCGTCTCCCCATCTATCCCCATTCCACCCTCCATTAATGTCTGACCCCTAACTGACCTGTCTGCCCGATGTAATTCTAGTTCACCCTCCCCCCTCAATCCTAGTTTAATCCTATTTATTACAAACGCTAATTTTACCAGACCGAGCACTTCTGTTTTTTTTTCTTTTAGTTCATGAGGGAGGGACTGGATGTGGAAGCCCGCGAACCTTCCCCCCTGTGATGCCTAACTAGAGAAGGGACGGCGTGTGTTTCCTGTCTTTGGCCGGGACCCCCCTGTCTATGGCAGGCACCCCCACCCCCCTTGCCTTTAGTCTGTATCGTCCTGCTGCATGTACCTTAGCGGTGACCGACGCCGGGACGAGAAGAAGATCCCCATCTTCTGGGAGCCTTTGGAAGCAGAGGAAAGAGGGAGAAGTCTGCTCGTAATGGAAACTTGGAAACTTACATCTCATAAACCGCAAGTAACATTGGTACTGACTACATGCTGAGGGACCAAAGAGTAATGTCAAAGCAGTAAGGTGATGTAAATGCGGGACTGACAGATATAAGTGTGTGGTATATGGTGAGCCCGGGATTCCAAAAGTTTTGACATGTGCTCAGACGGTCAAAGATACCCTTACTCTTTTACACTGACACGCTGACATATTGACCGCAATGTAATCTTGGTGCGTGAGTTTTTAAATGTGCTGGGAAAATCAAAATTAAATAAAAAAGTGAAAGGGGTAAAGGGGTTTTTGGTAGTAACACAGAGAACCGCTTACATCAGAAAACCCAGAGCCTAGGCCACATCTGAAAATAAGTGTGACTTCCATTTACCAGTGGTCTTCTCTCTGGGTGGTGGCGTGTGGAGACAGTGGACAGCGATGGATGCATGGATCTGTCAGTTATAATGGAGGATTAAAGGTTTGCGTTTTTTACGTGGAGCTATGAATAAAGTTCTTTGACGGTATAGAGCCCCTACCGGGAAGGGGAGATCGAATTGGGAGCCATCCAACTAAATCATCTCAATTAATACGTCCGCATTAATGAGAAATGAGAGGTAAAACAGTGAAAGGGGCAGCAGCGAACCCTACCCACCCGCCCAGCATAAGCGCAAGCCCAGGAACTATTAAAAAATATATGGTACAAGAAGGGAGTAAAGAAAGTCCAGGTAAACAAGTGGCGAACAAAAGTAAAACAACAGAAGGCAGCCAAAAGACTGGCGTAAGAAAACAGATACAGATACCAGCCTGGTGGGTAGCGAGGCGCTATTGGCAGCAGAGAAAGAAGCCAGAATGAAACCCAAACTAAAAAAAACAGCTACCAACCAAGAGTGAAATGGCAGAAATGGCAGAGACTGGAAACATTTATAAAAGGAAAGATAGCAACCCTACATGAAGATATGCATCACATTGTAAAAAAGGGTGGAAGACATCGAAGTTAAGCTGAACACGCAGGGAGAGGAGATGAAAAAACTCAAGGCACAACTAAATGAGATCCAGCAAGATCAGAGACATATACTTTACAAAATTGAAGACCAAGAGAACTGGAACAGAAGGAAGAATCTTAGGATTAGAGGCCTACTGGAGATACAAGGAGAAAAGGAGGAACTGCAGGAAAAAAATGGATTTAATCTTTGGGCATATGGTGAAGACATCGAGCACAACCAGCACAACCAGCAAAATCAAGTTTGAAAGAATACATCGGATCATAAAACCGGCTGAGATTGCTGGGGATGTTCCAAGAGATGTCACCTCAAGATTCCATAATTTTCAAGATAAAGAACAGATAAGGGTATGCCTGAAAAATAACCAACCGGCGAAATATGGAGAGACAACCCTGCAGGTCCTCCCAGATCTAGCAGCTGAGACCTTGGCCAGAAGAAGAACCCTGCAACCCCTGCTGGTCCAGCTTAAAGCACATAATGTCCAATACTCTTGGGGCTTTCCTACCTGCTTAAATGGACGTAAAGAAGGCTGCTCCGCAGTGTTAAGATTCCCAGAGGACACACCAAAATTCTGCAACCGCTTAAATGTACCATTAATAGAAATCCCAGGCTGGTGGGAAAGAACCGAAAATACAAAAGGCCATGAAGTATCGCAAACATGGTAACCTGTCCTTAAACTGAAAAGGCCAGCAGGGAGGAAGAAGTAAAAATTTATGGATTATGAAAATTAGTTTAGTGGTATAACAGTGTGATTGGAAGGGCTGGCGGGGGGGCTGTTGGTGGGTGAGAGAGGGGTCGGGGGGAGGGGAACGGGTAGGGGAACCCCCTAAAATAATCTGGGGGGAGTTGCGGGTGGGCAGGGATGAGGGAGGGTGGGGGAGGGAGGGGTAGGTGGATGGGATGGGGTTAGGAGGGGGGGGAGATGGGTTAGTGAAAGCTCTCACTATACCGGCTCCTACTCCTTTGAATGGCTTAGAAATGTAATTCCATCTCTATAGTAAGAAAAGATGTCTAGCTTAAACATAATATCTTACAATGTAAGGGACCTGAACTCCCCCATAAAACACGCCAATATAGTGGGTGAATTGAAATTTTTGACAGCCAAGGTGGCATTGTTACAGGAGACACACCTTTTTCTTGGTAAATGTCAAAAAATGTTTTCTAAAGACTTTGGTTTTACGGAGATTCTCTGACTAGGGGTGCAAAAGGAGTCGCTATAGGGTTTGCAAAGGAGGTAAGGTTTGAGCTAGAAGAGAGATTGACTGACCTTGAGGGGCGTTATCTCTTCTTGAGAGGTAAATTAAATGGGTCAGAATGCTCACTGGCAAACATCTATGGCCCGAATAAGAATACAAATAGATATTTAATGGGAGTTTTAGCAAAGTTTGAGGAATTCAAGAAGGGGGGGCCATAATAGCAGGGGACTTTAATCTATGTCTGGACCCAGGGAGAGATAGTACGTCCCATGCAAGGGGGACATGCTGGGTTCGGATGAACAAACTGAAAAAGAAGTTGCACCAATATCAACTTAATAATGTAAGGGATTACACATATTACTCCCCTGTGCATGTGACATACTCGAGATTAGATTTCTTTCTAGTGGAGCATCGGTTACTTGAGGCGGTCATTGGTACAAGTATTGGAACTATGACCTTCTCAGATCATACGCCTGTAAGCCTACAAATGAAAATAGGGGAGTGCCAAATCCAGGGCAATAGTTGGAGACTAAATGAAGATCTTCTTCACGATAAAGAAATTGATAAGAGAATTAAAGAAGAACTAGATCTGTATTTCAAAATAAATGTGCCTGGGGAGATCTCAGAAGCTACAGTCTGGGAGACCCATAAAGCTTACATTAGGGGCATTTTAATGATGGTGGGATCTGAGAAAAAAAAAAAGAATGGTGAAAGATAAGGTAGCCCTGACAAAAGAAATCTACGATTTAGAACAGCAACATAAGAAAACTGGTGATGGGCAGGGGTTGGCAAGGCTACATAGGAAAAGAGAGGCCATGCGGGACCTAGTTGAGCAAGAAACTCGTAAGGCATATAACCTAATGAAGAAAAAAAGATACATAGGTGGTAACAAACCGGGTAAATTCCTGGCAAGGCCTTTGAGAAAAAAGAAAAATATCAACTATATTAAACAAATAAAAACAAAGTCAGGGGAAACCAAACATAAAACTAGAGACATTGCGAAAGTATTCCAAGAATACTATGGAGGGTTATACGTAATTAATAAGAATGATTCTCAAGAGGTTAGGGAAATAAAACGAGAGGAAATAAAACATTATCTAAAAGATGATCGATTATTTAAAATTGCGGGAATTAAAAAGAACATTTTAGAGGCCCCCATAACAGAGGAGGAGCTAAGAAAAGCTCTCCAGGAAACACCAGTTGGCAAAAGTCCAGGTCCCGATGGGTTGACAGTTCTATATTACAAAAAATATCAGGATCAATTAATCCCCAAAATGCGTACATGAACGGGATCGGGGATAAATGGGAGATGAGGACGGAAGCGCTGGAAGCCAATATTGTCATAATCTTGAAAGAAGGTAAAGATATTACGCTCTGTTCCAGCTATAGGCCCATATCACTCCTAAATGTAGATACGAAACTATTTGCCAAAATCCTAGCCGAAAGGATGAAATTGATAATTAATGAGATTATACATCCAGACCAGATAGGGTTTGTACCAGGTAGAGAGGGGAGGGATAATGGTATCAAAACGCTATCGGCTGTTCAGAAAATTAAAGATAGTGGAGCCCCAGGACTACTCCTGTCAATCGACGCTGAAAAAGCTTTTGACAGGGTGGACTGGGGCTTCGTGATGTGCACGCTAGAGGAGATTGGACTGGGGGATAGAATGCTCAGCTGGATAAAGGCTCTATACTCCCGACCCACAGCGAGAGTGAAGGTTAATGGCGTACTCTCAGAACCATTTGAAATGTTCAATGGCACAAGACAGGTGTGTCCACTTTCCCCATTGTTGTTTGTGCTGGCTTTGGAACCCCTCCTAACTAAGATAAGGCAAAACCCGGATATTAGCGGGGTAAAAATGGGCAAAAATTAGTACAAACTAGCTGCCTTTGCGGACGACATTTTATTTTATGTCACTCGCCCGAGGACTACCCTTCCGAATCTGATATCTGTCTAAAAAGAATATGGGAAGTTTTCTAACTTTAGGGTCAACCCGGCCAAGTCGGAAACGTTAGATATTAACAAAGGCAAATTAGGGGACTCCACATACCAGAAGCATTTCCCATTTAGATGGGGGAAAAAAGTCAAACTCAATTATTTAGGAGTTAAAATAACTACATCAAAAGAGTCACTATTCCAGGCTAACTTTATGCCACTCCTTAACGAGATCAAGAAAGAACTGAATAGAATTTCACGAGGCCAGTTATCATGGGGAGGAAGAATTAACTTATATAAGACGATAATCTTGCCCAAAATTACATATAAGATGCAAATGCTTCCAATTTCACTCTCACAGGTTTACCTCAAAAGCTTGCACACTATGTTTTTGAGGTTTGGAGAGGGAAAAAACCTTGTATAAATTTCACACAGTTAACTAAAGATAAGTGGAAAGGGGGTGGGGGGCACCAGATATTAGAAAATATTATGAGGCAATTCTCTTATCACAAATATTAGAATGGGTTAAAAATAATAAAGAAAAACAATGGGTGAAAATGGAAAATATAATGAGTGAAGTCACGTTGGGAAGGATAGTATGGATTCCACCACAGTGTAGAAAATTGAGCACGGAAACACAGGACATTACAAAACATGCACTTAAAATTTGGGATAACCTGCACAAAAGGGAGCACTGGGAGTTTAATTCACCCTTAATGCCACTCAAGGATACAGAAAATTTTGTACCGCGGAGAGAGGACTTGTTTGGGAAGTGGATACTGAAGGAAGACGCTTAATTAAAAGATGTCATGAGACAGGGCAAAATTTGCACATACCAAGAAATAAAAGCTAAAGGCGAATTATAGTCATAGACCCTTGGCGGTACAATCAACTGAACCATTTTGTTGACTCACTTCCGCAGCCAATTAGAGCGACTGAAAATCTGCTACCCTTGGAGAAAATATGTATGGAGAAAAAAGGGAAGGGGGGATCTCTAAGATTTATAGAGTACTAATAGAACTAGGGGGTAAGGAGATCCCTCCATTTATTAGGAAGTGGGAGAAGGAATTGGATATCAAGCTTAAAGAACCGGAGGTGTGGCAGATATTGAGAAGAGTTAACGCCACTTCGGTAAATTGTAAGTTATCGGAGATGAACTATAAGTGCCTGGCGAGAATGTATATTACCCCTGATAGAGTACATAGATTCCAGAGCAAAACATTGCAACACTGTTGGCGGGGATGTAAAGAAATAGGGACAATGGCGCATATCTGGTGGCAGTGCCTGGAAATTAAAAAATATTGGGGGGAGATAAGAAGAACTATCAGAGAGATTACTAATATCGTAATCCCAGATGACCCTTGGGTGTGCCTATTTCATGGGAGTGAAATGCCCACGAAGACATACCTGAAATCGTTAATACCACAGCTTACTAATGCGGCCAAAGGCCTTATATCTAGATATTGGCAAGATAAAGGAAGACCTACGAGTGGTTCAACAAAATTAATGAAATTTATTGTCTAGAATACCTGAGGTTCAGCGAAGGAACGGAAATGGAAGTTTTCGAGATGAAATGGAGGGATTGGGCAGAGTATAGTGCCCCACTCCGCTGAGGTGTGGGGCATATAGTTTGAGGCCCCAAAGTAACTAAAGTAACTAGATGGTTAATATTAGAGAATGAGAGATGAGTGGAGATCAGACTCAATAGGAGTATTGGGGAATAGGAGTAGGAGTTGGGAATAAAGTAAGAGATATGAGGGTAAGGGCCTGGGGGGGGGGGTAAGAGGGGGGGGTTGGGAGTGTTTAGGAGGGGTAGAAAGGGGAAAGAAAATGCAACAGGGTTGTCTTGTTTTCTAATCTACTATGATTGATTTGTAAAAGACTGATGAAAATGCCACAATGATGTGATGATGTGAAGGGACAAGATTGAACTGCAAAATTGAAATAAGAGCCCCGGAAAAATACGTTGAAGTGGCAAAAAAAAAATAGACCGAGCAGTTCCGTCTCGGAATTTATTCTGAGCATGCGTGGCACTTTGTGCGTCGGAATTGTCTACACACGATCAGAATTTATGCAAACGGATTTCGTTGTCGGAAAATTTTATAGCCAGCTCACAACTTTGTGTGTCGGAAATTCCGATGGAAAAAGTCCGATGGAGCCCACACACGATCAAAATTTCCAACAACAAGCTCCGATCGCACATTTTCCGTTGGAAAGTCCGATCGTGTGTACAGGGCAGTAGTGTTAACCCAATCAGCTGAAGTCCATAGGGGGCACGGAGAGGACCGCAGCACAGTGTCCTAAATTGCTCTCTGTCTCTAGCCAAGCACCTGGCTACATAAACATTTAGGGGTTGATTGGATTAACTTCCACGTTATTTTGGTCAAAGCCTAATTGAACAAGCTGAAGTTAGAACCAGATTGGTTACAATGCACAGCTGAACCAGATTTTGCACTCTCCAGTTTTAGTAAGTCAACCCCTTATTGTCTTCTGCTTGATTGCTTCATACAAATGCAAGATAGCTGCCACAAGATTAGTCTGACTATATACCGATTTTATATACTGTATCAGTTTTTTATTCTCTGTCCAGATAGGTCATATCTCCCCTTACTTCCAGTGTGGTCCCTGGGATAGCAAGCTAGCAGGATGTCTTTGAAGTAGTACTAAGGACATTTTTACTAGTATTAAAAGGGTTGTAAAGGTAAACATTTTTTCACCTTAATGCATTCTATGCATTAAGGTGAAAAAACTTTTGACAATACCGCCGCCCCCAGCCCCCCCGTTTTACTTACCTGACGCCTCGAATCTTCGCTGCTCGTTCTCGTCATCTCCACTGCAGCTCAGCCTGGTCGCTGATTGGCTGCAGTGGATGGATTGAAAGCAGTGCAGCCATTGGCTCACGCTGCTGTCAATCACATCCGATGACGCAGCGCGCCGGGGGGCGGGGCCGAGTGATACAGCGAGCGGCTATAGCCGCAGGCTGTATCACGGGAGCGCGCCCGCAAGCGCTCACCACCATGCGAGGGAGCTCGCATTAAGGTGGTGAATGCTTGCGGGGAGGAGCTGAAACAGCCACCGAGGGACCCCAGAAGACCAGGTTCGGGGCCACTCTGTGCAGAACGAGCTGCACAGTGAAGGTAAGTATAACATGTTTGTTATTTTTAAAAAAAAATAATTTTACCTTTACAACCCCTTTAAGCTGGCCATACATGATGTGAATTTTATCCACTTCCTGAAAAAACAGCTGACATTTGCTTTGTGGGTGGCCCTGTCAACACCCTCCCCTCAACAACCTTTGTTTGAAAAATCAAAGGAGCTGAGTTAAAAATTTTCGGCAGCATCAGATGCTGCCGCTGTATAGGTATCCTGATAGCTGCATGTGATGGCTGTCAGTATACAATAGGTGGGAACAGTGACGTCACTAGGGTTGGTGTCACCTGGTGTGGTAAAATATGGTGTCACTCCCCAATAGGTTTTCGGCCCCTGCTCTCCCCCTAGCCTACCACAATGCTCTTTCCTGCCGCTGCGGAGTGACAACAGGAGCAGGACAGAGCAATTGACACCGAGCAGGCAAGCGTATCAGGCTTTTCACTGTCTAGCCTGCCACAGTTCCCTGAAGGGTGCTGGGCAGGCTAGTTTTGGGTCACGCTGTGTACCCCAAACCGCCCCCTGTAAATGATGTGATCGGTGCCAGCATGCCAATTTGTGTGCTGTCATGAATGGGGGTGACACCATCGCGGTCGGATATCACTTGCTTTGTGTTGGTATCATCCCTCTGGCGAGTGTCGCCCAGGTGCAGTCCACACCCCTTGCACCCCCCATAGTGATGCCATTGGGTGGGAGAATTGACCATGGACAGCCTGAACAAAAAACTCTGATAGTGTATGGCCAGCTTTGGACAAAGACTTGCAGACTTCAGTTTATAGTGCTATATCAGTATGTTACTTAGTTTTGTAACATACTGTATGTGAGCAAGCAGGTAGCAAGTGATGACTAAAGCCTTGTACACGCGGTCAGATTATTGGATGAATTTTCATCAGTTTTTTGTTTGAAGCTAGTCTCAAATCAAATGTGAAGAGGGTACTCACCATCAGAAAATTTTCTGACAGAATTCAACGTCAGAAGTGACGTAATGTGTTGAATTGTTTTGTTATGTGTTCTTTCATTTCTGAGCATGCCTAGTCTTGCTCTTCAGATTTTCGTTCATCGGACGAAGTTTATCTTCAGATTTTCTGACCGTGTGTATGGGCCTTAAAGGGGTTGTAAACCCTTGTGTTTTTTCACCTTAATGCATCCTATGCATTAAGGTGAAAAAACGCCTTGCAGTCACCGGCCCCCTAGCCCCCCTGTTTTACTTACCTGAGCCCAGAATTTCCGTTGGCACGTCCCCGCCGTCCCTCTCTCCACGGGTTCTGGGCTCTTGATTGGATAGAGCCATCGGCTCCCGCTACTGTCAATCAAATCCAATAACGCGGGCGCCGGGGGACAGGGCTGAGTTCTGCAATCGGCCTCGATGGATGCAGAATGCTGGACTCGGGAGCGCGCCCGCAAGGTAACCCCCTCGGAAGAGCGCTTCTCAAAGGGGGTTATCTAAGAGCCGCCGAGGGACGCCAGAAATGGATGTTTGGGGCCACTCTGTGCAAAACGAGCTGCACAGTGGAGATAAGCATGACATATTTGTTATTTTAAGAAAATAAAAAATGATCCTCTAGTATCACTTTAAGAGAGAAAGCAGGCTTAGGCAACCTGATGATTTGCAGCTGCTGTTCTACTTCTGTCTTGTGGCTAGACAATGGCCTAACTGCAGAAATAATTTTGGACTTCAGAATGAAAAAATCTATGAAGCAATTATTTACAAGGTCATATTTTGAATTCAAATCATTAGTTCACATTCCTCCTTTGCATGAGTAATGTTTAAGTGTTACTAAACCCACAACAGTAAACTTAGTCGGTATATGCAGTAAAGCATGCTTGTTATATTCACTATGGAACCTAAGGGGTTAATCCTCTGCATTGTGTGACAAGGCTGTTTGATCCTGTCTTCTCTGGCCCCCCCCTTCTTTAACTGTCCCCAATCGTATCTCCTGATAAGACAGCCTTTGGAGTCAGTCTGCACATGCTCAGTTTGGTGTGTATTGCTAGAGAGTATTTTTTTCTCTTGGGAGGTGCATGTGATCAGTACAGGGCCAGTAAGCACTGTCTTGACAGAGGGTCAGGGGTTTGTAAGCCTCATATAGGACAGTCAGAGTAGAATGAAAACTCCTCATACAAGCTTTAACCAGACACTGATAGAAGTCACAAGACTGCTATATACTGCTGATGAGAAATTTAGCAGTTTATATTTATTAAAATAATTGCATTTCCATATTCTGTGTACTGTGAGAGACCAGATAAAGTGAATGCAAGTTCCTGGGTTTGTTTAGTAACACTTTAAAGCCTACATTTTAATCTTCTGAGAATTTGAAAAGTCTATTCTTGTAAAGTGATACCTTGATTTGCGAGTAACGCGGTATACAAGTGTTTCGCAAGACGAGCTATATTTTTCTAAAATCCTGACTTGATTTGCGAGCGCTGTCTCGCAAGACAAGCAGGACTCAAGCTGCTGGTGTATGTATTACCGTATGTGGCCAGAGGTCCGGGAGCGCTGGAGAACTCAGAGATGCTTGGAGATACTCAGAGACACTCCCAGCTGGGTGGGGCGGGCATAACGTGTGTCGGAGAACCCAAAAGTGTCAACAGTTCCCGAGTGTCTCCAAGCTTCACCAGCGCCCCTGCAGCTCTGGCCACATACAGTACTGCATACACCAGCAGTGGTTGTGGAGACAGGTATATAGTTTATTTAAACACTAGCAAGTTATTAAACTATGCACAAATCCACAACTTCCTTATGATCCCCCTCAGGTTACATCAATGTATCTATTTATTTTTCTGCAAAAACTTTAAAAAATGGCAACACAACTCATTCGTCATGGGATTGTACGCGCTTTCAGGAGTACCTGTGTCCTGTCATATAATGCCTCCTATCGAGTATTGCTCTGACGCTTTTCGCATGCGCAGTACATCACGTCACTCCAGCTGATATCCCGATCAGCTGGCGTGATGTGACGTACTGCGCATGCGCAGTTTGTCAAATGCATTTTCCGATGAGAGGCAAGCCGCGGAGAGCGCGCTGGGTACCGCTGGGTACACTGATGTAAGGGAGAACTTCGCTGGGAACAATGATGTAGGGGAGAACTCCGCTGGGAACACTGATGTAAGGGAGAACTCCACTGGGAACACTTATGTACGAGAGAACCCTGCTGGGAACACTGATGTAAGGGAGAACTTCTCCGGGAACACTGATGTAAGGGAGAACTCTGCTGGGAACACTGATGTAAGGGACACTGTAAGTGAGAACTCCACTGGGAACACTGATGTAAGGGAGAACTCCACTGGGTACACTGATTTAAGGGAGAACTCCGCTGGGAACACTGATGTAAGGAAGAACTCCCCTGGGTACACCGATGTAAGGGAGAACTCCACTGGGTACACTGATGTAAGGGAGAAATCCGCTGCGAACACTGATGTAAGGGAGAACTCCGCTGGGAAAACTGATGTAAGGGAGAACTCCACTGGGAACACTCATATAAGGGGGAACTCTGCTGGGAACACTGATGTAAGGGAGAACTCCGCTGGGAACACTGATGTAAGGGAGAACTCTGCTGGGAACACTGATGTAAGAGACACTGTAAGGGAGAACTCCACTGCGAACACTGATGTAAGGGAGAACTCCGCTAAGAACACTAATCTAAGGGAGAACTCTGCTGGGAATACTGATGTAAGGGAGAACTCCACTGGGTACACTGATGTAAGGGAAAACTCTGCTGGGTACACTGATGTAAGGGAGAACTCCGCTGCGAGCACTGATGTAAGGGAGAACTCTGCTGGGAACTTTGATGTAAGGGACACTGTAAGGGAGCACTCCGCTGTGAACACTGATGTAAGGGAGAACCCCGCGGAGCCCCTCCATAAATCAGATGTCCTCCGTGGAGCCCCCCCATAAATCAGATGTCCCCCCATGGAGCCCCTCCATAAATCAGATGTCCTCCGTGGACCCCCCCCATAAATCAGATGTCCCCCCATGGAGCCCCTCCATAAATCAGATGTCCTCCGTGGAGCCCCTCCATAAATCAGATGTCCCCCCGCAGAGTCCCTCCATAAATCAGATGTCCCCCCACAGAGTGCTCCTTTACAGTGTTGTATAAATGTACTGTACTCACGACAATATGCAACTTCCACCGGCTAGCAAAAGACCAAATACGGCCAAAAGCAACCACCATCCACATCCAGAAACAACCACCGTCCATGTCCAGAAACAACCACTGTCCATGTCCAGAAACAACCACTGTCCATGTCCAGAAACAACCACCGTCCACGTCCAGAAACAGCCTCCGTCCTCATCCAGAAATTCACGCTGCAAGATCACGCAACAATCCGCCCAATAGAAATCCAAAAATTTGGGCTACAAGATCATACCACAATCTGTCCAATAGAAATCCAAAAATTTGCGCCGCAAGATCATGCCACAATCCACCCAATAACAAGTGTTTTTGGCCCCTATGGCGTTGCGTGCATGCATGGAGAGCGAGGCAGAATCTGACATTACCCTCTCTCTGTGGCTTGCCTCTTGTCAGAAAATGTATCCGACGAACTGCACATGCCCAGTCGAAACATCACGCCAGCTGTTTGGGATATCAGCTGGAGTGACGTCTCGTACTGCACATGCACAGTGCGTCGGATGCATTTCTCAATAGGAGGCATTATTCGACAGAACACCTGCACTGTAACACATATGGGTCGCATTTCACAGACTAGTTACTTTTTGGCTTTAGAGAGTAGGGATGAGCCGAACACCCCCCGGTTCGGTTCGCACCAGAACCTGCGAACGGACCAAAAATTTGCACGAACGTTAGAACCCAATTGACGTCTATGGGACTCGAACGTTCAAAATCAAAAATGCTCATTTTAAAGGCTAATTTGCATGGTATTGTCCTAAAAGGGGTTTGGGGACCTGGGTCCTGCCCCAGGGGACATGTATCAATGCAAAAAAAACTTTTAAAAAAGACTGTTTTTTCGGGAGCAGTGATTTTAATGATGCTTAAAGTAAAAACAAAAAGTTAAATATTCCTTTAAATATCGTACCTGGGGGGTGTCTATAGTATGCCTCTAAAGTGGCGCGTGTTTCTCTTGTTTAGAACAGTCCCTGCACAAAATGTCATTTCTAAAGGAAAAAATCTCATTTAAAACTGCTTGCTGGTTTAATGTAATGTCGGGTCCTGGCAATATGGATGAAAATCAGTGAGACAAACGGCATGGGTACCCCCCAGACCATTACCAGGCCCTTTGGGTCTTGTATGGATATTAAGGGGAACCCCGCACCGAAATTAAAATAAGGAAAGGTGTGGGGCCACCAGGCCCTATATACTCTGAACAGCAGTATACAGGCGGTGCAAACAAGACAGGGACTGTAGGTTTGTTGTTAAGTAGAATCTGTTTGTAATTTTGAACGGGTACATTTTTAACGTGTTTAGCTCCAGAAGATTTCACCTCACTTTTTGTCCCAATGACAAATGTTTTTTGAAAATTTGGGGTTTTTTGTGGAACAAGGATTGGAAAGCATCAGTGGAAAGGAGAAATGTTTTTCCCATATTAACTCTTACAGGAGAGAATTTCCCTTCCTAGGGGTAGATTTCATCTCACTTCCTGTTGTCTCCTTCCATTTGCAAGTAGGAATCATTTGTAAGTTGGATGTTTGAAAGTAGGGGCCTGCCCTATATACTCAGCAGAAATTTGGGCCTTAGGTGTTGTTGTGGCCACAACACTGTAAGCCCTCACAGGGCCCTGCTGTGAAATATTAGATCAAGAATTGTAATTACATGCCCCTGTTGACCAGGGGCAGAAAAATTGGGCCTTTGGTGCTGGTGGTGGTGCTGGTGCCACAACACTGTAAGTCCTCACTCGCTCTTGGTGGGCGCAGAAATGGGCCCTGCTGGGAAATATTAGATCAAGAATTGTAATTACATGCCCCTGTTGAACAAGGGCAGAAAAATTGGGCCTTTGGTGGTGGTGGTGGTGCTGGTGCCACAACACTGTAAGTCCTCACAGACACTCTAGTTGGAACGCAGGAACGAGCCCTGCTGCAAAGTATTGCATCATTTATTGTAATTACACGCCCCTGTTAAACAGGGGCTGAAAAATTGGGCCTTAGGCACTGGTGCTGGTGCCACAACACTGCAACCCCTCACAGATACTCTAGTTGGAACGCAGAAACGAGCCCTGCTGCAAAGTATTGCATCAAAAATTGTAATTACACACCCCTGTTAAACAGGGGCTGAAAATTGGGCCTTAGGCACTGGTGCTGGTGCCACAACACTGCAACCCCTCACAGATACTATAGTTGTAACACAGAAATGAGCCCTGCTGCAAAGTATTGCATCAAAAATTGTAATTACACGCCCCTGTTAAACAGGGGCTAAAAAATTGGGCCTTAGGCACTGGTGCTGGTGCCACAACACTGCAACCCCTCACAGATACTCTAGTTGGAATGCAGAAACGAGCCCTGCTGCAAAGTATTGCATGAAAAAATTGTAATTACATGCTCCTGTTAAACAGGGGCTGAAAAATTGGGCCTTAGGCACTGGTGGTGGCGCCCAGAACCAAAAATGTTCTTACAAGCTATCAGCGTGATGATTGAGGAGGAAGAGGATAATTACTCAGGGATAGTCACTCAGCATCAGCATAGGCAGTCTTTGAAGGGATCTGAGATTTCAAAAAAAATTATTCGGTTACATCAGCATCAGGTGCTTGGTAGCTGGTGGTGATCCAAGACTGATTCATTTTTATGAAGGTCAGTCGATCGACCGAGTAGGTGGATAGACGCACCCTGTGATTGGTTACAAAGCCTCCAGCAGCACTGAATGTGCGTTCTGAAAGAACGCTGGATGCAGGACAGGCCAGTAGCTCAATTGCATACTGTGCAAGCTCTGGCCAGTGATCCATCCTCAAGACCCAGTAACCCAGAGGATTTTCGGTGGGAAAGGTGTCCAAGTCAAATCTTACCCCTAGGTATTCCTGCACCATGTAAAACAGACGCTGGCGATGGTTGCTGGAACCGATCATACCTTGGGGCTGCGGACCAAAAAATTGTCTAAACGCATTGGTCAGACACCCACCTTCTCCACCGCTCCTTCTTTGACTGACCCTAAGCCTCAGCAACACGTTGTCCAGAAACAGGAGTTTGTAACCTCCCAGTCTCTGGGAATGCGTTGCACAGACCTTTCTGCAAGGCCTCCCGAAGATGTTTCATCCTCTGCTCCCTCTGTAACGTGGATCAAGGAATGTTGCAAGCCAGTATTGGTCCTTCTCCTTGATACCACGAATATGAGGATCCTAACGCAGGCTTTGCAGGATCAGGGAGGCCATGCAGCGTAGGTTTGCTGAGGCATTCGGTCCGGAGTCCTCTGGGTCACTAAGGATGACATGGTCCGCAGCCACCTCCTCCCAGCCACGTACAAGACCATGTGTTTCTTGGGACTGATCCCTTAAAGACTGCTGCTGATGCTGAGTGCCAGGCTCCACCTCCATACTGACACAATCTTCCTCCTCCTCCTCCTCCTCCTCCTCTTCCTGTGTGATCGGCGGGCACGCAGGAACACTGTCTGGATAAAGGGGGCCTTGAGAGCTAAGGAAGTCCTCCTCTTCCTGCCTATGTTCTGCCTCAAGTGCCCTGTCCATTATTCCGCGCAGCGTGTGCTCCAACAGGTGGACAAGGGGGACAGTGTCACTGATGCATGCACTGTCACTGCTCACCATCCTCGTGGCCTCCTCAAATGATGACAGGACAGTGCATGCATCCCTGATCATGGCCCACTGGCGTGGGGAAAAAAAAACAAGCTCCCCTGACCCTGTCCTGGTGCCATAGTCGCACAGGTACTCATTAATGGCCCTCTGCTGCGTGTGCAGCCGCTGCAGCATGGCCAACGTTGAGTTCCACCTGGTGGGCATGTCACAGATTAGGCGGTTCTTGGGCAGGTTAAACTCCTTTTGGAGGTCTGCCAGCAGAGCACTGGCATTATATGACCGGTGGAAATGCACACAGACTTTCCTGGCCTGCCTCAGGACATCCGGTAAGCCCGGGTACCTGCCCAAGAACCGCTGCACCACCAAGTTAAGGACGTGAGCCAAACAGGGCACATGGGTCATTTGTCCCTGTTGGAGGGCAGAGAGGAGGTTTGTGCCATTATCGCAAATCACCATTCCTGCCTTAAGTTGGCGTGGCTTCAACCACCTCTGAACCTGCCCCTGCAGAGCTGACAGAACCTCTGCCCCGTGTGGCTCCTGCCCCCCAAGCACACCAGCTCAAGCACCGCATGGCATCTTTTGGCCTGCGTACTTGCGTAGGCCCTTGAGTGGCTACGGAGCACCACTGGTCCCAAGGAAAAAGCACAGGAAGAGGCCATGGAGGAAGAAGAGGAGGGGGTGGAGGAGATAGGTGTGTCACAATCATTAGTAGTGGCATTTTGGAGGCGTGGTGGCGGAACAACCTCCAACACTACTGCACCTTGTCCTGCATCCTTCCCAGCTGCCAGCAGAGTCACCCAATGCGCCGTGAAACTTAGGTAACGTCCCTGTCCATGCCTGCTGGACCATGAGTCAGCGGTAATATGCACCTTACCGCTGACCGCCCTGTCCAGCGAGGCATGGACATTGCCTTCCACATGCCGGTAGAAAGTCGGAATCGCCTTCCTTGAGAAAAAGTGGCGTTTGGATACCTGCCACTGAGGAACCGCACATTCCACAAACTCACGGAAGGGGGCAGAGTCTACCAACTGAAAAGGCAGCAATTGAAGTGTTAGCAATTTTGCCAAGCTAGCATTCAACCGCTGGGCATGTGGATGGCTGGGAGCAAACTTCTTTCGGCGGTGCAGCAGCTGGGGCAGGGAAATTTGCCTGGTACAATCTGACGTTGGTGTACCAAAAGCAGATTACCCACAAGTACTTGGCTGTGATACACCTAATTCTACACCTTCATTCCTCTCAGTGCAGGTCTCAGAGAGGACTGAAGGTATAGTGGGGTTGGAGATCTCAGCTGATGAGGAGCAAGGAGAGGTCCTCTTTGTTCTTTGGTGTGGGTCTTTTAGATACGCTTGCCAACGAACTGCATGGCAGGTCAACATATGTCTGGTCAAGCATGTGGTACCCAAGCGGGAGATGTTTTGGCCACGCGAGAATCGCTTGAGACATATGTTGCAAATAGCAGCGGTGCGATCTGATGCACTCATCTCAAAAAAGGCCCACACCAAAGAACTTTTTGAATAACGCGCAGAGACTGCAGCGCCCTGCACATGTGGAACTTTGGGGTGTGATGCAGTCAATGTGCTGCCCTTAGGCTGGCCCCTGGGGGGCATCCTGCCTCGTTGGTGATGTGCCGCCTATCTCTCCTATGAGGCACCCACGTTGAGTCAGTGACCTCATCATCCCCTCCCTCCTCATCACTGGAGCAAACCTGGCAGTATGCTGCAGCAGGGGGAGCATGACTGCCAGATTGCTGTCCTTCTTGGGCACCCCCTCTGTCCGTGCTCATGTTACTGCCTTCATCGAGCTCAGTATCATCATCAGAGCCTTCCAAACGCTGGGCATCCTCCTGGAGCATGTAACCAATACTGTGGTCAAACATTTCAAGGGACTCTTTAAGAGGACATGGTGGGGCTAGGGAAGGAGTCACTGATGAGATTAAGCCGAGGGAAGAGGCCGCTGCTTTGCCAGACAAAGTACCCTGAGCATGGGTGAGAGAGGATGAGGAGGATGAGGACGGCTTGGTCATCCACTCGACCAAGTCTTCCGCATGTTGCGGCTCAACACGGCCAGCTGCCGAAAAAAAGGCCAAGCGTGTCCCACGGCCACATGCTGATGAGGATGCACCGTCTCCACGACCAGCACTAGACACAGAGCCTGCTTGCCCTCTCCTATTGGTTTGTGACTGTCTGCCTCTCCTTGTTGGCCTTCCAGACATACTAATGGCCTGTAGCTGCACTAAGCTGGGATATATATATATATATATATATATATATATATATATATATATACTGATACTGCAGCTAGCAAAATCAACTGCCTGCCTGTAGTATGAGAACACCACCAACCTTCTACAGGTATCTTTAGCTGAACACTGTGCAGAGCTCGCAAAAAGTAACTTGTAGGTTTAGCTGAACACTGTGAGGAGGACGCACCACACTAACTTGTAGTTTTAGCTGAACACTGTGAGCAGGACGCACTACACTAACTTGTAGTTTTAGCTAAACACTGTGCAGAGGTCTCACTACACTAACTTGTAGTTTTAGCTGAAGACTGTGAGCAGGACGCACTGCACTAACTTGTAGCTTTAGATGAACACTGTGCAGAGGTCTCACTACACTAACTTGTAGTTTTAGCTGAACACTGTGAGCAGGACGCACTACACTAACTTGTAGTTTTAGCTGAACACTGTGAGCAGGACGCACTACACTAACTTGTAGCTTTAGATGAACACTGTGCAGAGGTCTCACTACACTAACTTGTAGTTTTAGCTGAACACTGTGAGCAGGACGCACTACACTAACTTGTAGGTTTAGCTGAACACTGTGAGGAGGACGCACCACACTAACTTGTAGTTTTAGCTGAATACTTTGAGCAGGACGCACTGCACTAACTTGTAGCTTTAGATGAACACTGTGCAGAGCTCGCAAAAAAATAACTTGTAGGTTTAGCTGAACACTGTGAGGAGGACGCACCACACTAACTTGTAGTTTTAGCTGAACACTGTGAGCAGAACGCACTGCACTAAATAGTAGCTTTAGATGAACACTGTGCAGAGGTCTCACTACACTAACTTGTAGTTTTAGCTGAACACTGTGAGCAGGACGCACTACACTAACTTGTAGGTTTAGATGAACACTGTGCAGAGGTCTCACTACACTAACTTGTAGGTTTAGCTGAACACTGTGAGGAGGACACACCACACTAACTTGTAGTTTTAGCTGAACACTGTGAGCAGGACGCACTGCACTAACTTGTAGCTTTAGATGAACACTGTGCAGAGGTCTCACTACACTAACTTGTAGTTTTAGCTGAACACTGTGAGCAGGACACACTGCACTAACTTGTAGCTTTAGATGAACACTGTGCAGAGGTCTCACTACACTAACTTGTAGGTTTAGCTGAACACTGTGAGGAGGACGCACCACACTAACTTGTAGTTTTAGCTGAAAACTGTGAGCAGGACGCACTGCACTAACTTGTAGCTTTAGATGAACACTGTGCAGAGGTCTCACTACACTAACTTGTAGTTTTAGCTGAACACTGTGAGGAGGACGCACTGCACTAACTTGTAGCTTTAGATGAACACTGTGCAGAGGTCTCACTACACTAACTTGTAGTTTTAGCTGAACACTGTGAGCAGGACGCACTACACTAACTTGTAGGTTTAGCTGAACACTGTGAGGAGGACGCACCACACTAACTTGTAGTTTTAGCTGAATACTGTGAGCAGGACGCACTGCACTAACTTGTAGCTTTAGATGAACACTGTGCAGAGCTCGCAAAAAAATAACTTGTAGGTTTAGCTGAACACTGTGAGGAGGACGCACCACACTAACTTGTAGTTTTAGCTGAACACTGTGAGCAGAACGCACTGCACTAAATAGTAGATTTAGATGAACACTGTGCAGAGGTCTCACTACACTAACTTGTAGTTTTAGCTGAATACTGTGAGCAGGACGCACTACACTAACTTGTAGGTTTAGATGAACACTGTGCAGAGGTCTCACTACACTAACTTGTAGGTTTAGCTGAACACTGTGAGGAGGACACACCACACTAACTTGTAGTTTTAGCTGAACACTGTGAGCAGGACGCACTGCACTAACTTGTAGCTTTAGATGAACACTGTGCAGAGGTCTCACTACACTAACTTGTAGTTTTAGCTGAACACTGTGAGCAGGACACACTGCACTAACTTGTAGCTTTAGATGAACACTGTGCAGAGGTCTCACTACACTAACTTGTAGGTTTAGCTGAACACTGTGAGGAGGACGCACCACACTAACTTGTAGTTTTAGCTGAAAACTGTGAGCAGGACGCACTGCACTAACTTGTAGCTTTAGATGAACACTGTGCAGAGGTCTCACTACACTAACTTGTAGTTTTAGCTGAACACTGTGAGGAGGACGCACTGCACTAACTTGTAGCTTTAGATGAACACTGTGCAGAGGTCTCACTACACTAACTTGTAGTTTTAGCTGAACACTGTGAGCAGGACGCACTGCACTAACTTGTAGCTTTAGATGAACACTGTGCAGAGCTCGCAAAAAAATAACTTGTAGGTTTAGCTGAACACTGTGAGGAGGACGCACCACACTAACTTGTAGTTTTAGCTGAACACTGTGAGCAGGACACACTGCACTAACTTGTAGCTTTAGATGAACACTGTGCAGAGGTCTCACTACACTAACTTGTAGGTTTAGCTGAACACTGTGAGCAGGACGCACTGCACTAACTTGTAGCTTTAGATGAACACTGTGCAGAGGTCTCACTACACTAACTTGTAGTTTTAGCTGAACACTGTGAGCAGGACACACTGCACTAACTTGTAGCTTTAGATGAACACTGTGCAGAGGTCTCACTACACTAACTTGTAGGTTTAGCTGAACACTGTGAGGAGGACGCACCACACTAACTTGTAGTTTTAGCTGAAAACTGTGAGCAGGACGCACTGCACTAACTTGTAGCTTTAGATGAACACTGTGCAGAGGTCTCACTACACTAACTTGTAGTTTTAGCTGAACACTGTGAGGAGGACGCACTGCACTAACTTGTAGCTTTAGATGAACACTGTGCAGAGGTCTCACTACACTAACTTGTAGTTTTAGCTGAACACTGTGAGCAGGACGCACTGCACTAACTTGTAGCTTTAGATGAACACTGTGCAGAGCTCGCAAAAAAATAACTTGTAGGTTTAGCTGAACACTGCGAGGAGGACGCACCACACTAACTTGTAGTTTTAGCTGAACACTGTGAGCAGGACGCACTGCACTAAATAGTAGCTTTAGATGAACACTGTGCAGAGGTCTCACTACACTAACTTGTAGTTTTAGCTGAACACTGTGAGCAGGACGCACTACACTAACTTGTAGGTTTAGATGAACACTGTGCAGAGGTCTCACTACACTAACTTGTAGGTTTAGCTGAACACTGTGAGGAGGACACACCACACTAACTTGTAGTTTTAGCTGAACACTGTGAGCAGGACGCACTGCACTAACTTGTAGCTTTAGATGAACACTGTGCAGAGGTCTCACTACACTAACTTGTAGTTTTAGCTGAACACTGTGAGCAGGACACACTGCACTAACTTGTAGCTTTAGATGAACACTGTGCAGAGGTCTCACTACACTAACTTGTAGGTTTAGCTGAACACTGTGAGGAGGACGCACCACACTAACTTGTAGTTTTAGCTGAAAACTGTGAGCAGGACGCACTGCACTAACTTGTAGCTTTAGATGAACACTGTGCAGAGGTCTCACTACACTAACTTGTAGTTTTAGCTGAACACTGTGAGGAGGACGCACTGCACTAACTTGTAGCTTTAGATGAACACTGTGCAGAGGTCTCACTACACTAACTTGTAGTTTTAGCTGAACACTGTGAGCAGGACGCACTACACTAACTTGTAGGTTTAGCTGAACACTGTGAGGAGGACGCACCACACTAACTTGTAGTTTTAGCTGAATACTGTGAGCAGGACGCACTGCACTAACTTGTAGCTTTAGATGAACACTGTGCAGAGCTCGCAAAAAAATAACTTGTAGGTTTAGCTGAACACTGTGAGGAGGACGCACCACACTAACTTGTAGTTTTAGCTGAACACTGTGAGCAGAACGCACTGCACTAAATAGTAGATTTAGATGAACACTGTGCAGAGGTCTCACTACACTAACTTGTAGTTTTAGCTGAACACTGTGAGCAGGACGCACTACACTAACTTGTAGGTTTAGATGAACACTGTGCAGAGGTCTCACTACACTAACTTGTAGGTTTAGCTGAACACTGTGAGGAGGACACACCACACTAACTTGTAGTTTTAGCTGAACACTGTGAGCAGGACGCACTGCACTAACTTGTAGCTTTAGATGAACACTGTGCAGAGGTCTCACTACACTAACTTGTAGTTTTAGCTGAACACTGTGAGCAGGACACACTGCACTAACTTGTAGCTTTAGATGAACACTGTGCAGAGGTCTCACTACACTAACTTGTAGGTTTAGCTGAACACTGTGAGGAGGACGCACCACACTAACTTGTAGTTTTAGCTGAAAACTGTGAGCAGGACGCACTGCACTAACTTGTAGCTTTAGATGAACACTGTGCAGAGGTCTCACTACACTAACTTGTAGTTTTAGCTGAACACTGTGAGGAGGACGCACTGCACTAACTTGTAGCTTTAGATGAACACTGTGCAGAGGTCTCACTACACTAACTTGTAGTTTTAGCTGAACACTGTGAGCAGGACGCACTGCACTAACTTGTAGCTTTAGATGAACACTGTGCAGAGCTCGCAAAAAAATAACTTGTAGGTTTAGCTGAACACTGTGAGGAGGACGCACCACACTAACTTGTAGTTTTAGCTGAACACTGTGAGCAGGACACACTGCACTAACTTGTAGCTTTAGATGAACACTGTGCAGAGGTCTCACTACACTAACTTGTAGGTTTAGCTGAACACTGTGAGGAGGACGCACCACACTAACTTGTAGTTTTAGCTGAAAACTGTGAGCAGGACGCACTGCACTAACTTGTAGCTTTAGATGAACACTGTGCAGAGGTCTCACTACACTAACTTGTAGTTTTAGCTGAACACTGTGAGGAGGACGCACTGCACTAACTTGTAGCTTTAGATGAACACTGTGCAGAGGTCTCACTACACTAACTTGTAGTTTTAGCTGAACACTGTGAGCAGGACGCACTGCACTAACTTGTAGCTTTAGATGAACACTGTGCAGAGCTCGCAAAAAAATAACTTGTAGGTTTAGCTGAACACTGCGAGGAGGACGCACCACACTAACTTGTAGTTTTAGCTGAACACTGTGAGCAGGACGCACTGCACTAAATAGTAGCTTTAGATGAACACTGTGCAGAGGTCTCACTACACTAACTTGTAGTTTTAGCTGAACACTGTGAGCAGGACGCACTACACTAACTTGTAGGTTTAGATGAACACTGTGCAGAGGTCTCACTACACTAACTTGTAGGTTTAGCTGAACACTGTGAGGAGGACACACCACACTAACTTGTAGTTTTAGCTGAACACTGTGAGCAGGACGCACTGCACTAACTTGTAGCTTTAGATGAACACTGTGCAGAGGTCTCACTACACTAACTTGTAGTTTTAGCTGAACACTGTGAGCAGGACACACTGCACTAACTTGTAGCTTTAGATGAACACTGTGCAGAGGTCTCACTACACTAACTTGTAGGTTTAGCTGAACACTGTGAGGAGGACGCACCACACTAACTTGTAGTTTTAGCTGAAAACTGTGAGCAGGACGCACTGCACTAACTTGTAGCTTTAGATGAACACTGTGCAGAGGTCTCACTACACTAACTTGTAGTTTTAGCTGAACACTGTGAGGAGGACGCACTGCACTAACTTGTAGCTTTAGATGAACACTGTGCAGAGGTCTCACTACACTAACTTGTAGTTTTAGCTGAACACTGTGAGCAGGACGCACTACACTAACTTGTAGGTTTAGCTGAACACTGTGAGGAGGACGCACCACACTAACTTGTAGTTTTAGCTGAATACTGTGAGCAGGACGCACTGCACTAACTTGTAGCTTTAGATGAACACTGTGCAGAGCTCGCAAAAAAATAACTTGTAGGTTTAGCTGAACACTGTGAGGAGGACGCACCACACTAACTTGTAGTTTTAGCTGAACACTGTGAGCAGAACGCACTGCACTAAATAGTAGATTTAGATGAACACTGTGCAGAGGTCTCACTACACTAACTTGTAGTTTTTAGCTGAACACTGTGAGCAGGACGCACTACACTAACTTGTAGGTTTAGATGAACACTGTGCAGAGGTCTCACTACACTAACTTGTAGGTTTAGCTGAACACTGTGAGGAGGACGCACCACACTAACTTGTAGTTTTAGCTGAAAACTGTGAGCAGGACGCACTGCACTAACTTGTAGCTTTAGATGAACACTGTGCAGAGGTCTCACTACACTAACTTGTAGTTTTAGCTGAACACTGTGAGGAGGACGCACTGCACTAACTTGTAGCTTTAGATGAACACTGTGCAGAGGTCTCACTACACTAACTTGTAGTTTTAGCTGAACACTGTGAGCAGGACGCACTGCACTAACTTGTAGCTTTAGATGAACACTGTGCAGAGCTCGCAAAAAAATAACTTGTAGGTTTAGCTGAACACTGTGAGGAGGACGCACCACACTAACTTGTAGTTTTAGCTGAACACTGTGAGCAGGACGCACTGCACTAAATAGTAGCTTTAGATGAACACTGTGCAGAGGTCTCACTACACTAACTTGTAGTTTTAGCTGAACACTGTGAGCAGGACACACTACACTAACTTGTAGGTTTAGATGAACACTGTGCAGAGGTCTCACTACACTAACTTGTAGGTTTAGCTGAACACTGTGAGGAGGACACACCACACTAACTTGTAGTTTTAGCTGAACACTGTGAGCAGGACGCACTGCACTAACTTGTAGCTTTAGATGAACACTGTGCAGAGGTCTCACTACACTAACTTGTAGTTTTAGCTGAACACTGTGAGCAGGACACACTGCACTAACTTGTAGCTTTAGATGAACACTGTGCAGAGGTCTCACTACACTAACTTGTAGGTTTAGCTGAACACTGTGAGGAGGACGCACCACACTAACTTGTAGTTTTAGCTGAAATCTGTGAGCAGGACGCACTGCACTAACTTGTAGCTTTAGATGAACACTGTGCAGAGGTCTCACTACACTAACTTGTAGTTTTAGCTGAACACTGTGAGCAGGACGCACTGCACTAACTTGTAGCTTTAGATGAACACTGTGCAGAGCTCGCAAAAAAATAACTTGTAGGTTTAGCTGAACACTGTGAGGAGGACGCACCACACTAACTTGTAGTTTTAGCTGAACACTGTGAGCAGGACGCACTGCACTAAATAGTAGCTTTAGATGAACACTGTGCAGAGGTCTCACTACACTAACTTGTAGTTTTAGCTGAACACTGTGAGCAGGACGCACTACACTAACTTGTAGGTTTAGATGAACACTGTGCAGAGGTCTCACTACACTAACTTGTAGTTTTAGCTGAACACTGTGAGCAGGATGCACTGCACTAACTTGTAGCTTTAGATGAACACTGTGCAGAGGTCTCACTACACTAACTTGTAGTGTTAGCTGAACACTGTGAGCAGGAAACACTGCACTAACTTGTAGCTTTAGATGAACACTGTGCAGAGGTCTTACTACACTAACTTGTAGGTTTAGCTGAACACTGTGAGGAGGACGCACCACACTAACTTGTAGTTTTAGCTGAACACTGTGAGCAGGACGCACTGCACTAACTTGTAGCTTTAGATGAACACTGTGCAGAGGTCTCACTACACTAACTTGTAGGTTTAGCTGAACACTGTGAGGAGGACGCACCACACTAACTTGTAGTTTTAGCTGAACACTGTGAGCAGGATGCCCTGCACTAACTTGTAGCTTTAGATGAACACTGTGCAGAGGTCTCACTACACTAACTTGTAGTTTTAGCCTGAACACTGTGAGCAGGACGCACTGCACTAACTTGTAGCTTTAGATGAACACTGTGCAGAGGTCTCACTACACTAACTTGTAGTTTTAGCTGAACACTGTGAGCAGGACGCACCACACTAACTTGTAGCTTTAGATGAACACTGTGCAGAGCTCGCAAAAAAATAACTTGTAGGTTTAGCTGAACACTGTGAGGAGGATGCACCACACTAACTTGTAGTTTTAGCTGAACACTGTGAGCAGGACGCACTGCACTAAATAGTAGCTTTAGATGAACACTGTGCAGAGGTCTCACTACACTAACTTGTAGTTTTAGCTGAACACTGTGAGCAGGACGCACTACACTAACTTGTAGGTTTAGATGAACACTGTGCAGAGGTCTCACTACACTAACTTGTAGGTTTAGCTGAACACTGTGAGCAGGATGCACTGCACTAACTTGTAGCTTTAGATGAACACTGTGCAGAGGTCTCACTACACTAACTTGTAGTGTTAGCTGAACACTGTGAGCAGGAAACACTGCACTAACTTGTAGCTTTAGATGAACACTGTGCAGAGGTCTCACTACACTAACTTGTAGGTTTAGCTGAACACTGTGAGGAGGACGCACCACACTAACTTGTAGTTTTAGCTGAACACTGTGAGCAGGACGCACTGCACTAACTTGTAGCTTTAGATGAACACTGTGCAGAGGTCTCACTACACTAACTTGTAGGTTTAGCTGAACACTGTGAGGAGGACGCACCACACTAATCTGTAGTTTTAGCTGAACACTGTGAGCAGGATGCCCTGCACTAACTTGTAGCTTTAGATGAACACTGTGCAGAGGTCTCACTACACTAACATGTAGTTTTAGCTGAACACTGTGAGCAGGACGCACTGCACTAACTTGTAGCTTTAGATGAACACTGTGCAGAGGTCTCACTACACTAACTTGTAGTGTTAGCTGAACACTGTGAGCAGGAAACACTGCACTAACTTGTAGCTTTAGATGAACACTGTGCAGAGGTCTCACTACACTAACTTGTAGGTTTAGCTGAACACTGTGAGGAGGACGCACCACACTAACTTGTAGTTTTAGCTGAACACTGTGAGCAGGACGCACTGCACTAACTTGTAGCTTTAGATGAACACTGTGCAGAGGTCTCACTACACTAACTTGTAGGTTTAGCTGAACACTGTGAGGAGGACGCACCACACTAACTTGTAGTTTTAGCTGAACACTGTGAGCAGGATGCCCTGCACTAACTTGTAGCTTTAGATGAACACTGTGCAGAGGTCTCACTACACTAACTTGTAGTTTTAGCTGAACACTGTGAGCAGGACACACTGCACTAACTTGTAGCTTTAGATGAACACTGTGCAGAGGTCTCACTACACTAACTTGTAGTTTTAGCTGAACACTGTGAGCAGGACGCACCACACTAACTTGTAGCTTTAGATGAACACTGTGCAGAGCTCGCAAAAAAATAACTTGTAGGTTTAGCTGAACACTGTGAGGAGGATGCACCACACTAACTTGTAGTTTTAGCTGAACACTGTGAGCAGGACGCACTGCACTAAATAGTAGCTTTAGATGAACACTGTGCAGAGGTCTCACTACACTAACTTGTAGTTTTAGCTGAACACTGTGAGCAGGACGCACTACACTAACTTGTAGGTTTAGATGAACACTGTGCAGGGGTCTCACTACACTAACGTGTAGGTTTAGCTGAACACTGTGAGCAGGATGCACTGCACTAACTTGTAGCTTTAGATGAACACTGTGCAGAGGTCTCACTACACTAACTTGTAGTGTTAGCTGAACACTGTGAGCAGGAAACACTGCACTAACTTGTAGCTTTAGATGAACACTGTGCAGAGGTCTCACTACACTAACTTGTAGGTTTAGCTGAACACTGTGAGGAGGACGCACCACACTAACTTGTAGTTTTAGCTGAACACTGTGAGCAGGACGCACTGCACTAACTTGTAGCTTTAGATGAACACTGTGCAGAGGTCTCACTACACTAACTTGTAGGTTTAGCTGAACACTGTGAGGAGGACGCACCACACTAACTTGTAGTTTTAGCTGAACACTGTGAGCAGGATGCCCTGCACTAACTTGTAGCTTTAGATGAACACTGTGCAGAGGTCTCACTACACTAACATGTAGTTTTAGCTGAACACTGTGAGCAGGACGCACTGCACTAACTTGTAGCTTTAGATGAAGCACTGTGCAGAGGTCTCACTACACTAACTTGTAGGTTTAGCTGAACACTGTGAGGAGGACGCACCACACTAACTTTTAGCTTTAGCTGAACACTGTGAGCAGGACACACTGCACTAACTTGTAGCTTTAGATGAACACTGTGCAGAGGTCTCACTACACTAACTTGTAGTTTTAGCTGAACACTGTGAGCAGGACGCACTGCACTAACTTGTAGCTTTAGATGAACACTGTGCAGAGGTCTCACTACACTAACTTGTAGGTTTAGCTGAACACTGTGAGGAGGACGCACCACACTAACTTGTAGTTTTAGCTGAACACTGTGAGCAGGAAGTTCTGCACTAACATGTAGCTTTAGATGAACACTGTGCAGAGGTCTCACTACACTAACTTGTAGTTTTAGCTGAACACTGTGAGCAGGACGCACTGCACTAACTTGTAGCTTTAGATGAACACTGTGCAGAGCTCGCAAAAAAATAACTTGTAGGTTTAGCTGAACACTGTGAGGAGGACGCACCACACTAACTTGTAGTTTTAGCTGAACACTTTGAGCAGGACGCACTGCACTAAATAGTAGCTTTAGATGAACACTGTGCAGAGGTCTCACTACACTAACTTGTAGTTTTAGCTGAACACTGTGAGCAGGACGCACTACACTAACTTGTAGGTTTAGATGAACACTGTGCAGAGGTCTCACTACACTAACTTGTAGGTTTAGCTGAACACTGTGAGGAGGACGCACCACACTAACTTGTAGTTTTAGCTGAACACTGTGAGCAGGATGCACTGCACTAACTTGTAGCTTTAGATGAACACTGTGCAGAGGTCTCACTACACTAACTTGTAGTGTTAGCTGAACACTGTGAGCAGGAAACACTGCACTAACTTGTAGCTTTAGATGAACACTGTGCAGAGGTCTCACTACACTAACTTGTAGGTTTAGCTGAACACTGTGAGGAGGATGCACCACACTAACTTGTAGTTTTAGCTGAACACTGTGAGCAGGACGCACTGCACTAACTTGTAGCTTTAGATGAACACTGTGCAGAGGTCTCACTACACTAACTTGTAGGTTTAGCTGAACACTGTGAGGAGGACGCACCACACTAACTTGTAGTTTTAGCTGAACACTGTGAGCAGGATGCCCTGCACTAACTTGTAGCTTTAGATAAACACTGTGCAGAGGTCTCACTACACTAACTTGTAGTTTTAGCTGAACACTGTGAGCAGGACGCACTGCACTAACTTGTAGCTTTAGATGAACACTGTGCAGAGGTCTCACTACACTAACTTTGTAGTTTTAGCTGAACACTGTGAGCAGGACGCACCACACTAACTTGTAGCTTTAGATGAACACTGTGCAGAGCTCGCAAAAAAATAACTTGTAGGTTTAGCTGAACACTGTGAGGAGGACGCACCACATTAACTTGTAGTTTTAGCTGAACACTGTGAGCAGGACGCACTGCACTAAATAGTAGCTTTAGATGAACACTGTGCAGAGGTCTCACTACACTAACTTGTAGTTTTAGCTGAACACTGTGAGCAGGACGCACTACACTAACTTGTAGGTTTAGATGAACACTGTGCAGAGGTCTCACTACACTAACTTGTAGGTTTAGCTGAACACTGTGAGGAGGACGCACCACACTAACTTGTAGTTTTAGCTGAACACTGTGAGCAGGATACACTGCACTAACTTGTAGCTTTAGATGAACACTGTGCAGAGGTCTCACTACACTAACTTGTAGTGTTAGCTGAACACTGTGAGCAGGAAACACTGCACTAACTTGTAGCTTTAGATGAACACTGTGCAGAGGTCTCACTACACTAACTTGTAGGTTTAGCTGAACACTGTGAGGAGGACGGACCACACTAACTTGTAGTTTTAGCTTAACACTGTGAGCAGGACGCACTGCACTAACTTGTAGCTTTAGATGAACACTGTGCAGAGGTCTCACTACACTAACTTGTAGGTTTAGCTGAACACTGTGAGGAGGACGCACCACACTAACTTGTAGTTTTAGCTGAACACTGTGAGCAGGATGCCCTGCACTAACTTGTAGCTTTAGATGAACACTGTGCAGAGGTCTCACTACACTAACATGTAGTTTTAGCTGAACACTGTGAGCAGGACGCACTGCACTAACTTGTAGCTTTAGATGAACACTGTGCAGAGGTCTCACTACACTAACTTGTAGGTTTAGCTGAACACTGTGAGGAGGACGCACCACACTAACTTGTAGCTTTAGCTGAACACTGTGAGCAGGACACACTGCACTAACTTGTAGCTTTAGATGAACACTGTGCAGAGGTCTCACTACACTAACTTGTAGTTTTAGCTGAACACTGTGAGCAGGACGCACTGCACTAACTTGTAGCTTTAGATGAACACTGTGCAGAGGTCTCACTACACTAACTTGTAGGTTTAGCTGAACACTGTGAGGAGGACGCACCACACTAACTTGTAGTTTTAGCTGAACACTGTGAGCAGGAAGTTCTGCACTAACATGTAGCTTTAGATGAACACTGTGCAGAGGTCTCACTACACTAACTTGTAGTTTTAGCTGAACACTGTGAGCAGGACGCACTGCACTAACTTGTAGCTTTAGATGAACACTGTGCAGAGCTCGCAAAAAAATAACTTGTAGGTTTAGCTGAACACTGTGAGGAGGACGCACCACACTAACTTGTAGTTTTAGCTGAACACTTTGAGCAGGACGCACTGCACTAAATAGTAGCTTTAGATGAACACTGTGCAGAGGTCTCACTACACTAACTTGTAGTTTTAGCTGAACACTGTGAGCAGGACGCACTACACTAACTTGTAGGTTTAGATGAACACTGTGCAGAGGTCTCACTACACTAACTTGTAGGTTTAGCTGAACACTGTGAGGAGGACGCACCACACTAACTTGTAGTTTTAGCTGAACACTGTGAGCAGGATGCACTGCACTAACTTGTAGCTTTAGATGAACACTGTGCAGAGGTCTCACTACACTAACTTGTAGTGTTAGCTGAACACTGTGAGCAGGAAACACTGCACTAACTTGTAGCTTTAGATGAACACTGTGCAGAGGTCTCACTACACTAACTTGTAGGTTTAGCTGAACACTGTGAGGAGGACGCACCACACTAACTTGTAGTTTTAGCTGAACACTGTGAGCAGGACGCACTGCACTAACTTGTAGCTTTAGATGAACACTGTGCAGAGGTCTCACTACACTAACTTGTAGGTTTAGCTGAACACTGTGAGGAGGACGCACCACACTAACTTGTAGTTTTAGCTGAACACTGTGAGCAGGATGCCCTGCACTAACTTTTAGCTTTAGATAAACACTGTGCAGAGGTCTCTCTACACTAACTTGTAGTTTTAGCTGAACACTGTGAGCAGGACGCACTGCACTAACTTGTAGCTTTAGATGAACACTGTGCAGAGGTCTCACTACACTAACTTGTAGTTTTAGCTGAACACTGTGAGCAGGACGCACCACACTAACTTGTAGCTTTAGATGAACACTGTGCAGAGCTCGCAAAAAAATAACTTGTAGGTTTAGCTGAACACTGTGAGGAGGACGCACCACATTAACTTGTAGTTTTAGCTGAACACTGTGAGCAGGACGCACTGCACTAAATAGTAGCTTTAGATGAACACTGTGCAGAGGTCTCACTACACTAACTTGTAGTTTTAGCTGAACACTGTGAGCAGGACGCACTACACTAACTTGTAGGTTTAGATGAACACTGTGCAGAGGTCTCACTACACTAACTTGTCGGTTTAGCTGAACACTGTGAGCAGGATGCACTGCACTAACTTGTAGCTTTAGATGAACACTGTGCAGAGGTCTCACTACACTAACTTGTAGTGTTAGCTGAACACTGTGAGCAGGAAACACTGCACTAACTTGTAGCTTTAGATGAACACTGTGCAGAGGTCTCACTACACTAACTTGTAGGTTTAGCTGAACACTGTGAGGAGGACGCACCACACTAACTTGTAGTTTTAGCTGAACACTGTGAGCAGGACGCACTGCACTAACTTGTAGCTTTAGATGAACACTGTGCAGAGGTCTCACTACACTAACTTGTAGGTTTAGCTGAACACTGTGAGGAGGACGCACCACACTAACTTGTAGTTTTAGCTGAACACTGTGAGCAGGATGCCCTGCACTAACTTGTAGCTTTAGATGAACACTGTGCAGAGGTCTCACTACACTAACATGTAGTTTTAGCTGAACACTGTGAGCAGGACGCACTGCACTAACTTGTAGCTTTAGATGAACACTGTGCAGAGGTCTCACTACACTAACTTGTAGTGTTAGCTGAACACTGTGAGCAGGAAACACTGCACTAACTTGTAGCTTTAGATGAACACTGTGCAGAGGTCTCACTACACTAACTTGTAGGTTTAGCTGAACACTGTGAGGAGGACGCACCACACTAACTTGTAGTTTTAGCTGAACACTGTGAGCAGGACGCACTGCACTAACTTGTAGCTTTAGATGAACACTGTGCAGAGGTCTCACTACACTAACTTGTAGGTTTAGCTGAACACTGTGAGGAGGACGCACCACACTAACTTGTAGTTTTAGCTGAACACTGTGAGCAGGATGCCCTGCACTAACTTGTAGCTTTAGATGAACACTGTGCAGAGGTCTCACTACACTAACTTGTAGTTTTAGCTGAACACTGTGAGCAGGACGCACTGCACTAACTTGTAGCTTTAGATGAACACTGTGCAGAGGTCTCACTACACTAACTTGTAGTTTTAGCTGAACACTGTGAGCAGGACGCACCACACTAACTTGTAGCTTTAGATGAACACTGTGCAGAGCTCGCAAAAAAATAACTTGTAGGTTTAGCTGAACACTGTGAGGAGGATGCACCACACTAACTCGTAGTTTTAGCTGAACACTGTGAGCAGGACGCACTGCACTAAATAGTAGCTTTAGATGAACACTGTGCAGAGGTCTCACTACACTAACTTGTAGTTTTAGCTGAACACTGTGAGCAGGACGCACTACACTAACTTGTAGGTTTAGATGAACACTGTGCAGAGGTCTCACTACACTAACTTGTAGGTTTAGCTGAACACTGTGAGCAGGATGCACTGCACTAACTTGTAGCTTTAGATGAACACTGTGCAGAGGTCTCACTACACTAACTTGTAGTGTTAGCTGAACACTGTGAGCAGGAAACACTGCACTAACTTGTAGCTTTAGATGAACACTGTGCAGAGGTCTCACTACACTAACTTGTAGGTTTAGCTGAACACTGTGAGGAGGACGCACCACACTAACTTGTAGTTTTAGCTGAACACTGTGAGCAGGACGCACTGCACTAACTTGTAGCTTTAGATGAACACTGTGCAGAGGTCTCACTACACTAACTTGTAGGTTTAGCTGAACACTGTGAGGAGGACGCACCACACTAACTTGTAGTTTTAGCTGAACACTGTGAGCAGGATGCCCTGCACTAACTTGTAGCTTTAGATGAACACTGTGCAGAGGTCTCACTACACTAACATGTAGTTTTAGCTGAACACTGTGAGCAGGACGCACTGCACTAACTTGTAGCTTTAGATGAACACTGTGCAGAGGTCTCACTACACTAACTTGTAGGTTTAGCTGAACACTGTGAGGAGGACGCACCACACTAACTTTTAGCTTTAGCTGAACACTGTGAGCAGGACACACTGCACTAACTTGTAGCTTTAGATGAACACTGTGCAGAGGTCTCACTACACTAACTTGTAGTTTTAGCTGAACACTGTGAGCAGGACGCACTGCACTAACTTGTAGCTTTAGATGAACACTGTGCAGAGGTCTCACTACACTAACTTGTAGGTTTAGCTGAACACTGTGAGGAGGACGCACCACACTAACTTGTAGTTTTAGCTGAACACTGTGAGCAGGAAGTTCTGCACTAACATGTAGCTTTAGATGAACACTGTGCAGAGGTCTCACTACACTAACTTGTAGTTTTAGCTGAACACTGTGAGCAGGACGCACTGCACTAACTTGTAGCTTTAGATGAACACTGTGCAGAGCTCGCAAAAAAATAACTTGTAGGTTTAGCTGAACACTGTGAGGAGGACGCACCACACTAACTTGTAGTTTTAGCTGAACACTTTGAGCAGGACGCACTGCACTAAATAGTAGCTTTAGATGAACACTGTGCAGAGGTCTCACTACACTAACTTGTAGTTTTAGCTGAACACTGTGAGCAGGACGCACTACACTAACTTGTAGGTTTAGATGAACACTGTGCAGAGGTCTCACTACACTAACTTGTAGGTTTAGCTGAACACTGTGAGGAGGACGCACCACACTAACTTGTAGTTTTAGCTGAACACTGTGAGCAGGATGCACTGCACTAACTTGTAGCTTTAGATGAACACTGTGCAGAGGTCTCACTACACTAACTTGTAGTGTTAGCTGAACACTGTGAGCAGGAAACACTGCACTAACTTGTAGCTTTAGATGAACACTGTGCAGAGGTCTCACTACACTAACTTGTAGGTTTAGCTGAACACTGTGAGGAGGACGCACCACACTAACTTGTAGTTTTAGCTGAACACTGTGAGCAGGACGCACTGCACTAACTTGTAGCTTTAGATGAACACTGTGCAGAGGTCTCACTACACTAACTTGTAGGTTTAGCTGAACACTGTGAGGAGGACGCACCACACTAACTTGTAGTTTTAGCTGAACACTGTGAGCAGGATGCCCTGCACTAACTTGTAGCTTTAGATGAACACTGTGCAGAGGTCTCACTACACTAACATGTAGTTTTAGCTGAACACTGTGAGCAGGACGCACTGCACTAACTTGTAGCTTTAGATGAACACTGTGCAGAGGTCTCACTACACTAACTTGTAGTGTTAGCTGAACACTGTGAGCAGGAAACACTGCACTAACTTGTAGCTTTAGATGAACACTGTGCAGAGGTCTCACTACACTAACTTGTAGGTTTAGCTGAACACTGTGAGGAGGACGCACCACACTAACTTGTAGTTTTAGCTGAACACTGTGAGCAGGACGCACTGCACTAACTTGTAGCTTTAGATGAACACTGTGCAGAGGTCTCACTACACTAACTTGTAGGTTTAGCTGAACACTGTGAGGAGGACGCACCACACTAACTTGTAGTTTTAGCTGAACACTGTGAGCAGGATGCCCTGCACTAACTTGTAGCTTTAGATGAACACTGTGCAGAGGTCTCACTACACTAACTTGTAGTTTTAGCTGAACACTGTGAGCAGGACGCACTGCACTAACTTGTAGCTTTAGATGAACACTGTGCAGAGGTCTCACTACACTAACTTGTAGTTTTAGCTGAACACTGTGAGCAGGACGCACCACACTAACTTGTAGCTTTAGATGAACACTGTGCAGAGCTCGCAAAAAAATAACTTGTAGGTTTAGCTGAACACTGTGAGGAGGATGCACCACACTAACTCGTAGTTTTAGCTGAACACTGTGAGCAGGACGCACTGCACTAAATAGTAGCTTTAGATGAACACTGTGCAGAGGTCTCACTACACTAACTTGTAGTTTTAGCTGAACACTGTGAGCAGGACGCACTACACTAACTTGTAGGTTTAGATGAACACTGTGCAGAGGTCTCACTACACTAACTTGTAGGTTTAGCTGAACACTGTGAGCAGGATGCACTGCACTAACTTGTAGCTTTAGATGAACACTGTGCAGAGGTCTCACTACACTAACTTGTAGTGTTAGCTGAACACTGTGAGCAGGAAACACTGCACTAACTTGTAGCTTTAGATGAACACTGTGCAGAGGTCTCACTACACTAACTTGTAGGTTTAGCTGAACACTGTGAGGAGGACGCACCACACTAACTTGTAGTTTTAGCTGAACACTGTGAGCAGGACGCACTGCACTAACTTGTAGCTTTAGATGAACACTGTGCAGAGGTCTCACTACACTAACTTGTAGGTTTAGCTGAACACTGTGAGGAGGACGCACCACACTAACTTGTAGTTTTAGCTGAACACTGTGAGCAGGATGCCCTGCACTAACTTGTAGCTTTAGATGAACACTGTGCAGAGGTCTCACTACACTAACATGTAGTTTTAGCTGAACACTGTGAGCAGGACGCACTGCACTAACTTGTAGCTTTAGATGAACACTGTGCAGAGGTCTCACTACACTAACTTGTAGGTTTAGCTGAACACTGTGAGGAGGACGCACCACACTAACTTTTAGCTTTAGCTGAACACTGTGAGCAGGACACACTGCACTAACTTGTAGCTTTAGATGAACACTGTGCAGAGGTCTCACTACACTAACTTGTAGTTTTAGCTGAACACTGTGAGCAGGACGCACTGCACTAACTTGTAGCTTTAGATGAACACTGTGCAGAGGTCTCACTACACTAACTTGTAGGTTTAGCTGAACACTGTGAGGAGGACGCACCACACTAACTTGTAGTTTTAGCTGAACACTGTGAGCAGGAAGTTCTGCACTAACATGTAGCTTTAGATGAACACTGTGCAGAGGTCTCACTACACTAACTTGTAGTTTTAGCTGAACACTGTGAGCAGGACGCACTGCACTAACTTGTAGCTTTAGATGAACACTGTGCAGAGCTCGCAAAAAAATAACTTGTAGGTTTAGCTGAACACTGTGAGGAGGACGCACCACACTAACTTGTAGTTTTAGCTGAACACTTTGAGCAGGACGCACTGCACTAAATAGTAGCTTTAGATGAACACTGTGCAGAGGTCTCACTACACTAACTTGTAGTTTTAGCTGAACACTGTGAGCAGGACGCACTACACTAACTTGTAGGTTTAGATGAACACTGTGCAGAGGTCTCACTACACTAACTTGTAGGTTTAGCTGAACACTGTGAGGAGGACGCACCACACTAACTTGTAGTTTTAGCTGAACACTGTGAGCAGGATGCACTGCACTAACTTGTAGCTTTAGATGAACACTGTGCAGAGGTCTCACTACACTAACTTGTAGTGTTAGCTGAACACTGTGAGCAGGAAACACTGCACTAACTTGTAGCTTTAGATGAACACTGTGCAGAGGTCTCACTACACTAACTTGTAGGTTTAGCTGAACACTGTGAGGAGGACGCACCACACTAACTTGTAGTTTTAGCTGAACACTGTGAGCAGGACGCACTGCACTAACTTGTAGCTTTAGATGAACACTGTGCAGAGGTCTCACTACACTAACTTGTAGGTTTAGCTGAACACTGTGAGGAGGACGCACCACACTAACTTGTAGTTTTAGCTGAACACTGTGAGCAGGATGCCCTGCACTAACTTGTAGCTTTAGATAAACACTGTGCAGAGGTCTCACTACACTAACTTGTAGTTTTAGCTGAACACTGTGAGCAGGACGCACTGCACTAACTTGTAGCTTTAGATGAACACTGTGCAGAGGTCTCACTACACTAACTTGTAGTTTTAGCTGAACACTGTGAGCAGGACGCACCACACTAACTTGTAGCTTTAGATGAACACTGTGCAGAGCTCGCAAAAAAATAACTTGTAGGTTTAGCTGAACACTGTGAGGAGGACGCACCACATTAACTTGTAGTTTTAGCTGAACACTGTGAGCAGGACGCACTGCACTAAATAGTAGCTTTAGATGAACACTGTGCAGAGGTCTCACTACACTAACTTGTAGTTTTAGCTGAACACTGTGAGCAGGACGCACTACACTAACTTGTAGGTTTAGATGAACACTGTGCAGAGGTCTCACTACACTAACTTGTAGGTTTAGCTGAACACTGTGAGGAGGACGCACCACACTAACTTGTAGTTTTAGCTGAACACTGTGAGCAGGATACACTGCACTAACTTGTAGCTTTAGATGAACACTGTGCAGAGGTCTCACTACACTAACTTGTAGTGTTAGCTGAACACTGTGAGCAGGAAACACTGCACTAACTTGTAGCTTTAGATGAACACTGTGCAGAGGTCTCACTACACTAACTTGTAGGTTTAGCTGAACACTGTGAGGAGGACGCACCACACTAACTTGTAGTTTTAGCTTAACACTGTGAGCAGGACGCACTGCACTAACTTGTAGCTTTAGATGAACACTGTGCAGAGGTCTCACTACACTAACTTGTAGGTTTAGCTGAACACTGTGAGGAGGACGCACCACACTAACTTGTAGTTTTAGCTGAACACTGTGAGCAGGATGCCCTGCACTAACTTGTAGCTTTAGATGAACACTGTGCAGAGGTCTCACTACACTAACATGTAGTTTTAGCTGAACACTGTGAGCAGGACGCACTGCACTAACTTGTAGCTTTAGATGAACACTGTGCAGAGGTCTCACTACACTAACTTGTAGGTTTAGCTGAACACTGTGAGGAGGACGCACCACACTAACTTGTAGCTTTAGCTGAACACTGTGAGCAGGACACACTGCACTAACTTGTAGCTTTAGATGAACACTGTGCAGAGGTCTCACTACACTAACTTGTAGTTTTAGCTGAACACTGTGAGCAGGACGCACTGCACTAACTTGTAGCTTTAGATGAACACTGTGCAGAGGTCTCACTACACTAACTTGTAGGTTTAGCTGAACACTGTGAGGAGGACGCACCACACTAACTTGTAGTTTTAGCTGAACACTGTGAGCAGGAAGTTCTGCACTAACATGTAGCTTTAGATGAACACTGTGCAGAGGTCTCACTACACTAACTTGTAGTTTTAGCTGAACACTGTGAGCAGGACGCACTGCACTAACTTGTAGCTTTAGATGAACACTGTGCAGAGCTCGCAAAAAAATAACTTGTAGGTTTAGCTGAACACTGTGAGGAGGACGCACCACACTAACTTGTAGTTTTAGCTGAACACTTTGAGCAGGACGCACTGCACTAAATAGTAGCTTTAGATGAACACTGTGCAGAGGTCTCACTACACTAACTTGTAGTTTTAGCTGAACACTGTGAGCAGGACGCACTACACTAACTTGTAGGTTTAGATGAACACTGTGCAGAGGTCTCACTACACTAACTTGTAGGTTTAGCTGAACACTGTGAGGAGGACGCACCACACTAACTTGTAGTTTTAGCTGAACACTGTGAGCAGGATGCACTGCACTAACTTGTAGCTTTAGATGAACACTGTGCAGAGGTCTCACTACACTAACTTGTAGTGTTAGCTGAACACTGTGAGCAGGAAACACTGCACTAACTTGTAGCTTTAGATGAACACTGTGCAGAGGTCTCACTACACTAACTTGTAGGTTTAGCTGAACACTGTGAGGAGGACGCACCACACTAACTTGTAGTTTTAGCTGAACACTGTGAGCAGGACGCACTGCACTAACTTGTAGCTTTAGATGAACACTGTGCAGAGGTCTCACTACACTAACTTGTAGGTTTAGCTGAACACTGTGAGGAGGACGCACCACACTAACTTGTAGTTTTAGCTGAACACTGTGAGCAGGATGCCCTGCACTAACTTTTAGCTTTAGATAAACACTGTGCAGAGGTCTCTCTACACTAACTTGTAGTTTTAGCTGAACACTGTGAGCAGGACGCACTGCACTAACTTGTAGCTTTAGATGAACACTGTGCAGAGGTCTCACTACACTAACTTGTAGTTTTAGCTGAACACTGTGAGCAGGACGCACCACACTAACTTGTAGCTTTAGATGAACACTGTGCAGAGCTCGCAAAAAAATAACTTGTAGGTTTAGCTGAACACTGTGAGGAGGACGCACCACATTAACTTGTAGTTTTAGCTGAACACTGTGAGCAGGACGCACTGCACTAAATAGTAGCTTTAGATGAACACTGTGCAGAGGTCTCACTACACTAACTTGTAGTTTTAGCTGAACACTGTGAGCAGGACGCACTACACTAACTTGTAGGTTTAGATGAACACTGTGCAGAGGTCTCACTACACTAACTTGTAGGTTTAGCTGAACACTGTGAGGAGGACGCACCACACTAACTTGTAGTTTTAGCTGAACACTGTGAGCAGGATGCACTGCACTAACTTGTAGCTTTAGATGAACACTGTGCAGAGGTCTCACTACACTAACTTGTAGTGTTAGCTGAACACTGTGAGCAGGAAACACTGCACTAACTTGTAGCTTTAGATGAACACTGTGCAGAGGTCTCACTACACTAACTTGTAGGTTTAGCTGAACACTGTGAGGAGGACGCACCACACTAACTTGTAGTTTTAGCTGAACACTGTGAGCAGCACGCACTGCACTAACTTGTAGCTTTAGATGAACACTGGGTTCGACTCGAACACGAAGCTCATCCCTATTAGAGAGGTTAGACCGGTTTGGTGTGCCTTTATAGGTAATTTAAAAATAGCTTATATTGTAGGCTGATACTAGCAGAGCCTTGGAGCAGCGCTTCAGTCAAGAGTGAAAGGCTGGATACATATTATACAATTTTTATTGTTAAATTTCCTCTAAATTAATCTTCAACTATGTAGTGCAAGGGCCTGCCTGATTGCATACAATTTGAAAGTGTTTAGGTTTGACCTCATATTATATGGTTTTGGTAAATCTAAAGAAAAATTGTACAAGAAAATTCTATAAAAATTGTATAGTGTGTAGCCAGCTAAACACTCAGTTCAATCGACTACATTTGGATATGTCAGCATTTTTACAGTGTCCGATGAGAAGAAAGACATGCTTCCTACTTAACTGCTTGCCGATCGCCCGCCGTCGATTGACAATGGCAGAATGGTACTCCTCAGTAGGGATGAGCTTCGTGTTCGAGTGGAACCCATGTTCGACTCGAACATCGTCTGTTCGTTCGTTCGCCGAATTGCGAACGATATGGGCCGTTTGCGCCAAATTCGTGTGGCGCGTCACGGCCCTTGCACTATGACCTGCATGCTTGGCCAATCACAGTGACGTCTGTAGAGAGAGCTGTAATTGGCCAAAGCCAGGGTGGCTTTGGCCAATTATGGCTCGGGGGATTAGTACATGCCCCACACTATATAAGGCCGCCTACACGGCGGCCCTGTGTAGTGTGTGTTCCGGCGTTGAGAGTCAGAGACAGTGTCATTTGATTTAAGTTAGATAGATTAGGTAGGACAGTCAGTGAGTTAGCTGCACTTACAGTGTATTGTGTATATATATGCATCCCAGGTGTTGTGTATATATATATATATATATATATATATATATATATACACTGTATTCAGTTCAGCTAGATCCGTTCCTGTTATTATCTTCCTACTGACAGGCAGGCTTGTGTTGTTACAGTATTTACAGCTACCTGAAGAAAATTGCTGGTGTTCTTCTGATCCTATTAGTACCACAGTCAGGCAGCTAGACTATTTACAGTTAGTGTAGTGCGTCCTCCTCACAGTGTTCAGCTAAAGCTACAAGTTAGTGTAGTGCGACCTCTGCACAGTGTTCAGCTAAAGCTACAAGTTAGTGTAGTGTGTCCTCTGAACAGTGTTCAGCTAAAGCTACAAGTTAGTGTAGTGCACAGTGTTCAGCTAAAGCTACAAGTTAGTGTAGTGCTTCCTCCTCACAGTGTTCAGCTAAAGCTACAAGTTAGTGTAGTGCGTCCTCCTCACAGTGTTCAGCTAAAGCTACAAGTTAGTGCGACCTCTGCACAGTGTTCAGCTAAAGCTACAAGTTAGTGTAGTGCGTCCTCCTCATAGTGTTCAGCTAAAGCTACAAGTTAGTGTAGTGCATCCTTCTCACAATGTTCAGCTAAAGCTGCAAGTTAGTGCAGTGCACAGTGTTCCGCTAAAGCTACAAGTTAGTGTAGTGCGTCCTCCTCACAGTGTTCAGCTAAAGCTACAAGTTAGTGTAGTGCGTCCTCCTCACAGTGTTCAGCTAAAGCTACAAGTTAGTGTAGTGTGACCTTTGCACAGTGTTCAGCTAAAGCTACAAGTTAGTGTAGTGCGTCCTCTGAACAGTGCTCAGCTAAAGCTACAAGTTAGTGTAGTGCACAGTGTTCAGCTAAAGCTACAAGTTAGTGTAGTGCATCCTCCTCACAGTGTTCAGCTAAAGCTACAAGTTAGTGTAGTGCTTCCTCCTCACAGTGTTCAGCTAAAGCTACAAGTTAGTGTAGTGCGTCCTCTGAACAGTGTTAATCTAAAGCTACAAGTTAGTGTAGTGCACAGTGTTCAGCTAAAGCTACAAGTTAGTGTAGTGCGTCCTCCTCACAGTGTTCAGCTAAAGCTACAAGTTAGTGTAGTGCTTCCTCTGAACAGTGTTCAGCTAAAGCTACAAGTTAGTGTAGTGCATACTCCTCACAGTGTTCAGCTAAAGCTACAAGTTAGTGTAGTGCACAGTGTTCAGCTAAAGCTACAAGTTAGTGTAGTGCGTCCTCCTCACAGTGTTCAGCCAAAGCTACAAGTTAGTGTAGTGCGTCCTCCTCACAGTGTTCAGCTAAAGCTACAAGTTAGTGTAGTGCGTCCTCCTCACAGTGTTCAGCTAAAGCTACAAGTTAGTGTAATGCGAGCTCTGCACATTGTTCACCTAAAGCTACCTGTAGAAGGTTGGTGGTGTTTTCCTGATCCTATTACTACCGCAGGCAGCTAAATAAGCTACAAGTTAGTGTAGTGCGAGCTCTGCACAGTGTTCAGCTAAAGCTACCTGTAGAAGGTTGGTGTTTTTTTCCTGATCCTATCACTACCGCAGGCAGCTAAAAAAGCTACAAGTTATTTTTTTGCGAGCTCTGCACAGTGTTCAGCTAAAGCTACCTGTAGAAGGTTGGTGGTGTTCTCATACTACAGGCAGGCAGTTGATTTTGCTAGCTGCAGTATCAGTACATATATATATACAGTGCCTTGCGAAAGTATTCTGCCCCCTTGAACTTTTCAACCTTTTGCCACATTTCAGGCTTCAAACATAAAGATATAAAATTTTGATTTTTTGTGAAGAACCACCAACAAGTGGGACACAATTGTGAAGTGGAACGAAATCTATTGGATTGTTGAAACTTTTTTAACTAATAAAAAAATGAAAAGTGGGGCGTGCAAAATTATTCGGCCCCCTTGCGTTAATACTTTGTAGAGCCACCTTTTGCTGCGATTACAGCTGCAAGTCGCTTGGGGTATGTCTCTATCAGTTTTGCACATCAAGAGACTGAAATTCTTGCCCATTCTTCCTTGCAAAACAGCTAGAGCTCAGTGAGGTTGGATGGAGAGCGTTTGTGAACAGCAGTTTTCAGCTCTTTCCACAGATTCTCGATTGGATTCAGGTCTGGACTTTGACTTGGCCATTCTAACACCTGGATACGTTTATTTGTGAACCATTCCTTTGTAGATTTTGCTGTATGTTTGGGATCATTGTCTTGTTAGAAGATAAATCTCCGTCCCAGTTTCAGGTCTTTTGCAGACTCCAACAGGTTTTCATCCAGAATGGTCCTGTATTTGGCTGCATCCATCTTCCCCTCAATTTTAACCATCTTCCCTGTCCCTGCTGAAGAAAAGCAGGCCCAAACCATGATGCTGCCACCACCATGTTTGACAGTGGGGATGGTGTGTTGAGGGTGATGAGCTGTGTTGCTTTTACGCCAAACATATCGTTTTGCATTGTGGCCAAAAAGTTCGATTTTGGTTTCATCGGACCAGAGCATCTTCTTCCACATGTTTGGTGTGTCTCCCAGGTGGCTTGTGGCAAACTTTAGACGAGACTTTTTATGGATATCTTTGAGAAATGGCTTTCTTCTTGCCACTCTTCCAAAAAGGCCAGATTTGTGCAGTGTACGACTGATTGTTGTCCTATGGACAGACTCTCCCACCTCAGCTGTAGTTCTCTGCAGTTCATCCAGAGTGATCATGGGCCTCTTGGCTTCATCTCTGATCAGTCTTCTCCTTGTCTGAGCTGAAAGTTTAGAGGGACAGCCAGGTCTTGGTAGATTTGCAATGGTCTGATACTCCTTCCATTTCAAAATGATCGCTTGCACAGTGCTCTTTGGGATGTTTAAAGCTTGGGAAATCTTTTTGTATCCAAATCCGGCTTTAAACTTCTCCACAACAGTATTACGGACCTGCCTGGTGTGTTCCTTGGTCTTCATGATGCTCTCTGTGCTTTCAATAGAACCCTGAGACTATCACAGAGCAGGTGCATTTATACAGAGACTTGATTACACACAGGTGGATTCTATTTATCACCATCAGTCATTTAGGACAACATTGGATCATTCAGAGATCCTCGCTGAACTTCTGGAGTGAGTTTGCTGCACTGAAAGTAAAGGGGCCGAATAATTTTGCACGCCCCACTTTTCAGTTTTTTATTTGCTAAAAAAGTTTAAAATATCCAATAGATTTCGTTCCACTTCACAATTGTGTCCCACTTGTTGGTGATTCTTCACAAAAAAAATAAAATTTCATATCTTTATGTTTGAAGCCTGAAATGTGGCAAAAGGTTGAAAAGTTCAAGGGGGCCGAATACTTTTGCAAGGCACTGTATATATATATATATATATCCCAGCTTAGTGCAGCTACAGGCCACTAGTATGTCTGGAAGGCCAACAAGGAGAGGCAGACAGTCACAAGCCAATAAAAGAGGGCAAGCAGTCTCTGTGTCTAGAGGCAACAGTGCTGGTCGTGGAGACGGTGCATGCTCATCAGTACGTGGCCGTGTTGAGCCGCAACATGTGGAAGACTTGGTCGAGTGGATGACCAAGCCGTCCTCATCCTCCTCATCCTCTCTCACCCATGCTCAGGGTACTTTGTCTGGCAAAGCAGCGGCCTCTTCCCTCAGCTCAATGTCATAAGTGACTCCTTCCCTAGCCCCACCATGTCCTCCTGAGGAGTCCCTTGAACTGTTTGACCACAGTGTTGGGTACATGCTCCAGGAGGATGCCCAGCGTTTGGAAAGCTCTGATGATGATACTGAGCTAGATGAAGGCAGTAACGTGAGCACGGACAGAGGGGGTGCCCAAGAAGGACAGCAATCTAGCAGTCATGCTCCCCCTGCTGCAGCATACTGCCAGGTTTGCTCCAGTGATGAGGAGGGAGGGGATGATGAGGTCATTGACTCAACGTAGGTGCCTGATAGGAGAAAGGAGGAGGAGGAGGCACATCACCAACGAGGCAGGATGCCCTCCAGGGGCAGCACACTGACTGCATTACACCCCAAAGCTCCGCATGTGCAGGGCGCTGCAGTCTCTGCGCGTTATTCAAAAAGTTCTTTGGTGTGGGCCTTTTTTGAGATGAGTGCATCAGATCGCACCGCTGCTATTTGCAACATATGTCTCAAGCGTATCTCGCGTGGCCAAAACATCTCCCGCTTGGGTACCACATGCTTGGCCAGACATATGTTGACCTGCCATGCAGTTTGTTGGCAAGCGTATCTAAAAGACCCACACCAAAGAACAAAGAGGACCTTTCCTTGCTCCTCATCAGCTGAGATCTCCAACCCCACTATACCTTCAGTCCTCTCTGAGACCTGCACTGAGAGGAATGAAGGTGTAGAATTAGGTGTGTCACAGCCAAGTACTTGTGGGTAATCTGCTTTTGGTACACCGATGTCAGATTGTACCAGGCAAATTTCCCTGCCCCAGCTGCTGCACCGCCGAAAGAAGTTTGCTCCCAGCCATCCACATGCCCAGCGGTTAAATGCTAGCTTGGTAAAATTGCTAACACTTCAACTGCTGCCTTTTCAGTTGGTAGACTCTGCCCCCTTCCGTGAGTTTGTGGAATGTGCAGTTCCTCAGTGGCAGGTACCCAAACGCCACTTTTTCTCATGGAAGGCGATTCCGGCTCTCTACCGGCATGTGGAAGGCAATGTCCATGCCTCGCTGGACAGGGCGGTCAGCAGTAAGGTGCATATTACCGCTGACTCATGGTCCAGCAGGCATGGACAGCAACGTTACCTAAGTTTCACCGCGCATTGGGTGACTCTGCTGGCAGCTGGGAAGGATGCAGGACAAGGTGCAGTAGTGTTGGAGGTTGTTCCGCCATCATGCCTCCAAAATGCCAGTACTAATGATTGTGACACACCTCTCTCCTCCACCCCCTCCTCTTCTTCTTCCTCCATGGCCTCTTCCTGTGATTTGTCCTCAGAACCAGCGGTGCTCCGTAGGCGTTCAAGGGGTATGCAAGTACGCAGGCCAAAAGATGCTTGAGCTGGTGTGCTTGGGGGACAGGAGCCACACTGGGGGAGAGGTTCTGTCAGCTCTGCAGGGGCAGGTTCAGAGGTGGTTCACGCCACACCAACTTAAGGCAGGAATGGTGGTTTGCGACAATGGCACCAACCTCCTCTCTGCCCTCCGACAGGGACAAATGACCCATGTGCTCTGTTTGGCTCACGTCCTTAACTTGGTGGTGCAGCAGTTCTTGGGCAGGTACCCGGGCTTACAGGATGTCCTGAGGCAGGCCAGGAAAGTCTGTGTGCATTTCCGCTGGTTATAATGCCAGTGCTTGGCTGGCGGACCTCCAAAAGGAGTTTAACCTGCCCAAGAATTGCCTAATCTGTGACATGCCCACCAGGTGGAACTCAACGTTGGCCATGCTGCAGCGGCTGCACATGCAGCAGAGGGCCATCAATGAGTACCTGTGCGACTATGGCACCAGGACAGGGTCAGGGGAGTTTGTTTTTTTTCCCCACGCCAGTGGGCCATGATCAGGGATACATGCACTGTCCTGTCACCATTTGAGGAGGCCACGAGGATGGTGAGCAGTGACAGTGCATGCGTCAGTGACACTGTCCCCCTTGTCCACCTGTTGGAGCACACGCTGCGTGGAATAATGGACAGGGCACTTGAGGCAGAAAGGGGCAGGAAGAGGAGGACTTTCTTAGCTCTCAAGGCCCCCTTTATCCAGACAGTGTTCCTGCGTGCCCGCCGATCACACAGGAAGAGGAGGAGGAGGATGAGGATTGTGTCAGTATGGAGGTGGAGCCTGGCACTCATCATCAGCAGCAGTCTTTAAGGGATCAGTCCCAAGAAACACATGGACTTGTACGTGGCTTGGAGGAGGTGGCTGTGGACCATGTCGTCTTAGTGACCCAGAGGACTCCGGACCGAATGCCTCAGCAAACCTACGCTGCATGGCCTCCCTGATCCTGCAAAGCTTGCTTAAGGATCCTCGTATTCGTGGTATCAAGGAGAAGGACCAATACTGGCTGGCAACCCTCCTTGATCCACGTTACAAGGGTAAGGTTGCGGAACTTATCTTGCCGTCGCAGAGGGAGCAGAGGATGAAACATCTTCAGGAGGCCTTGCAGAAAGGTCTGTGCAACGCGTTCCCAGAGACTGGGAGGTTGCAAACTCCTGTTTCTGGACAACGTGTTGCTAAGGCTTCGGTCAGTCAAAGAAGGAGCGGTGGCCGTCTGACCGATGCATTCAGACAATTTTTCAGTGTGCAGCCCCAAGGTATGATCGGTTCCAGCAACCATCGCCAGCGTCTGTTTTACATGGTGCAGGAATACCTAGGGGCAAGATCTGACTTGGACACCTTTCCCACCGAAAATCCTCTGGGTTACTGGGTCTTGAGGATGGATCACTGGCCAGAGATTGCACAGTATGCAATTGAGCTACTGGCCTGTCCTTCATCCAGCGTTCTTTTGGAACGCACATTCAGTGCTGCTGGAAGCTTTGTAACCGATCACAGGGTGCGTCTGTCCACCGACTCGGTCGATCGACTGACCTTCATAAAGATGAATCAGTCTTGGATCACCACCAGCTACCAAGCACCTGATGCTGATGTAACCGAATAATTTTTTTTGAAATCTCAGATCCCTTTAAAGACTGCCTATGCTGATGCTGAGTGACTATCCCTGAGTAATTATCCTCTTCCTCCTCAATGATCACGCTGATAGCTTGTAAGAACATTTTTGGTTCTGGGCGCCGCCACCAGTGCCTAAAGCCCAATTTTTCAGCCTCTGTTTAACAGGGGCGTGTAATTACAATTTTTGATGCAATACTTTGCAGCAGGGCTCGTTCCTGCGTTCCAACTAGAGTTTCTGTGAGGGGTTGCAGTGTTGTGGCACCAGAACCAGTGCCTAAGGCCCAATTTTTCAGCCCCTGTTTAACAGGGGCGTGTAATTACAATTTTTGATGCAATACTTTGCAGCAGGACTCGTTCCTGCGTTCCAACTAGAGTATCTGTGAGGGGTTGCAGTGTTGTGGCACCAGTGCCTAAGGCCTAATTTTTCAGCCCCTGTTTAACAGGGGTGTGTAATTACAATTTTTGATGCAATACTTTGCAGCAGGGCTCGTTCCTGTGTTCCAACTAGAGTTTCTGTGAGAAGTTGCAGTGTTGCTGCACCAGCACCAGTGGCTAAGGCCCAAGTTTTCAGCCGCTGTTTGACAGGGGCGTGTAATTACAATTTTTGATGCAATACTTTGCAGCAGGGCTCGTTCCTGCATTCCAACTAGAGTATATGTGAGGGGTTGCAGTGTTGTGGCACCAGCACCAGTGCCTAATGCCGCATACACACGAGCGGACTTTTCGGCAGACTTTGCCCGGCGGACTGGATTTCATCAGACAATTCGATCGTGTGTGGGCTCCAGCGGACTTTGTTTTCTCAAAAGTTGGACGGACTTAGATTTGAAACATGTTTTAAATCAATCCGTCGAAATCGAGTCCGGTCAAAAAGTCCACTCATCTGTATGCTAGTTGGACAAAAAACCACGTTAGGGCAGCTATTGGCTACTGGCTATGAACTTCCTTGTTTTAGTCCGGTCGTACGTCATCACGTACGAATTCAACTGACTTTGGTGGATTGTGTGTAGGCAAGTCCGTTCATTCAGAAATTCTGTCGTAAAGTCCGTCGAAAAGTCCGCCGGGCAAAGTCTGCCGTAAAGTCCGCTCGTGTGTACGCGGCATAAGGCCTAATTTTTCAGCCCCTGTTTAACAGGGGTGTGTAATTACAATTTTTTATGCAATACTTTGCAGCAGGGCTCGCTTCTGCATTCCAACTAGAGTATCTGTGAGGGGTTGCAGTGTTGTGGCACCAGCACCGGTGCCTAAGGCCCAATTTTTCAGCCCCTGTTCAACAGAGGCATGTAATTACAATTCATGATCTAATATTTCACAGCAGGGCCCGTTTCTGCGCCCACCAAGAGCGAGTGAGGACTTACAGTGTTGTGGCACCAGCACCATCACCACCAAAGGCCCAATTTTTCTGCCCCTGTTCAACAGGGGCATGTAATTACAATTCTTGATCTAATATTTCACAGCAGGGCCCTGTGAGGGCTTACAGTGTTGTAGCCACAACAACACCTAAGGCCCAAATTTCTGCTGAGTATATAGGGCAGGCCCCTACTTTCAAACATCCAACTTACAAACGACTCCTACTTGCAAACGAAAGGAGACAACAGGAAGTGAGATGAAATCTACCCCCAGGAAGGGAAATTCTCTCCTGTAAGAGTTAATATGGCAAAAACATTTCTCCTATCCACTGATGCTTTATCACCAATCCTTGTTTCACAAAAAAACCCAAATTTTCAAAAAACATTTGTCATTGGGACAAAAAGTGAGGTGAAATCTTCTGAAGAGGAGCACAGACAGCAAAACAAATGTCCCTATGTTTTCCAAAAAGCTTAAAAAAGATTTTTTGGCTGGAGCTAAACACGTTAAAAATGTACCCGTTCAAAATTACAAACAGATTCTACTTAACAACAAACCTACAGTCCCTGTCTTGTTTGCACCGCCTGTATACTGCTGTTCAGAGTATATAGGGCCTGGTGGCCCCATACCTTTCCTTTTTTTAATTTGGGTGCGGTGTTCCCCTTAATATCCATACAAGACCCAAAGGGCCTGGTAATGGTCTGGGGGGTACCCATGCCGTTTGTCTCACTGATTTTCATCCATATTGCCAGGACCCGACATTACATTAAAGCCGCAAGCAGTTTTAAATGACTTTTTTCCTTTAAAAAAGACATTTTGTGCAGGGACTGTTCTAAGCACGGGAAACACGCGCCACTTTACAGGCATACTATAGACACCCCCCAGGTACGATATTTAAAGGAATATTTCACTTTTTTTTTTTTACTTTAAGCATCATTAAAATCACTGCTCCTGAAAAAACGTCCATTTTGACAACGTTTTTTTGCATTGATACATGTCCCCTGGGGCAGGACCCGGGTCCCCAAAGCCTTTTTTGGACAATACCATGAAAATTAGCCTTTAAAATGAGCACTTTTGATTTCGAACGTTTGAGTCCCATAGACGTCAATGGGGTTCTAACGTTCGTGCGAATTTTCGGTCAGTTCGCAGGTTCTGGTGTGAACCGAACCGGGGGGGGGGGTTCGGCTCATCCCTATTGAAGAGTAATGGTGGAAAGGTCCTGAAAAAGCTTAATTTCTGTCCCATTAAGAAGAACTCTATTACGTTCTCTTGCCTTTCTGAGGATCGATTCTTTTAATGGGAAATTTACTAGGCAACATATAATATCTCTAGGCGGATCATTCTCATGTGCTCTGTTGATTCTTTCTATCTCTATGGGGGGATTTGCAGGCCTGTCTAGCAAGTCATTAAACAATGCAGAACTGTCTGTTCAATGCGCTGTTGTTCCACAGACTCTGGGATCCCTCTGATCCGAATGTTATGGCGGCGGCCTTGGTTATCAAGGTCCTCCAGATGTCTGTGGATTTCTAGAATATGTGACAAGTTGGTGTCTGATGATCTTTGTACTTGCCTAATGGCATCCACGTGGCGGGTTACAGACTGTTATGGAGTGAATGTCGATTTTTAACTTAGTAATTGCAGCCGACAGGGCAGCCTTTATGTCTGATGCTACCGCCTGCAAATCGGTAAGGCATAAGGGGTTCGTAGCAGTTGTCGATGGACTCCCGTTTGCCCATTGTGCTGACAAGTGGCTGGTGGCAGAGCAGGCCTGCTCCATCCCAGGGCCACGTGACCGTCTCCCGCGGCCATACGGAACATCGCCAGGATGTTTCCCGTTGATTGTGAGAGCGGATCTTTGAGGCTGCGGAATGTCGAGGGTGTATGGTGATTTTTCCCCATATTTGTGGTGTCTCTTGTGCACGTCTGGTCCCTGTAGTGCGAAATAACAGCTCCGGCATGCAGGAGAGCTCTGATCAAGCGGCCATCACAGAGCAGAGCCAGACCACGCACCCCACCCTCTCTTGCTAGCTCCCCAGTTGGACTATGGACTGGGATGAGTAGTGCACAAGCCCGCAACTAACATGTACTATTTGTTCCAAACAAATGGAATTGAGGGCAGAAGGAGGACAGAATAAGGCAGAAAGACACAGAAAAAAACAAGTTCATGAAAAATTGCTTACAGGACCATTAGGTAGTGGATGTGCAAGAAGTAAATTTGGGGAATATGAATGTTGCGGGTGTTGCAGGCAAAGACTTACATAAACACAGATAAGCTCACGGGGAAATGTTCAGGGTGTCTGCAGCTATAAGGAGTTTCTCCAAACCCCCCCACTCCTATTACTCTTCACTGACTGCATGTTAATACAGGCATCTGCTCACTCTGCACCCTCCCTTGTGTTCCTATTGACAGGAGGAAGAGACACAGTTACAGGAGCCAATGAATGAGACTTTAACAAGTAGCAGCAGCAGCTGAGAAGGACACTGGAATATGAAATCCCAGCAGAAAGCAACCTAACTGACTCTTAAAGGGATGGGACTACAAATCCAAGAGGATTTTGGAAGGCTAGGGAGTTCTCCACTAGGCAGAGAAAGAGACAGACATGATTTGAGGGGCTGCTGTTACCCACGGATGGGATCCACCCAGCCACAGTTCCAGAGGTCGGTGTGTTGATCCTCCCACAGCTCCAAAGATCAGTGTACTGATCTTGCCACAGTTCCAGGAGTCGGACGGTGATGGACGTCCCACCAGAGAGAGACCTCCAGTGCATTTTCATACCAGCTGAGGGCAAGCGGTGATCGAGTCGCAAGGTGGCCGGGACATCCCTCCTTTTTATCTGGTTGCAGGACGGGTGAGAGGGCAAATTGCCCACTTTGCTGACGCACTACCCACTTTTGATTACTGTAGACAGACATTACATTTTGGAAGGGCAGAGAGGACCTGTTACTGCCAGATCAAATTCACTGTGCTGCCTTGTGATTTCCTTTCACTGGATTCTGAGGATTCATTTTCTTCTATGAGCTCCACCTGCCGGTGAAGATAATCACAAGGCTTTGCACTTTGAACATTGTTATTTCATTACTCTTAAAGGGGACACATCACTGGTGTTTATATTACCTCATTAGTATTAAAGGTACTATAGGCCGGCCTGGGGTTCCCCTTTAGCCATAGCATTCTACAGCAATTAATAGATTGTTTGGGGAGTCCATTTAATCTGTGTACATTGACATTATTCTATTATTGTTGCAAAGTGCTATTGACTGTTTTGAGAACTATTTCAACCTTTCAAGTCTTGGCTGTTTATCCATGACTTGGCTGACCAATATCCTTTTAAGTCTTTTCTCTGGACTAAGTAAATTTGAGAGAGTTTAAACACTTTGAACTGTGTCTGTGTGTCATTACTGTGTTACTCCATTAATCACATTGCTAGGTGTGCCAGAGGGGCAGTTCTTTGTCTTTGAGAGGACCTTAGAGGAGCACAAAGAGCGTCTGGAGAAGGTCTTCAAGAGATTCCATGACGAGGGGTTGAAGCTGTCTCTGGAGAAGTACCAGTTTTATGAATCCTCGGTCAACTACCTTGGTCACATCAAGTCTGCTGATGGAGTGGCCACTGACCCCCAGAAGCTGGAAGCCATCACTTCCTGGCTAAGGCCTAGTAATGTGACTGAGCTCAGGTCATTTCTGGGATTCTGTTTCTATTACAGAAGTTTCGTTGAGGAATTCGCTAAAATAACTTGCCTACTTAATGAGCTACTGAAAAGCGAAAAGGAAGACGACGACCCAGATCCAACTAAGCCTGTCAGACCAGCTGGAGGGCACCTGCCAAGAAGGACTACCCCACGCACAAACTTGAGTTCCTAGCCTTGAAGTGGGCAGTGGTGGATAAGTTGAGGGATTACCTGTATGGAGCTGAGTTCGTGATGAAGATCTACAATTATCCTCTCACCTACATCCTCACCTACATCCTCACTACCGCCATGTTGGACGCCACGGGTCACAGATGGTTGGCTGCACTATCTGGGTTTACTTTCAGCCTGATGTTTCGACCGGTGAACAAAGACGCGGGAACAAAGATTGCTCCAGAGACTATCCAGAAGAATGGGCCCAGCTGACACCAGAAGGGGTACGAGTTGCCCAGTACCAAGCTGGAGGCGGATCCAGGGCACATTGGAGTGTCAGCCGCTGGCTCCCCTAGATGTTATTGCAACATCACCCAAGTCAGGGATGAAGGTCTGCCCAAGCTCTCTAAGTGCCAGGGCTGGGCTCAGTCCTTCCTTCTCTCAGCTGTCGGCTAATTGCCAGCTCCCATCTCTCTCCACAGTTACTCAGCTGTTCTTGATATCCTGCTCGTCAGTCCTGCCTACTTAAGCCGTCCAGTCCAGTGGAACTCTGCCTTCACCTTGGTCAACATCACAAGAAACATCGCCTGTGTTCCTGTTTAAAGACTGGCTTTGCTGACATCCCTTCTGGCTCCGGATCCTGCTTGCGCTACTTTGTTTCCTGACTTCTGGCTTGGCTGACTATCCGTTCTGGTTACTGAACTTTGGCTATGTTTTGACTAAGTTTGTTCTTTTTACTTTTATTATTAAACAAGTGTGATTTAACAGTACTTCTGTCTCGGTCTGATTTCATGGTTTCTGACAGTAGGCAAAGGCCATGAATTCAGAAGATGCAGTCAATCCACTTGTTGGTAATATCTTTTTCAGATTGGATGAACTGGATCACCGCATGGATCAGCTCGCCATGGCTTACAAACGCTCTTGAGTCGCACGGCTCACCTGGAATCTCCCACTGTGGCTCCCCTGATACAACCTATGTTGCAGGCTGACCCTTCTACTGCTTCAATCACTGTGCAGGCACTCACCTCGAGTATTACCTCTATAATAGGTATGTCTGGTTCCGCTCCCCTTCCCCAGCGATTTGGGGGTGATCCTGTCCAATGAAGAGGGTTTCTCAATCAGGTTGAGATATACTTTGAGATGCTGCCCCAGGCTTTTCCCACGGACAGAAGCAAAGTAGGTTTTGTGATATCTTTGCTTTCTGAGAGAGCCTTGGCCAGGGCAAACCCTCTATGGGAGATGCAAAAACCTGTTGTCTTGAGTTACCCTGAGTTTGTGGCTTAGTTTAAAATGGTATTTGACATTCCCGCATGCTCCACTTCTGCTGCCAAGTGCCTCATGTCCATCGAACAGAGTACGAGAACTGTTGCCGACTACGCCATTGAATTCTGTACTCTGGCAGCAGAGGTTGCGTGGAACAATGAGGCCCTCGTGGCTGCTTTTTCTTATGGTCTCTCGGATACCATCAAGGATGAGATAGCAGCCCGAGATATACCCACTGAGCTGGAGACGTTGATCATGTTTGCCATCCTCATTGACTCCAGACTCAGAGAAAGACTCTCTTTTAAGGAGCGCTTGCAGAAGCCTCCTGTATGTTTGTCTCCGAGCTTTGCATTCCCACCCTAGCCTCCCTCAATTCCCATTCCTCCTGGTACTGAGTCGGGCAGTGAAGGTGAACCCATGCACTTGGGTTTCACACGTCTCTCTGCGGATGAGAGAACGTTTAGGAGGAGGGAGAGATTGTGCCTTTATTGTGGCCAGGCAGGTCACTTTTTGAAGTCTTGTCCTACCCGTCCAGGGAACGCCCGAACCTTGAGGTCCTGTCACGGACAGACCTTAGGTGGTGTTTATTTCATCACCAGTTATAGAGAAGGATAAGCCCCTGGTTTCAGTCACCCTTTCTTGGGCTGAGTCGTCCGTATAGATACAGGCTCTAATCGACTCTGGGGCTGCAGGCCTGTTCATTGATGCTGCCTTTGTATTGAAGCACTCGATTCCGCTGCAGCTGCGTGGCACTCCACTTGCAATTGAGGCGCTTGACGGGAGACCTCTACAGCCTACCCATGTGACTCATGAGATGGTTCAGTTGTCCATGGTCGTGGGGGCGCTTCACCATGAGATAATCCAATTCCAAGTTATTTCCTCACCTAAGTTTCTACTGGTTATTGGTAATCCTCGGTTACAGAGGCACAACCCCTCTTTTAAATGGCTCCGTGCTGAGGTTCTCTCCTGGTCACCACAATGCAGTGAGAGATGCTTCCAGAAGGTAGCCAAGGTCCTGTGCACCTCTTCACTCTTCTCCCTGCCGGAGGAGTACCGCGATTTTAGTGATGTCTTTGACAAAGGTCAAGCTGGTAGTTTGTCTCCACACCGGCTGTATGATTGCGCAATTGACCTTCAACTTGGTGTCATACCCCCTCGTGGCCGGGTTTACCCCCTATCGGTCTTGGAGGAGTATGTTGCAGATGCATTTTCGTGAGGTTTCATCTGCAAATCCTCGTTTCCTGCTGGTGCTGGTTTCTTCTTTCTGAAGAAGAAGAATGGTGAACTGAGACCTTGTATTAATTATAGGGGTCTCAATCGTTTCACGATTAAGAATGCCTATCCGATTCCGTTGATTACGGCGTTATTTGACCACCTCAAGGGAGCAACGGTTTTCACAAAGCTTGATTTGAGAGGGGCATACAATCTCGTGAGGATTAAGGAGGGCGACGAGTTGAAAACTGCGTTTAATACCAGAACAGGCCATTATGAGTACCTCGTAATGCCTTTTGGCCTTTGTTACACCCTGGCAGTTTTCCAGGAATTTATTAACAATACACTCCGAGATTTGTTGCGGGTATATGTGGTGGTTTATCTCGATGATATCCTCATATTTTCCAAGTCCCTGGAGAGCCACCACACAGATGTCTGTCGTGTGCTTCAGAAACCAAGAGAGAACAATCTCTATTGTAAACTGGAAAAGTGCATCCTTGTCTGAGGCTAAACGCCTCTCTCCCAGAAGGGCGCAATGGGCTCTTTTCTTGTCAAGTTTCAGTTACATTGTCTCATTCTTACCCGGTACTAAGAATGTAAGGGCTGATGCCTTGTCACGACAATTTTCCTCCACTTCCAAGGTGGAGTCGGTTCCAGTTCCTGTGATTCCTCCTGATCGTATTCTGGCTACGGTTTGCACCAGTCTCACTTCTCCTTTGGGTGACAAAATTCTTGCTGCTCAGGTACATGCTCCTCCTGAGAAACCTTGTGACTGCTGCTCTGTCCCAGAGAGTCTCCAGACCTGGGAAGAATTAACTCGTTTGGGCCATATCCCAACAATTCTGGTGGCCTAGTCTACGTGCTGATGTAACTGCCTTCGTAGCTGCCTGTTCCATGTGTGCTCAGAGTAAGACTCCATGACACCTTCCAGTGGGCCTCCTACAACTCATACCCAATGGAGAGAGGCCCTGGACCCACCTGTCTATAGATTTCATTGTGGAGTTACCCAACTTCCAGGGCAACACAGTTATCCTTATGGTGGTTGACTGGTTCTCAAAGATGTGTCATTGTATTCCACTTAAGAAGTTGCCCACTTCTAAGGAACTGGCTTCCATTCTTGCTAGGGAGATCTTTTGCTTACATGGGCTACCCAAGGTGATTAGCTCGGACAGAGGTAGTCAGTTTGTGTCACGGTTCCGGCGAGCCTTTTGTGCATAGTTGGGAATTCAGCTTGCTTTTTCCTCTGCATATCACCCACAGTCTAATGGGGCTGCAGAACAAGCCAATCAGTCCTTGGAGCAATTCCTACGTTGCTATATTTATGACCATCATAACAACTGGTCAGACCTATTACCGTGGGCAGAGTTTGCTCACAACAGTGCCTTGAATTGTGCTTTCCAATTGTCCCCATTTATGGCGAATTATGGTTTCCAACCTTCCATGTTGCCTGACTCATTTGTTCCACAGAGTATTCCTGCGTTAGAGGAGCATATCCGTGGTCTTCGTTCCACTTGGGCACAAGTCCAGGAGGCTTTGCGTCATGCTAATGATAGGTACAGACTCCATGCTGACCACAGACACCTGCCTGCGCCTTCCTACTAGGTTGGGGACACGGTCTGGCTGTCATTTCGCAACCTCTGACTTCGTGTTCCATCACTGAAGTTCGCATCTCGGTTTATTGGGCCTTTCCGTATCCTTCGCAGGATTAACCCAGTGGCTTACGCATTTAGACCTTCCTCCTAGTATGCGCATCCTAAATGTGTTTCATGTCTCCTTATTGAAACCGTTGGTCTGCAACCGCTTTACCACCTCGGTGCCATGTCCTCACCCTGTACAGGTTGAAAACCATGTGGAGTATGAAGTACAGTCCATTGTTGATTCCCATTGGTTCTGTGGGCGCATACAGTTCCTGGAGCATTGGAAAGGGTACGGTCCAGAGGAACGCTCTTGGGTCTCATCCTCGGACGTACATGCCCCTGTCCTCCTCCATGATTTCCATAGACATTTTCCCCTCAAGCCTGGTGGTCCTCCGAGGGGGATTGGGTACTCTCAGGGCTGGGCTCAGCCCTTCCTTCTCTGATCTGGCTGCTCAGCTGTCGGCTAGTTGCCAGCTCCCATCTCTCTCCACAATTACTCAGCTGTTGTTGATATCCTGCTCGTCAGTCCTGCCTACTTAAGCCGTCCAGTCCAGAGGAGCTCTGCCTTCGCCTTGGTTAACATCACAAGAAACATTGCTTGCGTTCCTGTTTAAAGACTGGCTTTGCTGACATCCCTTCTGGCTCCAGATCCTGCTTGCTGTTCCATTACTTTAATCCCTGACTTCTGGCTTGGCTGACTATCCGTTCCGGTTACTGAACTTTGGCTATGTTTTGACTACGTTTTTTCTTTTTACTTTTCTTATTAAACAAGTGTGATTTAACTGTACTTCTGTCTCGGTCTGATTTCATGGTTTCTGACATTAAGAAGGACTTGCGAAGGGACCAGTTGGAAGTCCCTCTCTGTAGCTTGGCATTAAAGGCTTTGGAGAGACAACATCCTGACCTGCTCCTCTCTGACTCCCTAAAGGAAGCACGCCTGTTCCACAGAGAATGGGATTGGTTGCAGCTGCACCAGGGGTGGTCTACTGAAGTGGCCTCCCTGATGATCTTGAAGAAAAATGGCAGTTATTTCTACTGGAAAAACATAGGGAGACAGTATTTACTGCCCTACATGACAACCATGGCCACCTTTGGCCCGAGAGGATTTTCTATCTGGTGAGGGGCCGATTCTACTAGCCCTGCATGCGTGCTGAAGTTGAGGGCTACGGCCACTCCTGCATCAGATGTATCCAAAGAAAGACTTTGCCTCACTGAGCTGCCCCAATGGGCCATCTTCAGTCAGGGACCAAAGGAGCTGGTGTGCATTGACTTTCTGTGCTTGGAGCCTGATCTGAGTGGGCAGGGAAACATCCTGCTACTGACTGACAATTTCACTCGGTATGCCCAGGCATTTCCTACAAAGGATCAACAGGCATCCATGGTGGCCAAGATTTTAGTGGAGACGTTCTTTATGCACTATAGCCTGCCCCAACGTATCCACTCTGATCAAGGGAGAGATTTCGAGAGCAACCTCATCAAGAGACTTTTAGACCTGTTAGGCATCAAGAAGTCCAGAACCACCCTGTACCATCCTCAAGAAGATCCTCAGCCAGAGAGATTCAACCGAACCCTCCTGGATATACTTGGGAATCTGACTTGAGAACAAAAGCAGCAATCGAGCAAGCATATAGACGCTATTGTGTATGCTTATAACAGCACCGCAAATTATGCCACAGGATACTCTCCCTATCGTCTGATGTTCCGACGGGAGGCCTGGCTGCCAATAGACTTAGCCTTTGGCATGTCCTTAGACCATACTTCAGCAACCTCCCACAGAGGGTATGTGGACCACTTACGGAAAAGTCTGAAGACCGCCTATGATAAGGCCCAAGCTGCCTCAGATGCATGAGGACAGAGGAACAAAAGAAACTTTGATCTCCTGGGTGCGGGTGCAAGACTTACAACCGGGTGACAAGGTACTGCTGAGAAACCTGGGTGTCCCTGGAAAGCACAAGTTGGCTGACCGCTGGAAGTCACAGCCCTATGTCGTTTGTAAACAGCTTCCAGGACTCCCAGTGTATCAAATCTGGCAAGAAGGGAGCACAGGCCCGCTGAAGACTTGGCACCGCAACCATCTATTGCCTCTGTTAGAAGCAGTTCATTTGCCACCACAGCTAGATTCACAGTCCACCCCCACGGCCTCTCTGAGATCCCGACCAGTGACTAGATCTCAGTCTGTGCCCCTTGCTGAAGAAGATGAGAACAGTGAGGATGAAGAAATTGGAATAGATTGGCTGTGGCTGTCTCAAATGCCAGGGCCTGCCACCCCCCATTCTTCTCCTCCTAAGGTGACCGACAACGTGAGTCTTAGGCTGAGATTGTGCCTCAAAATCCACCTTCTGAAAGGTAGGAAGAGCCTCAATCTTCCCTGCTGACAGCAGACCCTGAAGACTTCCCATCCTTCGTTGAAGAGGAAGCTGAAGCTGATATGCAGGAAGAAGGAGAGACCATTATGCCTGTAACCCCAGAGCCTAAAGGACAGCAAGAGCAAAGGGTTATTTACCCACCCAAAAGATTGACATATGACACGGGTGAAAGTTCTGAGGAGGTCGTTCTCACTGCAAAGAGGACTTTTGAAACACCTGATCCTTCCACCGCAGATTTGATGGATGACAATCCCAACTCACCCCCTGGCACATCTAGTTGGGCTATACCAATTCAGGTGGCCTGTAGGCAGGACAATAAAAATAAAGTAGCGGTGCGCTACTATGTGAAGATTTTGATGAATGAACTAATGGTGATAAAAAATTATTTAGAGTTTGCTGCAGCTGTCACTAATGTGCTCCCACAAGTGACAATAAAAAATAGAAAAAGTGTTACAGTGCTGCAATAATAAAATATAATAAAGCCAAAATCTTCTACTAATAGTGCATTATGCAAAATAAAATGAAATAATGCAATATAAAATGAAAAAAAGAGGCCAATGTCACTAGTGTGCTCCCACAGGTGACAATATAGAAATGAAAAAAGTGTGATAGCGCTACTATAATACAATAAGTGAAAACCTTCTACTAATAGTGCAGTATACAAAATAAAATGAAATATTGCAGTACAAAATGAAAAAAAGTCCAATAATCAATATATGGAGAATCCTTTAAAGTGATACTTCTTCTAAAAAAAATTCTTTATCCTGAGTGCTCCCACCACCGCATGCGTTGGCCGCTCACCTCCTTTATGCGACCCCGGAGAGTCAAATACGCCTTTGCACTTAGTGCCAATAATTTCTCCAAGGAATCCTCTGTACTCTTTACTCAGCTCAAACAAAATGATCAATGACCAGCATAAGTTCCATCCACTGTACTGCTTTCACGTTTAAGACCAGTAGAGGTGGAAATACATATAAAAGAGCAAGAAAAAGTGCCTCCTATAGTGCAGTATTCGAGGGGTTAAATAATGAAACCTCTCCACCCCAGCTAGCAGTGAACTCACATTTATTAAAATGATTAAAAGCATAAAAAACAAATCTGAACAGTCTCACTCAGTGTTGATCAGTCCACCGCCAGGCTCCACCTCTACTAGTTTCGCCAAATCCCACGTGGTATCATCTGGAGGAGATGCCAAGCGGCTGTGACGGGACCAATATATAGGGTACAGTATGAATAAAAACAATTGCCTTAGTTGTACACAACTGTAGCGTTCACAAGACACCAGCACATGGGCAGTAGCGCTACCTCGTGTCAATACGACACGATGTAGACAAACAACGCGTCATTAAGATGCACTTCTGGTTAGAAAACCAGAATTTGCTGATTTATGGCCACTATGGACTATAATATACATAAGGAGCTTCAAGAAAATGGCTGAAAAATTAGGACATAATACTAACACATAGAGGTGGAACCCTCAATGGAAATACCATTACACCATACATCTTTGAAACAGTATATGCAGTGCATAAATAGATTGCAATTGGTAAATATATATATATATATATATATATATATATATATATATATATATATATATAAACATTTGGACTGAATTACTCTAAAAATGGAAATCAGCAGAAAATAAATAAGCAATAGAATCAAGTAATATTATGGCAATCTTCACAAAGATCGTTCATAAAAACTATATTTGAAGAACCCCAGTATCCAATTAAATGGATATATTAAGCAAGAAGTTCCAAATGCATTAAAAAAATTCAATACATAAAAAAAACAATTGATTAATATTATTCCAGTCATGATTGAAATATGAAAATTAAGAATTAAAAATATAATAATAATAATTTAAAAAATCCAAAATAAATATGAATGAATAGAGTCATAGAGGTATGACTTTAAAAATCATTTATGAAACAATAGATATTGAATTCAATTTTATGCCCTGAGAGGTATAAAGTTTCCATCTCATGTATCCAGAGGACTAAGGGATTTAACCTTATTAGTACCCCTCCATTGTGGATGGTATTTTTCTATCTCCCAATAAAGGAGAGAGGAGGTGTCTTTATTATGATGTGTTGCATAATGTTTAGAAATGCTGTGTCCATGACTAGTTATGCTTAATTGTTTGATTTATAAGATCCGTCCAGTCGAGTTGTATTTATAGCAAGAACAAAAATTGCCTTGTCTGATGTACCGATATATGTGTGCTTCTGTTATCATATTTCTTTGCAAATAAAGAATTAAAAAAAAAAAAGAAAAGAAATGCTGTGCTTAGGGTAACCTTTGATAATATTTTGCAAATGTTCCCGGATTCTTATCCAAATTGGTCGTTTAGTGCGACCAATGTACTGAATTTGGCAGGGGCACTGGAGGCCATAAACAACACCCTCCGTCCTACATGTAATGCAATCTCTTATCTTCCCTTCCTGTTGCAGTAGCTACAAACTTATCTTATCTTATCTCTTAAAGTAGGGGATCGTCTATATGTAAACTTTGGATGAACTGGTAATATTTGCCTAAGATCTGAAATAAATATGGGCCAGTGCTTTTTAACCACCTGCTATCCGCGCTATGGCCGAATGACGGCCACAGCGCGGACCTGCATTCCGGAGAGGCCGTCATATGATGGCCTCCCCTGTGCACGCTCCCTGCGCGCGCCCTGCAGGGCGTGCGCTGGGCGCGCTGTGATCCCGGCCCCTTACCATGTGATCAGCTGTCAGCCAATGACAGCTGATCATGTGATGTAAACAAAAGATCGGTAATCGTTTTTTTTTAAACTTTTTTTTACTTTTTTTACTGACAGCGCGAGTAGAAAAAAAAGCCGATCACCAGATTGGATGTCAGGGACATCGGTCCCCAAGTGGAAGAGACACATCTGCCTCATCAGTGCCACCTAAAAGTGCCACCTAACAGTGCCCACAGTGCCACCTAACAGTGCCCACAAGTGCCACCTATCAATGCAAACAAGTGCCACCTATCAATGCCCACAAGTGCCACCTATCAATGCCCACCTGTAGTGCCAATCAGTGCCACCTGGCAGTGCTGCCCATCACTGCCACCCATCAGTGCCCATCACTGCCGCCTATCAGTTCCCATCACTGCCGCCTCATCAGCGTACATCAATGAAGGAGAAAAATGACCCGTTTTAAATTTTTTATAACAAAATATAAAAAAAATTAAATTTAAAAAAAAAAAAAAAAAATTCAGTTTTTTACATTTTTTAAACAAAAACTAAAAATCGCAGAGGTGATCAAATACCACCAAAAGAAAGCTCTATTTGTGGTGAAAAAATGATAAAAAATTTCTTGTATGACCGCGCAATAGTCATTCAAAGTGCGTCAGTGCTGAAAACTGCAAATTGGTCTGGATAGGAGGGGGTTTAAGTGCCCTGTAAGCAAGTGGTTAAACTACTTTTCTATTTTTTTGTGCTGTACTCCATAATTAAGAATAATGGGCATGTGGTCCTGGAAAACACTCTGCTTGGGTTTATCTTTTATTAGAGTTGTTCTGTCTAACGCATTCACCATTTCTAGTTGATTTTTAATATGAACTTCTTGATATCCCTTTTCAAGAAATATTTGGCTAATTAAATCAGTCTGTTCCTTGAAATCTTGTTCATCCGTGCAGTTTCTTTTCAGCCTCATGAATTGTCCTTTCGGCACATTCAATAACCAAGGAGCATAGTGACAACTTTTCAAAGGGATATATCCATTCCTGTCAACCGACTTAAAAAATGTCTTTGTTTTAAACTTTCCTTCAAACACTGATATAGCGAGGTCCAGGAAATGAATTTGTTTTGTGTCATATTCCCATTTGAACGTTATACTCTGATTATTCTGATTAAGCTTATTTAGAAAATGTAATAGGGAGGTTTCTGTGCCTCTTCAAACCAAAATGACGTCATCAATGTATCGTTTGTACAGAAGTAATTCCTTCAGTGTGTTTTGATAAATGGCTTTTTCTTCCCATTGGGCCATAAAGATATTTGCTACGCTTGGGGCAAATTTAGCCAACATGACGATGCCTTTGATTTGTTTTAAAAAATTACTGTTGTGCCAGAAATAGTTATGCGATAGACAATATTCAAGACTCTCCAACAAAAACGCCCACTGTTTCCTTGTTAATTCGCTTCAATGCCCATTGGATTGCTTTAATTACTTCCTGGTGACCGATAATAGTGTATAAAGAGTTGACATCAGCTTTTGCTAATATACATGGCCCTTCTAGTTTGGTTTCTTCTAATAGTTGAATAAGGTGCTTCGTGTCCCTCAGATATGCCTTCGTTTTCTGTGCTAATAGTTGTAATTGAAAGTCCAAGTACTGGCCCATTCTTGCCCCAACTGATTGAATTCTATTGACAATGGGGCACCCTGGCGGATTCTTATTGTCTTTGTGCATCTTAGGAACCGTATATATATTTGGAATCCTACAGATGTTAGGCACCAAATATCTACTTTATTATTTAATACACCCTTCTTTATGCCCTTCTCCACAAGGTACTCCAATTCGTTTTCATAGCTTCTAGTGGGATTACTTTTCAATTGAATATATGTTTCATTATCTTCTAGTTGTCTGTTCAGTTCAGCATGGTACATTTCTTTCGTTTGAATGACGAGTTCCAGCACCCTTGTCTGCAGGTCTAATGACCAGATTTTTTCTATTTTCTAAACCTTTGATTACTATTTCAATATCTTTAGCTTCCTTTACTTTTTTCAATTCCATGGTTTGTAAATCCTGGGCCACCATTTTCTTGAAAACTTCAATGTGACCATTATCATTAACCAGAGGGTTAAATATGAACTTATTTCACAATGTTGTGTGTTGAAATATTCCTTCTTTATTTGTAGCCTTTTTCTCCAATGGTTGCGATAACATGTATTTTTTAATATTTAGTTTTCGTGCATATTTTTGGATATCCACATGGATATCAAACTTGATCATATTTCTAACTGGAGCATATTTCAATCCTATGTCTAAAACTATCATTTCTTCTTAGTGAGAGATACCTCTGATAAATTAAAAATTCCTTCACCAAATATTCTCTTATTCGCTTGCTTCTTGTATCCTGCTCTACATCCCCTCTTACTGGTGGACTTCTTCTTGACCTCTCGTCTCTGTCCATCCGTTTGGGGGTCCGTTCCTGATTTTGTTCCTCTAAAAAATGCATTGCAAATGTATTGCAATCATCTCTCAGGGGTTCATATCTGTTTTGGGTTGATACTGGGCTTTTCCCTTGCTGATAATAATTATAGGGCTCCGGTCTATGATGTGTTGGTGGAGGGGTTCTTGTATGGTGACCATGGTCACGTTGGTTTCCATAGCCCCGGTGACTCGGTCCCGGACTCCTCCTATCATTTCTTTGATTACTATATTGTTGATATTCTTGATTATAGTTTGTGTAGTGGTTAGGTCCTCTGTAAGGGTAACAGGGTCTTCCTTCTCTCCCTTGATTTTCACCTCTATGACCTCCCCCTCTGTAATATCCTTGATCTTCCCTTTGCCTCCATGTTCCTCTAGGTGTTTGATGATTACCCTGTTGTTGATTAGACTGAGGAACAGGATGTCTTGTGTCCTGTGTGTTAGTCCCATTTGTACCATTCATGACTATTCTGACTTCCTTTTCCGGAGTTGAGCTGGCTGAGGGTAAATCTCCTACTCTCAGTTTACTTTGCCATTTGAAGACTGAGTTGGTATTATAATCATTTATGTCTCTTTGATATTTTTTCTTTTTACAATTCTTAATTTCTTGATCCGTAAACTCTAAATCAGTGATATGCAATTAGCAGACCTCCAGCTGTTGCCAAACTACAAGTTCCATCATGCCTCTGCTTCTGGGCGTCATGCTTGTGGCTGTCAGAGTCTTGCTATGCCTCATGGGACTTGTAGTTCTGCAACAGCTGGAGGTCCGCTAATTGCATATCCCTGCTCTAAAACATTATTTAATTGATTAGCTAGAGATGAAAATTCCGGTAGATCTTTAAATGGTTCTAATATAATCTTATGTTCTGCTATCTGCTGATCTAATGTATGCATCTTTTTTTGTAGGCAGGACAACCTCCCCTCCTATGCTAATTGGTGGGAGGTTCCTCTCCCAGGTTTTTATGCTGGCGTAAACTGTCTGGTTTCCTGTGCACACTAACTTGTATATATAAAGCATGTAACAGGTTCGTCACTATCCTGCCTTTGGAGGACCAAAGGTTCTTTGGTGGGGGATTGTGTAGCCGGTGCTGCAGCCAAAGACTTACATTAACACAGATAAGCTTACAGGGAAATGTTCAGGGTGTCTGCAGCTATGAGGAGTTTTGCCCCCTCCTTTTTCTCTTTACTGACTGCATGTTAACACAGGCATCTGCTCACTCTGCAACCCCCCCGTGTTTCTATTGGCAGGAGGAAGAGAGACAATTAAAGGCACAGCTACAGAAGCCAATGAATGAGACTTTAACAAGCAGCAGCAGCTGAGAAGGACTCTGGAATATGAAGTCCCAGCACAAAGCAACCTAGCTGACTCTTAAAGGGACAGGACTACAAATCCCAGAGGGCTCTGCAAAGCAGAGGGCTGGCTTAGGACTCTATTTTGGAAAGCTAGGGAGTTCTCCATGAAGCAGAGAAAGAGACAGACATGATCTGAGGGGCTGCTGTTACCCACGGAGGGGATCCATCCAGCCACAGTTCCAGAGGTTGGTGTGTTATCCTGCCACAGCTCCAGAGGTCGGTGTGCTGATCCTGCCACAGTTCCAGGAGTCGGACGATAACAGACGTCCCACCAGAGAGAGACCTCCAGTGCATCTTCATACCAACTGAGGGCAAGAGGTGATCGAGTCACAAGGTGGCCCGGCAGGCCACTGAAGAACTACCTGCCAGGACATCCCTCCTTCTTATCTGGTTGCAGAACGGGTGAGAGGGCAAATTGCCCACTTTGCTGACGCACTACCCACTTTTGAACACTGTAGGCAGACATTACATTTTGGAAGGGCAGAGAGGACCTGTTACTGCCGAATCAAATCCACTGTGCTGCCTAGTGATTTCCTTTTACTGTATTCTGAGGATTCATTGTCTTCTATGAGCTCCACCTGCCAGTGAAGATAATCGCAAGGCCTTGCACTTTGAACATTGCTATTTCTATACTCTTAAAGGGGACAAATCACTGGTGTTTATATTACCTCATTGCTCATTAGTATTAAAGGTACTATAGGCCAGCCTGGGGTTCCCCTTTAGCCATAGCATTCTACAGCAATCAATAGCTTGCTTGGGTAGCCCATTTAATCTGTGTACATTGATATTATTCTCTTATTGTTGCAAAGTGTTATTGACTATTTTGAGAACTATTTCAACCGAGTCTTGGCTGTTTATCTATGACTTGGCTGACCAATATCATTTTAAGTCTTTTCTCTGGACTAAGTAATTTTGAGAGAGTTTAAACAGTTTGAACTGTGTCTGTGTGTCATTACTGTGTTACTTCATTAATCACATTGCTAGGTGTGCCAGAGGGGCTGGGACAGTTCTTTGGGGTTGACAGACAGAGTAACGGACTGAACAAACAAAAGCAGCTCCTTCGGGGGTATCGCTACACGGATAATATTTAGTGTCACTTTAAACATCTACCTGATCCACAGAGTCTTCCACTTTTCTTACTACAAGCAAGAAATTAGTCAATTGATTTACTGGCAAGTGTCTAGGTAAACACTTATTGTGGAGACATAACACACAGCTGCTCTTACTAGATTCATCCTTTCAGTTTCTCCCTATATAATATGCACAGCCCATTTAGCCAAACATTAGAAAACTGTAAGTTATTCTATCATGCTTTTAAGTCACTTATTTTAAAATTTTGATATTTTAAAATTCATATAGGACAATAAGATTTTAAGCATTTGCAAAATTAATCATTCCAGAGATGTATGATATTTCAGTGCTTCATTAATGGCATTGTGTTTGCACTTTGCCAAATGTTGTGGTCAGTATGGCATCAGCAACTGGAACAACAGATTACTCATGCTTGCATTTTTATGTTAAGTATCATATGATATCTTTAGCCTAGGTCATGAAGAAATATTAACTTCTTTCAATGTTATCCTAGCATCAAACCCCTTGTTGCAGCTGTTCTAGCACAGGTGGCATCTGACAAATGGACTAAAACCTTAAGAAGGGACCTTTGAGGTTTCTCCTTACATCAAAGCTATGTGATCATGAAGTAGCAGAATCCCTTCAAAATAATGTGTGACGAACCGTTTTGCTATTCCAAGGAATGATTCATACCTCTTTAGCTAAAATTACATTAAACCTTTATTTTTTAAATAAAAATAAAAATAGTTGTATGCTTACCTGCTCTGTGCAATGGTTTTGCACAGAGCAGCCTGATCCTCTTCATCTTCAGGGAAGCCTGCTGGCACTGCAGGCTCCTCCTCTTAGGCGAGTGCTCCCATGAAAACCCAATTAACATGAATGACAAAAGGATCCTGCGTGGCTCTAAAACGTTGCACTATACTATTTTGTGATGTGATCTTTCTTGAATAAAAACAGTTTGGACGAAATTAATGCTCCTTGATATGGTGGCAAATTTCTACTTATTGCCCCGATGGAAAGTCGCTTTCCATGGGGGCATCTGTGCATGCTCTTGAGCCGCCCTGTCTGCGCCTATTGACACAGAGCAGGCGACTCTACCCCGCCCCCCACTCCCTCGTCACAGCATTTGATTGACAGCAGTGGGAGCAGCACAGAAGGTTTTTTGCAAATAGTAAAAAAGAAGTCTGCACTAGAGGTATAGAGTAGGCAGTTAGCAATGGGTCTACATACAAAACCCAACTGAAACATAAACACTAATATACTTATTATAACTATACAAACATATATATATATATATATATATATATATATATATATATATATATATATATATATATATATACAGTATCTCACAAAAGTGAATAGACCCCTCACATTTTTGTAAATATTTTATTATATATTTTCATGTGACAACACTGAAGAAATGACACTTTGCTACAATGTAAAGTAGTGAGTGTACAGCTTGTATAACAGTGTACATTTGCTGTCCCCTCAAAATAACTCAACACACAGCCATTAATGTCTAAACCGCTTGCAACAAAAGTGAGTATACCCCTAAGTGAAAATGTCCAAATTTGGCCCAAAGTGTCAATATTTTGTGTGGCCACCATTATTTTCCAGCACTGCCTTAACCCTCTTGGGCATGGAGTTCACCAGAGCTTCACAGGTTGCCACTGGAGTCCTCTTACACTCCTCCATGATAACATCACGGAGCTGGTGGATGTTAGAGACCTTGCTCTCCTCCACCTTCCGTTTGAAGATGCCCCACAGATTCTCAATACGGTTTAGGTCTGGAGACATGCTTGGCCAGTCCATCACATTTACCCTCAGCTTCTTTAGCGAGGCAGTGGTCGTCTTGGAGGTGTGTTTGGGGTCGGTATCATGTTGGAATACTGCCCTGCGTCCAGTCTCCGAAGAGAGGGGATCATGGTCTGCTTCAGTATGTCACAGTACATGTTGGCATTTATGGTTCCCTCAATGAACTGTAGCTCCCCAGTGCCGGCAGCACTCATGCAGCCCCAGAACATGAGACTCCCACCACCATGCTTGACTGTAGGCAAGACACACTTGTCTTTGTACTCCTCACCTGGTTGCTGCCACACACGCTTGACACCATCTGAACCAAATAAGTTTATCTTTGTCTCATCAGACCACAGGACATGGTTCCAGTAATCCATATCCTTAGTCTGCTTGTCTTCAGCAAACTGTTTGCAGGTTTTCTTGTGCAATCTTTAGAAGAGGCTTCCTTCTGGGATGATAGCCATGCAGATCAATTTGATGCAGTGTGTGGCATATGGACTGAGCACTGACAGGCTGACCCCCCACCCCTTCAACCTCTGCAGCAATGCTGGCAGCACTCATATGTCTATTTCCCAAAGACAATCTCTGGATATGACACCGAGCATGTGCACTCAACTTCTTTGGCCGACCATGGCCAAGCCTGTTCTGAGTGGAACCTGTCCTGTTAAACCGCTGTATGGTCTTGGCCACCATGCTGCAGCTCAGTTTCAGGGTCTTGGCAATCTTCTTATAGCCTAGGCCATCTTTATGTAGAGCAACAATTCTTTTTTTCAGATCCTCAGAGAGTTCTTTGCCATGAGGTGCCATGTTGAACTTTCAGTGACCAGTATGAGAGAGTGAGAGTGATAACACCAAATGTAACACACCTGCTTCCCATTCACACCTGAGACCTTGTAACACTAACGAGTCACACGACACCGGGAAGTGAAAATGGCTAATTGGGCCCAATTCTGACATTTTCACTTAGGGGTGTACTCACTTTTGTTGCAAGCAATTTAGACATTAATGGCTGTGTGTTGAGTTATTTTGAGGGTACAGCAAATTTACACTGTTATACAAGCTGTACACTCACTACTTTACATTGTAGCAAAGTGTAATTTCTTCAGTGTTGTCACATGAAAAGATATAATAAAATGTTCACAAAAATGTGAGGGGTGTACTCACTTCTGTGAGATACTGTGTATATATATATATATATATATATATATATATATATATATATATATATATATATACAAATTTTTATAGAGGCGTTTCGAGTGGCACGTCACGGCCCATATATCACTGCGGCATCGCAGTGCATTGCTGGCTGATGATTGGCCAAGCATACACTATGACCCGCATGCTGGGCCAATCACAGCACCGTCTGTACAGTATTTACAGTTAGCGTAGTGCGTCCTCTGCACAGTGTGCACCTAAAGCTACCTGAAGACAATTGCTGTTGTTCTGCTCCTAGTAATACCACAGGCAGGCAGTTACAGTATTTACAGTTAGTGCATTGTGTCCTCTGCACAGTGTGCACCTAAAGCTACCTGAAGACAGGCAGGCAGTTGATTCTGCTAGCTGCAGTATCAGTATATATATATATATACATCCCAGCTTTGTGCAGCTACATCTCACTGCAGACCATGTTGAGCCGCAACATGCGGAAGACTTGGTAGAGTAGATGACCAAGCCGTCCTCATCCTCCTCATCCTCGCTCACCCAGGCTCAGGGTACTTTGTCTGGCAAAGCAGCTGCCAACGCAGCCTCTTCCCTCGGCTCAATGGCATCAGTCACTCCTTCCCTAGCCCCACCATGTCCTCCTGAGGAGTCCCCCGAACTGTTTGACCACAGTGTTGGGTACATGCTCCATGAGGATGCCCAGCGTTTTGAAGGCTTCGATGATGGTACCCAGCTAGAGGAAGGCAGTAAGGTGAGCCCAGAGAGAGGGGGTGCCCAAGAAGGACAGCAATCTGGCAGTCATGTTCCCCCAGCTGCAGCATATTGCCAGCTTTTCTCCAGTGATGAGGAGGGAGGGGATAATGAGGTCACTGACTCCACGTGGGTGCCTGATAGGAGAGAGGAGGAGGAGGAGGAGGAGGCACATCACCAACGAGGCAGGATGCCCTCCAGGGGCCAGCTTAAGGGCAGCACACTGACTGCATCACACCACAGAGCTCCGCATGTGCAGGGCGCTGCTGTCTCTGCGTGTTATTCAAAAAGTTCTTTGGTGTGGGCCTTATTTGAGATGAGTGCATCAGATCCTATTGCTATTTGCAACATATGTCTCAAGCGTATCTCTCGTGGCCAAAACATCTCCCGCTTGGGCACCACATGCTTGACCAGAACTATGTTGACCTGCCATGCAGTTCGTTGGCAAGCGTACCTAAAAGACCCACACCAAAGAACAAAGAGGACCTCTCCTTGCTCCCCATCAGCTGGGATCTCCAACCCCACTATACCTTCAGTCCTCTCTGAGACCTGCACTGAGAGGAATGAAGGTGTAGAATAAGGTGTGTTACAGCCAATTACTTGGGGGCAATCTGCTATCGGTACACTGACGTCAGATTGTAGCAGGCAAATTTCCCTGCCCCAGCTGCTGCACCGCCGAAAGAAGTTCGCTCCCAGCCATCCACATGCCCAGTGGTTGAATGCTAGCTTGGCTAAATTGCTAGCACCTCAACTGCTGCCTTTTCAGTTGGTAGACTCTGCCCCCTTCCGGCTCTCTACCGGCATGGGGAAGGCAATATCTTGGCCTCGCTGGACAGGGCGGTAAGCGGTAAGGTGCATTCTACTGCTGACTCATGGTCCAGCAGGCATGGACAGGGACGTTACCTAAGTTTCACCGTGCACTGGGTGACTCTTCTGACAGCTGTGAAGAATGCAGGACAGGGTGCAGTAGTGTTGGAGGTTAGTCTGCCACCACGTCTCCAAAATACTACTAGTGGTGATTCTGCCACACCTCTCTCCTCCATCCCCTCCTCTTCTTCTTCCTCCATGGACTCTTCCTGTGCTGATTGGACACTGGCGTTCAAGGGGCTATGCAAGCACGCAAGCCAAAAGATGCCATGTGGTGCTTGAGCTGGTGTGCTTGGGGGACAGGAGACACACTGGGGCAGAGATTCTGTCAGCTCTGCAGGGGCAGGTTCAGATGTGGTTGATGCCATGCCAACTTAAGGCAGGTATGGTGGTTTGCGACAATGGCAGCAACCTCCTCTCTGCCCTCCGACAGGGACAAATGACCCATGTGCCCTGTTTGGCTCATGTCCTTAACTGGTGGTGCAGCGGTTCTTGGGCAGGTACCCGGCGTTACAGGATGTCCTGAGGCAGGCCAGGAAAGTCTATGTGCATTTCCGCAGGTCATATAATGCCAGTGCTCGGCTGGCTGACCTCCAAAAGGAATTTAACCTGCCCAAGAACCGCCTAATTTGTGACATGCCCACCAGGTGGAACTCAACGTTGGCCATGCTGCAGCGGCTGCACATGCAGCAGAGGGTCATCAATGAGTACCTGTGCGACTATGGCACCGGGACAGGGTCAGGGGAGCTTGTTTTTTTTCCTCACGCCAGTGGGCCATGATCAGGGATGCATGCACTGTCCTGTCACCATTTGAGGAGGCCACGAGGATGGTGAGCAGTGACAGTGCATGCATTAGTGACACTGTCCCCCTTGTCCAACTGTTGGAGCACACGCTGCGTGGAATAAAGGACAGGGCACTTGAGGCAGAACAGAGGCAGGAAGAGGATGACTTCCTTAGCTCTCAAAGCCCCCTTTATCCAGACAGTGTTCCTGCGTGACCGCCGATCACACAGGAAGAGGACGAGGAGGAGGAGGAGGAAGAGGAGGATTGTGTCAGCATGGAGGTGGAGCCTGGCACTCAGCATCAGCAGCAGTCTTTAAGGGATCATTTACAGTCCCAAGAAACCCATAGACTTGTACGTGGCTGGGAGGAGATGGCTGCGGATCATGTCGTCCTTAGTGACCTAGAGGACTCCGGACCGAATGCCTCAGTAAATCTACGCTGCATGGCCTTCCTGATCCTGCAAAGCCTGTGGAAGGATCCTCATATTCGTGATATCAAGGAGAGGGATCAATACTGGCTGGCAACCCTCCTTGATCCACGTTACAAGGGTAAGGTTGCGGACCTTATCTTGCTGTTGCAGAGGGAGCAGAGGATGAAACATCTTCGGGATGCCTTGCAGAAAGGTCTGTGCAACCTGTTCCCAGAGACTGGGAGGTTACAAACTCCTGTTCCTGGACAACTTGTTGCTGAGGCTTCGGTCAGTCAAAGACGGAGCGGTGGAGAAGGTGGCCATCTGATCAATGCGTTCAGACAATTTCAAGATCTAACTTGGACACCTTTCTCACCGAAAATCCTCTGGGTTACTGGATCTTAAGGATGGATCACTGGCCAGAGCTTGCACAGTATGCAATTGAGCTACTGGCCTGTCCGGCATCCAGCGTCTTTCGGAACGCACATTCAGTGCTGCTGGAGGTTTTGTAACCGATCACAGGGTGCGCCTGTCCACCGACTCGGTCGATCGACTGGCCTTCATAAAAATGAATCAGTCTTGGATCACCACCAGCTACCAAGCACCTGATGCTGATGTAACCGAATAATTTTTTTTGAAATGTCAGATCTCTTCAAGACTGCCCATGCTGATGCTGAGTGACTATCCTCTTCCTCCTCAATGATCATGCTGATAGCGTGTAAGAATATTTTTGGTTCTTGGCTAAGGCCCAATTTTTCAGCCCCTGTTTAACAGGGGCGTGTAATTACAATTTTTGATGCAATATTTTGTAAGAAGTGTTTGTTGCTGCACTCAACTAGAGTATTTGTGAGGGGTTGCAGTGTTGTGGCACCAGTGCCTAATTCACAATTTTTCAGTCCCTGTTTAACAGGGGCGTGTAATTACAATTTTTGATGCAATACTTTGCAGCAGGGCTTGTTCCTGTGCTCCAACTAGAGTATATGTGAGGGGTTGCAGTGTTGTGGCACCAGCACCAGTGCCTAAGGTCCAATTCTTCAGCCCCTGTTTAATAGGGGCGTCTAATTACAATTTTTGATGCAATACTTTGCAGCAGGGCTCGTTCCTGCGCTCCAACTAGAGTATCTGGGAGGGGTTGCAGTGTTGTGGCACCAGTGCCTAAGGCCCAATTTTTCAGCCCCTGTTTAACAGGGGCATGTAATTACAATTTTTGATGCAATATTTTACAGGAGGGCTCATTCCTGTGCTCCAACTAGAGTATCTGTGAGGGGTTGCAGTGTTGTGGCACCAGTGCCTAAGGCCCAATTTTTTTTTCTGTTCAACAGGGACATGTAATTACAATTCTTGATCTAATATTTCACAGCAGGGCCCATTCCAGCTCCCACCAAGAGTAACTGTGAGGACTTACAGTGTTGTGGCACCAGCACCACCACCACCAAAGGCCCAATTTTTCTGACCCTGTTCAACAGGGGCAGGTAATTACAATTCTTGATCTAATATTTCACAGCAGAGCCCGTTCCTGCGCCCACCAAGAGTAACTGTGAGGGCTTACAGTGTTGTAGCAACACCAAGACCTGAGACCCCAATTTCTGCAGAGTATATAGGGCAGGCCCCTACTTTCAAACATACAACTTACAAACGCCTCCTACTTGCAAACGGAAGGAGACAACAGAAAGTGAGATGAAATCTTTCCACTGATGCTTTATCACCAATCCTTGTTTCACTAAAAACTCCAAATTGTCAAGAAACATTTGTTATTGGGACAGAAAGTGAGGTAAAATCTTCTGAAGAGGTGCACAGACAGCAAAACAAATGTTACAGGGGTGATAACCCTTCCCCATGTTTTCCAAAAAGCTTAAAAATAGATTTTTTTGGCTGGAGCTACACTTTAAAAATGTACCAGTTCAAAATTACAAACAGATTCTACTTAACAACAAACCTGCAGTCCCTGTCTTGTTTGCACCGCCTGTATACTGCTGTTCAGAGGGCCTGGGGCCCCACGCCTTTCCTTTTTTTAATTTGGGTGCGGGGTTCCCCTTAATACCCACACAAGACCCAAAGAGCCTGGTAATGGACTGGGGGGGGGTTTCCCATGCCGTTTGTCTCACTGATTTTCATCCATATTACCGGGACCGGACATTACATTAAAGCCATAAGCAGTTTCAAATGACTTTTATTCCTTTAAAATGTCATTTTGTGCAGGGACTGTTCTAAGCACGGGAAACACGTGCCACTTTACAGGCATACTATAGACACCCCCAGGTAGATATTTAAAGGAATATTTCACTTTTTTTCACTTTAAGCATCATTAAAATCACTCCTCCCGAAAAAACGTCCGTTTTTAAAACTTTTTTTTGCATTGATACATGTCCCCTGGGGCAGGACCCGGGTCCCCAAACCCTTTTTTAGGACAATACCATGCAAATTAGCCTTTAAAATGAGCACTTTTGATTTCAAACGTTCGAGTCCCATAGACTTCAAAGGGGTTCTAACGTTCATGCGAATTTTCGGTCTATTCGCAGGTTCTGGTGCGAACCGAAACGGGGGGTGTTCAGCTCATCCCTCTGTGAATGTCCTCTTTGTCCTCATGCATGCTGTATGCTTTTACTGCTCCTTTTTTTCCTTCATGCATATTTACCTTCACTAACCTCCCCAGCATGCTGTCCTGGGCCTATACACATCTAGCCTAGTCACTTAACAATGTATTTTGTCAGCTCCATTGTAGGGCTTACCCTAAACACCCCCTAAAATGTGTCCAAATGTTATTGTTGTCCTTAAATTCAGGCAGAGTGCAAGAGGCTTTTTTTGGGGTGCCCAAACTCATTTGAAACCCTCCCCCCCAACCGCTAAGTCAGCCGATACCAATCTGCTGATTTTGCCAAACCCATACACACTATGCCTACCTCTTTTGTGGTCAGATTTATGGATGCATTCACCAAAGCATGTAGTGCAAGGGCCTGCCTGAATACTTTCAAATGGTACTGTTTCAAGTTTTGTTCTCCTATTATCTTGATAGGTAATTGCAGAATGTAAAAATGTGCTTCAATTTGGACAGTGTGTATTAGTATTTTTGTATTATGACACGTCTTACCTGTCCAGTGGGCTGCCAATAGTGTAAGGAGGGGCTGGCCAAAGTAACACACATTATTTATGCATTCAGCTCTCAATGAAGTGTAGACTATTAACTGTCCAAAACATCCCCCCCCTAAAATTTTTACAATGGGGCCATCAGAGGGGGGGGGGGGGGATCTGATAAGTGGACCTTATACTTTTGTCTTTAAATACTCCTTAAAATAAATGTTATACTTATGTTGGCCAAGAATGTTTGTGTCTAATCTGCTTGCCATGTTATGTGCAAAAGTACTAATTTTTATTTTTCTTGTTTGACTCCACAGTTTCCTTCAAACCCACAGGAATGGCAGACTGTGGCCTCCCAGTTTGCCCAGCGGTGGGAATTTCCACTGCGGAGAGGCCATAGATGGGAAGCAGGTCCGCAACTCAGGGTCATACTATTACAGATATAAGGGGTTTATTAGTATTGTGTTGTTGGCAGTGGTGTCAGCGACGTACGAGTTCCTGTATGTGAATGTGGGGAAAAATGGCCGGATGTCGGATGGTGGAGTCATTGCCCAGACAGGGTTTTTCAGACGGCTCCAGAATGGAAGCTTAGGCATGCCATCTCCAGAAGACAACGTGGCAGAACTCCTGTTGGTCTTTGTCGCGGATAAAGCTTTTGGCCTGGGTGACCATCTGATGCGGCCGTTCCCAATGAGGTCCCTCACCCCGGACCAGAGGGTTTTTAATTACCGGCTGGCCAGAGCCAGAAGAGTGGTGGAAAATGCCTTTGGAATAATGGCCAGCCGGTTCCGCCTATTCCTCACAGCGATCAACATGGCGGAATATAAAATAAATCATATTGTTCTTGCATGCTGCATACTACATAATTTCTTGAGGAAAAATGCATCAAACTATGTGGCCTCAATTGGGACTGAGGCCGGCTTTCCTGATCAAACAACCCTGACGGCTCTTAAAGCTGGCCGTCCTGGCTTGTCCCCCAAAGTGCCCACAAAGTTCGCCAAAAGTATGTAGAGTGCTTTACGGGTAGGGGGGCCATTGATATGCTAGACAATGTCTAAAACATGTTTAAATTTTTTTTTTTTTATAAACTGAACTTATATTTCATTTGATTTACTGCTTGTGTTTCTTTTAGCTGTCTCCTAGGTTCTCCAATGGCCATTTATTTTTGGCCATTTTCTTGAATAGTGCAAACGTAATTTATTTGATACATGAGGTGACAATCTCTTCTTCAGCTAACTATTATGATGTGGGTCTGCTACACACACACATTGTTTTTGTTGTTAATGTATGTAATGCATTAATGATAAATACAATCATCCTTTTCAGCTCCATGAATTAATTGCTTTGAGTCCCTAAAATGGCCTGATTGGGTCAAATTTTAGAGCACTGTGAGGGTTATTTACTAAAGGCAAATCCACTTTGCACTACAAGTGCACTTGAAAGTACACTAAAACTGCACTGAACGTGCACTTGTAGTGCAAAGTGGATTTGCCTTTAGTAAATACCCCCATTGTCACTGTAACTACACCAACTTACTCCAAAAACCGGTATTGAGCATTGAAAGAAGAAGCCACACATTGCTGAGTATAAAACATTTTACTCCGTGCACATTCACATGTGCGTTAGAAAAGGGTTTTTTAACAAACCAACATCTTTGGTGTATAAAATTTATGTTTGACAGTAGAAATAGCCTTTTTTGGTTAAACAGGCATGTTTAAAACCATAACATACACAACTCAGGAACTTACAAAGTTCAACTTTGATAAAGTGAAGGCCATATGAGACATTAGTATGTCAAAACTGTGTTGATTTTGCCTTCATCAGATGGGGTGATGTCACCCCTGTCAAAGTCAAATTTTGAAGATGCACACAAATTGGAAAAGAAAATGTGGATTTCCATCCTGATCCCATGCCTAATGTCAACATGTGCTAGCTCCCATCATGGGGATCAATGGATGTGTTTCGGGGGTGTGTTTGCGAGGAATGGGTTGCACCCACAAAACGCGTAGAATGATATCCCATGATGGGAGATAGCACATGTTGACACACTGGGGGTTATTTACTAAAGGAAAATCAACTTTGCACTACAAGTGCACTTGAAAGTAAAGTCGCTGTAGATCCAAGGGGGACATGCAAGAAAAATAAAAAACAGCATTTTACACATGATTGGATGATAAAATCATCAGAGCTTCCACTCATTTCAGATCTACCCCTTAGATTTAAAGCGACTGTACTTTCAACTGCACTTTCAGTGCACTTTCAAGTGCACTGAAAGTGCAAAATGGATTTGCCTTTCGTAAATAACCCCAATTGCGTGCATCTTCAAAATTTGGCTTTCAAATTACTTTAAAACTTTAGTAAAAATAAAAAAAAACAACGACAAACTGTTCAATTTTTGGGTGTTTTAGATTCTACCTAAAACATCAATGATGTTCTTCATTGTTTGTTGTACATCATTGATGTTTTCCTTGACCTTCTCTAAATCCTGATTGCACACCATTATCTCCCCGATGAGGATCTGTGCACTTGCACTGTTGAAATGAATTTCTTCTTCCACAACATCCACATCACCTAATAATAAAAAAACACACCATGTATTATAAATATGCAGGCATACATATATTACCTGAAGCTGTGGTCTCAGACACTGACCTGTTGTGGTCACTATTTCCCCCACTTCATGAACCTCTCCCTCCACATGGATTTCCCCTTCTTCGGGAAGTGTGGGGTTCCTGGCATCCTCAGATGCAGATGTCCTCATACTTTTCTCCCCTATGTGAATACAAAAAAGGTATACTTAGCACACAGATATATGAGGCAAGAAATAGGAAAATGAAACATTGCTTGGAAGTGACGTACAATTGTCTGTTTTGGCCGAGTTCCTGAAGACATGATTTTTTACCTTTCTTAAAGCTGGAAATACTTACCTTTTTTGGTAAAGTTTCACACATGGAGACACCCCTAGTATCCACTGGAGCACCTGCATAGGACACCCTAAAAAGGGTGTTCTGGTGTCCCACACTAGTGCTCCAGTGTTCAGATGTGTAAACAGCTGCTGAGTGTCCTCTCCTTACACTAAATCTAGTTTGCATTTCATTCTAGTTACAAACCCATCTAGACAACAATGTACTAAACTAACCTGCATCTGCCAAAAACATTATATCGGTGGGCGAACAAACAATGTTTACTACGAACGATTACTGTGCCCACGAACATGAAACTTGCCATTTTAAACTATACAACAGTAAAGAAAAGCACATGGAGCAGCATGCAAGTAATAATAATAAAAGGAACACACAACAAATACTTACTTTTTAGAAGCAGTTTCCTGATCATTCTGTACTGATCCTGCTGCCTTAATTTAAGGTCCCACCAGCGTTTCCTCAATTGCTCCTTGGATCATCGTACCTCAAAATTCCTCTGCAGACTTCTCACAACTTTAGTCATGATCTTGGCCTTTCTCACATTTGGGTTTCTGTACGGTCCATACTTCCCATCTTAGTCGGCCCTCTTCAAGATGTTCACCATCTCCACCATCTCCTACAAAAGACATATTTGAGGCCTTATGGGGCGTACACACGGTCGGACTTTTCGACTGGACTGGTTTGACGGACGCCGACGGACCAAATCCAGTGAACAATCCGATCATGTGTGGGCGTCACCGGACCTTCAGAGGACCTTTACAGTCGCAAATCTGACGGACTTTAGATTTGGAACATGCTTCAAATATTTATGTCGTAACTCCGCTGGACCCAGAAATCCGCTCATCTATATGCTAGTCCAACGGACAAAAACCGACGCTAGAGCAGCTATTGGCTACTGGCTATCAACTTCCTTATTTTAGTCCGGTGTACGTCATGACGTACAAATCCGTCAGACTTTGGTGTGATCGTGTGTAGGCAAGTCCGGTCGTTAGAAAGTCCGCCAAAAGCCCGTCGAAAGTCTGTTGAAAGTCTGTCAGACAGGCTGTCGGACTTTTGTAGCTGAAAAGTCAGACCGTGTGTACACGGCTTTAAATCTCCTCCTGGATCGGGACGTTTCTGGCTCCAGGCTTTCGTTGTCATTGCTGCCATTCCCACGCACCTGTTGTCTCTCCGCCATGTGCTCTCCCACTGCACCGAAAGAGAAGGGGAGGGGAATACACTAGAAAGAAGGTTGGGGGCGGAGTTTCACGCGTGCGCAGTGTATATAAAGCATAACACGTGAGCGTCGTAAGTACGATCTGTGAGCGGAGGGCAGAGTACCGTAGGCGCCGATCGTGCAAACAAAGGTACAATTTTAACTTGGGGCATCAGTGATTAGTGGCCTATACTGCTTGTAGATTGAGGCCTATATTGGGACAAGATTAGGAGAGTGAGTTTAGCCTGACATTAGGGTTCGTCTTGTGTTGTGTGTTGCAGATAAAATTAATAAATTTACCGATCCAGATTTCTTGCCTGTCAGAAACCATGAACCAGACCGAGACAGAAGTACAGTAAAATCACACTTGTTTATTAATAAAAATAAAAAGGTAAATAGAGTAAGTGTAGTCAAAGCATAGCCAGAGTCCAGTAACCGGATCGGGTAGTCAGCCAAGCCAGAGTTCAGTAACCAGATCGGGTAATCAGCCAAGCCAGAAGTCAGGGATCCAAGTAAAGGAACAGCAAGCAGAATAAGGAGCCAGAAGGGATGTCAGCAAAGCCAGTCTTTAAACAGGAACGCAGGAGATGGTTTCTTGTAATGTGACCAAGGTGAAGGCAGGAATGAAGTGAGCTGGAGATCTTTAAGTAGGTGAGACTGACTAGCAGATACACAACAGCTGGTTAACTGTGGAGAGAGATGAGAGCTGGCAATAAGCCTGACAGCTGAGCGGCCAGCTCAGAGAAGGAAGGGCTGAGCCAGCCCTGACATTGCCAAACTTTATTGATAAGTACAGAGAGCTGAGCTGTCTGTGGCAAGTAAAACACCTATATTATAACAACAAACTAAAGAGGAAGGCAGCGCTGGATCAACTGTTGGAATTGGTGATTCCCAGCGATTCCCACGGCAGACATCAACTATTTGAAGGCCAAAATTGGTGGCCTGAGGAGCACATATAATAGAGAGTGCAAAAAGGTCCAGGATTCCATGAGATCAGGAGCAGCAGCAGATGACATTTATGCCCCCCGGCTGCGTTTTTTGTCAGACCAGAGTGAACCCAGGCCATCAATATCTACACTTCTTTCCACACTTCCTTCCACATCAGATGAGGCTTCCGATGTGCAACCTGGGCCTTCCACCCAGGAAGATATAGAGGAGCCCAGCTTGAGCCAAATATAGCATTGTTCAACATATTTCTTGTCAAAAAATGAATGATGTTAACTAGATGTTATTATTGATCACTAATTTCTGATTTAACAAAGTGGTTTATATATCAATGGACAGTAGTAGCCAAAAATGATTGGGACAAGAAGGAAAAATTCTGGGGTTCAGAAGGATAGTCTTTTCTATTTGTTAACATTCAATTTGCAACAGTCATGAGCTCAAAATTGTGTGTGATTGATGACCAAAAAGCTAAAACTATGTACCATTTTCATACACAGGAAAGTCTCAGCCAGGAGGAGGCCATGGAAAGTCTCAGCCAGGAGGAGGCTGTGGAAAGTGGCAGCCAGGAGGTGGCCATGGGAAGTGGCAGCCATGAGGTTGCCATAGAAAGTAACAGCCAGGAAGTGGCCGTGCTCAGTAGCCTGACCGAATCCCAGGTTTCTCCCCTCCGCCTTCCAACAAAAAGGACCAGGAAGGCGAGGAAGATGGAGGAGTCAGCGACTACTTTAATTCAGCAGGCTACTGCGGTCCTCACAACCACCCCTAATGTCCACGAGGCCTTTGTGTGTATGAGGGCCAGTAAGATGTAATGAATGGAGGTAAGGCTCATCTGTGAGGAGGTAATATTTCAGGCCCTAAATAAGGGGGTGAGGGGCCAACTCACCAATAAAAGCCATGTCTGTGAGTTGGACCATATGACTCCTCCACCATCTCCAGCAACACCTCCAACAACACAGCCACAGCCTGGAAGGAAGCATGCAAGGAAGTTTTGAGAGTGATGGTCTGGGTTTGGTGTGGTCTGGCAAAAGACGCAGGCTGTGGTCAGACCACACCAAACCACTGGTGGCAATGACTGTAAAACAATTTAGATAATATATAAAGGGTAACGTAACGAAAGAGTAACACAAACATGAAAAATATAAAGTGCTCAATTTAAAGGCTCATATGTAAGTTATTGCCATAAAAAGTGTATGGGAACCCGGGTACTGCCCCAGAGGATATGTATCAATGCAAAATAAAGTTTTTAAAATTACCATTTTTTTAAGAGCAGTGATTTTAAGAATGCTTAAAGTGAAACAATAAAATGAAAAATTCCTTTAAATATCGTGCCAGGGGGGTCCCCTTTGTCTGCCTGTAAAGTAGCACATCTGTCTGATGTATTTTACAGTCCTGCAGCAAAATTACATTTCTAAAGGAATAAAATGTCATTTAAACTTGCTCGCGGCTGCAATGTAGTGCCGGCTCCCGTTATTCTAGATAAAAATCAAGGGAAAAAAACGGCATGGGTTCCCCCCCAGTCCATACTAGGCCCTTTGCATCTGGTACAGATATTAAGGGGAAATCCACGCCAAAATGAAAAAAAAAACAGCGTGGGGTCCCCCCAAAATCCATACCAGACCCGATTTTAAGGGGAACTCCACGCCAAAATAAAAAAAAATTGGCGGGGGTCCCCCCCAAAATCCATACCAGACCTTTATCCGAACATGCAGCATGGAGGCCAGGCCACATGCCCTCAACATGGGGAGGGTGCTCTGGGGGACAAGGGACTCATCCCCACAACCCTTGCCCGGTGGTTGTGGGGGTCTGCGGGTGGGGGGATTATCGGAATCTGGAAGCCCCCTTTAACAAGGGGGCCCCCAGATCCTAGCCCCCCCTATGTGAATGGGTATCGGGTACATTGTACCCCTACCCATTCACCAAAAAAAGTGTTAAAAAGTAAAAACCACAATAGCCCCCCCTATGTGAATGGGTATCGGGTACATTGTACCCCTACCCATTCACCAAAAAAAGTGTTAAAAAGTAAAAACTACAATAGCCCCCCTATGTGAATGGGTATCGGGTACATTTTACCCCTACCCATTCACCAAAAAAAGTGTTAAAAAGTAAAAACCACAATAGACAGTTTTTGACAAAAACAGAAAAAAAAAGTGTCCCGCGGTGTCCATCCATTGTCAATCATGCTGCCTGATGGATCCGAAAAATAGAAAGAAAAAACAAAAAAACTCTGCCTCCATGGGAGGGCTCCCGCCGACTGCTGTCTCTTGGCTGTGACAGCTGTTATAAGGGCAAGGGCGGGGCCACACGCTGACATAACCGGATGACCCCACCCCCTCTGATGGCACATGCCCTTGCCTATACAATAGCTGTCACATCGAAAAAACAGCGGGGTTTTTTTTTATTTTGTCGGGTCCATCGGGCGGCGTGATTGAAAATAGATGGACATTGCGGGACACTTTTTTTTTTTTTTATAGAGGAATTGTCAAAAACTGTCTTTTGTGGTTTTTACTTTTTGACACTTTTTTGGTGAATGGCGTCACTGGGGTTGGTGTCACCTGGTGCGGTAAAACATGGTGTCACCCCCCCATCATTTAAAGAATGGAGTACCCCTCACACCCAAATATACCCTCCTAGCACAATTCCCCTTTCTCCTTCCCTCATTCCCCCCTCAACAAAAATCCTCACCCCCATATGCCCCCTTCCAGTACAAATCCCCCCTCCCAGCACAAGTCATTACTCTCATATACCCCCTTTCAGCACAAATCCCCCTCCCAGTACAAGTCATCACCCTCATATAACCCCTTTCAGCAAAAATCCCCCCTCCCAGCACAAGTCATTATCCTCATATACCCCCTTTCAGCACAAATACCTCCTCTCAGCACAAATCTCCACCCCCATATACCCCTTCCAGTATTAAACCCCTTTTCTTGCACAAATTATCTTATTCCCCCACTCAAGCCAACCTCAGCACAAATCCTCTTATTTAACACCTCCCCGCCAAATCCTCCTTACAAGCACACCCCCCCCCCCCACCCCAATACAAAGACACTCACCTCCAGATTTTCCCATAAAAAACTCTTAATCCCTCCCAGCATAAATCCCCCTTCCTCTTATCGCACGAATCCTCTGATCCCTGCCCCCCAGCATAGACATACCGGTTACCAGTTGCGAGACCTCAGTGCCATGAGATCTCCTTCCCAGGCTCCTCCTCCTGTCCTGTCAGAAGATACACCAAAGCATAGGAGGAACCTGCAGGAAACGTCCCTTGGTACTCTGACACTGCTGACATGCAGTCGGCTGGGACAGATACCAGCTGCTAAAGTGTTGCAAATCACTGCACTGGAGACCCACAGGAGATGTCGGCAAATGCTCTGTGCTAGTTATCGGAGACACTGTAGCAGCCCACTGGCACTCCCCTTCATGCTTGCACACTTTGTCCTAGACTGGAGCCCCTCTCGCCCCCGCCTAGTCCCAGCCCCTGGTGTCACCCCTCTGGCAGGTGTCACCCGGGTGCGACCTGCACCCCCCGCAGCCCCATAACAATGACACTGCACATGGGGGGCCGGGATCTGGGGGCCCCCTTGTTAAAGGTGGATTTCAGATTCTGATATGCCACCCGCCCGCAGACCCCCACAACCACCCGACAAGGGTTGTGGGGATGAGGCCCTTGTCCCCATCAACATGGGGACAAGGTGCTTGAGGGCAAGCGGCCTGGTATGGTTCATTCCCGCTCTTTCCTGGCCTGCCAGGCTGCTTGCTCAGATAAGGGTCTGGTATAGATTTTGGGGGGACCCCAAGCCAATTTTTAAAAAAATGTTAGCAGGGAGTTCCCCTTAAAATCTATGCCAGACTCAAAGGGCCTGGTATGGATTTTGGGGGGCACCCCACACTTTTTTTTGCGTGGAGCTCCCCTTAAAATCTATACCAGACCCAAAGGGACTGGTATGGACTGGGGGGGACCCATGCTGTTTTTTTTTCTTAATTCTGTCATAGGGTTCCCCTTAACCACTTCAATACACTGTATTGTATACTGTACACTGACTGCACTATATATATATATATATATATATATATATATATATATATATATATATATATATATATATATATATATATATATATTAGACTGCCTGCACTGTATGTATATATCTACTACACTGCCTGCACTGTACATATATTCTACACTGACTGCAGATATATATATATATAACTCTGGATATCTACACTGAATGCAGAGTATATATATATATATATATATATATATATATATATTAGACTGCCTGCAATGTATATATAGTATACACTACACTGACTACACTGTGTGCATATCTATATCTATATATCTATGTCTATATCTATATATATATATATATATATATATATATATATATATATATATATATATATATATATATAGATATATATAGATATCTATAGATATCTATATCTAGATATCTATATATATATCTATCTCTACAGAGATAGATATATATATATATATTAAACTGCCTGCATGCTACTAACTAACCTGCCTCTAGCTAACGTTCTCTCAATCATTACACTATATACAGCTGCCATGTAAGCAGCCTTATATAGTGTGGGACGTGGACTTAGCCCTCTGAGCCATGATTAGCTAAAGGCACCCTGCCTTTGGCCAATCCTGACTTTCACAGCAGAGCACGCTCTGATTGGGCAATCATCAGACATCAATGCAGTGCAATCTCGCAGTGCATTATGGGGCATTCCACGGTGCTCAAATTTGCCGCGAACGCCCCATAATGTTCAGTATTCGTCAACATTGGGCGAACATTGGGACCATCCCTAATGTATGGTAGATCAGCAGGTGTTTTTCTATACTTGCAAGGTAAAAAGGGTAAAAAAAAGGGTTAAGAAAAAGTAAAAAAGAGAAAATTATGCAAGGCAATTGTGCATTTATTAAAATCTCCTGACATATATCATCTTGATATTATGTATAGGTTTTATGAACATGCAATTTATTATACTCTGTACTCAATACTCAATTCAGTATTGGTAAATGATCATCTATGTATTATTTAAAAGCTGTGGAACTGGTTTTTATATGCTTTTGCTACATTTATAGCATAACATATAAACTTGACAAAGGTTGCTAGACAGTTGGAATATTGCTGTGTTGTCCTTTGTTGTATTAAGACAGGCCTGTAAAGTTTTATTGCCCATTATCCAAAAGGAGTGTCTGTACTTTTTAATCTGCTATGCATGGACTGGGAAATGCATGACTAGTAAACTGAAGCTTACAACAAACACCTGCAATGCAGTGAACTACACTAATGAAGGCTAATATTTATGTAATTTTTTCTTTCAAAACTATAAGAAAAACAATAAAGAGGACACTGCTTTTTGTAGCAGTGTTGTAGTATTAGCTGTTTTCTGACTCAATGGTGCATGACTAGGTGAAGAAAAAAAACCAAATTATTTTATGAAGCAGCCAGCTAAAAAATTCTGTAACAAAGTGCAGCCTGAAACACTGGTAGTATATAACAGGAACCTCAATGTCCTTTTTCGGAATGAGCACCCGCAGTGTCAGGAATTGTGGGGCCACCAAGTACACAAATACGCAAATTTCTTGTTCTGGAGCCTACTGCATACTAGGTTGCACTATTGACAGATTACTATGACTGGTGGCCCACTGGCCAAAAGTGCGACACAGGAGGTAGGATGGGTAGGGGCTAGGGTCTTAATCCAGGGAACTGGGCTGAGATTTGTATAACAGAGCAGGGACAGAGAGGTATTGCAGGACCTGATCTAGATATGTTTGCTATGTGTTGACAGTACTGGACTAGAGTTTGTTCTACACTTCAGGTTCCTTTTAATACTCTAACTGCTTAAAGCCTGCATGAAAAGAATAAAAGTACCATGATGAAAAAAACACCAAGTAGACACACTTGCGATAATATCTGTGCTGTATAAGAAACAAAAACATTTTACTAACAACTTTTTAATGGATTTCAGTTATCAGCCTGTCTGAGGAAAGAAAGATTCTTTCTCACATAGTTTGTGTTGCCTAACCAATCAAATTCTTTTTTTTTTTCTTACTTATTGTGTAGTCTGAATTAGTAAATTGAAAAAAGAAATTGATCACAAACTACACAGACTGTCAGGTTGATTTACCAAAGGCAAATATACTGTTCACTTTGCTATTGAAGTTGCACTTTGTAAGAGAATTTTCCCCAGAGCTTAGTAAATGTGGTGAAACTTCACATTTGAAAGAATGCCCAGTCATATGTAAGGAAAATATAAAAACAGCATTTTTTGTTTGCACATGATTGGATAATGGAAGTTAGTAGAACATCGCATTCACTAAGCTAAGAGAAAATTTCTCTTGCAGAATGCAACTGCATTTGCAAAGAGAACGGTCTATTTGTCTTTAGTAAATCAATCCCTGTGAGTCTATTGTTCCTTAAAGAGGTTGTAAACTCTGCAAAAACAGAAAAAGACCTGTAAGCCAAAGGCATAATAAACTAGTATGCATCGCACACTAGCTCATTATGAAATACTTACCCTAGAACGAAGTTGTTCCAGTGACGCCCGCACACCGCTTACCTATAGGTAAATGTCAGCAGAGGAAGTTAACTTCCTCGTTAGGATGCATTGATAAATGAGTTCCATTTTACATAGTATGGAAGTTTTATGTTGTACAAAAAAAAAAAAGTGCTGTCCCAAGTCTGCGCTGTTACTCCCAGACACTGTCACTTCATGGTGTCTCCTGCCCTCTTATTCTTTATTTACTCTACGTGTGAAAAAAAAAACTGTGTTGGTTATATTTTGCCAAATGAATCAAATTTATTGCAATTTTAATAGGTTAATAAATAGTGTTCATTTGAAGAGTATAATGATGACACTGGGCAAGCCAGATCAGAAAGAGTAAGAATATGTATTCAGCTTCTCTGGAAGCCTTGTTGCAGGTAAAAATACTGGCCTCTTTCCTATTAACACCATTGGCAATTAGTCCCATTTTATTTATTTTTTTATTATTATTTTAGGTGACAACTCATTTAACAATGTCAGGGGCTGCAACATTTGGCCAAAGAAAGAACTGAAAATCACAATATACAGTTCTTAAAAAAATGGTTTAAAAGTAAACTAGTAGAACAGGGTCTAGAAAGGTGGTCCCATTTTATCCAGCCAATACTGCAAAAATCCTGGACAGGTGGAGACCCAGGTGTAACCTCATAAAGTGTCTGAAGAAACTGAGCCAATTATGTGGCCAGGCAATTGTTTGGCGTATAATAGCTATGTAATTTATTATTGTGCATTATTTATTTGCAAAGTAGGTGTTTGCCTGTAAGGTGAAAAGGGGCCACTGATGGTGAGAGGTGCTGGATTGCAAGGAACCCCAGGACCAAAAACATGACTTGTGGTGAAGTGTGGACTAATGCTGCTTTTCCACAAAAAAGCAGCTAACTAATATTGGAGGGGCTGCTTTTGAAATGAGCAAGTCTGGCTTGTTTGAAGGAAAGAGTTGCAATTGATAGTGTGTTGTGCGAATAGTGTGCATGCACTAGCACCAAATCTAAAACAAATGGCAATTCTTCATGATGAATGTGAGCCTGGTTTTGTTTACTGACTTAATTAGTTGAGCTGTTGGGCTGAGATTATAATGAGATTTTGAACCTCTCTTTCAAAGGTAAGAACCAGTGGAGTTTAGGGGAAAATTTATTTAACTTATGTGGTAACCACTAAAACGTATTTTTAAGTAACACAATGATTGTGCTTTGTGTTAATGAATGGTAACCTTTAAAACGCTATCACCATTATTACTCTAATCTCTTATTACATATATAAACAACAACTAAAGGCACAGATATGTTGGAAATGCATGAAAAAGGAGCTCTGTTTGTAGGTCCGTGATGGCTGTTTCTGTCACTTGGCCCTCACAGACAGCTAGGCATCAGACTTTACATACAGGTTCCAGAACACCATGAATTCTTTGCACAACCAGATACTGTCCTGGGCACGGATGGCGACCTGAGGCCTGAATATTCTATTCTCCCTTACACTGTTAACCCCTCTTCCCTGGGAGTACTCTCAGCCTTGATCCAAACATATACTTTCAGGAGCCAGGCAGCCAGGTTTGCACCAGTAAGCACACCTCTCACAACATTCCTCATGCATTCCTCAGGCATTGGCTGTAATAGACACTGTAATAGACACTTCACATAAGGGCTCATAGAAGTACTTGCTTAAGATAGGTAACGAAACATATTAGTCCAGATATTGGCAAAGACATAGTCCAAATATTGGCTTGAATTAAATTACATACGGCTGTCAGAAGGAATGAGGAGCCCTATGGCTCATTCCGAATAGAGCTGAGTCCTTCTCCTACTATCCCAATTCAATCCCTTATGATGGTGCACTACATTCAGTGGAGGGCAGAGTCAGGAAAAAAATCAAATTTTCTCCCTCAGATAGTTCTATGCTTGGGACCCCTAGCAGCCTATCCCTCAAAGGGGAGAGCACAAGCACCCTCAGCAGGCTTTTCTCCTAAACCTCTTTCCCGGGTAGAAGACCTAGATCCCCAGCTCCACCCACCTTAAATAGGGTTACCTATAATTACTCCACCAGAAAGCAGAGAAAACTTTTAAAGGGGACTCCTGCCTGACATGTGTGTGTAAAAACCAAATCCATAAGAATAATGAAACTTAAATTATATGATGTAAGTGCCTTATTTCAACATTAATTCTCAAAGCATGGACTTACAAAAACAAGCCAGAGGATCTGTTACTCAAGCTAATTGGAGACATCTTAGATGACACACTGAGCTGTCCCCTCCCTGGGAGAGCGGCAGCAAGAGAAGTCAGAACCTTTTGGGCAGGGGTATTCGAACAGCTGAATGTTCATCTTGAATTGGCTGTCCCTATGACGCCTGAACTAGCCTTACTGGGTATACATGACGATAACCAAAGATCGCATCATAATAAATTGCTGATATCATATCTGCTTTTTTATGCTAAAAAGGAAATATTGTGCAAATGGACCTCCTCTGCCCCTCCAGCTGTAGCCACATGGGAAAATAAAGTTAATGCTGCCCTTCCGTTATATAACTTGAGGTACATTAGTCGTGGGTGCCCCTGGAAATTCGACAAAGTATGGTTACGATGGACAACAATTTAATCAACGGGATACAGTAATCCGAGACCTGTCTGTATCCCTTCTATGTCTTTTTTTTTTTTTTTTCTTTATTCTCTTCTCCCCTTTCTTCTGTCCCCCCTTCTTTGCTGGTCCCCCCCCCCTCTCCCCTTTCTTCTCTCCTTCCCCCCTCATTATGGGATCATACTCCTGATCACAGGATTGAGAAATGTACTACTTCCTGTATTGGAACACGGTCCACACTGTTGGATATATATATATTTGTGTACTATGTGAAACGCTTATACAATCGTTATAAATTGTACCCCTGTAACACACTGAATGTGATTATGGTATAATGTATGTACCCTTTCCTTCAATAAAGCACTCCTGATTGTTAAAAAAAGAGGAGTCAGAACAGTTCTGTGTACACAGTGCACTCAAATATTTTATTTGTGCCAGTGCCAAATAGTCATGCCTTTGTGTGCTCTAGTGACATGTAAAGGTATACACGTTTGTGTGAAGTTACTCAGAGCTATGAATTATGTCAACTAGCCTTAGAGTTTGACACGCAGATAAATATTTTAGTCTGTACAACAGTTTTCATAATTGATAATTTCCTTCTTATGACTTGTAAAATGTAATTGAATTCTGCCTCTTGTAATGGAAAGCCATTTGTTTCCAAAGCTCTACTTCCTGTTTATTTTATTAAATGTGAAAGCCGGAACAGCTACAAATAGAAACAGAAGTCAAAGTCTAAGCACCACATTTTGCAATAATCGTCACAAATTTTTTTTGGCTTTGCAGAGCAGGACCTAATACAACCAGATTTATTTGATAAAACACTGCAAAGAACAACGGTGCTATGCAAAGCATAAACAAATAATTTCAGAGCAGTCAGAGAACTGATTGGTTGGTACACGCTACATTATTTCAAAGCCCAAGAGCCTAACACACAACCCAAGGTCCACATGCTGCCTGTTGGCTCTCCGCGTGTAGCCCACCATGTCATTGGCTGGGTCTGCCACCTGTTGGGCACCTGTGGAAACTTTGAAACACTGTGTTTCAGCTACCGGCAATAAAATAAAGACAGTACTGTCATGTTAGGCAATCTCTGTCCAACAGTACGAAAGAGCAGCACTTTCGTATTTGTATTGAATAACTATAACTATGAATAATAATTACTGCTTGTCAAGAAAAGGCAGAGCATTTGCACATCACTCTCTGACAGACTCTCTCTCCTACTCCTATAGTCTTGGTCTCACTGGGGAGAGAGAGCAGGGACAATTCCACTGAAAACAAATGAGAATAAGGGGAGGGGACACTGGCACTGACCATCATCATCATTATGGGAGTTAAAACTCTGCACTGACCACTAAAGGTGTGATACATTCTAATGTGACATGCTCTTTCTCATGCCATTCAGCCTAGAAGAACTATCATCCCACCGCACAATGAAGATGGTCAATTTCCTAGATTCTGTCAGGCAGATCGAGTGCATGCGTATATTACAGCCTGTCGCCAAATACTCAGGACAATGCACATACTCAAGGTAATGTGCCCTAGAGTGAATAAGCATGCATGTCTGACACTGGGCATCAATCATTCTATTTAAAATACAGCACACTGAGGAGAAGTTACATGGTCATCAGCTCCCGTGACTCATGACCTGACATGCATTCTGCTAATCTGTATTTTGACTCTGCTTGCCTCCTGATTTCATGATAACTTGTCTCCTGTTACTGGCTATCAGGTACCAAAGTGCTGGAGGCCAATGGAGACAGAGTTTCCCTTGCAGCTAAGTTCCAGACTCCTCTGGAGGTGAGACAGGAGGAGTCAGGCCCAAAGTAGCACAGGTCGTCTTCAGAGTTGCTTGCAGAAAAGGCTCAGGAACACCGCTGATGTGCTGCGGGGCTGCTGCAGGCAGGTGGCACCTGTGAGATGTAGCAGGTAACCAGGGTCACTGAGACAGAGGGTAGTCAGTTCAAGCCAAGGTTCGGTGCCAGGTGGGTGGCAGAAGAGACAAGGTCAGGTGGGAGCCGAGGTCAAGACAGGTAGCAGGCAGAGGAGATCCGTTAAACAAGCCGAGGTCAAGGTCAGGAGGTGGGCAGGAGACAGGTCTGGAACAAGCTGGTAGTGTTAATTTTGGCAGCAAATTTCGATTTAGTTTTAGTCTTAGGGCTAAAATGGAATTTTAGTTTTAGTCCCATTTTAGTCTTCTGCAATTGTTTTAGTTTTAGTCGTATTTAGTCGACTAAATCTCTAGTACATTTTAGTTGACTAAAATGTCCTACGTTTTAGTCGACTAAAATCTCCAGTACATTTTAGTCGTCTAAAATCTATAATGGGTGTAAATAATTGTAATGCATTAGTTAACATTTCTCTACAATTTCCAAACTCATTATATACTGCTGGAGTGAAAAATCTAATATGTTATTATTTATGGTATTGAGGTATAACTATGCACTACAGACCAGTGTTAATTTTGAAGTCAAATTTCAGTTTAGTTTTAGTCTTAGTCTTTTGACTAAAATGGCATCTTAGTCCCATTTTAGTCTTCTGACTAAAATGACATTTTAGTTTTAGTCGTATTTTAGTCATCTCAGTTGTTTTAGTTTTAGTCAACTAAAATAATATTCATTTAGTCGACTAAAATGTTTTAGTCATTTTAGTTGACGAAATTAACACTGCAAGCTGGGTTGGTAATCAAGAATCACAGGAAACAGGAAACACGGGAACGTTGGTAATAGCTGAAGATTAAACAGCACTTCAGCCAGGGGCTGGCTTCCTTATAAAGGCCCATGTGACCTGCTGATGGAGATGCTGGGTCCTAGAGCCCTTCTCCTGCCCTGACAGATGCTGGGTCCTAGAGTCCTCCTGCTATTGGTGCACATCAGGAAGCTTATGGGATAGTTCCCCCCTCCCTTTTCCTTTTTATTTTTACTTACTTTTCTCATATACAAATTTCTTATCTTTAAGTCCTTGAGAGGACCCCTGGACTTTATCTTTATTTTTATATGCAAATATAGGTCAATCTCAGGTATCGTATATTTGTTGTATGATGATTCTTGAAATACCACTTGTTTGGTGTACTTTCTAGGCTTTGATTATAGGGAGTACCATGGCTCGTTATGTCCCTACAGATGGTGAGGGTACCAGGACATCCTCACCTGGTTATCTTTCCTTTTTATTTGTAATTACTGTCTAAACCATATGAGAGGTCTACTTATCTGATATATTTGTTATCATTTTCAAATTACTTTCTGCCACTGGCCGTGGCATCTGTTCGCTGTTTTGAGAGTTTATCTTTATTCAATAAAATTATTGTGAAAGAAAGCTAAAATTTTACTGCTGTCACCACAATAGGAGGTGAATAAAAAAGGAGGGCATTTCTCTTCCACTGGCAAGTTTTTGAAAATGTCCTCTCACTTTGAAAAGGCTTCTAGGCCTCTTGTGTCTGGGGACAAGAAAAGAAGGTAAATCTCACTAACTAAAAATATATACATTTACAGTATTTTTGTAATCATCTGCAGCTATATTCCATAGAACATATGCATTTCTGTCCGGGTGTGCCTATACATGAACACTTAAATCATATGTTGAATAGTTAATGTGACAATTTATTGGCTTGCTCCATCATTCTTTGTCTCTTCAGGGTACAGATTTGTTCAAGATTAGATCTGTTTGTCTACTTCTTGGCAGCATATGTATTTATTTTTACACGTTACCTACTCAGTTTCCCAGTAAATGCACATTTAAGAACCTTGGAGTAATTTATAGAGTTGGACTTCTTTGGCTACAGGACAAGGCATGAGCTGTTGAAAAATGAGAACATCTGCCTGCCGGACTGCAGACATGATACAATCGTCATTCTTTCTTCCTCTGCAAGTTCTACTGAGACAATGAGACTTAGTAACATCTATTGTTGCAAGTGACATTTCCCACAAGAGCTCCACCTCTGATATGCTAATACACTCAACAGCTAGAAGAGGACAGACCTGATTTTAGTCAGTACTGTGTGAGAACATACTGTATTCATTTTTTGTTTCTTCATGGAAATGACGTGAAAGACCATGGTGACCATCTGGCCACTGGGCATTGTTTGTGGCTCACAAAATGTATCAAAGATATGGCAGAGGTCTTTTAAGATAAGTTTAATGTATTACATGGCATCTCTGTAACGCCACAACACTGTACCTTTTTGATTTCCTAAACTAAAAATATATAGTACAGTATACAATTCACATCACTTGTCTGTAATCTACTGTATATGCTTATGTAGCAATGGCCCTGACCCCTAGAGGCCTAATGGTGACCTCCAGAGTCAGGGAGAGCTGACATCCTTCTTTGTAGAGTGGGTTACTAGACATAGTGGGTGTAATGCAGGATGGAATAATTGGGTGCCAGTCACTTTTTGAATGCAAACAAAAGAGATATATATGTATTTTTTTAAATATTCTTTATTTATTCGAAAGGAGGCAGGTAATCCAATATCATATCACTTTCCATATACACATTTGCTTTTAACTACCATACATTTTGTGCCAACTTAATAATCCATAATTACATAAGCATGTATATATACGTCTTCATTTACTTATACTTATATGTGTATAGCCACTCAAAAGAAGAAAGGAATCCTCCCTTTCTTTTTATATTTTACCAAAAACAAAAACCTACAAAAGTAAATAAATCAGTAAACCCACAAACCCAAAAAACAAAGACAAATCAAGAACGAAAGAAGCAAAAAAAAAAAAAAAAAAAGGGGTGAGGGGTCATCCTCTGTTCCCCGAGGAGACGGGCGTACAAGGTGAAAACACACCAACATAGGGCTCATCATTCCCCAGACGCACTCCCCATTAGTCTCCTCCCCTCTTCTGAGTATACAAATTGACCCCAGTCTGCCCATGTTCTAGTGTATTGCTTTTTTCTGTCTTGTGCTGACATTACAAGATCCTCCATAATCCCGATGTTCCTTACCCTATTTAGCCACTGAGCAATGGAAGGAGGTTTGGGATCCCTCCAGCTAAGAGTAATACAGGCTTTAGCTGCATTGACCATGTGACATAACACAGATTTTTTATATGCCTGCCGGGGAATTTGTGAACAATGAAGCAGAAAAAATGCGGGGTCGTCTGATATTGGAAAAACTGTAAACTTTTGAGATATCCTCTGAACCTCCAGCCAGTATTGTCTAATCTTAGGACAGGACCAAAATATGTGAAATAGTGTCCCCCGATCCTCTCTACATCTCCAACAATGGTCTGAGGCCTCTGGAGAAAATTTACTTAGCCTTGCCGGGGTGTAGTACCATCGTGTCAGTAATTTATAATTAGATTCCTGAATCCGTGTGCATATTGATGAGTTCCACGAAAGATAGATAATATTCTGTCGTTGGGCTGGGCTAAAGGTCCTATCCCATTTACCAAAGCCTGGCATCACAAAATCTTCTGAGGGCATGCTAAGCAAGGCATATATCTTTGAAATCGTCCGAGGGAGGGGTTCGTTTCCATCACAATATCACTCAAATAAAGTTAATTGACGCTGAAAGTTTATCGGTGGTCCCAGAGACCTAAGAAAATGACGTAGCTGCAACGCCTGCCAAAGATTTATTTCATACTGGCTCCCCGGTTGCGTCAATGTGGCCACCGTGGGCCAATTCTCGTGATCCAAAAAGTGCGATGCCTGAAAATAGCCCCTCTCTATTAAATTCTTAAACGCCCCTAATTCCATACCTGGGGGGAAACTAGGGTTTCCCAATATTGGGAACAAGGCTGATTGTGTCGTGGAAAATTTAGGGTTCCGACAGAGCCCAGATCCCATTCTCAGTGTAGGGCCTATAATAGGATGTGTTTTAAGAGGGACGGGTAGGGCTGCATAGCACCAAGGTGCTCTACCCAAAGGTATCGGGCTAGATTGTTGTTCTATGTCTATCCAAAGTTTGAATCACCTATGTCTGCTCCAATCGATCATCCTGCCCAGATGGGCTGCTTGATAATATTTAAATGCGTCTGGGGCAGCTACACCGCCAAAGCACTTGGGTAGCGTCAAAAGACATCTACTATTCGCCCATATAAATTTAGTAAAAAGAGTGCGAATTTGACGAAAAAAAACTGCCGGTATAACGATAGGTAATGCCTGAAAAAGGTACATGAATTTTGGCTTGATACTCATTTTGATAATATCTACTATTATATATATATATAATAGTCCGCTGCGCTACTTAATAACCATGAAAGAAATATATATAAATGAGTGGAAATGCTGCAAAACCTAAAAAGTGTTCACAACTACACAATTAAACAGAATTAAAGTACCGTATACAGTGATCTTGCGCAAAACCTTCAGTATCTAAATAATAACAAACAGTATATCAAAAATAAATGTGAAGGATTGATAAATTAAAGAAAATAAAGTCCATTCATATGATTTATCCAGTGATCCAAGTAAGTAAATAGTGAAAAGAGTAGTCTATTAGTGGTTTTTCAGATGACATAGCCGCTATCACCAACACCTCTGTACCCACAGAACTCTCACCTCATAGGCATATAACATAAGCCTTGGATGTTAATCAAAAAAGAGGAGATCAACACGCTTTAAATCCACATCTACGGCTTCCCACAAAGGATTCCTCCTCACATACAGGATGTTCCATTCAGCAAAGTAAACATGCAAGGTGCATTATCACTTAAAACCATTTATTATACTAAAAAATGCCTGCTTACTCAGCTAAAATAAAGATGCACTTTAAAAGAAACAAATATCGGTGTTCATGCTGCCTCTCACGTCACTTCCGGTCTGCGATGTGCTCTAGCACGCCCTACGCGTTAAGTCACGTCACTTGATTTCCTCAGGAGACTTATTGTCTCTTAACAAGAACTGGGGGAGAGAGGGTTAGGGCCTGAACACCCTTAGGCAGATGCAATAGCAATTGGCAGACTCTGAGACAAAATAGGCAGACAGTTATACAGGTTGAGGGCCTTTTAGCTGGTTGCAGCACTGTATTTGTAGAACTGCACCTCCTCCTATGGCAACTGAATTTGTAGTTTGACTTCAACACAGATCTGTACACATACCAAACTTGGTACCCCCGTTGTGTAGGACCTGTCCTCCATCTCACAGCCTCAGTCTTCTCACCAAACCTTCAGATCCCAGCCACCCACTGGATCCCTTGAGCACCAAGTGCACACAAGCTACCTGCTTGGTCCCTGGCTTGGCTCCCAGCTAACCCACTAAATCCTCTTCAAGTGTCACCCACGCTTACCCGCTGGGTCCCTGACTTGAACGCTGAAGCTTTTCAAACTTGTTTACTGTCTCTGCCTAGTGAAAAAGTCTGCTCTGGTACTTCTTCAGACTTTACAAACCTGGCCTCTGATAACAGGAGTAGTTGCCCCTTACTGGCAATGGTGTCCCCTTTATCTTTAACCTCTGTTTTTTTACTTGCCTCTGGTAACAGGAGGGGTCGCCCCATGTGGCAACTGCTTCTCCTTCATCTCTGACAACACTCGGTTCACCGTCCGGCTGAACCTCTGCAACGATCAGGCTCCCCTTGGGCTGAGCCTCTACACACGTGGCTAGGCCTCAGGCTTAGGCCTAACCTTCAGCTGCTGCTTCACATACAGCCCCCATCCCCTGACTCCTTCCCCTTAAATAGATTCTCCCAGCATGCTCAGCCACAAATATGATTGGCTGAGAAGTTATGTCTATTCACAACCTGAACTCACTGTAGTCTTGTCATTCTAATGCTAAAGGCAGCAGGGCCACCTATTGACAGAAGAGAGAAATGCACCAGATTCAGGCTTAGGGCAAAAAATCAGTGAATACAACTACCAATTAGCCAAGTTAATTACCACCTAGCATAGCTAATACCAGGGCGCTACACTTATAATTTTATACATTATATGTATATATATTTTTTATATTGTAATATAAATTTGAATAGCTTATGAGTAAAGGCTTAAATAATTTAAGTATTAAGATTGTTATTTGCAATAAGGACAGCTGTTCTCAACAATGCGAGCCGATGACACTAGAAAACAGACAAAGGTCTTAGAGCCTATCCACACCTTGGCGATCTGTTGAGGTGTGTTACACACTTGCATTAATGCATCAATTCATGTGTTAAAGAAGCCCAGTGGAAGTGGGCTGCTGAGGGGGAAAGGGACAGTTCAAACCTTCTTTTGTTAACCATTCTAAGCCTACTCTAAAGTTATTCAAGGGGTGCATGTTGGTTCTGGCATATGTCACAGAATCCTGGGTCTGTGTTGTACTATGGGGTATGACGTAACACTACTACAAAGGGTTAAGAGCCGGTTCACACAGGGGCGACTTGTCAGGCGACCTAGCCGCCTGACAAGTCGTCTCCCGTTCTGTACAATGGAACCGTTCTACCACTTAGAAGAAAGGTTCCGGTACTACTTTGGGGGCGACTTGCATAGACTTCTATACAGAAGTCGTCTTGCAAGTCGCCCCGGCAGTCGTGTGCAGGTCGCCTCGGTGAGGCGACCTGCAAGTCGTGCCGCCTCTGGTGTGAATCGAGGCTGACTCATCAGGACAAGGAAGAGGAGTCTAGTTGTTATGGGTAACCAAAAAAGGAACAAGCTTCAACACCCAATTGTTAAGCATGGTACCTGGTAAGGTGACCATTCCTCTGGTAGCGAGGGGGTCAGTGTTCTGGCTCCCTCCCCTAGCAGTCTGTCTACCATGGTAACCAGGAGCAGACCAGCATTATGGAGATCTATGGCCTGGTCACATGGAATGGGAAGGACAGAGGTAAGTGAGTGGAGTGGGTGCAGGCTCAGCATGTCCCTTCTAATGCAAACATACAAGTCACATTGTGTAGCAGGGTTTTTTTTCTCAGAGAATAGGTGCAGGAATTCAACCATGCCCGCCACACACACATACCTGCCAAATGGCATCAAATAGTAGCTCTTCCCTCTGCATACAACCCCTCCCTCCACTGCCTTCATCTTGTCCCCCCTCCTTAAAAGCTCCACCATCTGTCATATTTCTTACCTTTGTTGCAATATTAAGCTGAAGCACCTATCTGGCTGTAGTACCTCCCAGCATACTATACTATACTACAGTCACTTGCAAGGGAGATCATGCAGTAGGAGCATCAACAACTGGTCACCAGGGAAAAAATGGAGACCACAGAGGGTGCAGCCTACCACGCACCCTCTCCTGCCCTCGACTGCACTGAAACCTGGGCACCTGTTCTGTATCTCTCTTGTCCCTGTCCGGCACTCAGTGGGATCTGCACAGGGGATCTGACCTGTGGGAGCTACTGGGAGATAAGCTATCACTTGTAAACACAGAAGCTGGACTTCAGTGTTACCAAGTGATAGTGGTTAGCAGGGAGCAGAAGACCTGAGCCAGAGGTGGTGAAACTGAGTTCCCCGTAGTTCCTGCTGAAAAAAAGCCCTTGTGTGTAATGACATTAGACACGTTGTTTTTCAGAGGAACTCTGCATTTTATTACTGCACACAGTGAAGGCCTTAATGTTTGATTCTTCACATGACCACAGTCTCTCCCTAGTAACAGGTACTGATGAGCACGCTCTGCCAAGTTTTAACCCATATACACAGGTGCAGTAGACCCCACCCACATTCAGGTACAGAAGAAGAATCACTGAACAAAAAAGCAACTTTTTAAATGAGAAGTATGGCTTTTAATAACAACAGTCATACTCACCTAGATAGCTGCAGCTCTGATCCCAGCTACAGCTGTCCCCTGTCACCTCTAAGACCGAGAGCTGAGCTATCAAAGACTGCTGATTGCTCTTTTCTCGGTCTTCAAGCTGTAGAGAGCTGTCAGTCACTGGCTATCTGATCTGCCCCTCCAGTGCTCACTGGAGAGCTGGGCTGTGAAAGGGTGGGACTGCCTTGCTCAGGCTCTCAGCAGTTTGATGAGAGGCTGAGCCAAATGCTGGTCCAGGCATCTGGGTGGATCCTGACCATATGGTTGGGATTGTTTCAAAGCCTGGACGGTGGATGGCGGGGGAAGCTGTCACCGCCAAGAGAACACAGTGATTATTGCTAGCGACTATAACAGCAGCTAGCAATAATCGTATGTAAAATCTGACAGGCTGGTTGTACCCAAGCTGATTGATCAACTTGGGTACATTCAGCCTGCCCATACATGGTTCGGGTCTCGGACGGGTTCCTGCTGAACCAGCTGAGATTCGAACCGTCTATGGCACAATATTAACACAATAAAAAAACTTGCAGTCGGGAGATGTACGAACACAAACAAATATTTTTTCTCATTTAAAGGGAAAAGAAACACAGTTTTTACCTTTTTGATTTTAAGTCTTAGAAATAACAAAAATAGAAAAAATAGATAATATACATTCCCTTTAATCTGGCGGTATACAGTACTTGGGACACTAATCACCCAATTACATCAGTCCTAAGGTTGAAAGAAATATTTCTGAATACGCATGCACATCTATTTATTTACCAACATCATTAGAGCATTAAAAATGGGATGTTGACATATAACCAAACTGGTAAAAGAGGTAAACACCTTAACGAGAGGATTGCAACAAACATAAACTCAAAAGACAGCAGATAATTACTTGGGGGCAAAGAGACCAATGATTTACTATTAATCACACATATCCTATTCACCCTTGTAACGGGTCATGGGATGTATTATTACAGTCTACAAGTAATTAGCATGTATTTCTCCTTGACTGTCATATTGGTGATATTGTCACGAAACTCCTTTCCTGGCTGATTGCTACTTGGCAAACCATTCTGGAAAGTGACTCATATTCAACAAAATAAATATCCGCAAGTAAAAGAAAACGCTTTGGCACATGCTTTTAAGTGCAGTTTGTATATGTAAGCTTATCCTGCAGGTTTATAACTTATCACTCTTTCAGCAAGTTCATCTCTACCAGCAGAACTAGGGAAGGCAGAGTCCTTGGAAATTAAAGAATGTCTGTGATTGTATAGGTGTATTGTTAATTTGATATCCTCATAATTAGATTACTACCGTAAAGTTCAAAAGTGTATATCCCAGTTGAAGATCACTGTGCTTTTCAGGAAATCAAAATAAACTAAGTTTTTAAAAGGTAACATTAAAACCCAGGTTTAGACATGGCTAACTCACTCTTGCTTTGCAACATATCATGGCTTTTATGCTGACCAATTAATTATTCCTGAAATTATTGCTCTATGCAGATATTATTTATTTATTTATTACAGGTACTTATATAGTGTCTTCAATTTACGCAGCACTTTACACATATATTGTACATTCACATCAGTCCCTACCCTCAAGGAGTTTACAATCTAAGGTCCCTAACTCACATTCATACATACACATACTAGGGCCAATTTAGACGGGAGTCAATTAACCTACCAGCATGTCTTCTAAGTGCACGGAACAAATTGAGTGAAAGTATGGACTGCAAAATTAGATAAATAAATTAAGGTTTATTTTGCAATTAAAAGTTTTCCTCTAAATGGTATTTTCAAGGGCAGTACTCCTCAGAAGACCAAAGCATAAATGTAAAAAGTAGTATTTTGCAATTAAGTCACTAACAATCATGGATAACAGTCTGATTGATAGTGGAACACAGACACCAAACTTTATACTCAACAACGAATCCATAACTTTATATAGCTAAAACAGAAATACATTGAATCGAATAATAAATTTCCTCTTATAGATACCATAACCAACTAGAATTAAACCTAGGAGACAATAATCTGCATCTGACCAACTATACCTGTTATGCCTCGTACACACGACAGGTTTTGCCGTCAGAATAAACTCCAAAGGTTTCTCCAACGGAACTCCGACGGAATTCCATTCAAGCGGTCTTGCCTACACACGGTCAAACCAAAGTCCAACCAAAGTCCGACCGTCCCGAACAAGGTGACGTACAGCACGTATGACGGGACCAGAAAAGGAAGATCAATAGCCAGTAGCCAATAGGGTTCTGTCTCGTACTTGCTTCAGAGCATGCGTTGTTTTTGGTCGGTCGGAACAGCATACAGACAATCGGTTTTCCAAATAGGAATTGGTTCCGTCGGAAATATTTAGAACATGTCCCATTTCTAGGTCCGTCAGAATTTTTTCGAAAAAAAAAGTCCGATGAGGCATACACATCGGAATAGACGATGAAAAGCTTCCGTCGGACTTTTTCTGTCAGACATTCCACTTGTGTGTACGCGACTTTATTCTCCTGCAGCAGGATTAAAGAACGGAGTGTAGACACTTGAGAAAGGAGCGCGCATGCACCTCACGGACCTTACGCATGCTCTGAAATGCGTTGTGTTCCCCACAGTAGTTGACGTCACACGCGGTCTCCACGGGTTGGCTGCTCCTCTCCTCTGCAGGACTGGCTGTGTTCCGTCCCGGCTCCCCGCCATATTGCAGCATGGATTCGAGACACTCCTGGGAAACGGCTTCTTCCTACACCACATTCCTTGACACACATCCACCTGCTTTAAGCATCATTGTGTTTTTAAATGTAAGTGGCTACTGTTTATTTTATCAATTGAATAAACTTTTTACTTAGAGGCGCTCCTCTTCTTTTTGTTTTTTTCAGTGCCAGGGAGGGATGGGGATCAATGGCAGTGGTAGGGAGGGATGAATAAAGTATAAATAAGACAGCGCTGCATAAGTGAAAAACACAAAAAAATTAAAACAAATTAAAACTAATGTGCAAAATAAGTATTCAAAACAAAAGTCCAATAATATAAAGTGATTGTTTCTTGTGCTGAAATGCTGGGAAATGTGAAGTGTTGCTTTAGTTCAAACAACCTCCATATGCATAGTGCTCCCGCCACCACATGCAATGCTCGCTCACCTCCTTACAAGACCCTGCTAGGGGTCAAACATGCCTTTGCACTCTGTGCAACTCTCCCTTCAGGAAATCCTCACCGGTCCTTGGCAACCTCTATTGGACTCTCAAGAAACAAGTTATGATCTATATCTGATAAGGGTTCCTTCCACTGTGCTACTTCATGCTTGAATCCAGTGTAATCCACATTAGCTGCCGGTAGTTTCAACAATAAATGGAAAAAACAGAAAGTGCCTCCAATAGTGCAGTATCCCAAGGAATAAAAAGTGAACCTCTCCACCCCAGCTAATATACCACTCACATTTATTAAAAAAAAAAAATCATTGATAATACATCAGAAAGGTCTCACTCAGTTGTGATAAGATTCCACCGCCAGGCTCCACCTCTACTAGTTTCACCACCTCACACGTGACTTCATCTGGAGGAATCTGCTAGGGAGGGATGGGGATCGGTGCCAGTGCTAGGGAGGGATGGGGATCAGTGCTAGGGAGGGATGGGGATCAGTGGCAGTGCTAGGGAGGGATGGGGATCAGTGCCAGTGCTAGGGAGGGATGGGGATCAGTGGCAGTGCTAGGGAGGGATGGGGATCGGTGCCAGTGGTAGAGAGGGATGGGGATCAGTACTAGGGAGGGATGGGCATCAGTTTTAGGGAGGGATGGGGATCAGTGGCAGTGCTAGGGAGGGATGGGGATCAGTGCCAGTGCTAGGGAGGGATGGGGATCAGTGCTAGTGCTAGGAGGGATGGGGAACAGTGCTTGGGAGGGATGGGGATTAGTGGCAGTGCTAGGGAGGGATGGGGATCAGTGGCAGGGATGGATGGGGATCAGTGCCAATCCTAGGAAGGGATGGGGATCAGTGACAGTGGTAGAGAGGGGTGGGGATCAGTGCTACAGAGGGATGGGGATCAGTGGCAGTGGTAGGGAGGGGTGGGGATCAGTGCCAGTGCTAGTGAGGGATGGGGATCAGTGGTAGTGGTAGGAAGGGATAGGGATCAGTGCTATGGACGGATCGGGATCAGTGGCAGGGAGGGATGGGTATCAGTGGCAGTGGTAAGGAGGGATGGGGATCAGTGCCAGTGCTAGGGAGGGATGGGGATCAGTGCCAGTGCTAGGGAGTGATGGGGATAAGTGCCAGTGCTAGGTAGGGATGGGGATCAGTGGTAGGAAGGGATGGGGATCAGTGCCAGTGCTAGAGAGGGAAGGGGATCAGTGCCAGTGCTAGGGAGGGATGGGGATCAGTGGCAGTGGTAGGGAGGAATGGGGATCAGTGGCAGTGGTAGGAAGAGATGGGGATCAGTGCTAGGGAATGATGGGGAATGGTGGCAGAGGTGGGGGGATGGGAATCAGTGGCAGTGGTAGGGAGGGATGGGGATTAGTTGCAGTAGTAGGGAGGAATGAGGATCAATGGCAGTGCTGGGGGGGTCAGTGGCAGTGCTGGGGGGGAGGGGGCAGTGGCAGTTCAGGGGGGGTCAATGGCAGAGCAGGGGGGGGTTCAGTGGCAGTGCTGGGGAAGGGGGTCAGTGGCAGTGCGGGGAGGATAGGATCACAGGTAGTGGTACTCACTGTGTCTCTGGTGTTCCGTGGTGTCTGCGACAGCAGTGACACCTATGCCGAGATGAGGAGATGGGGTCTCCTCCAGCCCCTCCCACTTCAGGCCTCATGAGTCAGCTGACTTCTAGTCTCCGCCCCCAGCCATTCGTGAGCTGAATGGGCGGCTGCGGAGAGGCTGAGTGGGCTACCATGGGCTGCCATGGGCTGCAGGGACAGCCTAGCTTTCTGTCCCATATGCAGCCCCGCTCACTGCTAGGATGCACCATCTGCCCGGCTGGATGGGGGGAGACACAGAGCTTCTCGCGTCCTGAAATCCCCTTTCCTTCTCAGGCTGCCCCTAATCCACACAGTTGGCCAATGAGGAGGGGGCACCTCCGGCGCATCTGCACACAAAACTGTCTAAAAAAAGTTTGGGTATCAATTTGCCACCCCTTTAAAGTCCCGCCTGGGACCATAGGTCCCACAGGGACCCATGGTAAGTCTGGCCTTGTGTGTGCATGTATGTGTATGTGCCTGTATGTGTGTGTTTATATATGTGTGTGCATGTATATGTGTTTGCGCATGTATGTGTGTGTGTTTATATATGTGCATGTGTGTGTGTGTGTGTGCGTGTTTATTTATGTGTCTGCATGTATGTGTGTGTTTATGTATGTGTCTGCATGTATGTGTGTGTTTATGTATGTGTCTGCATGTATGTGTATGTGTTTGTGCTTGCATGTATTTGTCTGTGTGTTTATATATGTGTGTGCATGTGTGTGTTTGTGTGTTTATATATATATATTGTAGCAGAGCGTCCCAGAGAGAGCCAGGAAAAGTCCTGTTCGGGGTTTATACATCTCCTAGGCTCCTCTTATACACATTCAGGGATCTCTGATCTATGGTCCAGTTCAGGTCTTGGTCCTCTCCCCCAGGCTAATTTAAGCTCACCTGAGCAGACAGCCTTTGCTCTTGGCCTGGGATACTCAGACAACTTCTGTGTAGGAGAGCAAAAAGGTATGTGGAAGCTGACAAGCTGTAGGCTTGCTCAGCCTGATAGTTCGGATCTCTAAATATTGTTTAGTTAGTGCCGAGACACGGCTAGGTTTTGTTTTGGCTATTTTTGTTCCTATTTGTTTTTTGGAGCACTGTACAGCACCTGTATATAGACTTGTATATATCACAAATAAACACCGCACTTTGTCACTATTTCACTGGATTTGGTATCTGTGCCTGAAAGACTGCTCATCTCAGGGAGCTTTGTACCTGCTACCTGTCCCCCAGGTTACAATATATATATATATATATATATATGTGTGTATATGTGTGTATATATATATATATATATATATATATATATATATATATATATATATATATATATATATATATATATATATATATATATATATATATATATATATATGTATATGTGTATGTGTGTGTGTGTGTATACACATTATTGCCTCCTCACCTCCTGTTTTAACCCTCTAAATGCATCATCACTATTCTGCAACTTTGTGTGCTGTACAGAGTTGCAGGGTGGTTGCAGCACATTCACCTGGTGGTATACTTCCAGCCGCAGCCACAGCATGTGTGCACCCCCAGCTGTTTCCTTTGCAGCTAAAGGGGAGCACCTGAGTAACAGATTGTGTCTTTTTCACAACAGGACACTTGTGAGTTTCTGCAGGCCCTGTAATCATAGAGGAGTAGTTTTAACTACTTGAACACCAGACTTATTATGACACTTCTCTCCTACATGTACAAATCAGTAATCAGACTAAAGGGCTAAGGTGGGTTTAGGGAGCGGAAAAAAAAACATATCTATCCACTAAAAAGGGATTAATGAAATCAGACTGAACATGGGACAAACAAAAAGGGGGGACAAAGATAGGGGTAGGTTAATTTCAGAGGCCTAGGCTGGTCAGGTGTAAGGTTGGAAGAGCGTAAGACCACCACGGGGTCCACACATTTAGCATGAGTGTCGTGGAGGATACTTGTCATCTTTTCATGAATCATAAGGGTCGTCAAAGTGCTCTTCACCTCTGCAAATGATACCGCGTCTTTTTCCAGGCCCTGGCTTTTGCGTGTTTAGCTGTGATAATAACAGCAATTGGCAGTGACAGGTCCTCTTTACTGAGACATCTGGGGTCTAGACCCCAGATGTCTCCTCTGCCCTTAAAAGTGCCCTTAAAAGCTTCAAATCATACCAAGACCAATATGATCCAATGCATTTTACAAACCACGAATGGTTTGTTTACAAATGTCAAAACCTGAAGTGACAAAATACTTGTTGGTTCCCGTTTCATAGACCATAGAGATGATCGGGCCATTTTGGTCCCTGATCAGCTCTGTGGTCAGCAGACGGAGCTGCTGGCTGCATTCCCAGGTTCCCCGATAAGACAGGCAAGCCTGGGAAAGTGGCAGAAGGCAGCGAAAGGGAGGATAATATGCTAGGATTGCTTTTGCAAAACACAGCTAAAAAAAAAAAATAATACTGGGATGATACTGCAGGCATCATCCTGGTATAGCCACGCAAAGTCAAGTGATGTAACTGCCTGGCCTTAAATGGTTAATAGAGAATGTTTTTTCTTTAATCTTAAAACTGGTTTAGGTTGTTTGTAGACCACATATAAATCCATTGTCCATAGACTGAATGTGGCCTTGCTTACCATGAACCTCAAACAAACTTTTCTTTCTCAGCAAATTCTTTGGGTTTTTTCAGTTTTCTGAATCAGAGGTTGATCAGCATACCACATTGAGAAGTTATATGTTATATGTCTCTGACAGGGGGTGAGCAGCCATTACAGTCATGATAACATTAATGCCTCATTGACATGGGCAGCAAGCCTTGGTGTATTGCCTTTGAGAAGGCAGTTATCAGACAGCTTGAAGGCAATATGTTGTCTCCTTACTGCCTGTTTACTGCAACCATGCATGTGGTTTTAGGGTGGTTGCGGCATGGCCCCATTAACTTGAAGACTCAAAGCAGCAGCTGAACGTTCTTCTTTAGATGACATCACCAACCTGTCTTTTCAGCTCATCCAATCAAAGAATTCCTTGTATTTCAAGGCATTCTGTGAATGTGGCCATGTCAAGCAAGCGACCCCCTGTGGTTACATTGCAAAAGGGAAACCATTTGGCACAGGAACAAGTAAATCAAGGCTATCTCTGTAGTAGCACCTACTGCTAGAGTGATTTGCAGCTTCCATGGAGTTGCCAGGCTGGACCAACATAACTATGCAATAAAAATCATACCTAGACTGCAACTTTAAAGTGACACTAAACTCAGGATTAAAAAGAATTCTAATTCTAATTTAAGTACGCATTCTTAACATAACAAAGTGCCCTACCACTTAACATAACAAAGGGCCTCCCCCAAATTTCCAAATTCCAGAAATGTAGACACACTTCCAAGATGGGCTAGGAGAAGTTCAGGAGCTCACAGAGGACATCACAAAGAGGCATAAAAACACAATGAAGAATTATTTAATAAAAAATAGAATAAAGGGCCGTTAAGTAGTAGATTTCAATGGATCTTTGGAAAATAAGCACATCATTTAGTGTAACTTAAATGAAAGAGTTTACTTATATATTCTTTATTTGATAATTCCTTGCTAATATTGTTACATAAACAAAAAGGTCAACAATAAAAAAAAAAAAACCTTTAATGCCCTGTACACACGATCGGACATTGATCGGACATTCCGACAACAAAATCCATCAGATTTTTTTCCGACGGATTTTGGGCCAAATTTATCTTGCATACACACATGGTCGCACAAAGTTGTCGGAAAATCCAATCGTTCTGAACGCAGTGACGTAAAACACATACGTCGGGACTATAAACGGGCCAGTAGCAAATAGCTTTCGTCTCTTAATTTATTCTGAGCATGCGTGGCACTTTGTGAGTCGGATTTGTGTACACACAATCGGAATTTAAACGATCGGATTTTGTTGACGGAAAATTTTATATCCTGCTCTCAAACTTTGTGTGTCGGAAATTCTGACGGAAAAAGCTAGATGGAGCCCACATACGATCAGAATTTCCGACAACACAATCCGGTTGCACTTTTTCCATGGGAAAATCCGACCGTGTGTACAGGGTATTAGTCTTGGATTGCATTGACAAGGTCAAAATCTTTGTCAGGTTATTTTATTTTTTTTTAATTCCAGATTCTTTGTGTACCAATATACCATTAATATACAGTGCCTCGAAAAAAGTATTCATACTCCTTGAAATGTTCCACATCTTGTCATGTTACAACCAAGAACGTAAATGTATTTTATTGGGATTTTGTGTGATAGACCAACACAAATTGGCACATCATTGTGAAGTTGAGGAAAATGATAAATGGTTTTCAAAATGTTTTTACAAATAATATGTAAAAAGTGTGGCTTGCATTTTTATTCAGCCCCCCTGAGTCAATACTTTGTAGAACAACCTTTTGCTGCAATAACAGCTGCAACTATTTTTGGGTATGTCTCTACCAGCTTTGCACATCTAGAGAGTGGAATTTTTGCCCATTCTTCTTTGCAAAATAGCTCAAGCTCTGTCAGATTGGATAGAGAGCATCTGTGAACAGCAATTTTCAGGTTTTGCCACAGATTCTCAATTGGATTTAGGTCTGGACTTTGACTGGGCCATTCTAACACATGAATATGCTTTGATCTAAACCAGGGGTCTCAAACTGGTGGCCCTCCAGCTGTTGTGAAACTACAAGTCCCATGAGGCATTGCAAGGCTGACAGTTACAAGCATGACTCCCACAGGCAGAGGCATGATGGGACTTGTAGTTTCACAACAGCTGGAGGGCCGCCAGTTTGAGACCCCTGATCTAAACCATTCTATTGTAGCTCTGGCTGTATGTTTAGGGTCATTGTCCTGTTGGAAGGTGAACCTCTGCCCCAGTCTCAAGTCTTTTGCAGACTCTAATGCCGCGTACACACGACCGTTTTTTCGGTCAGGATAAACTCTGAAGGTTTTTCCGACGGAGTTTCGCTGAAACTGTCTTGCCTTCACACGCTCACACCAAAAGTCTGACCGTCTAGACGATGGGACTAGAAAAAGGAAGTTCAATAGCGAGTAGCCAATAGCTGCCGTCTCGTACTTGCTTCCGAGCATGCATTGTTTTTGGTCCGTCGGAACAGCATACAGACGAGCGGTTTTCCCGATAGGAACTGATTCCATTGGAAAGATTTAAAACATGTTCTATTTCTAGGTCCGTCAGAATTTTAAAAAAAAAAAGGTCCAATAAGGCCCACACAAGATCGGAATGTCCGATGAAAAGATTCCGTCGGACTTTGCCCGTCGGAAAGTCCAACCGTGTGTACGCAGCATAACAGGTTTTCTTCTAAGATTGTCCTGTATTTGGCTCCATCCGTCTTCCCATCAACTCTGACCAGCTTCCCTGTCCCTGCTAAAGAAACGCATCCCCACAACATGATGTTGCCACCACCATGTTTCACGGTGGGGATGGTGTGTTCCGGGTGATGTGCAGTGTTACTTTTCTGCCACAAATAGCAGCGTTTTGCTTTTTGCCAAAAAGTTCAATTTTGGTCCATCCGACCAGACTACCTTCCACATGTTTGCTGTGTCCCCCACATGGCTTCTCACAAACTGCAAATGGGACTACTTATGGCTTTCTTTCAACAATTGCTTTCTTTTTGCCATTCTTCAATAAAGGCCAGATTTGGGGAGTGTATGACTAATAGATGTCCTATGAACAGATTCTCCCACCTGAGCTGTGGATCTCTGTAGCTCCTCCAGAGTTACCATGTCCTCTTGGCTGCTTCTCTGATTAATGATCTCCTTGCCCAGCCTGTCAATTTAGGTGGACGGTCATAACTTGGTAGGTTTGCAGTTGTGCCATACTCTTTGCATTTTCAGATGATGGATTGAACAGTGCTCTGTGAGATGTTCAAAGCTTGGGCTATTTTTTTTATAACCTAACCCTGCTTTAAACGTCTCCACAACTTTATCCCTGATCTGTCTGGTGTGTTCCTTGGCCTTCATAATGCTGTTTGTTCACCAGGGTTCTCTAACAAACATCTGAGGGCTTTGCAGAACAGCTGTATTTATACTGAGATTAAATTACACGTAGGTAGCCTCTATTTATTAATTAGGTGACTTCTGAAGGCAATTGGTTCCACTAGATTTTAGTTAGGAGTATCAGAGTAAAGGGGGCTGAATAGAAATGCACGCCACACTTTTCAGATATTTATTTGTAAAAAAAATGTTAAAAAACAATTATCATTTTACTTCCATTAAATATCTGAAAAGTGTATACCCCTAACTAAAATCTAGTAGAACCAATTGCATTCAGAAGTCACCTAAATAGTAAATGGTGTTCACCTGTGTTTTTATAAATCTCAGTATAAATACAGCTGTTCTGTGAAGCCCTCAGAGGTTTGTTAGAGAACTTTAGTGAGCAAACAGCATCATGAAGGGCAAGGAACACACCAGGCAGGTCAGAGATAAAGTCGTAGAGAAGTTTGAAGCAGGGTTAAGTTATAAAAAAAATATCCCAAGCTTTGAACCCTCTCACAGAGCACTGTTCAATTCATCATCCGAAAATGGAAAGAGTATGGCACAACTGCAAACCTACCAAGACATGGCCAGCCACCTAAACTGACCGGCCGGGCAAGCGGAGCATTAATCAGAGAAGCAGCCAAGAGGCCCATAGTAACTCTGGAGGAGCTGCAGAGATCCAAAGCTGATGTGGGAGAATCTGTCCACAGGACAACTATTAGTCAAACATTCCACAAATCTGGCCTTTATGGAAGAGTGGCAAGAAGAAAGCCATTGTTGAAAGGAAGTCATAAGAAGTCCCATTTGCATTTTTTAAGAAGCCATGTGGAGGACACAGCAAACATGTGGAAGAAGGTGCTCTGGTCAGATGAGACCAAAATTGAACTTTTTGGCCAAAAAGCATACACTATGTGTGGTGGAAAACTAGCACTGCACATCACCCTGAACACACCATCCCCCCCCGTGAAACATGGTGGTGGCAGCATCATGTTGCGGGGATGCTTTTCTTCAGCAAGGACAGGGAAGCTGGTCTGATTTGATTTACAAGATGGATGAAGCCAAATACAGGGCAATCTTAGAAGAAAACGTGTTAGATTCTGCAAAAGACTTGAGACTGGGGCGCATGTTTACCTTACAGCAGGACAACGACCCTAAACAAACAGCCAGAGCTACAATGGAATGGTTTAGATCAAAGCATATTCATGTGTTAGAATGGCCCAACCAAAGTCCAGACCTAAATCCAATTGAGAATATGTGGCAAGACTTGAAAATTGCTGATCACAGACGCTCTCCATCCAATCTGAGAGAGCTTGAGCTATTTTGCAAAGAAGAATGGGCAAAAATTTCACTCTCTAGATGTGCAAAGCTGGTAGAGACATACCCAAAAAGACTTGCAGCTGTATGTGCAGCGAAAGGTGGTCTTACAAAGTATTGACTCAGGGGGACTAAATACAAATGCACGCCAAACTTTTCACATATTTATTTGTAAAAAATGTTGAAAGCCATTTATCATTTTCCATACACCATACAATTATGTGCCATTTTGTGTTGGTCTATCACATAAAATCCCAATGAGATACATTTATGTTTTTGGTTGTAACATGACAAAATGTGAAAAATTTCAAGGGGTATGAATACTTTTTCAAGGCACTATATATATATATATATATATATATATATATATATATATATATATATATATATTATACAGTTATTTCTCACACACTGCATAGGCATACTTGCAATTACACCCCAAAACACATTCTGCTACTCCTGAGTATGGTGATACCATATGTGTGAGACTTTTCCACAGCCTAGCCACATACAAAGGCCCAATATACAAGTAGCACCTTCAGGCGTTCTAGGAGCATAAATTACACATCTAATGTCATGACTACCTATTAAACTTTTGAAGGCCCTGGAGCAACAGGACAATGGAAATGCCCACAAAATTACCCCATTTTGGAAAGCAAACACCCCAACGTATATTCTATGAGGTGTAGTGAGTCTTTTGAACATGTAATTTTTTTTTCCACAAGTTTTTCAAAAATGTGGAAAGAAAATGAAAACACATTTTTTTTACAAAAAGTTGTCAATTTATAAGATTTTTCTAACACATAGCATGTACATAGCAAAAATGACAACCTGAAATGCATTCTGCTACTCATCCTGAGTATGGCGATACCACATGCCTGAGACTTTTACACAGCCTGCAGAAATTACACATCTAATTTCCTGACTAGTTATTACATTTTGAAGGCCCTAGAGCACCAGGACAATGGAATTACCCACAAAATTACCACATTCAGTGGATGTTGATCACTGGGACAGATGTGTGCAGATGTTGATCACTGGGACAAATGTGTGCAGATGTTGATCACTAGGACAGATGTGCGCAGATGTTGAGCACTGGAAAAGAGGTTGATCACTTGGGCAGATGTGAGCAGATGATAGATGTTGATCACTGGGATTGATGTGCACAGATGACAGATGTTGATCACTGGGATTGATGTGCGCAGATGTTGATCACTGGGACAGATATTGATCACTGGGACAGATGTATTTTACTGTGTGGGGACACAGTGTGGGGACACTTGCTGTGTGAACAGTGAGTATAAAGTGCTTTACACTCACTGATCCCCGCTGGCAACACAGACCGGCTCTCCTTCTCCTCACTCACAGTGTGAGGAGAAGCAGAGCCAATAAACTGACAGCCGGCTCTGTTTACATCACACCACACCTGTGATTGGACACAGCCATCATGTGATCAGAAGGGCCAATCACAGAGCCCTTCTGCCAATCAAAAATGCGTTGTGTCCGTGCGTAGGCACGCAGCCGTGCATTCGCGCTCCTTCTGAGGGATGTTCAGGAACGTCCACTCAGAAGGACAAAACGACTAGCCAGCCGTTTATGTACAGTGGCCGGGTGGGAAGAATTTAATACACTATGAACTAGTTGTTCTTCCACGTGAAAAAAACAAGCATCAAATGCAGCAAAATGTGTAGTAAAAAATGTGAAAACCACAATAAGTCAAAATGTCCCACGAGCTATTTTGAAATCAATGGGCTGCCCTATGTGTATTACAGGAAAAACTAGCCAAAAATGTGCCCTCCGGCTATGCTAGGTGTAAATGGGGCCTGAATGTGAAATTGGTGTGTTTACACAAGAACAATGAGGCTCCATTCACATCTGTGCATTTCCTGAATGCATGAAAAAATGCACAGAAAAGGTGCACTATCCTGCATGTTTTAGAAACGCGCTGCAAATTCACATCATTGCCATTAAATTTGAATTGCTCAATTTTATCCTACCCGGATTTTCCCAAAAATGTATGCTTGGATCTGCAATTGTAAAGGTATCTCTATCTTTAAGATGTGGGTTGATATACCTTTTTGTAGAGCATCAATCTAAAGAACATAACTTGTAAATTTAAAAGTACACAAAATATACATGGAAGAATAACTGATCGTGACCTAATTGTTATTTGCTTTTCTTAATTCCACCAGCAATGATCATCACCAAAAGAGGTTAATGCAGGCACACAGTTTAAGACGGTATTATCTCTTCTTTAAAAGGAAAGGTTTATCTACTGAACTTAAAAATGAAACAGCCACATGTCAGGATAACAAACTATTACTGCAGATTGTGCTTTTAGCACATCTCTGTCAGTCTCTGTCAGTGCTGTATTTTTTAATATCTAAAGTAAACTAGTATAATTATATGGTTCCTCCTCCTTTGTTGTCAGATTATGCCATATACATAAAGTATGTAAGCTGCTCTCTTACTTTAGAATGCCTCCTAACCTCCTAAAATAAAAAGGGACATATTAATCTCTTCTCAGAATCTCACCAAATGTTATACCCAAATTTACCATATTTGAACAGACCACAATTTGGCAAATTCTACTCATATCAGAACCAAAATAAGATAATACTACAAAGTAAGGACTGCAGCAAAAAATATGCTTTATTTCCAAAACATGTAAACCAGGTGTTTTGTAATGTATACATTTGTACAGCAGTACAATTACATTTAGGTCATATTCACACTGGGCATATGAATCCATGTCCCATACAAGTGTAGCACTAACTCACGGTGGAGCTGCTGGTTTAAGCGGGTCTGTTACCTTCACTCTGCTTCCATCTGTTTCACCGGCACCGGGTCTAGGGTTCCGTTGAGTTTACTTCTGGACGACACATGCACCAACACTGGAGTACGTTTTCAATGCTTTTTTAAAACCAAATGACTTAGGAAGTAGCAGGAAAGAGGTAGAAAGGAAACTTGCAGAAGAAACTCAAATATTCTCTGATAGGGTTCTCTTGGCAAAATGTCCTGGTAGGATTCAAATACTATTTGAAGTGCGCTCCCCTCGTGGGACACACTCCTTGCTCGTCTGGATAGGCCTCTCTCACCGGTCTAGCAGCCAGTACACAGAACGAATCAAAGTCTCTGCCACAGACTTGTTTGGGAACAAAATCCGTACAATCCTCTACCACAGGATGTATAGATTTTCTGTAGTGAAAGTCAGTCACAGTGCTTGAACCTTTAAGCTGAGCCGGCAACACTATGCTATATAGTTACTTTTGGATACGTCCTCCAACCGAGTCACCAGGCCCCTCTATAGACCAGCACGCGGTGTGATCCCTCCAAGACGGGTCCTCCCCTGGGATCTCCTCGGTTGTCCAGCTTCATCACACGGGACGGACGGATTCCTCAGCCGCGGTGGTAGGCTCCAGACAAGCCTCTGGACCTACCCCTGCGCCACTGTATCGTGGGCCTCCCGAACGGAGGACCACGAGGTAGCTCCTTAACGCATACCTGTCGGCTAGGAGGGCCAGCAGGTGGCTGTAAAGACGAACCCCAAAATATGGCGTCTGTCCCATAAATACCCTCGCCCAGAATGCAACTCGGAGGACCACCTCCACCGAGCGTGCCTCCGGGACAGAGGAGCATCCACACACTTCAACATGTTGCCTTTCCAACCCTGACCAATGGCAACAGCGACATCCACCGGTCAGCACGGAAACATACACAACGTCAGCCAAGCTGGAACAGAGGCAAACTTTTAACCTTCCTAATGCACAATTTACTAAATTTACCTAACATGCGGTAGATTGCAAATCTACCAGCGCTACATACTCCCCCCACTACAATAGACGTTGTCCCCAACGTCTGTCCCGACACAGTAACAGTAACTCTCAAGCCTGAGCATTTGAGTTTCTTATAACTTTGGATAGGCAAAGAGAGAGAAAGGACAGTTTAAAGACACTATGAGACTTATATCTATAAAACAGTATGTTCACAGCCGTAAACAAAACCACAGTATAATGGTACACAACCTCACTAACTAATTGAAAAGCCTCCCAGCTCTATATATGATCCGATGATCCCTGAAAAGGAAACATAGTTAAACACACACACATACATCCTATACAACAGTAGGAGCAAAGCCTCATTAAAAATGAAACTCTCTTCCCACAATCTATACTAGAAAAAATATATACTTTAGGAGTCCATCCCTGCATAAGAACTTTTTCTTTTTCTATAAAAGAAATCCGGCCAGCAAACAAGAAGTTCTTGAATTTAAACACAGAACAGGATCCATAGATCTTGACCACGCAGATCTCCTCACCCTGACACTAGCTAACTTCAAAGTTCTATTGTCCATAATTACCAGTAAAACCGGGGATCTGGCAAGGTCAACGATTTCCTTTCTCTATCCACAGTGGTAATAAAGTACACAACATTGTCCTTACCACTTTATCGACCGAAATTCCAATGTATAAAGCATCCGCTGAAACGTTCATCCATCCGGACGGAACATCCAGTCTTTCTGAAGGGCTTAGGCACAGACAAGTAGTCCCAAACAGCTTCACTGTACCAAAGTTCCAGATTAGCTTCAATCTCCCGCATAATATCCTGGGGCACATAGGGAAACTCCAATCCATACTCTGCGGCTACACGCTTGTTTAACATCCGTTGCAAGCGAGCAAGTTTTGGCAAAGATCTGTCTCTCCCCATACCAGGCGGTACACAGGAATTTAGTGACTTTCTCACCATAGACCCAGCCGGTGTCTGTAGTGAATTAGTAACCTCTGGCAAAGTCCCAGCGACAGTACTGTGTGTTTTCACACAGGGTGACGTCTTCCCAGAACTCATGGCAGTCCATTCAGGAAAAGTCATTGTGGAGGCAACATCTTCGCCTTGTGACCACAAAAGCTCTTGCGACATGGTTTCAAATAAGTCATCATCACCGGAAAGATCTGGCATGGATTCTTTTTCCGAGTCTCTCAATTCTTCAGCTGGCAAATATTTATTTACAGTCCCCAACAGTGGCTTACCCGTTCCAGACGTAGACTCTAGAACCCCCGGCTCAGGCATCCTCTGGGGTAGGCCTCGGCCACGGCCGCGGGAGGCCTTTACATAGCCCACCTTCTTCTGAGTAGGTACCATAGGAGTAGGCGTAGTGGACTCAGGAACTAAAGTAATGTCTCCGGGCGAGACAATAGCAACAATGTCTCTTTCTGGAACATTGTCAGTAACAACAGGCAAAGTGGCAGCCCGTCGCTCCCTCTCTGTAGCGATAGCAGCTTCCACTGTAGCGATACCTGTCACCCAATCCATCCAATAGGCACGGGGCGACATGGTAGGTTGCTCCACCACAAACAGGTATTCTCCACACTGTGGACATCGGCCGAATGGACGAAGATGCACGGCCAATCCTTTGCATCGATGGCAGGTCATGCCCACTCCCACAACATCTCCCGAGGTATACAGGACAAACCTCCCTTGCGGCTTCAATCAAACTCCATTATCCGTAAGCTGAGTCACAGATTGCACAGTATTCATCACGGTGCTTGCAGAGAACACTCTGGGTCCCACAACCGATTGCAACGCTGAAAAAGACATGGCCACACTCTGATCTTCTCAGCAGGATCACGAGGCCTCTCTTTTCCTCCGGCGCCAAACACATACACGCGTCCCACGCGGTAGCAAGTAGGGTAACTCCTCCCACTTGTTCTTCCAGTCATGTAACTCCCGAGCCTTTCTCTGGCGCCCAGCGTCTACGCACTTAGAAGCAAAGTCCTGCAGTGTAACCTTTCCTCTTCCTGAAAAGATTTTTCTTTTTAAAGTCCAGCTCTCTCTGTAAACTCCCGGTAAAACACTCCACTGGGTTGCAGTAATTGACGTTCAACAAATCCCGGACATGTAGCACTAACTCACGGTGGAGCTGCTGGTTTAGTCTGTTACCTTCACTCTGCTTCCCTCTGTTTCACTGCCACCGGGTCTTGGGTTCCGTTGAGTTTACTTCTGGACGACACACGCACTAACACTTCAGTACATTTTCAATGCTTTATTAAAACCAAGCGACTTAGGAAGTAGCAGGAAAGAGGTAGAAAGGAAACTTGCAGAAGAAACTCAAATATTCTCTGATAGGGTTCTCTTGGCAAAATGTCCTGGTAGGATTCAAATACTATTTGAAGTGGGACACACTCCTTGCTCGTCTGGATAGGCCTCTCTCATCGGTCTAGCAGCCAGTACACGGCACGAATCAAAGTCTCTGCCACAGACTTGTTTGGGAACAAAATTTGTACGATCCTCTGCCACAGGATGTATAGATTTTCTGTAGTGAAAGTAAGTCACAGTGCTTGAACCTTTAAGCCGAGCCGGCAACACTATGCTGTATAGTTAGTTAGTTAGTTAGTTTTGGATACGTTCTCCAACAGAGACAACAGGCCCCTCTATAGACCAGCACGCAGCGTGATCCCTCCAAGACGGGTCCTCCCCTGGGATCTCCTCGGTTGTCCAGCTTCATCACACGGGACCGACAGCTCAGGACCATTCCTCGGCTACGGTGGTAGGCTCCAGACAAGCCTCTGGACCCACCCCTGCGCCGCTGTATCGTGGGCCTCCCGAACGGAGGACCACGAGGTAGCTCCTTAACGCATACCTGTCAGCCAGGAGGGCCAGCAGGTGGCTTTAAAAACGAACCCCAAAATATGGCGTCTGTCCCATAAATACCCTCGCCCAGAATGAAACTCGGAGGACCACCTCCACCGAGCGTGCCATCGGGACAGAGAAGCATCCATACGCTTCAACACTGTCAAGACTATACTCACCGAGGCCAAGATGCCGAGAGCGGCTCGCCCTTACGACCACGCGCACCCGACCCCTGGAAGTGATACAGGGAGTTGGGGGCACGCGGAGGCACGGGCTTCCGGTGGTGGCAGGATCCCCGAAGGGCCGGAGGGAGGTCCGGGTAGCCGTTGGGTACTGGAGAACTGAAAAGACAAGTGGTTAGATCCGAACCAGGGTATCAGGCAGAGCAAAGTCCGTAATTCAGGCAGGGGTCAGAACCGGGGTATCAAGCAAAGCAGAGTCCGTTTAATCAAGCAGAGGTCAGGGGTATCAGGCAAGCAGAGAGTAATCCGTAAATCAGGCAGAGGTCAGTGGTATCGGGCAAGCAGAGAGTAATCCGTTAATCAGGCAGAGGTCAGTGGTATCTGGCAAGCAGAGAGTAATCCGTTAATCAGGCAGAGGTCAGGGGTATCAGGCAGGCAGAGAGTAATCCGTTAATCAGGCAAGGTTCAGCACAGAGACAGTTAGGAAATACAGGGAATAGTAGCAGGTACAGGGCACAGCTGACGACAAACCAGCAACCCGACTGGGTGCTGAAGCCGTCAGATGTAGCCCTCCGGCGAGCGCGTCAACGTGACGCGCTGCCGGGCACCCGCACGGCCACGGCGCGCACACGGGGACCTCCGTGCACCCGCGCGCGCCGCACCATCGGGCCGCAAACGGGTGTATGGCGTAGCGTGAGTCCTCCGCGCTTGCGCCCTGGAGCCCGGCGGACGGAGGCGGCCTGTACCTCCTGACAGTGCCCCCTTCCTAAGGGCGGACACTGGACGCCCAGGCTGGTCATCAATTCCGGTTGGTCTCGATGGAAAGCTTGAATTAAACGTGGTGCATGCAGATTCTTTGCGGGTTCCCAAGAGTTGTCCTCAGGTGGGTATCCCTTCCACTGAATGAAATACTGCAGTTGTCTGCCCTTCTTCCTACAGTTAAGGATGGACTCCACCTCAAACTCGTTCTCCCCATCCACCCTAACTGGTGGAGGAGGAAGTTCCCCTCTTTCCGGAAAAGTGCTGTCCACCACGGGCTTCAGCAAGGACACATGGAAGACAGGATGGATCCTGTATGTCTTTGGTAATGCTAGCTCCATAGCAACAGGGTTGATAATCCTTTTGATGGGAAAAGGACCAATGAACTTGGGCCCCAGTTTCTGAGAAGGCACAGATAGTTTAAGTTTGGTAGTGGACAACCAGACCTCCTCTCCTATATTAAAGGTTGGATTCTCCCTCCTTCCCCGGTCATACTGTTCCTTGTAATCCGCTTGAGCTTTTTGCAACATGTCTTGAATCCTCTGGAAATTTGCTTGTAAAGAGGTTATTCTGTCAGAAACGTGGGATGGAATCCGCAACTTGCCCAGAAAGGTGTTTGGTTGGTAGCAGCGTGAACGGAATTGTTATACGCGAACTCCGCGTATGGGAGAAGACTTGCCCAATCATCCTGGGATCCTGAGCAGAAACACCGCAGGTATTGCTCTAGGGTCTGGTTCGTCCTCTCCGTTTGGCCGTTGCTCTGAGGGTGGTAAGCTGATGAGAGGCAGACCTTGATATCTAGGGCTTTGCAGAGCTCCCTCCAGAATTTGGACGTAAATTGTACACCCCTGTCTGACACAATACTCTTTGGTACACCATGGAGCCTGATGATTTCCTTCAGAAAAATATTGGCCGTCTCCAAGGCCGAAGGGGTGCCCTTCATGGGCAAAAAATGGGCCATCTTGGAGAGACGGTCAACCACGACAAAAATAGTGGTAAAACCCCCCGAGGCTGGTAAGTCCACTATGAAATCCATGGAGACGTCAGACCATGGCCGTTCTGGGATGGACAAAGGTTTTAGTAGACCCCAAGACTTGGTGTTTTGACCTTTGTTCCGCTGACATAGAGGACAAGAAGCCACATATTCCTTGCAATCCCGTCTCCACCCAGGCCACCAAAAAGAGCAAGAGACCAGCTCGGACGTCTTCCTTATTCCAAAGTGCCCTGCGAGTTTATGGTCATGGCACATTTTAAGGGTTAGCGACCGTGTCTCCCGAGGTACAAAAATTTTCCCACGGATCCAAAAAAAACCTCCCATTTCTTTTCAAGGATTGTACCTCCTGGTTCCATACAAGAGTTAGATGATGATTTAATGGATGACATCAAGTCCACCTGTGCCATCCAAAGGAAGTTTTGAGAAGAGAGGATTGTACTAGGTTCTGGAGTTTGGGAATCTGCTGAGAACATCCGTGAGAGTGCGTCTGCCTTTCCATTCTTTGTGCCAGGTCTGTAGGATATGTGGAAGTTGAAGCGAGAGAAAAAGAGAGCCCAACGGGCTTGTCTAGGTTTTAGTCGCTTTACTGTCCGCAAGTACTCGAGGTTCTTATGATCTGTAAAGATCATCACTGGGTGTAAAGTGCCTTCGAGCAGATACCTCCATTCTTCTAGAGCAAATTTTATGGCCAGCAGCTCCCTGTCACCCACGTCGTAGTTTAGTTCCGGCGGGCTGAGTCTCCGGGATGCGAATGCAAAGGGGTGAAGGATGGCTTTGGGCCCTTGTCTTTGGGAAAGAATTGCTCCTGTTGCAATTTCCGAGGCGTCCACCTCCAGTACAAATGGCTGAGAAGGATCGGGGTGGCGAAGAATTGGAGCAGAACTAAACAGGTTTTTCAATTTCAGAAAGGCCTCTTGTGCGGCTTCGGACCACCGGAAGGAACCGTGCTGATGGGTTAGCTGGGTGATGGGTGCCACAATAGCCGAGAATCCGATAATGAATTTCCGGTAAAAGTTGGCGAATCCTATGAACCGTTGGACCCCTTTTTTATCGGACGGAGCTGGCCACTCCTGAATGGCTTGTATCTTTTGGGGATCCATTGCGATCCCATCTGCTGATATGATGAACCCCAGGAATTGTACCACTGATCTCTCGAATTTGCACTTCTCCACTTTCAAATAAAGCTTGTGTTGCTTCAATATAGTAAGGACCCTTTTGACGTGCCCCTTGTGTAGCTCAATCGTGGAGGAGAAAATGAGTATGTCATCTAGATAGACAACAAGGAAGTCATCCAGGTATTCTCGGAATATATCGTTGACTAAGTGCTGAAAAGTGGCTGGAGCATTACACAGCCCGAATGGCATCACCAAGTACTCGAAGTGTCCAAACCTGGACCTGAATGCTGTCTTCCATTCATCCCCGGCTCTGATTCTGACAAGGTTATAGGCACCCCGGAGGTCTAATTTGGAAAAGACCTTGGCAGATCGGAATCGTTGGAACAGCTCCGGAATAAGTGGCAGTGGATACCTGTTCTTGATGGTGATATTATTAAGCTGCCGGTAGTCCACACAAGGTCTAAGGGATCCATCCTTCTTCCCAACAAAGAATATCCCTGCTCCGGCAGGTGAGGATGAGGGACGTATAAAACCCTTTTCCAGGTTCTCATTGATGTATTGTTTGAGAGCCTCCAGTTCAGTCTCTGAGAGGGGAAATATACGACCGAACGGAATCACTGATCCCGGCAGCAGATCGATTGGACAGTCATTAAGGCCGATGAGGTGGTAGGCGGTCGGCCATTTGTTTATTAAAGACCTCTTGGAACTCAAGATATTCGGAGGGAATCTGCTGAAGTTTATCTGACAGAACAGTAACCGTAGCACAAACCTTTGGAATCGAAGGGAGGCAATGCTCAGAGCAATATGGAGAAGAGAAGGATAACACCTTAGTGCTCCATTGGATCTGCGGATCATGAGCCTGTAGCCAGGGCAGGCCTAGGATGACTGGAAAAATGGTAGAATGGATGAGGTCAAGCCGTAGGAGCTCTTGATGCCCGGAGTCGGTGGTTACTAGAATAGGCTGGGTCTCCTGGGTGATTGGACCCGAACTAGGAAGAGACCCATCAGCCAGATGCACTTGAAGACCTTGAGCTTTCGTTTGCAAGGGAATACGGAGGCTGCGGGCCAGGGCTGCATCCATGAAGCAGCTACAAGCCCCCGAATCAATGATGGCGGGTAGGCGAGACTCCCCTTCCGGTAGCTGCAGGGAAACAAACAACATCACATAAGACTTTGGAGCATTATTGTCTTGGTAATTCATCAATTTTGGCTGAAGAAACTTACTGGGCCTTATTGGACAGCTGCGCAGGAAGTGTCCAGCTCCCCCGCAATAAAGACACAAGTTGGACTGCCGTCTGCGTTGCCTCTCTTCTGAAGTTAGTGGGGCCCGGACCAGGCCTAGCTGCATGGGCTCAGCTTCAGGAGGTGTTGTAGGAGATGGGGACGGCATGGGTGAGGCTCTGAATGGCATCCACGTAGGGCGTGGACCCTGGAACTGCTCTGAGCGACGCTCCCGCAGGCGCCTGTCCAGTTTCGTAGCTGCCTGAATTAACTCCTCCAAGGAATCGGGAGTCTCCATTCTGGCTAGTTCATCTTTGAGGAGTTCGGACAAGCCTTGACGGTACTGGTAGCGCAGAGTCGGCTCGTTCCAATTTGTGTCGGCCGCCCATTTACGGAATTCTACCGTATAGTCTTCAATTAGTCTCCTCCCTTGGGACAGGTGGTGTAAGATGACTTCAGCTGTAGCCTTCCACTGAGGGTCATCATAAAGTTTGGACATACTCTCGAAGAAGGTGTCTATAGAGTTTAACACAGGACTTCCCTGTTCCATTGAGCCGTGGGCCCAAGCCTGAGGTTCTTCTGACAGCAGCGAGATTGCGAATCCTACTTTGACGATCTCCGATGCGAACGTCCAGGGCTGAAGGGCAAAGTAAAGAGAGCATGCGTTCTTAAAAGCCCTGAATCTTTTACGGTCCCCTGAGAACCGTTCAGGTGTAGGGACCCTAGGTTCAGGAAGCGCCATGACAACTGTAGGGTTGGTGGTGGCCTGGGGAAGCGGACCTTCGTTGCTGGGTTCGGGAGCTGCAGCGGCAGGAGGGAGTACCCCAGTAATTTGTTGGAAGCGGTTGTCAATCTGAGTATACCCCTCCTGTAGTTTCTGAGTCGGCCTGAGTCGGCCAGAGTGGAGACCTGCTGACACAGGATCTCCAAAGGAGAGCGCGCTCTGTCTTCCTCGGACATCTGGCTGGTTTGTACTGTCAAGACTATACTCACCGAGGCCAAGATGCCGAGAGCGGCACGCCCTTACGACCACGTGCACCCGACCCCTGGAAGTGATACAGGGAGTTGGGGGCACGCGGAGGCACGGGCTTCCGGTGGTGGCAGGATCCCCGAAGGGCCGGAGGGAGGTCCGGGTAGCCGTTGGGTACTGGAGAACTGAAAAGACAAGTGGTTAGATCCGAACCGGGGTATCAGGCAGAGCAAAGTCTGTGATTCAGGCAGAGGTCAGAACCGGGGTATCAAGCAAAGCAAAGTCCGTAATTCAGGCAGGGGTCAGAACCGGGGTATCAAGCAAAGCAGAGTCCGTTTAATCAAGCAGAGGTCAGGGGTATCAGGCAAGCAGAGAGTAATCCGTAAATCAGGCAGAGGTCAGTGGTATCAGGCAAGCAGAGAGTAATCCGTTAATCAGGCAGAGGTCAGTGGTATCACGCAAGCAGAGAGTAATCCGTTAATCAGGCAGAGGTCAGTGGTATCAGGCAAGCAGAGAGTAATCCGTTAATCAGGCAGAGGTCAGGGGTATCAGGCAGGCAGAGAGTAATCCGTTAATCAGGCAAGGTTCAGCACAGAGACACTTAGGAAATACAGGGAATAGTAGCAGGTACAGGGAACAGGGCACAGCTGACGACAAACCAGCAACCCGACTGGGTGCTGGAGCCGTCAGATGTAGCCCTCCGGCGAGCGCTGCCGGGCACCCGCACGGCCATGGCGCGCACACGGGGACCGCCGTGCACCCACGCGCGCCGCACCATCGGGCCGCGAACGGGTGTACGGCGTAGCGTGAGTCCTCCGCGCATGCGCCCTGGAGCCCGGCGGACGGAGGCGGCCTGTGCCTCCTGACAAACACATTGCCTTTCCAACCCTGACCAGTGGCAACAGCGACATCCACCGGTCAGCACGAAAACATACACAACATCAGCCAAGCTGGAACAGAGGCAAACTTTTAACCTTCCTAATGCACAATTTACTAAATTTACCTAACATGCAGTAGATTGCAAATCTACCAGCGCTACACAAGTACCATGTTTCCCCACATAGGGATGCACTGGTGTTCAGTGCATCCCTGTGCAGGCAGCCTGATTGCTGTCAATTTGCAAGCAGCGGCTGCATGGACACCGCCGTTACCATTGTGCACGCCCCCGAACGCACCCAGGGTGAACGAGGCAGGGGCATATTTATAAATAGTGACATTAACAAACCATTCTGTTCAAGTAAATGAATCACTGTCACTTAAAACACATGCAACAGCAAGATAAACCCATAATGAATGTTTGTGGGGTGTCACATTTACTGCTTTATACATATACCCCTTAGAATATAATGCTACATCCTGTTTTAGCATATGCTTAAGAAAAAAAACAGCAAAACCATTTTAGCTGATCTGTCTTTGCACATTGAAGGCCCTTTATTTCTACATTGTCTCCTGTGCACAATGCTTTTAGCATGTCATTATGTAATCATAACGATAAGGGCTGAATCCCACACATCAAGTGCTTTAATTAGATGTACAGTATCCATTCTGTGTACATTAGCTTGCGATCCATTCCAGAAGGATTAATACAACACCTTGCTTCCATAAGACTGTTTCCCTCTCAGTCTGGTAACCTTTAGACCTCATGCATACTGGACGTTTTTTCTGCTGCTCTTAGAGGTACAGTATTTGTCATTTTTTCCTGCCTCTAAACACCCCTGCATGTTAGTCTATGTGTCCATGCACACATAGCCATTTACAGGAGTTTAGAGGCAGGGACGTTTAGAGGCAGAAAAAAAAAATCACAGCTAGTGTGTCCAGGAGCAGCAGAGTTTTAGCAGAAAAATGCTTGCTACGCCTAAACATCTCTAAACGCGTCTAAATGCGCCTATCTCCAATGCCTAGATATCACTGTTCTGCAAGCGAATAAAAAGAAGCATAAGAATCCTCTTTGGCACTAGAGGCTAAATTTGAAAGATTAGAAGAATAAAAGCTCAGGAATGGAGGCAGAGATTCTCAATAGTTGAGAGATCCCTAGATATGGATCCTAATCTTCTGAGATGTTTGTAAAAATGCCTTATCTGGAAATAATGGAGCCAAAAGGAAGTGGGCGCCTTGAGGCCTGATGGGAAATCTGGGTTTCCTAATATAGGTGTCTGCATAGGAAGTGAGTTTAGTCCGTATAAGAAATGAGTCCCATATTCACAGAAGGGGTATGTATATATGCATATAGGTAGGGTAGGGTGGAGTAGAAGGTGTGGTCCCATGGAAGCCTCAAAGGCAGGGAGAGTAGTTAGGGTGGTCTCTAGTCTAACCCACAGTTTTGTTTTTACCACAAAATATTAGAATGGAGCTGACTTCAACCTGGTGAAAAAAGGTTGAGGGGCTTTTGATGGAAAGAGTCTGAAAAAGGTATAAAAATAAAGATTGCATGTGGGAGTAGAACATGCCCTGGGAGTAAATTATGCCCCATCATTGTGTAGTCAGGCGCTGGCTAGTCTGCCTGTGTCATTGTAGGACATTCTTTAACAAGGGTTTCCTTGAGTTTGTTTCCCTCTAGTATTCAGCCTGGCCATGTGTCATCATTTCCTGAAGGCAGAGAGAGAGAGACTACTATTGAAAGCAGGGAGTCATGGGACACGTGGTCCGGAGAGCCGGGTTTTCCATTAGCCAGTACTGCTGCAGACTATAAGTTCCAACCGTTTGGAAGAAAAGAATGCTAAGTGAGGACATAAATAGCCCATTCTGAGGAGGAGCCCTTCCTCTTGGGACCATGACCCTCAGCTGAGAGCAGGGACCCGGCCGCTCTGGGAAATGCGAGCAGGTGACGCTGCCCGGACAGTGTGGAGAGTCTTCAGTGAGACAGCCATACACCTGCAGGCAGATTCACCATCGCCAGCTCCCTGTCTGTTGAGTGATTGTCGGGGGTCATCTTCATCGTCACCATTACAGACCCAGCTGAATGCCAGCATCACCAGATGCACGGCCAGGCACCCATCAATGGTTGCAGATTCTTCAGGAGCCTGTTTTGGGACATCCTATTCCCTTGAGCCTTGGTATCATCAGGATTGGTGAGCGGTCAGAAGCCCACCCTGAGTACATCCAACAAAAGACACTGCATGCAGACACCTTTGCCCCATCTCTTTACACAAAAGCTGCTAACAGGAAACACTCTGCATATGTTATCCACTATTGCACAGCAATCTCTCTGGGCCCTTGTTGAGCTAGCTGAAGATTCTGTATGCCACCCTTAGTCACAATGAGAAAGCTGAGGTTCTTGTCTCACAGATGTTTAATCTGCATACTAAGTTCTTACACCGACACTTATATCAACACCGTAGAACTAAATAAAGAGGACAAATATGAAGGACAAATCATCAGACATACAGTGAATTACATTTAAAACATCTGTGAGCTAAGGGAGGGTGTTGTATCTTGAAGATTCTTAGTCAGATGGCTTACACACAAAAAAAAAACTTCTGTTTTTAAACTGTTCAATCTCCTTTCAGTTGCAAGAAAAAACAGGAAGTGACATGTAATAATGAATGATGGGAGAAATAAATGAAGAAGTAAGCACACATGAGCCATCTAGAGGAAATTAACATTATAGGCACAGAAACTTTAAGCATGCAAGTACACTCCCACCATCGCGCAACGTGTGATTCTTAATGGAACCCAAGTTATCACAAATAACTCAATATGAATCTATAAAACATTTAGAGGATAAGCATTTTGTACACATTAAACAAGTACAAGGAATTTACTCTTATTTCCCTTAATCATCTTCAAGTAATAACACTGTTTTGTGTATGGGTCTTTCTAGATACACTGGCTTACTTGCGCATGTGCCCTTCATATCTATGGTTGTGTCACTAAGAAAAGGTTTCAGTTTTATGACCCTGCCATCAGTTCCTGGGAAGACATCTACTACTTTGGCTATCTTCCACTGATTTTGTGATGCTAATCATCTTGGAGTAGAACAATGTTGTTTGGTTTGGCATTTCGTCTGCTCTTATTCCATTTATTTCTCTGTTGCAAGTTCAATAGATATTCCTTCCTTCACCTGGCTCAGAACTCATTTGCCAATAACCTTCTTCCATCTTTTCTGAAGATAAATAAATAAAAAAAAAAACCTTTAAACCTTGGGATGACAGCACTGTTCAATCTCCTTTCAGTTGCAAGAAAAAACAGGAAGTGACATCTAATAATGCATGATGGGAGAAATAAATGAACAAGTAATCACACATGCGCCATTCAGAGTAAATTAACATTATTGAAACTTTGCGCATGCAAGTAGATTCTGAAAACCTACACTACAAGGATGTCTCTCTTCTTCTCCTTCCCCACATGAAGGACAATCATAACATCTGCATGCATTAAGGGGAACTCTTACGCAGAATTTGTTTATTACATTCTTTATAAATTGCTGTCTTATAATTTGTGCTGTTTACCTTCTGGGTCAGTGGCATCAGGATTCATAGGTTCTCCCAGGGTCTATTGGTTATCCCATGGTCTATTGGTTATTAACATTGATTTATTGTGATTTCCCTTGCATTGTATAACCTCTGTATACTTGCTAAGACTAAAGTTTAAGATTGAAAGATATCTGCATTAACATTACTTTCTCTTTGCTGACTTAAAGGGGTTGTAAAGGTAAAAAATTTTTCACCTGAATGCATTCTATGCATTAAGGTGAAAAAACTACTAACCATACAGCCGTCCCCAGCCCCCCCGTTTTACTTACCTGACCCCTCGAAATTCGGCTGCTTGTTCACGTCCTCGATTCCGCTGCTCAGCCTGGCCGCTGATTGGCTACAGTGGATGGATTGGAAGCAGCACAGCCATTGGCTCGCGCTGCTGTCAATCACATCCAATGACGCGGCGCGCTGGGGGGCGGGGCCGAGTGATACAGTGAGCGGCTATAGCCGCCGGCTGTATCACGGGAGCGCGCCCGCAATAACTAACCACCATGCAAGGGAGCTCGCATTAAGGTGGTTATTTATTGCGGGGAGGAGCTGAGACAGCCGCCGAGGGACCCCAGAAGAGCAGGTTCGGGGCCACTCTGTGCAGAACGAGCTGCACAGTGAAGGTAAGTATAACATGTTTGTTATTTTTAAAAAATAAAAAAAATACCTTTACAACCCCTTTAAAAATCTTTAGTAAAATACTCATTTACTTTGCTAGTCTGGTGTCTTTGCAATTGCATTCTTTCTTTGAATTGTCCAAACCCAAGGTGTCAGAGCTGTCAGGAAGCTTGCAAGGTCAAGGCAACCTTTGGGGACAGTCAACTTCCAGCAGCCCTTAAGGGGGTGGAGCTACAATTGTTTTTTGTGAGAGGAATAGAGCCCCATTGTTGATATCATTAGACGAAATGCTGCTCCATCATTGATGTCATTGTGAAGAATAGTGCCCAATCATTGGTGTCAATGGGAGGAATAGTGCTTCAAGTGACAGATAAAGGCAAGCAAAGGGCTGCATTCGGACTTGGACTGCAGTTTGGTGATCGCTGATCTAAGGAGATTGTCAGATACTGTATGTGGACAGTATTTAATTGAGCCATTGACCCACTGGAAAAGAAAGAAGGTCGAGAGGAACTATTGTTCAGATGGAAGAAATGTCAGATTTTGATGCTATTGATGTCTGGTTACTTTTTCAATGTCTTTTTAAATCAATTTGCATTTGAGGGGTGGGGAGCTGTCAATAAAGCAGGCCTTCATTTTCATAGAAAGTCCATTTTAAAAATAAAAACCAGCAAAATCTTAAAAACTAACATCAGTATATAGACTTTACTTCATGTTACTGGTATGATTTTTTTTAAAATCCCAGTAATGAGCAGGACCATTAAAAAAACTGGCACCAGAACAGGATGCTGGTAATAAGTATGCAGTGAGTTAGAAGTTGATAATTACAGGCGAGTAAACATAATTAAATGGGATGAGAAAACAATCCCTTTCAATGAATGGTACTTAATATAACATTAGCTACATGTGTAAAAGGTTTGTCAAAATTAATTGGAGCTGAATACGACTATAAAAATGTCTTGTTAACAGCTTACATGACAGCCAGTAGCAAAGAGATTCAATTAGACATTTATCGCATACGTTTATATTCTACTGTACAATATGTACTCCAAGTAGACACTTTCAATGTTCTAAGTTGAGGTGATTGGTACAATCTGAAATGGTAAAGCTTAATGTGCATAAGTAGTCAGGGATCCTCTTTTTCACATCATGGTGTTTTATCCTGCTAGAAAAATAAAGATGAGATGGCTCTGCTCATAGGGAACTATAAAGATCTTACCCATCTGTATACAGTATATGGATACCAGAAGTAGCATCATATACAGCACGAGAGGTGATGAGCAGAGTGCACTAATTTATAACAACCAATCAGAAATAGAAACATAGAAATGTGATGGCAGAAAAAGACCGAGTAGTCCATCGAGTCTGTCCTTTTTATTTATTTATTTATTTATTTATTTATTTATTTATTTATTTATGGGTTTTGTTTTGTTTGTTTTTTGTTTTTTCATTAACCTTGTTGTCTGACTATAGAGCTATGTTTATCCCAAACATGTTTGAAGCCATTTACTGTTGACTGTCTCACTACCTCTGTTGGTAGTTTATTCCAATCAACTACCCTTTCTGTAAAATAATAAGATTTGTTTTGAACTTTCCTCCAGTTAGTTTGAGGTCATGTCCCTGTGTTCTTGACTTTGGTTTACTTCTTTCCTCCAAACTGCACAAATTAAGTTCCTGAAGTTGCTCTCTATATGTGTTATCCCCCAGACCTTTCACCATTTTTGTTACCCGTCTCTGTACTCATTCTATCTTATCAATATCTTTCTGTAAGTGAGGTCTGCAGAACTGGACACAGTATTGTAAATGAGGTCTCACTAAAGATCTATATTGGGGAATCAGGACCTCTTTCCTCCTGCTGGTGACCCCTCTGGTGGTGCATCCTAGTATTCTATTTACTAACCTGATTTCAGTAAACTAAATCTGGTTGCATTGGTTTTAATGCATTATGCACATAATATTGTAGGCAGATGCCTAAAAAAGTTATAGGTGTTTACCAAATAAAAGGTTAATGGCTGGTACTCTGAACTGTATTATATATACCAGGGCTCAAAAGTTCAAGTCCTGAGCTAATAGCCAGGCCTAAAGGGTTACTCGCCCCCAGTTGCCCCACCCAATTACTACCCTGCCCCGCCCCTAAACACTCCCTCATAAATTCTCTCATGAAATGACACTTAAATTTTTTATGCAGAATTAAGTTACAAAAATAAATATTAACAACTTTATTAGTGCCCCTCAGCACAGCCTCACCAGTGCCCATCAATGCAGCCTCATCAGTGCCCATCAATGCAGCGTGACCTGTGTCCATCATTGCAGCATGACCTGTGCCCACCAATGCAGCCTCACCTGTGCCCACCATTGCAACCTCACAAGTGCCCACCATTGCAGCCTCACCTGTGCCCACCATTGCAGCCTCACCTGTGCCCACCATTGCAGCCTCACCTGTGCCCACCATTGCAGCCTCACCTGTGCTCACCATTGCAGCCTCACCTGTGCTCACCATTGCAGCCTCACCTGTGCCCACCATTGCAGTCTCACCTGTGCCCACCATTGCGATCACAGAGCAGGATAGCTCGCTGAAACAGCTTACATTACAATTGCCTTCACTCAGCTTGCTGTCATACAGAGCCCCGCCTCCTCCTGACCCGGAGCCTGTGATAGACAGAATGCTGGTCCAATGCTGGGCTGTGTATGACGGTGAGCGGAGGCAAATGTAATGTAAGCTGTAACAGCGGGCTATCCCGCTCTGTGATCCCGTGGCTTTCCTCTTCCTCCATGCTCTCTTTCTCCGGGGCGATCGCTGGGAGAACAGCTTCCGATCAACCCCGCCCGCAAACGGTGCTCGCCCCTTGATTCCAGCCAACCCAGCTCCTCGCCAGCCCTCATTTTCCACTCGCAAAATGTGACTAGGCAAGTGGAAAATTTGAGGGCTATTATATATTCTACACTGACTGCACTATATACTCTGAACTGTATTATGTATACTACACTGACTGCACTATATACTCTGAACTGTATTATATATATATATATATATATATATATATATATATATATATACTACACTGACTGCACTATACACTAAATACCTGCCTAATCTCTATTCATTTACTTCATACGGCCACCATGTAAGCAGCAGCCTTATATAGTGTGGGGCGTGGACTTAGCTCCTGAGCCATGATTGGCCAAAGGCGCCCTGCCTCTGGCCAATCACTGCTCTCACAGCACATCGCACTGTGATTGGCCAAAGCATGCAGGTCAGGTGCATGCTTTGGCCAATCAGCAGTGCATTAAAGGGTGCTCCGCAGCGGGCGAACTTGCCGTGAGCGCCCCATATGTTTGTTTATTCTACGAACAAACGTACAGCTGATGTTTGAGTCGAACTTACAGTCGATTCGAGCATCGAGCCCATCCCTAGTTGTGGATGCGGAGGTCGGCTTCCCGACCTGCTTCTTAACAATCAGCTATTCTTCATACAAAATTTGATCCAAAGAATCGTTCTCAAAATTTTGAATTCGCTAGAAAATTAATAAACGAAACGAAATTAAATGAAACAAAACTAAATGAATTCCGAAACAAATCAAAGAAACAAAATTAGTAACATAACGAATCTATCCGAAACTAAACACATTTTTTTCGTTCTGCACATGTCTACTAGCAAACATATGGGTAAATGCACTTCATAGTCCACTGACATACTGTATATCCAAATCTTCCTATTGTACAGTATGAATCCCTTTGAAATTCCCTGTTGTCATATTTGTAACAGTTTGCTTTGAACCCTAGCCTCTGTATACAGAGCTGACTACATGAAGGAGGTTTTTTGTAGCCATGCAAGAGGAAGGCCACAGTGGGGAATGGGTGCATGTCTATGAGCACCAGTAGAGCCACACAGCTGCAACTAGTTGACTAATAAGAAAATGCTCCAGTGAATACACCCATCTGGAATACCATCTGGAATACCATGCAACATGTAACACGTATAGAACTGATTCCTAAAAACATAAAGAAAGGTAATTAACACAAACATGGAGTTGGTGTTCAGAGCAACCAAAATTATTTTTTAATTGGTCTATCAGTGCAAGATGTAACCTAATTGGTTATTATTAAAAGCAACTTTATTTTGTGCTCATTTTATTTTTTACAGTTTTTTGTTAATCAGTAATTTTATTTTATGCAGCTTGTTATTATTAATTATTTTATTTTCTGCCACTTATTTGCAATAAATCCTTATGTATTTATGTTGCTTTTTTCCCTTTTTGTGTTTTGTGTGAATAAAATTTTGTGATTTTTAGTTTATTTGCTACTTACCTTACAGGTTTGATGAGCTGCTTGATTATTGACAGGATTTTCTGCAGCTTGTTTTTATCAATTATTTTATTTTCTGCCACTTCTTTGCAATGAATCCCTATGTATTTATGTTGCTTTTTACCCTTTTTGTGTTTTGTGTGAATAAAATTTTGTGATGTTTAGTTTATTTGCTACTTACCTTACAGGTTTTCTACCATCTGTTACATGGTTTAGCTGTTTCTGTTCATGGAGTATGCCTGAAATAGCTATAGTAACTTTAAAGCCTAACGCCGGGCATCTCTGGTGCCTCCCCCTGCTTTCTGGAACCTTGGAAAAGCTTTCAGATGAAGTGGGTGGAGGCTAGGAGGAGCTGCATAGCATATTTATGAGGCCAATACCCAGCTAATCGACTGGCAGGGGGCAGGCCACCTCATAAATAGACATGAGTCGTGCCAGCAAGGGGAGTCAGGTGGAAGATGGAGATGGAGTGCTGAGAAGGCTTTTGGTGGCCCTTGAGGGTGCCCCCTAGTCTGGAGAGGGTAACTTCGTGCCTGGGGCTTGGGTGCTGGAAGGATCCCCCACAGGATCCCCCACAACACATGGAGGTCCCCTTCCTCAAGGCAAGGAAAGGACAGGGGGAGCAGGTCAGCATGTCTGAGAGATCTCCTGAGAAGTCAGCTGGGTGGGCTGGTGAGTGTTCAGTCTGGGAGGACTGTGGAAAAGTTAGCCTGGAGGGCTAGTGAAAGGGACAGCTGCAGCCAGGCGGGTTGGCAGTACCTGAAGAGGTGGTGCTGGGATCAGTAGCCACAGTGATGAATGCTGGACACTGAACTTTGCTACACAACCAAGGGGCCTCGGGTTCCTGCCTATAACAGGCTTTTGCTCTAAATCTGAGTGCTGTGTCAGATTAGCTATCAGTGTGCCAGTGGAGTTCTGCAAGCGAGTGCTGGAGGAAGCAGAGGAGTGTATATAAACTGTTTATAGGAAAAGTTGTCCCTGGAGTTGTTCTGAAGTCAAGTGGGCATCCCATAATTCCCAATCCCCATCCAAGTTCTAATCTCTCAAATAAATAACAAAAACAAATTATTGGATTGTTTTCTGACTCTGAAGTTAGTGTGAAAATGTGGTGTGCTTGGCTGTGCAGGATGGGGGATCCTAATCTACTGGCGGCTCCTTAGGGGGTGCGCTACACTCACAATAACCTTCTATTGCATGCTCCTTTTTTAAATATGTCATTAAAGGCATTTTGTTATATCTTTTTGATAATGCACAAAAATACCTCTTTATCCTGCCAAAAATCCAGTTAGCTGATAACTTTCTGTGCTCTCTGCCTGTGATGACTGTTTTCAGTTAGCATTGTTCCCATTTCTGAAGGCTACAGTGCCCATGCCATTCTTTTTTACAGAGAAAAGAAAAGGGAGAGGTTTCTGTAATTTTTTACTATGATCACAGTGCTGCTTCTCCATTGATACAGTACAGCGAGTGAGTGTTGTCCAGTGTTAATTTTAGCAGTAAATTTCAGTTTAGTTTTACTCTTATACCCTGTACACACGATAGGATTTTCCAACAACAAAAGTGTGGATTTTTTTCCGAAGGATGTTGGCTCAAACTCTTCTTGCATACACACGGTCACACAAATGTTGTCGGAAATTCCGAACGTCAAGAACGCGGTGACGTACAACATGTACAATGAGCCGAGAAAATTTAAGTTCAATAGCCAGTGTAGCTCTTCTACTTGATTCCGAGCATGCGTGGACTTTTGTGCGTCAGAATTGTGTACACACGCTCGGAGCCTGCTCTCAAACATTTGTTGGTGGAAATTCCAACAACAAATGTTCTATGGAGCATACACATGGTCGGAATTTCTGACAACAAGCGCACATCGAACATTTCCCGTCAGAAAATCCGACCGTGTGTACGAGGCATTAGTCTTTTGACTAATATGCCATTTTAGTTTTAGTCCCATTTTAGTCATCTGCAATTGTTTTAGTTTTAGTCGTATTTAGTCGACTAAATCTGCAGTACATTTTAGTCGACTAAAATGCCCTACATTTTATTCATTCTTTATTTTCACAGAAACAGTGTTACAATTCCAAATGCCCTACATTTGAGTCGGCTTAAATGTCCTACATTTTAGTCGACTAAAGGCATTTTATTTGACTAAAATCTAATGGGTTTGGTTAAATTGTAATGCATTATTTAAGCATTTCTCTAGAATTTCCAAACTTATTATATACTCCTGTAGTAAAAAATCCTATATGTTATTATTTATGGTATTGAGGTTTGAACAAATTTACAGATATAGATTTAGCCACTCTGGATGGTCTGAGGAGGCCTGTAATGCTGCACAGTGCTCTGGACAGTGGTCTGAGGAGGCCTGTAATGTTGCACAGTGCTGGATGGGGGTCTCAGGTCTGAGGGATGGCCTGTAATGCATAGTGCTCTGGAGGCCGGTGGTCAGAGGAGGCTTGTAAAGCTTCACAGTGCTGGATGGTGGTCTCAGGTCTGAGGGATGGCCTGTAATGCATATTGCTCAGAATGCTGGTGGTCACTAGGCAGAAGAGGCCTGTAATGCTGCACAGTGCTGGATAGGGGCCTCATGTCTGAGGGATGGCCTGTAATGCACAGTGCCCTGGATGCCGGTGGTCAGAGGAGACCTGTAATGTACACACAGTGCTCTAGACAGAAGGATGTGTGAGGGGAGGCCTCAGGTCTGTAATTGATCCATGGTCACAGCCATGTTACTGGCATGGGATGTCCTTCTTCTGTACCTTCCTATTACACTGTTCTATGTTCAGGCAAGCACATTCTTCAAAAACTTGCTGCATTCCTATTGGTGATTTCAAAACTTAAAAATATATTATTGTATCCTTAGTTTTAAAAGTTTATGAAATGTACATACTTGTAGAAAACAGTATGATATACTTGCTAAAAATGGTATAGTGCGGAAAGTAAACACAGGATGCTTTGATGGTCAAAAATGTGATTAGATAGAGGCTGTTTTACCTCCAGGTTATCTTAATTTTTAGGGAAGACCTAATTATTTGACCACATTTCGTTAGGGGGGGGGGGGTGGTACAGGGGGGCAGGCTGCTGTAGAAATCTATATTTTTAATATAAAGTCTCTCTATGGTCAAAATGTAAAATCATGTATTCATGTACACATTGTATTTAAGTTACTTCAAACTTATTCTTATTAATCTGAAAGATCCTGCAGTTTGAAAACTAACTTTGTGAAGAGCTCCACACATTTACTTCCATGAATTATGTGACACATATTCACTGTGCCATGTTGATAGGTTCTGCGGTGTCACATATTTCACAGATCCTGCCTTCTGAACCACAGAGATGAAGAGAGGAGGGGTTTCAGTAGGCGGAGTCAGTACAGGGGTCATTGTTTGCAGGCAGCAATGTACCATGGGATATGTAGTCCTTGGAAATTTAAGCAAACAGCAGAGAAGAAGCTGCAAAACCTGCAGGGTATCCAGGTAGTTATGGAAAGAGATGGGCAGCAAACAGGCTGCACAAACAACAGGAAAGGAGACTTTTCAAGCAAGCTTATATTGGATTGTCCAAAATAACTATTGTTTGTATTGTTATTACAATGGTTATGTTATAGAAAGTGTATGCTGTGAACTCCTTGAAAATGGGGAGTGATTTTCTAGGGAGAAAAAGAGATAGTCAAGTGTCTATTTAGTGCAAATCTCAATTTTCCAAGGGGTTTATGTTTTCTACAAAGATTTTTGAGTTTTTTCAAGCACTGCACCTGTACTAGAATGGCTTCATTTAGTGTGTCATTGTTCTTGCAACATTTATTACATTTACTAGATACACGTAAAAGAAAGACATATAAAAGCTAGCCCATGGAATGCTGTAAACTGGTACGTGTGTGTGTAAATATGTCTTAAAGCGGAGGTTCACACAAAAAGGGAACCTCCGCTTTTTGGAACCCTCCCCCCCTCCGGGGTCACATTTGGCACCTTTCAGGGGGAGGGGGGTGCAGATACCTGTCTAAGACAGGTATTTGCACCCACTTCCGACATAGACTCCCACGGGAGTCTATGCCTCTTCCCGTCCCGCCGCGCTGTCTGCTGGGACACACATGGGTCCCAGGAGATAGCGGCGACCAGTTAGGATGCGCAGCGTGACTCGGGCATGCGCAGTAGGGAATCGGGAAGTGAAGCCGCACCGCTTCACTTCCTGATTCCCACACAGAGAATGGCGGCGGCTGCTGCCGAGGAACGATTCGGCCTCGAGTGCCGACACCGCTGGATTCGGGGACAGGTGAGTGTCCTTATTTTAAAAGTCAGCAGCTGCAGTATTTGTAGCTGCTGACTTTAAAAAAAAAAATTTGGGGGGACTCCCTCTTTAACTAACAGTATTATAGGATTGATTTACTAAAGGCAAATAGACTGTGCATTTTTAAAAATGTAGTTGCCTTCTCCAGTTGTTTCAGAGCTTAGTAAATGAGGGAGAGCTCTGCTGACTTCCATCATCCAATCATGTGCAAGCAAAAATGCTGTTTTTTTTTTCTTTTTCTTGCATGTGATTGGATGTGCTTTGTAAAGTGAAGCTTCATCTCATTTACTAACCCCTGGAGCAACTGCACTTGCAGAGTGCAACTGCATTTTCAAAAGTGCAAATTATTTAGCATTTGGTAAATCAACCCCTATGTGTCTTGGTTGATAGATTACATTTCTTTGTTCTTCTTTAAGTACAGTAAACTCTAGAAGGAAACAGACCTTGTGGCTTTAGTTGCTGCCATGAAACATTTTTTTTGTTACCAAAGTGTTAGCAAATTACAAAAAATCAAGCTGTTAACCTTAAATTCCCAACAGCGAGAAAGAATGTGGCCTGCATGCAGGTGTTCTGGTTCTGTAGATTGTTAAATAATTCTGATGGACACTTCTACATGTAGGTTGTAAACATGAATTTTACACAGACAGAAATTGTTTAAAGGACTCAAGTGGGAACAGCCAGCATTCGCCTGTACACTCTTGATCACTTTTCTAAAATCATGGCTCTTTACTAAACAAAGTTCTTCTGTGTTACCCAACAACTCTGCAAATTCGCTTGGCTAAGCATTATAATTTATTTGTCATAAAGAGGGTATAGAATCGCACTTAGTATGAAATATATAGCAAAGCAATTGGAAATATATTTACACAGATGGATAAAGTACAGTTCATGAATACATAAAACTAAAATTGTAAGCTCATATTCCAAACAGTTCATATACGTATATACTCATATAAAACAAAATAGCAGCACATTCCAGTAACCAATGTAAGGAGTAAATACTCCGTATGAAAATTAATGAAATGGCAGTGATTGTACTGTATATGCCATAATGGTAGTATAAAACATGGTGCATCCTATCAATTCCTGCATTTCGTGTTACTTAAACACTTCATCAGGAGAGGGTGCATCCACTATTCTGCAAAAAATAAAAAACAATGAGTTCTAATTGAAACTCCAACATAAGAGGAGGGGGAAAGGAAGAAGAAGATGTTACATGGAACTGGGATTAAGAGGTATGTGCTACTGCAATTCAGAAGAGGCCGCTAAGTTAGCTTGTCTGTCCTGGGACCTGAGGAAGCCACACTGCATGCGGGGTGAACACCCAACCACAAATTCCCCAAGAAGCTGTATTCTCCATGGTGTTAAATAGTAACATAGGGTGGGGCTCCGATGGAGTCTGTGAAAAAATATATAAAATTGCTAAGGAATAGCTCTCTTGTGTAGATACTAATCTGAACCAGGTGAGACCAGTGTGCCATAGGGGATGAAAAAGTGAATAAAATCATCACTAGGATGAGGATTATAAGACCATGTCCAACCAATTTGGAAATGTGAGTGCGAGGTAAATATAGTGAGCTTGTGTATGGAAGAACAGGTGGGTGATTAAAAATGAAAAATAGCCAGAAAACGTGCCAACAAGGAAAAACCAATAAATATCAAGATAGTTACCTTGTGTGCATATGAAGCAACAAGTTGTAGAAGTGATGTGCAACATAGCCAATGGTGTAAGTAGAGAGATTGTGAAAGTGGAGATGCTCGGTAGGTATCCAGCCGCCCACAGGTGACTCCCAGCATCACGCTGGGCAAGATGAAGGAGGAGAGGTGTCCCCCCTCAAAGGGCAGCATCGCTGTCCGATAAAAGGGCGCCAAAGCCTCCCCCTATATATCGGCCAGGATGTAAAATGGCGCACACATCATGACGCCCAGAGGCCTCATGCAGCACCATGCGTGGGGCCGATGCGCAGCAAACAATCCCACCCACTCCCCCGCCCCCCAGCTGAGGGGAGGGAGAGGGCACCAGGCGCGCATCGCAGCTCCCAGGCATCAGGCAGTCAAGCGGCCCTAACATTTGCAGAGTACACACACCTAAATACAGGGACTGCTAATTCAAGATGAAGACAGTTAAATGGAGCTATAGTGTAAAATCTGCATGTCGTGTGTGTGCAGAGCAAGTTCGTCAGCCACACAGGGCGTACAAATAATCTAAAATGATTGGGAAGCACTGTACATAGACTGGCCATGTGCCTCCATCCCTAATGACTTGTTTAAAAAGATGGGGGAAGGGGAAGGTTTGGGACTTTGCATGAGGCACATACTGTGTGCTATGTGCCTCCATCCCTGATTCAATTAAATATAGAGAGGGAGTTGGAACTACCGTATATGTCATTCATTTTCATACAGAGTATTTAGTCCTTACATTGGCTACTGGAATGTGCCGCTATTTCGCTTTTATATGAGTATATACGTATATGAACTGTTACATGTGCTTACTGGGATATGTGCTTACAATTTTAGTTTTGTATATTCATGAACTGTACTTTATACATCTGTGTATATATATTTTCAAAGGCTTTGCTATATATTTCATACTGAGTGTGATTGTATACCCTCTTTATGTCAAATTAATTATAATGCTTAGCCAACTTCATGTGTATTACCCTACCTGATAGCCACCTGCCTCACATAAAGTCTCAACTCCCTCTCTATATTTAATTGAATCAGGGATGGAGGCACACAGTATGTGCCTCATGCAAAGTCCCAAACCTTCCCCTTTCCCCCTTTTTTTTATACAACTCTGCAAATTCCATGGTCTATTCCAGAAAATCTTCATACTTTTTCATTAACATACATTTTGGTAATAGAGTACAGGTAATTAATGGGCAGTACAACAAATAACAAAAAACTATTTCTCAAGGTTTTAAAAGAATTTAGTGCGTTCAAATAAAAGGTCAGTTGCTGTGACATGAAGCGATACAGCTGATGGTAATTAGTAATTGTTTATGTTTAAAGGATGAAGTTGTTCTTTCTTAGTTTATTTGCCATGCCTCAACCAATACAAGATAGCTCATAGAGATTTGGGAACTTGACACAAACTTTGTAATTGCTAATGGCAAAAAGCCATATAATAAACTCATGTACTGACCACAAACATTTAATGCAGAAAATTTGTAGTTTCAGAAACAACTTCTGTTGGCTAACTCTAGTTATTAAAGATGCAAGCTTTTGGGATCTCTTAGGTCATTTCCCCCCAGGCTTTATACAAGGGACCTATGGGGTGCTAAAAGCTTGCATCTTTAAAAACTTAAAAAAAAAATACCAACAAAAGGTATCAGTGAAACTACAAATGTTCTACATTATTTGATGGCTTTACCTCCACAAATGTTTGACAAGTGTACACCTAGCTCACAAGATGTAACATTTACCCTTGGAACTCTTTTTTTCAGCTAAGATTATAGGCTAAGCTGCTTAACCCTCAATAAGGTATAGCTCTAAACATGGACTGCAGAATTTCAGTCCAAAGGTGAGTTTTGATATGGTTTTAGGATATTCATAGGTTGGAAGTTTCCAAATCTGTTTCATAGGCACACTAATGCCCTGTACACACGATCTGACATTCCGGCGGAAAATGTGTGATCGGAGCTTGCTGTCTGAAATTTCGACCGTGTGTAGGCTCCATTTGACTTTTTCCATCGGAATTTCCGACACACAAAGTTTGAGAGTTGGATCTAAAATTTTCCAACAACAAAATCCGTTCGCATAAATTCCGATGGTGTGCAGACAATTCTGATGCACAAAGTGCCACGCATGCTCAGAATTAAGCAGAAGAGCCGCACTGGCTATTGAACTGCGTTCTTGACGTTCGGAATTTCCGACCAACTTTGTGTGACCGTGTGTATGCAATACAAGTTTGAGCTAACATCCGTTTGAAAAAATCTGATGGATTTTGTTGTCGGAATGTGCAATCGTGTGTACAGGGCATTAGGGTTCAGTATTTTTGAAGTGTCTATTATGAACTTAGATCTTTGAAAAGTAAACTTGTTAAGAAAAAAAATGAAAGAAATAAAGGGACTTCGAATGTTATTTTCTTTTAATAATGCCATTTGACTGTTTGGAAGAGGTAAGCAGTGTTTCTCTCATGACAATTTCCTTTACCACTGAACTAAATCTGGCTATAAGATATCTTTTGTTCAGCACTGGGGCTCAAAGAGAGAAACCTGTCAATTCCCTCATTCATGCTAAACAACGTGGATGGCTAATTTTGCATTATTATAATCTGACAGCCGGCATTGGTGACTGTCAAAATACCTGAACAGGGACTGCAGGATGCGGCCCCTGTTTGGCCAACAATTTTCTGCCCAGCCTCTTTTGATTTTCAGATTAAAATGTCAGATAGGAGGGTGACAACAGGACCACCTATAGCTCAAATTTTAGCCGCCTCATGAGGGACCAGATAAAATTTTAAAAAGTATTTAAAAAGTATTTAAATATTCCATGCTTTTATGATCTGCCATACATAAGTCATATAATTTCCCACATACAGTTATTTAAAATGGCTAAATGGCATCCATGAAATACTACATCCTTTCTGTTAAAACAAATATAAATTGTATGTATCTTAGTGCCTCCAACTGCTATCCACACATTTAGAGATTTGAAATTTATTTAAATGCAAAACTTTTTTTCCCGTATTGGGTAGAATGGTGAGGAGTTAGAACCCCTGTTAGCATCCTAATGCCCCGTACACACGGTCGGATTTTCCGATGGAAAATGTCCGATCGGAGCGTGTTGTCGGAAATTCCGACCGTGTGAGGGCTCCATCGGACATTTTCCATCGGATTTTCCGACACACAAAGTTGGAGAGCAGGAGATAAAATTTTCCGACAACAAAATCCGATGTCGGAAATTCCGATCGTGTGTACACAAATCCGACGGACAAAGTGCCACGCATGCTCAGAATAAATAAAGAGATGAAAGCTATTGGCCACTGCCCCATTTATAGTCCCGACGTACGTGTTTTACGTCACCGCGTTCAGAATGATTGGATTTTCCGTCAATTTTGTGCGACCGTGTGTATGCAAGACAAGTTTGAGCCAACATCCGTCGGAAAAAATCCTAGGATTTTGTTGTCGGAATGTCCGAACAAAGTCCGACCGTGTGTACGCCCTATAATACTGTTTTTGTTGCTGTTAAGCAGATTCACTCTCCCTCTTTATCCTAATAAACATTGTCACAGAAAACTGAAAGTGAAGAAAAATACAAAAATGTCCCCAGAAAAAAAAGGGGAATTCTTCCAACTGGGACATCTGTTCTGGTCTCAAAGTGTCCTAAGCCTGGTACACACTATCAGTTTTTTTTTTGTTCAGCCCAGCAGGCCGAATGAAAAAAAAAACTGAGGAGCTCGAGAAGAGCTAGCCATTGGCTGAGAGTGCTGATTTGATGCTGACCGGCAGATGTTTTTCAGTCAGGCTTCTGTCAGACAGGCTGCCGTACACAGGGGCTGAATGTTGGCCATTTTCTGTTGAATTGCCCGGCATCGGCCGATATTTGGTCAGTGTGTTTGGGGCTTTAGGATGAGATTTACCTCTCTTTCTTTCTATTATGTCTACAGGACAGAAAGTAAGGGAACCTCTGTAATAGGACAAAGATGCAAAAGAAAAGCTTACCGGGGTGTAATTATTACTTACTCTAGCCAAAATGAGAAAAAAAAAATCTTAGGCTTTAACCCCTTCCATTAAGTGCTTTTTTGTTGAAAAGTTGTGACCCAGGAAAAAATGCTCTTGTACTGCAATAAGGTTATTTATAATTTTGTTCTATGCAAGCTATGGTATCAGTGTGTATGTGGGGGTGTTAAGTAGACTACATATTAAAATGGTTCTGAAGGCTCAAGGTTTTTTACCTTCATGCATTATATGCATGAAGGTAAAAAACCTTCTCTGTGCAGCAGCCTCCCCAATTACTTACCTGAGCCCGATCTTCCTCCAGCGATGTGCACAAGAGCCCCAGCTTTCCATCCTCATTAGCTGAGACAGTAGTGGGAGCCATTGGCTCCCATTGCTGTCAATCACAGCCAGTGAGCCAAATAAAAGAGAGGGCTGGGAGGACCGGCGGAGGACCCGAGAAGAGGAGGATCTGGGCTGCTCTGTGCAAAACCACTGCACAGGGTAGGTAAGTATAACATATTTGTTTAAAAAAAAAAAAAAAAAGCCTTTAATAGCACTTTAAATGCTCCCGCACGGTAAAGATATTTCATAACAAGGAATTTTTATAGTAGTGAACCTGACATTCGCCAAATATTTACTGCAGGTGGATTCACTTTCAGATGTGTGTGTTTTTTAAATGACAGTGATTGATTCACTACCAGTGACTATTTGGTAAAAGTCGCATTTATTATTTTATAATTATGCCTCATTATGTTCACTGGGTGTATTTAGTGATTTCAACAAGTGCTGATTTTAAAAGAATACCATTGATTTTCTGTTTGAGTCCTTCTTTAAAATGATCATGAGCTGACATGAAAGTGTGTATCCTCCCAATTTAATATAAGTCACACGCGTGTCTCTTGATAGCCAGAGGAAGGAGTAAATGAGATGCTATCAAACTTTTCATGACCGTGGGATGTTTCAACCTGCTTGGAATGCATCTTAAAATTACAGAAAGCGTTGTCTACTGTTTGTACTATGCTGCACTATAAACAAAGACACAACCTACTGTAGAGGTGGAAGAAAAAGACTAAACATGCAAGTGCCAGGCAATGAAATGATACTGAAACAACTCCAGCATTTGTCTCCATCTACCCAGCAGACTCACAGCATGACCCGTACATATGTGACCATGGTCACTCATGCATTTCCTGTCTCAGACAATTGTTGATGACTAGAAGAGAGATTAGGTAACAGAAAAATTCAAGTTCTGCTGGAACAGATGGCTGTCAACAGAAATAACTAATCCATGATTGCTACTGTTGTTTGAAAACACATGCTGCATAGAAAGCATATGCTTTGAAGTAAATATTTCAATTATCATATAATGAAGCATGAAGAATTTAAACTCTTACTTGAAACCTTAAGTTACTTATTGACCTAAATTTTCTAAGCAGGCTTGGTCCTATAGAGATCACCAAAGCACAGACACATATCTGAAGCACAGATGCATTAATACTTGGTATGTCTTTGGATATATACAGAACCACAAATGCAGAAGTGCAGCTGCCATGGTGGCACATTTGTTGCACACTGACTGTTCTATGGGAGTAGTTATTAATATCCCAATCAGTATCTAATTTGTTTTAATAGGGACAGTGTGATCAAAAAATAATCAAAGTCAGGGGATTTCAGAGAGTTTTCATCATCACATGTAAATGTAAAAAAAAACATTACTAGATGCATACAGTTTACACAACGAAGAGTCACTTGAATCATCTGTTCAGTGGATGGTCCCCACTTCTAACTATTCTTAATCACTCCTGTGATTTAGCTAATAAAATTTTCCTGTGTAGCTCTAGAAACAGAATTGTATTCTAGAAGGTCCACATACAGTCAGGTCCATAAATATTGGGACATCAACACAATTCTAATCTTTTTTGCTCTATACACCACCACAATGGATTTGAAATGAAACTAACAAGATGTGCTTTAACTGCAGACTTTCAGCTTTAATTTGAGGGTATATACATCCAAATCGGGTGAACGGTGTAGGAATTACAACAGTTTGTATATGTGCCTCCCACTTTTTAAGGGACCAAAAGTAATGGGACAATTGGCTGCTCAGCTGTTCCATGGCCAGGTGTGTGTTATTCCTTCATTATCTCATTTACAAGTAGCAGATAAAAGGTCCAGAGTTCATTTCAAGTGTGCTATTTGCATTTGGAATCTGTTGCTGTCAACTCTCACTATGAGATCCAAAGAGCTGTCACGATCAGTGAAGCAAGCTATCATTAGGCTGAAAAAACAAAACATCAGAGAGATAGCATAAACATTAGGTGTGGACAAATCAACAGTTTGGAACTTCCTTAAAAAGAAAGAATGCACCGGTGAGCTCAGCAACATCAAAAGACCCGGAAGACCACAGAAAACAACTTTTGGCGGATGACCGAAGAATTCTTTCCCTGGTGAAGAAAACACCCTTCACAACAGTTGGCCAGATCAAGAACACTCTCCAGGAGGTAGGTGTATGCGTGTCAAAGTCAACAATCAAGAGAAGACAACATCTAAAAAAGCCTTCACAGTTCTGGAACAACATCCTATGGACAGATGAGACCAAGATCAACTTGTACCAGAGTTAAGGGAAGAGAAGAGTATGGAGAAGGAAAGGAACTGCTCATAATCCAAAGCATACCACCTCATCAGTGAAGCATGGTGGTGGTAGTGTCCTCTTGTATTTATTGATGATGTGACTGCTGACAAAAGCAGCATGATGAATTCTGACGTATTTCAGGCAATATTATCTGCTCATATTCAGCAAAATGCTTTAGAACTCATCAGACGGCACTTCACAGTGCAGATGGACAATGACCCGAAGCATACTGCGAAAGCAACCAAAGACTTTTTTAAGGGAAAGAAGTGGAATGTTATGCAATGGCCAAGTCAATCACCTGACCTGAATCCGATTGAGCATGCATTTCACTTGCTGAAGACAAAACTGAAGGGAAAATGCCCCAAGAACAAGCAGGAACTGAAGACAGTTGCAGTGGCAGAGCATCACCAGTGATGAAACCCAACGTCTGGTGATGTCTATGCGTTCCAGACTTCAGGCTGTAATTGACTGCAAAGGATTTGCAACCAAGTATTAAAAAGTGAAAGTTTGATGGATGATTGTTAATCTATCCCATTACTTTTGGTCCCTTAAAAAGTGGGAGGCACATATACAAACTGTTGTAATTCCTACACCGTTCACCTGATTTCGATGTAAATACCCTCAAATTAAAGCTGAAAGTCTGCAGTTAAAAATCATCTTGTTCATTTCATTTCAAATCCATTGTGGTGGTGTATAGAGCCAAAAAGATTAGAATTGTGTCAATGTCCTAATATTTATGGACCTGACTGTATAGTAACTCCTATCAAAAATTCAGAAATTCTTTCAGGTTTAGTGTCAGATTTATTCTAATTCTCTATCAGGATTCTACTTCCATGCCACTTATTGATGTGTTGTTGGCTTGTCACCATTACTTGTCATGAGTTACTGCCCATTTGCATTACTCACCTATTGTGTAATAGTAAATAACTCAACATTGTCTGTTTCCACCCTATAAAAAAAACTTCCAATAATACTTAAAAATAATATCATAAAGGCACACCCTTTCCAGTTCACAGATTTTCCACCAGATGCAAAAATATCATGGCGCCATGAGTGGCAGTGTGATATCTCACTGTTTGGGCCAGGTCAACACAATACAGAATATTCATAGAAAGAAGAGTGTAAACAGTTTGCACCTAAGTGCAGTGCTGCAACATCAATGCTTATTATACAGTAAGTTCAAGGTTGCTTACTCCTCTTTGGGACCCTTAATATTCTTACTCTATTACTCTTTCCTCCACAATCATTCCTCAATAAAGTCTTATGTTTAAACATATACTATCAAAAGTGTCAGAGACACACATAAAAAAGGTACACCGTAGTGCAGGATTGGAGCAGCCCCCTTGGACTTTTTAGGCAGAAATGGTCATAAAGATAATTTTATAGTAAAAGGCAATATAATGCCACTTTTTTTAATACAAAACATAAAAACTTGTTTATATATAGACATAGCCAACAAGGCAAATAATGTAAAACACACAGTATTTGTCAAACCCAACAAAAGGCAAGTATGCCCTGTGCTACCAGAGATGAGCTGTGGTCAGTCAATAGGGATTTCTTGCATATAGCCCAACATGTTTCAGAATGAACAATTAGTATTCCTTCATCAGGGAAGATTATGCCCTAGGTGACTTTAATTCTCATTGTCTGAAATGTAAACATAGTCTTATGATAATCACAGAGTATAGATTTGGTATATAATATATGTAACCCTTCTAATACTCACATGATGATCCACAGTGCAATAAACAAAAAAGGAAACACAAGGAATAAAATCAATGGGGACTCAAAGTAACTGAAGCAGTCTGCAGAGCAGCAGATGGGTGGGCGTGCATCCCAGGATGAGCAGGCTGCAAACATCCACAAGAAACGCCTTGTAGGCTACACCAGCCAAAAAGGTACCAATATCTAAAGCAAAAAAAGCAATTGGAAGAGTGTATTAACACATACTTCCTAAACTTCCAGAATTCATTTACAGTTTTCCATACATAGTAACATCCACAGTCGCAAGAGAGTAGAAATACAATGGCAGGAAGGCCCCCTCTGTGGGCGACAAGCTGGTATCAAGTGAATATAAGGCTTCAAGAGGTGACATGTATAAAACTTTAGGCACTTTCCCCTGTGGGGGATGTGCCTACTGTCAATGTATGGACAGACGCAAAAATATTCGGTTACCCAATGGGCACACTTTTCACCCTATGTAAATTGCAGGACCCCTGCCGTGGTATATCTACTCTCTTGGGACTGTGGATTTTACTATGTCGGGAAAACTATAAATGAATTCTGGAAACGTATATATCAACATATATTAAGTACATGCAAACGTGATCCTGATGTACCCATTGGTCCACACATGGCCTCAGTCCATGCTGCGTCTATCCCTAAGGTACATTTTCTGGCCAAGGATCGCCTACATCTTAGCCACAGAGGTGGCGACCTCAATAAGCAACTACTACAATGTAAACTTAGATGGATTTTCAACCTCAAGGCCACCCTGCCACCAGGCTAGAATGAGGCATTTAACTTCAAGCCCTTACTCCCTGGTTTTGTATCAGGGAGATGCGAGTTGAACCTCTTATTTCCGGTGAGAAGGGGGTTGTGACCTGTCCATACTAATATTTTGAACGCTGACATGTCTCCATCCCAATTAATAAAAACCAGAAAAAGAGAACAAGAAGCGGGACTTTACATGAGACATATCAGCGCATAAATATTAATTAATTGGCCAGGCACATATAGCGTTGGCCTATATCCAATGCAAGTATATATTCCAGACATCAATAATATAAATAATAATAAAAGGAACAATGGGCGTAATCACAAAGGATTTACAACAGATATTCGTATAAAGTATCATTTTAATACGTCATTCAACATGGAGGAAATTAGTATAAAATCAATCAATGGACATGGTAGGTACAAAAAATATACGGTTACAGTACAGGTGGTTGTTAGATTGTGGGCATCCGTAAGTTGTTAACTCAACGCGTTTCTTGGCTTACAACCAATCATCACGAGTTCAGATGCATGGTAACTAAAAGGTAATAGGGCAGCCATTAGTCTAATGATTGACACATACGTATCGAGAAAACAAAGCTACAATAGTACTCACAGATTGAAGGATAACTGATAAAATGGGAAGTTGGTCCGGGTCTGCAAAGTCTCACCCGGGGTTGAGGCAGGGACCAGCCCCCCAGGAGTAAACCCCAAGTAAAGGAGGCCACCCTCTGGACCGGGACACTCCACATAACCGTGGCCCAACGAGAAAGGAGGAACCTGGCAAACGCATGTGGAATGCTGTGGGGGAAAAAAAAAAAGGGTGTGAGTGAAGGTGAAGGTAAAATGGGAAAGCCATCCATGACTGGGCAAATGAGAGTGACTGGGGAGTGTGGTGAGGGAACCATGAAACAAAGAGGGGATGTGAGGTGAAAGTAAACAGTTGGGGAGGTATATAAGTGTTAAAAGTGTGAAGGCATGGATGGCTCAAGGGAAGCGAAGGGGATTTCCTGTGAGGTGCAAGTGTAGCGTGAGCTGGTCATCCCTGCACAAGTTGAGGCGGCATGTGGAGTAGGCCAGCCAGAGGCCGCCGCCATATACCCCAGGCAGGGGGCGTGTCCCCACCAGCATCATGAAGGGACGTCAATGCGGCGCGCAGGGAGGAGGGAGGAGTCCATTCACGATCAGGGTGATCGGGGTGGAGTCCACTCCCCCTGCCGCCATGACTCCCGGTGGAGTGGAACACTGACGCCCGCAGTGCGGCATCGTGGGACGCCGCACACCGGGCGCAAAATCATGACGCCGATGCGTCAAGGGCACGGCCCGCCCCCACTGTGGTGTAGGGTGGGTGAGGGGCCGCGAACTGGGCGCATCGCAACCCCGGAAATGAGACCCAACCAGACCCACCCCCCACTACCAAGGTAAAACAGTGAGTGGTTAGAAAACACATAATGAAGTAGTCCAAGTAAAAGAAATGAAAAAGTATGCACCGAATTGAATCAAATATGCATAAGATGGTCAGCAAGTGTCTAGCTGATGAAAGGGGAAAAAACAAGAAAAAGATACAGAAAGCCATGATAAACTAAAGAGATTAATAACAAAGATGATACAGTGGGTTCTGAGGTATGGTTGGTCAGGTCACGGAAGGCGGGTGTTTTCCACCCTGTATTTAATTATAAAGAGAAGGGGGTTGTGACCTGTCCATACCAATATTTTGAACGCTGACATGTCTCCATCCCAATTAATAAAAACCAGAAAAAGAGAACAAGAAGCGGGACTTTACATGAGACATATCAGCGCATAAATATTAATTAATTGGTCAGGCACATATAGAGTTGGCCTGTATCCAATGCAAGTATATATTCCAGACATCAATAATATAAATAATAATAAAAGGAACAATGGGCGTAATCACAAAGGATTTACAACAGATATTCGTATAAAGTATCATTTTAATACGTCATTCAACATGGGGGAAATTAGTATAAAATCAATCAATGGACATGGTAGGTACAAAAAATATACGGTTACAGTACAGGTGGTTGTTAGATTGTGGGCAAAAAAAGTTAATAGGGCAGCCATTAGTCTAATGATTGACACATATGTATCGAGAAAACAAAAATGCGTTTGCCAGGTTCCTCCTTTCTCGTTGGGCCACGGTTATGTGGAGTGTCCCGGTCCAGAGGGTGGCCTCCTTCCCTTGGGGTTTACTCCTGGGGGGCTGGTCCCTGCCTCAACCCCGGGTGAGACTTTGCAGACCCAGACCACCTTCCCATTTTATCAGTTATCCATCAATCTGTGAGTACTATTGTAGCTTTTGTTTTCTCGATACGTATGTGTCAATCATTAGACTAATGGCTGCCCTATTACCTTTTAGTTACTATGCATCTGAACTCTTGATGATTGGTTGTAAGCCAAGAAACATGTTGAGTTAACAACTTAAGGATGCCCACAAGCTAACAACCACCTGTACTGTAACCGTATATTTTTTGTACCTACCATGTCCATTGATTGATTTTATACTAATTTCCTCCATGTTGAATGACGTATTAAAATGATACTTTATACGAATATCTGTTGTAAATCCTTTGTGATTATGCCCATTGTTCCTTTTATTATTATTTATATTATTGATGTCTGGAATATATACTTGCATTGGATACAGGCCAACTCTATATGTGCCTGACCAATTAATTAATATTTATGCGCTGATATGTCTCATGTAAAGTCCCGCTTCTTGTTCTCTAATTTCCGGTATTGAGAGTCTTGAACTCCAGAGGAATTAATGCTTTGCGACATTGCTGTGTGCCCCTATGCCATGACATCCTGGGACCCCCATGCCAAATATATTACCATATATAGAATTCATTAATAATTAATCTTTAACTTTAGATCTGCTCGTTCCTGGTATTCTATATCCTTGGCTATTTTCTTTCCCATCATATTTTATATTTTTTCTTCCTTTCCCTGCTCGATGGGCGGGGTTGCACCACATGCCCTTGCGTCAGAGAACTACCTTGTCCCTGTCCTGAGCCTCCCTGATTGGCAGCGTCTTTGATGTCAAGGTTCCAGCACCTCCTCCCCACGGCTTATTGGCTCCCCCTGAGGAATACTCCCTATATAAGCAGACACACACTGACAAGCATGTCTCTGATTGAGCATTACTGCCATGGTGTGGTTTTCTGCATTGGTGTGTTGAAAGGTAATGTACTCTATGGGGGGTGATGAGATACCAGATTTCCCTATCTTATTTCTATGCAAAATTAATCCTGTCTGCTGATGTTTAAGTTTAGGAAGTATGTGTTCATACACTCTTCCAATTGCTTTATTTGCTTCTTGTGGAAGTTTGCAGTCTGCTCATCCTGAGATGCACGCCCACCCATCTGCTGCTCTGCGGACTGCTTCAGTCACTTTGGGAGTCCCCATTGTTTTTATTCCTTGTGTTTCCGTTTTTGTTTAATGTACTGTGGATCATCATGTGAGTATTAGAATGGTTACATATATTATACACCAAATTTATACTCCTATATTGCTTGCTATGTTCACATCGTGCTTTACAGTGTGATTATCATGCGACTATGTTTACATTTCAGACAATGAGAATTAAAGTCACCCAGACATAATCTTCCCTGATGAAGGAATACACATTGTTCATTCCAAAACATGTTGAGCTATACGCAAGAAATCCCTATTGACTGACCACAGCTCGTCTCTGGCAACACAGGGCATACCTGCCTTTTGTTGGGTTTGACAAATATGTTTTGATGTACCACTATTTTTTCTAATTTTTTTTTGTGTGTTTTACATTATTTGCCTTGTTGGCTATGTCTATATATAAACAAGTTTTTATGTTTTGTATTAATAAATGTGGCATTATATTGCCTTTTGCTATAAAATTATCTTTATGACAATTTCTGCCTAAAAAGTCCAAGGGGGCTGCTCCAATCCTGCACTACGGTCTAGGTGTACAAAACTTTTGTATGTTTAGGATGTTGGCAGTCCAAACACGAATATATCCCATTTCCTCTTTCCAGAGACAGGGGTAAAGGTTCATCATTGCCATGCCCATAAGCATCAGTCAGGGAGGGGTGTCTGTTTATACAATTAACCACTTGCTGTCTGGGCCTATTCTGACATTTTTCATTCGGTATATACAGTATGTAAAAATCTACTTTTGTTTTGGTTTTTTTTTTGGAAAATTACTTACAACTTCTAATCATTATATATTTTGTGAAATCAGAGGCCCTGGAGAATAAAATGGTTGTGGTTTAAAATTTTAGTAAGTTCTAAAAGATGATGTTGTGTCAAGTAAATAGATTCCAGACATGTCAAGATTTAAAATTTCACATGCCAGAGAAATGGGGACAAACTATGGTAACAAAAAAGCTCCCTAGACTACCATTTAAAAGGCTTTACAGGTTACCAATGTAGAGTTAAACATGAGCTCTGGTCCTAGAATTATTGCTCTCATGCTGACGTTCGTATCAATACCTCATAACTGTGGTGCAATCACTGTTTACATTCGGGTGCGGGACCTTCATGCACGTTTGCATGTGGGCGAAGTACGGGGGGACAAGGACACTTTAATGGTTTTTATTATTTAGCTGTAGAGCCTCTTGGATTGGTTGTAACAGCTGTAGAGCCTCTCTCATCACTTTTACATGAAAGCCCATTGCTGGCTGCCAATTCTTTTACCAGGATCTTGGCTGCAGCTGCAGCCATGAACCTGGTATCACCAATTACTCCTGAGGACGTACAGGTATGTCCTAGGGATGGGAATTTGTTAAAGTGCATAAGGTCCACTTATTCAAGGTGCCTAACGCCTATCTACAATTATGGATGAAAGTGCAAAAAAACCTATAGGGCAAAATGGTTAGATGTTATACCTAACTTTTCCACTGATCTCTGCCAGGACACCTAGCCCAGGGTCATATCATTGTACTTGACATGAACTTTTTTCCTGCATCAGCTGTTTAGAATTAGTAATGATACTGTAAACCGGCAAGGCAAGAGTTTTCGTGCCCTGGGCAGAGAGTATCAATAACAGCCCTCTCCCAAACTACCCCACAGTTCTAAGAGTAGGCAAGCTGTTACTGTAGTAGGCGCAATGACTCAGAAATCATAAATTTGCCAATGCAAAACTGTAATAAATTGAATGTTCTATGATGGAGCTGATTGGTCCATAAAGCAAATCAGGCTTTTACCTTTAGTAGTGAAGGACTTTTGGCCGTGTTTAACGTATTTACACATTTTACATAAAGGTTTGCTACACTAGAACATCCCAACTAGTGGTATGAGAACGGGTTTATCAGGAGAAAGACATCTGGATCTGATCTTGCTGGGAACTATCTTAGATTTTAAATTAGGCGCTCTACGATATGTGATTCTGGGTCTGTCCGAGATAAAGGGTTTTAGGAGTGGGTCCTGCAGTAGGATACTCCAATGGTTTGCCAAGATTTTTTCCATCTTTTTATAACTCCTCTCTGCCTACAAGTGGGAGCCAACTTATGTTTGGCTCTCACTTGATGTCAATTCTCTGTACACATCCATTCCCCAATTATTTTGGCCTATTGGCATTGGAACATTTCCTGGCTAAAGACCCTTTCATCAACCCCCTCCAAGCCTCTTTCATTCTGGATGCTACTTCCTTCTGTTTAACACATAACTACTTCATTTTTGACGGGGATTTTTATGTGCGAAAAAAAGGAACAGCAATGGGAGCAATTTTTGTGCCTTCTTATGCCCATTTGGCAATGGGATTCTGGGAGATTACACATATACTCCAAAATAACCCTTATGCACGGAATGTTGTTTTCTTTGGTCGTTACATCGATGACATTATTATAATTCGGGATGGTCTCGTCGATGTGATTGACCAATTTGCAGATTACTGCAACAAGAATCAGTATGGCCTATCATTCACTTTTGTTAGCAATCCCGACACGTTACCTTTCCTTGACCTCGAGTTGGGTCATGATGATGTTACCTCTGCTATTATTTACAAAAATTACATCAAGCCCACTGCGGGCAATTCGTACCTACATTACAATAGTTACCACCTTCCGAAATGGATTAACAACATTCTAAAAGGCCAGTTCTGCAGACTTCGACAAAACTTTACAAGAGAAAGTGACTATGTTGAGCAAAGTATCCTACTTAAAAAGAAGTTCAAAGATAAAGATTACCCTGCAGCTTCTATTGACCAAGCTTTTTAATACTACCTAAAAGGAAAACCTCTGAAAGTATCCCGTGAACAAGAAAATCATACTGTTAGGTTTACTACTACCTTTAATGTTCATTATAAAAAGATGGAAAAAATCTTGGCAAACCATTGGAGTATCCTACTGCAGGACCCACTCCTAAAACCCTTTATCCTGGACAGACGCAGGATCACATATCATAGAGGGCCTAATTTAAAATCCAAGATAGCTCCCAGCAAGATCAGATCCAGATGTCTTTCTCCTGATAAACCCGTTCTCATACCACTAGTTGGGATGTTCCAGTGTTGCAAACCTTTATGTAAAACGTGTAAATACGTTAAACACGGCCAAAAGTCCTTCACTACTAAAGGGACTACCCATATACTGAAAGATTTCTACAACTGTTCTTCAGACTTTGTCGTATATGGACTCACTTGCCCATGTGGCCTGTTATACATAGGCTGTACGATACGAGCCCTTAGGACCAGGTTTGGAGAACATAGGAGATCAATTGAAAGTGGCACTGATCCCCACAGTGTGCCCAGACACTTTACCTAAGCCCACCAACAGTCCACCAAAGGACTGCAAGTTTGGGTAATTCCTAATTCCCTTTCAGTTGCAGGACATTTGAAAATAGGGTTTGCGCCAGAGAAACGTTCTGGATCTACACTTTAGATGTCCTTTCACCTGGTGGGATAAATGAAGGAATTTCCACCATTTTATAACATCATCTTCCATTTTTGTTCCGCTCCAGAGCACCTTCACCTTTTCCTTTGCGCACATATATGCCCATAGATATGTTTATGTGCATATAGATGTCCAGCTCATGTATATATGCTTCCCTTGTTTTTTTCTGTCTTGTGATTTATGCCACTAGATACCACTACCAGATGCCAGCAGACCATCACTTGTCATACCTCTTTGACATGTTCCAATAGATGGTCACACCTGTCATAACATACAAAAGCATACATATTATCACCTCCACTGGATGTCTCACATATCCTTTTTTCATATACACACAGATGCTCCCCATGTTATATTACTCATAAACATCGTATTTGTTTATTTATTATTGATAGCCCCTTCTGCCCTTATATATTATTTTTTATTTAATTTTTATATATTTGTTTATATTTTCTTATCTTATTTTTTAATTTTTCATTCACTTGATCCATACCATCCCATTACATACATCTTTTCCAGCCATATATATGTACACATTATATACTCTATATCCCATCATGATTATCATTACCATTTATTTTTATTTTATTTATTTATTTTTACTTTCATTTTCACTCCCATTTCATTTTAATTATTTATTTATTTTTTTATATATACATGCGATCTTTTTATTTATTTTCCATTTTTTATATTGTATGCTAATGTTTTTCTTAATATCTTAATATTTTGCCATGTGCCTTTTGCCTATATGCCTTTTAATGTCCAGAGTTGTTTTTAAATATGTTGCGGGCCGCTTGTATATCCCAGTTTCGTTTTTATAGAAAGTTCTGCCCATGTCCCCTCCCCTCTCCTTTATATATATGGCCCCTCATGGTATACCCATCTGAGCCAGCCGCATTGTGCGCTTCAAGCCTCGCTCTGAGGCCGCCTTCCAGAGCCGGCGAATCCACCTGTCGGAAAGCGACTGTCCTCAGCAGCGATCAGCTAAAATGTTCATCGCAAAGAGCCTGGGAGCGCCATCCTGACTTCTGTATACCATGCTTGTCATTTCCATCTAAATGTGAGTGTTTTTATTTAAAGATTAAAGCCATTTGTTCAAACTATTGCACCCAGAGGCGCCTCTCTTTTTGTGTTTCCTTCACAAGCTGTTACTGTACAGTGTTTCAATTTTTATTTGGACCTTATAGAACAGTGTACGCCTAATCTCGCCATTGTTATCAGGACCCCAGATAACAATCAATACCACCATGAGAGGGGCACGGGGAGCCTTGTTGGCTCGGAGAACACAATGATTACTGCTAACAGCTATAGCTAAATTTGACTGGTACCTGCTGAACCGGCTGAATTTTGATCCATGTATGGCTGACTTAACCTTATTTTTGCTACTAAAATTAAGCAATACAAGCGGTCATAAAACTGCCCTCATGCTCCTTATTGGATAATACAGGAGCAGTCGCACACTGATGAACACACTGATGAAGTCATCATTTAGCTCACACTGCTCTCTTCTGGCGGCATGTACCAGTGATAAATTGATAGCCATCTGCAAAGCAGTAGAATTTAAATGGTTTTCTCTGCTGGCACTTCCTCTCACAATTTGCTGTGCAAAAGATTCCAGGAAGCTGATATAAAGACAAATTCAAGTACTTACACTAGCTGCTTTTTTTTTTTTTTTTAAAGTAATCATTTTACTGGATACATTGTTAAAATAAAGGGTGATTTCTTTCTATATTGAGTTTAGCTTCAATGTTAGAGAAAATGTAAATGTATCTGGAAACAATTCTCTCGTCTTCACAATGTCTTCATGAAATTATATAGAAACCACATCCTGCATCCTTGTGTTCATATTACACAATAGATACGGCTATATTTGGATGCATAGTTCTCCACAATGAACACAAAAGAAAAAACCAAAACAAAGCACATAAACTCGGTTTACACTTATAGAAAAGTCTTTTTGTAGCAGTGTTTTTTGAGAGCAGATTAGTAGGCTGCTCATGGGGGCATGCTAAGACCACACTCAGGGCATGAGTGGGTAGAGTGCTGTGTTGACTTGTAAGCTTACTTCAGGCAAACAAACAAGAAGTTGCAAGACTCAGGTTTTGTGACTGTTTGCGACATCCGTATGCATTGTCATCTCATCAGTTCAGAAACAGTCTGAATCAAGTCATCTCATGTTTCCGTGTAGCTTTAAATTTTATCCCTTCTCTAGCCACTTGCTTTCTGCCCACAAGTGGATAGAATTATTTCTGTGAAGGCTGGGTGATGAGGGGGTCTTCTTATGCTAGTCCTGCCCTCAGATCAGTGGGATCCACTGACAACTGTCCTTTACTTGGGTTGTGGTCTGCACATTCAACAAAAAGCATCTTTCACTTTTCTGCAGAGTAAACGTTATAGGCACTCATTAGTCTCGGTGATCTTCATATAATATTATTATTATTATACAGGATTTATATATCATGACACATGATTACCAGTGGTTGGTAATGAAAGCTAACTGGTTCAAACAGGGTGTCTATAGCATAAGAACTGGACTGTATATACCAGCCCTTCATTTTTTCACAAGCTTTCCTTGCTTTGGGCATGTTTTCTGATAACACTCAGGAACCCAATTAGAAAACACTAAATACAACCTATAGATATTGTATTATATAATAACCTATTTAAAACTATAACATGGTTTCATTAAGAGGCATTCTTCTTATCATTTTTACAATTATTACAATTTTGCACAATCCAAATTTATTCAGAGGCCAATGAGGCAATGCCAGTAACTGGATACGCAGTGTAATATTTTTGTATTTCTTATAATGTACTGCTAATTGTACAAATTGAGCAACTTACTAAATGAACTAGTTTCACTATTTCAATTAACTTCCTTATCATGTTTAGGGGAATTTAGTGACTGGATGGTTGATGCAAAATAGATTGACTTCAACAGGAGCGAAATGTACTCCTTTAGTAAATAATCTCATAGAACTTCTGACAGATCTGTGCTGTAGAAATAAATGTTAAAGAGCAAATATCCTTCTGCAGTTTTGCATTTTGGAACTTTGTCTATGAATACTGTTTGGTTCATCGGATGATAACATTTGTTATCATTATCTGCATATATAATCTCTGTAAGAACTCAGTTTTGCTTCCTCATTTTTACTTCCAGTTTAGGTAAGATAGTGCAGCACATTTATATTTGTAATTTTTTTAAATGATAAAAGCAGAAAAAAAAAGAAAAAACTTTGTATGATAGCTAGACCGGTGACTTCTGTGAGCCTACACTCTACATTTTTTTTTCAAAAATGTAATATAAAATCTAATAACAAACCAAAATATTAAACAGATTATGAAAACTAAGTGTCACTTTTACAGAGCTCTGTCCTATGCCAGTAGTCTGTAATGTGAGCCAAGATTTAGTATCTTGGTGAACAATACATCTGTAAAAATATTTGTGTCTGGTAGTAGTAATTGGAGATAAAGAATCCCTCTGTAAATAATAATACACTTATTTCTAGACCATGAATAGAAAGACAGATTAAAACTGTGTGTGCATAAAAGCCAACTCAAGATTTGGATATATCTTAAAACGCACTGAAAAAAAGACTTGTCTTCTTGGCATGCGCGAGCGCATGCGCGCTGTCCCGGAGGCAGTGGTGGCCACGTTTGAAATGGTTTGGACGCTGTTGGTGTCCAGCTGGCTATTGCTGCCACCTGCGGCCAATTTGGGGGAACTCCTATATATGCATGGCTGAACCCGGTCATGGACTCTCTCCCCTCAAGCCAGGGACTAACCAACAGGAGGTAGATGTGGTGAACTATACAAGGCACATTTATTTATAATGCTGTCATTAAGAGTGGATTTCTATAGGTGGAACCACACGGTCTGTACTTTTTACACACCGAGGAGTAGATTTACTAAAAATGGTGCATTCGGAATCTGGTGCAGCTGTGCATGGTAGCCAATCAGCTTCTAACCTCAGCTTGTTCAATTAAGCTTTGGAGATACAGCCTGGAAGCTGATTGGTTTCTGTGCAGAAATGAGACTAATTTAGCACTCTCCAGCTTTAATAAATAAACCCCTGTGTGTGCTTCTACATTTGCAGGTACCTTGAAAAAGAGTCTGACTAGCTTTATGCAAGAAATACAGTATCTCACAAAAGTGAGTACACCCCTCACATTTTTGTAAATATTTTATTATATCTTTTCATGTGACAACACTGAAGAAATTAAACTTTGCTACAATGTAAAGTGAGTGTACAGCTTGTATAACAGTGTAAGGCCCCTTTCACACGAGGCGGACTCCGTTTCTACGGAGCCCGCCTCGGTCAGCGGGAGATCTGTCCGTTGATCTCCGCTGAGCCGGCGGACGACAAGTCCCTCTCACTGAGCGGGGAGGCGCTTGTCAGGCGCCACTGCCACCTATGGAGGGATCGGATGAAAACGGACAGCGTATCCGTTTTCATCAGATCTCACCCGATCCGATCCGCCAGCGACGGACCTAGACGTAGAGCCATCCGTCTGCTTTTAGCGGATCGGACGGGGTCGGATGTCAGCGGACATGTCTCCGCTGACATCCGACGCTCCATAGACTAACATGCAGCGCCCGTTCAGGTCCACTGTCAAAACTGACAGGCAGACCTGAACGGTCCGAGCGTGTGAAAGGGGCCTTAATTTGCTGTCCCCTCAAAATAACTCAACACACAGCCATTAATGTTTAAACCCCCTGGCAACAAAAGTGAGTACACCCCTAATTGAAAATGTCCAAATTGGGCCCAAAGTGTCAATATTTTGTGTGGCCACCATTATTTCCAGCACTGCCTTAACCCTCTTGGGTATGGAGTTCACCAGAGCTTTACAGGTTGCCACTGAAGTCCTCTTCCACTCCTCCATGACGACATCACAGAGCTGGTGGATGTTAGAGACCTTGCACTCCTCCATCTTCTGTTTGAGGATGGCCCACAGATGCTCAATAGGGTTTACGTCTGGAGACATGCTTGGCCTGTCCATCACCTTTACTGTTTGGGGTCATTATGATGTTGGAATACTGCCCTGCGGCCCAGTTTCCGAAGGGAGGGGATCATGCTTTGCTTCAGTATGTCACAGTACATGTTGGCATTCATGGTTTCCTCAATGAACTGTAGCTGTAGAACTTTTTCTCTACCTTCTGTATTGTACGACACTTGTCAAAAAGACGTAAGTACGTAAGATGAAATCCCTGAAATAGGGACACACACACAACAAAAAAAAGCTAAAATGGGTTTTAATCTTTCCACACCCTGTTGAAAACACACACACACAAAAGGACCTGAAAACAGCATCCCTGCCAAACAGCAAATCAACAATTAGATTTTAATGTGCCACCACAGTAAGCTAACTGACTGACAGTGGATGCTGTAAGCAGGGCTAGATTTTCCAATAGGCACTGTAGGCATGTGCCTACAGGCGCCCTTCCTAGAGGGTCACCTTTCTGTATGAGTTTTGTTTTTCTTAAATGTTTTTTTTTTCAGACCTCAGGCTGTAGCTATCCGTGTAATCTCCCCTTTGGGTCATGTAGTAAAATTGTTGTCATGACTCATAGGCATGTACATCCTATTCATCCTCATGTGGGTGGCACAGTGGTGTAGTGGATAGCACTCTCGCCTAGCAGTAAAAAGAGTCGCTGGTTGGTATCTCAACCATGACACTACCTGCCTGGAGTTTGCATGTTCTCCCTGTGCCTGCGTGGGTTTCCCCCGGGTGCTCCGGTTTCCTCCCACACTCCAAAGACATGCTGGTAGGTTAATCAGATCCTGTCTAAATTGTCCCTAGTATGTATGAATGTGAGTTAGGGACCTTAGATTGTAAGCTCCTTGAGGGTAGGGATTGATGTGAATGTACAATGTATATGTAAAGCACTGCAAAATTGACGGCGCTATATAAGTACCTGAAATAATAATAATAATAATAATAATAATGTGCTGGGTTTTCTTCTGGCAGAAATGCTGGAACTCGGTCCAGCATCTCTGCTAAATACACACCATTGTCAGGCGGCAGCAGCTTTTGCTGCGAGTGGGAGGATGTTTTGTGTAACATCTGATTCCTGTGAGAGAAGTCAGTGCAGCAAAGAACTTTAGCCACAGTCCACAGAGTAAGCAGGCAAGCGGGAAGCCGGATGCATTTTCTGATGCACCCTCTCTAATCCTGGCTGCAGGTCCCTTACAGTAGGGGGCGGAGTGATATAGCTGCACTCCGCCAACCCTCTGGTGTCTCTCCCGTCTTCATGGACAGGAGCGGAGCAGAGGACAGCGGCAAGCCAGTCAGCAGTAGTGCGTGCAGCTGAGCAGACTGTGACAAATTAAAAAAAAAATGAAGTCTGTGTTGGAGCCTCAAAATGTTGGTAAATGTAAATGTAAATGTTTTTTTGGGGGGCAAACAGTATATATATATATATATATAGCACTACCCCCTTGGGGACTGCTGTGAATTACCTGCTCATCTGCACAGCCACGACCAAGTGAACCTTCCAACCCATCTGACACTCTAGGTTCAGACATCCTGTTAATACTATAAAGCAAGAATCAAGCAACTCCATAGTATAAGGTTCTGAAATGTTTTACTTAAACCAAAAAAGTTATTTCACAAAGAAAGGAGTAAATCCGCTGAGCTGTGATAACAGTGCCAACTCAGCAAACAGACTCCCCCCGAAGACACAACAATGATTAAACAATGAATAATGCTAATACACAAGGATACACTATATTCAGATCCGAAGTCACCCCCTAGTGGATGTTTCAGTTAACTACATATGTGGCCACACTGAGATAGATGTAATCTAAACAGCCTATGCTATTTTGATGGGAGAGCTAATCCCTGCTGGTGATATATATATATAAATATATATATATATATATACATATATATTTATATATATATATATATATATATATATATATATATATATATATATATATATATATATATATATATATATATATATATATATATATATATATATATATATATATATATATATATATATATATATATATATATATATATATATATATAGGCTTCCTATGAGTAATGCAATAGACTTCCACGTGGCAGATCTGTTATTCTTCGCTAGCTAGTTGGAGCTCATTAACTGTAATCCGTTGCAGATGAGACAATAGATTCCAAGTGGTGAAGGTCTAAGGCATCTGAGTACAGTGTTCCAGCAATGCAGTAAAGTGTTCTTGGGTAGAGATGTGTGCAAACTGTGTTCTGTAATGGTGGTAGTGAATAGATAAAGATTGACCAGCTTGCTCTCTCACCAACGACCCAAATTGATCTGCAGTCTTCTAGACAGGAACATGGATGGCAACTCTCCGGCAATAAATCCTCTGTTTCTGGCTCCTGTAATGACTCTCTCCACACAACCGCACCAATGGGTAGGCACTGTAAATGATGCTAGTAACAGGATTTCTGACAGCAGGTAGCAGGACTAACTCTCCCAGGCCTCGGGGTGGAAGTAGCATTCCTCGTGGTAGGCCGCGACTTCTCTCTCTCTGTCACACAGAGAGGTCTGTCATGCGTCAGGCCCAGGAGCAAGAGACAGTGCGCGGGCTTCCAAGCTCCTTTTATCATCCCTCCCAGCAACCTTCAGGCCACTGCAAGGGTCCCTGGGATTTGTAGTCTTATGCCGCGTACGCACGATCGCACATTCCGACAACAAAATCCATGTTTTTTTTCCGACTAATGTTGGCTCAAACTTGTCCTGCGTGCACGCGGTCACACAAATGTTGTCGGAAATTCCGAACGTCAAAAACCCGGTGACGTACAACACGTACGGTGCGCCGAGGAAAAGGAAGTTCAATACCAGTGCGGCTCTTCTGCTTGATTTTGAGCATGCGTGGAATTTTGTGCGTCAGAAATGTGTACACACGATCGGAATTTCCAACAACAGATCTTGTTGTCGGAAAATTTGAGATCCAGATCTCAAATTTTGTTTGTCGGAAATTCCGATGGAAAATGTGCGAGCCTACACACGGTCGGAATTTCCGACAACAAGCTCCCATTGAACGTTTGTTGTCGGAAATTCCAACCGTGTGTACGCGACATTAGGGTACAGGGATGCATGGCAGCAGATTCAAAGGGGACTATATGGCCCATAACTCACTCTGTTGGCACACAGGTATGAGGTCACTGGCTGCACAAATAATCACAGGGGAAAAACAATGTTTAAAACACTGGAAGGTACGAAGCTTTCTGGTAACAGTCCATATCGCTAAATATATATATTTTTTTACAGCTTAGAATATGAAGGTCTTTTTTTTGACAACCCACTGCTTACAAGCAAACTGTCCAATAAAAAAAATACCTTTAGTCGTACATACACTTTAAGTTGATTTTTAACTGTTATTTTTTATTGTTCTCACACATGTTAAAACAATGCTTTGATATCTGATCAGATATCAAAGATTTATTTTAACACATGTGAGAACAATTAAAAATGAAAGGTAAAAACTAACTTAACCACTTGACCTCTGGACAGTTTTACCCCCTTCATGACCAGACCATTTCTTGCTATTAAGCACTGGCAATATACACACACATACGTGTGTTTGAGCTTTGGTTTGGGGTGCATACCCTTTGATTGTTCTAATGCGCTTGCATTAATATATATGGATATATATGGTGCATAGATTTGTGTTGTGGCCGTGGGCTGCTACCTGATGTGGTCTTGCTGCGGCATCAAACACAGGCACAGAAACACGCAACGCGACCACCCATCAATACTGTAAATGGGGGGGCTCTTCAGAATTCTCTGCCTATAGACCCCTGCGATGTAGTCCAGAGGCAGCAGGGAAGTGTTTTGCTGGGTCAGTTTTGGTTCTCACATTGTACCTGTCCATTTAGGACGCAGAAACTTAGCCTGCCAGCACTAGTATAAATGTACTGTCAGCTGCTGAAATGAGTATTCCACCACCTGGCAGTGAAATTAGCATTTCATCACCAAAATCCCAGTGTCCCATGGGTTCCTGTTGAGAAGCAATTTAACTAGTTAAGGACAATGGACATACTACAGACATCCGGAAAAAAAAAACCATCATCAAAGTTCACAGGATGTCTGTAGTATGTCCTTTCCTTCTGCTGTACTGCCCTTCCCCCTTATACTGTGCAATTCTAAACAATCACACAGCCAGGAGCTTCAGTGCAAATACAACAGCTTTAGAAGCTGCTGATATCAAGAACAGGCCTGTCTGACACAGTTTTGAGAAACACTGGGGGAGATTTACTGCATAACCGGTGCACACAGAATCTGGTGCAGCTGTGTATAGTAGCCAATCAGCTTCTAACTTCAGCTTGCTCAATTAAGCTTTGACAATAAAACCTAAAAGCTGATTGGTTACTATGCAAAGCTGCACCAAATTCTGTGTGCACACGTTTTAGTAAATCTCCCCCCGTGTTCAGATGCAAGATAGAGACATACAAAACAACAGTTATTTTGTCTTTATTATGTTTCATTTGTTTGCAGATTAAATATTAATGGTTATAAAAATAGAAATTCAAAAAATCTGCAGGAAAAATACAGTTATGTAGAGCAGGGGAAGAAGGAGTTAATTAGTGCTGATTAGAGTTAATTAAAGGTTAATTACAGGTTAATGAGGAAAAAAAATGTCAGTTTGCTTTAACTGCCATCATATGCAGACCAAAGCTCATCCCATTAAACTTTAATAATTGTATGCATGTTGTTCAAAATATTACTTTCAGTTAAAAAAGCTATACATTAACAAAAAAAAAACAACCTTTATTTTATTTGCAAACAATTGAAATGTTTTTAACAGAAGAATAATGATTATTGTTATTTTAAATAGGTCAGATTTTATAATAAAATGTATACTTTTTATCTACCGTAACACTTTTTTTATGCTAACACTGACCAAAGTAAAAAAAAAGTGTGCTTTTTAGTTTTGTCTATGGATTGCCTAAAACATAAAATCATTTTTTGCAAAATTGTTTGCACTGAAAAAAAAAGTATTACCTCTATATATATCTTAAAGGGTAACTCCACTTTCATGGGAAAAAAAATAGCAAATAAAGAAAAAATAGTATAGCATATACAGTTGCGACACAAGTCATATTGTAACTGTATGTTATTAAAAATAAACTTTCCTTTTCAATCTGCAGCTCTGTAATTTTCTGTAAAATGAAATTCAATATGGCAGAATGTGTACAGAACACCCCCCAGAAACATCATTTCCTGCTTGTGTGATTGGCTCACTGATTTTCACAGAAGTCTACACAAAGATACAAGTCAGATTTTTGGCATCCCCCGCAACAAAAATGTCATTATTGGTAAGATACTCCCAATAGGAAATAACATCTAAAGTGATGCAGATCCTGCAACCTTCCTCATTAGTGCTCTGCAGGTACAGCAGCTGGTTGATAATTATGAAACCACTCCCATTAAACTCCCTCAGCACAGGGGCACAGAGGAACAAACAGTGATTTCTTCAGAATAACAAAAGGTAAGAATCTGCAACAGAGTTTGTTAAAATCCTTGCAATATACATAGATCACCCAGAGCATAATGTTTTTTTTTTTCACAACAAAAGTGGAGTTACACTTTAAGTAATGAAGTTAGTGCTGAATGAAGAGGCCCATAGCACAAATGTATAAATTTCTCTGGTCCATAGGTGGTGTATAGGTCTGAGAGCTGAACTGTTTAATATAATTTGTGTCTAAGGTCTTATAATGAAAATAAACCCAAAGTGTGATGATGTTGTTAAAGCAGTATTAAACCCAATAAGAAAACATTTTATTATATTGCAGCTTATTAATTCTTAGATGTGGCGACTCCATTAGTTTTATTTTTTAGGCTCTCTTTCTTCTATGTTCATCTAGTGATCCAGCCAGAAGTCTTTTCTTTTTCAAAAGAACAAGCCCTCCAGCAGAATGTATCAGTTACAGGGATGAGACAAACCATTTACCACTGACGGGAGTTGCTTACAATGATCAGCTCTTATTTATTTATGGAAAACCTTTATCCCAAAAGAAAATAAACTTGTTTCTGTAACTGGTATAAAGTATTAGCTGGAGTTTGGCTTCAACGTGTTAATGTATCTACAATGCCTTGATTATTATTCATACCCTTTCCCATTTTCCACATTTTGTCATGTTACAACCAAGAACTTAAATTTTTTTTTTTTTTTTTTTTTGTGTGATAGACCAACACAAAGTGGCACATAATTGTGAAGTAGTAGGAAAATGATAAATGGTTTTCAAAATTTTTTACAAATAAATATGCAAAAAGTGTGGCATGCATTTGTATTCAGCCCCCCTGAGTCAATACTTTGTAGAACCACCTTTCACTGCAATTACAGCTGAAAGTCTTTTTGGGTATGTCTCTACCAGCTTTGCACATCTAGAAAGTGAAATTATTGCCCATTCTTCTTTGCAAAATAGCTCAAGCTCTCTCAGATTGCATGGAAAGCATCTGTGAACAGCAATTTTCAAGTCTTGCCACAGATTCTCAATTGGATTCACATCTGGACTTTGACTGGGCCATTCTAACACATGAATATGCTTTGATCTAAACCATTCCATTGTAGCTCTGGCTGCATGCTTAGGGTTGTTGTCCTGCTGGAAGGTGAACCTCTGCCCCAGTCTAAAGTCTTTTGTAGACTCTAACAGGTTTTCTTCTAAGATTGCCCTGTATTTGGTTCCATCTATCTTCCCATCAACTCTGACCAGCTTCCCTGTCCCTGCTGAAGAAAAGCATCCCCACAACATGATGCTGCCACCACTATGTCTTACGGTGGGGATGGTGTGTTCAGGGTGTTGTGAAGTGTTAGTTTTCCGCCACACATAGCGTTTTGCTTTTAGGCCAAAAAGTTCAATTTTTGGTCTCATCTGACCAGAGCACCTTCTTCCACATGTTTGCTGTGTCCCCCACATGACTTCTCGCAAACTGCAAACGGGACTTCTTATAGCTTTCTTTCAACAATGGCTTTCTTCTTGTCACGCTTCCATAAAGGCCAGATTTGTGGAGTGCATGACTAATAGTTGTCCTGTGGACAGATTCTCCCACCTGAGCTGTGGAGCTCTGCAGCTCCTCCAGAGTTACCATGGGCCTCTTGGCTGCTTCTCTGATGAATGCTCTCCTTGCTTGGCCTGTCAGTTTAGGTGGACAGCCATGTCTTGGTAGGTTTGCAGTTGTGCCATACTCTTTACATTTTTATATGATGGGTCGAACAGTGCTCCGTGAGATGTTCAAAGCTTGTAATATTTTTTTATAACCTAACCCTGCTTTAAACTTCTCCACAACTTTATCCCTGACCTGTCTGGTGTGTTCCTTGGCCTTTGTGATGCTGTTTGTTCACTAAGGTTCTCTAACAAACCTCTGAGGGCTTCACAGAACAGCTGTGTTCATACTGAGATTAAGTCACACACAGGTGGACTCTATTCCCTAATTAGGTGATTTCTGAAGACAATTGATTCCACTAGATGGCTGAATACAAATGCACATCACACTTTTCAGATATTTATTTGTAAAAAAAATTGAAAACCATTTATCATTTTCCTTCCACTTCACAATTATGTGTCACTTTGTGTTGATCTATCACATAAAATCCCAATAAAATACATTTTTGTTTTTGGTTGTAACATGACAAAATGTGGAAAATTTCAAGGGGTATGAATACTTTTTGAAGGCACTGTAAATCTGCTAGGACATCTAACACTCCCCTCTCCCCCAGACTGACAATGCTGCTGTCCAGAGGTGCCTCCTGTGCTCCTTCATCCAGAGTGGGGACACTCTAATACAGGAGGTACATTACTGGACACATCAACAGGTGAAAACAAAAAGAAAAAAGCCTAAGAAAAGAAAACAATCTAATGATTGGTAAGGTGCAATATATTTCATTTTTGACTTTGGGTTTATTACCACTATAAGTGCACTAGATTTCACTTTCTAGCACATTAAAAATGTTTACCAAAATAAACTGCACTTTACAGAGGCAAAATTGTGTGCGTAGTGTTATAAGATACATAGTGCTGATATAATATTTTTATACTCTCTACTTCCACAATGAATTCGCAAATTAATGCCTACATTTTGATGTAAATAGAGGCCCCTACGATGTGACCTTTAGCTCGGGCCTGTTTTAGCATATCAGCCGAAAGCCTATGAAGTAAAGTGTGAGTGACAGGAGTCTCTTCCTCTTTGTAGGTACAAAGACTATGAACCAACAGGAAATAGAAATAGAGTAACAGAGACCTCAGAGTATCACATGCAACCAATTGCTAACTGTTGCTTGTAATTGTAAAAGAAAACTACATTATACTCTGTAGTGAATAACCACTTGTGTAAAATTCATGTTAGTGTCATTATCTGACCTCTGATGCCGGCAGCTTCAGACACAACAGAAAAAAGTTTCCATCTACAGAATAAAGAGTACTGTGTAGCACATATCTTGGTGACATTAGAATGTCAGCTGATTGCAATAAAACCAGAATTATTTTCTTATGGACATGCGGAAAAACGGGATGTTTGAATGAAATTGGAACGCATTTTCAGTTTCAATACTTTTATTATTTTTTGAAAGGTATAACCAGGGCTTTTTTTCTGCCGGAACGTGCCGGAACACCGTTTTGGCACCTCCGCCAGAGAACTCCTGTGTCCAAATCTGTGAAGCCTGCTGCTCTGCCGCCTGTAATTAGGCACTGACGGCCATGGAGGGATCAAGCGCAGAGGCACCTTCGCCAAAGCACTACCCGCCGCTGGGGCACCTCTGCCAGAGCACTCCTCGCCGCTAAGCTACCTCCTCTGGGGCATCTTCAACAGAGCACCGGAGGCCGCTGGGGGATCAAACGGCTGCAGCCTATGAGAGCGGAAGGCGGAATAATCTGTACTCCACTCTGCCTTTCAACACAGACCGACCGAAATCTTGTTTTGTGTGTGAGTGATGTTCGGGGCGGCCAGGAACTGCTATCCGCCCTCCTCTCTACTTCCAGCACTAACAGCAAGCTGGAGGGCAGGCGGATCAGGCTCCCCGAGGATGCATGCAGTCCGGGACTCCGCTGGAAGGAGCAGAGCACCTCACCCGGAAGGAGAATGGGCCCTGCCCGCTGCTGGCCAGCATGAATCTCCTATGGAAGGTACTGGGTATCTATCTCTCTCCCCCCTCCCCCCTCTCTATGACCCCTCTCTCTCTCTCACATGCAGGCAGGGGGAACTGAGCGGACAAGTGAGTGTCACTGATCTGCACCCAGCACTGCTACTAATCACATCCACCCCAAGCAATGCAACTGATTCTCCCCCTCCCAAGCACTGCTACTGATTCCGCTCCCCCTCCCATGCACTACTACTTATTCCCCCTTCCCCCTCCTATGCAATGCTACTGATTCTCCCCCTCCCAAGCACTGCTACTGATTCCCCGGGCCCAAGCACTGCTACTGATTCCCCCCCTCCCCCCAAGCACTGCTAATGATCCCTCCCCCCAAGCACTGCTACTGATTCTCCAACCCCCCCAAGCACTGCCACTGATCCCATCCCCCAAACACTGCCACTGATTCCATCAACCCCCAGCACTGCCAATGTTCACACCTTCCCCCCCCCCCCAGCCCTACCATTAATACTATTTCACCCCCCTCTCACTGCCACTGATCATCACTGCACACCCATTGGTTTCTGGGGCTAGGGGCGGTGTGATGTGCAGTAACCTCTAGCAACCAATCAGAAAGCAGAAATGATATGCTGTAAACTCTAGCAACTAATCAGTGTGTGGTAATGTTATGCTGTAACCTCTAACAACCAATCACAATTGCTGCCTGATCTGCTACCCTAAACTGAGTTTAGCTGCTATTTATTGTAAGTTTACAGCAGGTAGAGAGCGAAATTGCATGCAGGCGGGCCCAAAGAAAATTTTCGCCCAGGGATCCAATGTAGTGTCTACCTTTACTACTATAGTTGCTAGTTTATGTCCAAAAGGGGACAGTTCAGCATGGATGGCTGCACTAGTCTTTGGCAAGAGGGTAGAGGAAAGACATTGGGGAAAGGAAATGAAGGAGAAGAAAGGAGGAGAAGGGAAGTCAGAAAAAGGGGAGAGCATGACAAAGCGAAGAGGGTTTTGTGGGAAGAGATGAGGAAAAAAGGGGGCAGGGGGTTTACCCTAGATGACTCAGGCCCAAGATAGAGGGTAAAGCTACATACAACTAAGACTAGAGGGATTCAGAAATGGAGGGGCATAGATGAGCCAAGGCTTTTAGATTTCAAGGAGATTAGGCTGAGAATCCTGTATGATACTGGACATCTTTACATTGACAAGCATTGTGGTCATATTCTCTTTTACCTCCGCACTCTAGTTCAGTGTCTAAGTCCAAGCTTGGGCTTTGGTTTCTTTGACAACTAGGAAGTGGTAGTCGGCAAATTAAGGTTAAGAGACAGTGTGCTCAGAAATTATGTAGTGCAGGAAAACCTTGATTCTCTCAAGGTTTTTCTCTCAGTGACATAGATCAGTAGAAAATGTAGCGCTAAAACTGTAAACATTGAACAATGTATTAAGTATTGTGTGTGACAGTAATCAAAACTTAGTGATAAAAATCAATCCCAAATATAATGAATATAAATATAAAACAGAACATTTATAAAATGAGTGGAAACACATGTGAGAAAGTACCAAAGGTGAAACAATCTTATGGTAAACATGTATAAAGTTCACCACGGAAAGTTGTTGCTCAGAAGTGGGGTACAGAGGCCTCAGCAGGCATATAGAGCTTCAGGACTAGTGTGTCCCCCACCTGAGATAAGGGGTATACACTCTTACTGGAAACAGTGGACTCGAATGTCAACAACAAAGAGTTAATCAAGCGAGGATAGCCGGATCAGCAGATTTCCAAAACGACCCAGGGAATCCGGAGAGCACCAAGAACAAATCCAGGGAATCGTGCTGGTGACCGTAAGGTTGGAACTCAGATGCTGTGCAGCCAGACTGGAAAGCCAAAAACTCTCATCCGAAGGAATATAGAGACCGACGCTTTTTGTCCCAATGGACTTCAACTGGGGCAAGTCCTTTGGGATGAAAGGCGTCAGCTTGGTTTTCTGCTCCCCATATTGCTTTTATCCTGTGATCACATATTTTTTATTCTTATGCCGCGTACACACGAGCGGACTTTACGGCGGACTTTGCCCGGCGGACTGGATTTCGTCGGACAATTCGATGTGTGTGGGCTCCAGCGGACTTTGTTTTCTAAAAAGTTGGACGGAATTAGATTTGAAACTTGTTTAAAATTTATCCGACGGACTCTTCTTTCTAGCGGACAAACCGATCGTCTGTGTGCTAGTCCGACGAACTCAAACTGACGCATGCTCTGAAGCAATTACAAGACGGAAGCGCTCGGTCTGGTAAAACTAGCCTTCGTCTTGAAGCTAGCACATTCCTCTTCTGTCGTCTTTTAATACAGCCTTTTTTTAGGATTGATAATGCGAGAGGAATGAAGTTGTTTTTCTGCTTTATATTCACACAGAGTTCTCACAAACTTCTTTCTTCGTGATTTATCCTCCTGCCATGACTAATATAATATTTTGTAACAGCCAGATCTCCATAAATTTTTAATTGTAAAATATTTTATTTTTTTTTTTGATTTTTTTTATTTCAACACTTTTTAGCTATTTTACAATGTGTGTTAAATGCTAACCACATTTTTGGTGTGTATTTTCAAGTTACCACAATTAACATTCATATTTTGTGTTGTTTTAAAGAACCTTAATGAGGTTGTTGTCCCTTGTTCATTAGACATAGGGGGGTGTATTTAACAAATGCAAAATCATTTTTCTCTCCAATTGCTAATTATACATATAATTCCACATAAAGAGCATTTTGAAGTGTGTTCGCTGTGGATCCGAGGGGCACATGCAAGGAAGCCCAAACCAAAACAATTAACTTTTATTTGACATGTTTTTCGGAAAAAATCAGCAGAGCTTCCCCCGAGCTTGTTTTTGACAAAAGGCTTAAATCATTTAAGAATATCAAGTGAAACGTTCACTTGAGAAATTGCACACCAAGTGCACTTGTTGGAAGTGCAGTCGCATAAAAACTGAGGGCAAGAGCTTAAATTCGGGGAAGCTCTGCTGATTGATTCCTAAAATCATGTAAAATCAAAATAAATTCTTTTTATTTGACAAAAACACACATAGGGGTTGCTTTCCTAAAGGTAAAAAGGCTGTGCATTTTTGAAATTGCATTTGCCCTCTGCAAGAGCAGTTGCTCCCAAGCTTTATTAAATGTGAAGCAGCTCTGCTGACTTCCATCATCCAATCATGTGCAAGCAAAAAGGTTATTTTTTTGGTTTTACTTGCACAGGATTGGGTACTCTTTGCAAAGTCAAGCTTTTAACTAATTTCTGATGCTCTGGAGCAATTGCACTTGCAGAGGGCAACTGCCCTCTGCAAAGTGCACAGACTATTTGCTTTTCTAAAATCAACCCCATAGTCTTTTCGACCTGTACCTGCCTACTCCCAAACAAAATGGCGTCTTTTAATCCAAAGACATAGGCAAGAATGTAAGGTAAACCCAAAAGTATTTTTTTAATAAACACAAAAATTAGGAAGGCAACACTGGACACACTTTTAGAATCTGGGAAGCCTTTCGTCCCCCAGGACACACATCAAGTTTCAGGACAAGAAAATAGGTATCCTGCGACTATAGGGAGCACAGGGAGCACAGTCAGAACAGACAGAAACCAGGCAATCACTTTCGACTCTTCCGTGTAGCCTTCCCTCCACGCTTCTCTGCAGCCTTCCCTCCACGCTTCTCTGCAGCCTTCCTCGGAGGTTGTGCCTCTGGTGGTGTACTTGGGGCAGGAGGAGGAGGAGGAGGAGGAGTAGGAGTGGCTTCATCTGCTATATATGTGTTAGCAGTAAGCTCCCCTCTCAAGCCCTTCTGGTAAGCCTGGAAAAATAGACCCTCACAGAGGAGGCGTTGGCCCTTTTCCAACTCCTGTAATCTGCCGGCTATATAGGTGCCATACGCCTCCTCTACATTGGGAGGTTTACTCAGGATCCGGCTTGCTTCCCGTATGAGCTCTAGGGATTCCTGCTCTGTTGCAATCATCCTCCTGGGCCTTTGGTGGAGAATGCGGAGGGGAGGCACCTGACACTCTGTGCGGCTTCTACTTGGCCCAGCCACAGCCTCCTCCTCTCTCCCACTGGGCAAGGCCTCCTCCTCTCTCCCACTGGGCAAGGCCTCCTCCTCTCTCCCACTGGGCAAGGCCTCCTCCTGGCTGAGGTCATCCTGTGTAAAAAAAAGGGACATAGTTGTAATTTTCGGTTATGCAATCACACACAATTTTCAGCTCCTAACTTTCAAAGATAATTACACAAAATAGTAAAGGCTATCTATTTGACCACACCATTATTTCAGATGATCAACAAGATCAGAAGTTACGTATATATTTGGCCACTACTGTCTAGTGATATGTCTACATATTACTCTTTGTGCAGAAGTGATTTTTGATGAAGCACTTTCAAAATTAACACCTTAACATCATTAATAACATTTACACAATCCCAAAATGTTCCAAAAAAGTATACCTGGCTGAAGCTGGGCGCATCCACTTCATCTATGGTGAAAAGGCCCAGTTCATCCTGGGACTCCTCAGCTGGGGTGGAGGTGGATGGAAGGCTGGAGGGAAGGCTGGAGGGAAGGCTGGAGGGAAGGGTGGAGGGAAGGCTGGAGGGAAGGGTGGAAAGGGATTGCCTGGCTTCGGTCTGCTCATCCAGGAATTGCAGTTTGTGGTAATACCACAACTTGGGTACATAAACTTGGTCAGCTGCTGCCCCGGATCTCAGCGACTCCTGGATTTTTCTGTGTTCCCGCTTATACATATTACGCAAGATACCTATTTTCCTGTCCACAAACTTGAGGTCTGCCTGGGGGAGTCGAGTCTTCACAAACTCTAAAAGTGTGCCCAGTGTTGCCTTCCTAACATCACTATTATAATATTGGGGGTGTTTGACCTCCCAGAGGTTTTTCTTCTGCTCATAGAGATCAATGAAATGTGTCAAAAACTCTTCCTCTTTAAAGGGATTCATTATTTCTGCAAGACAAGACACAAGATCAAAACTTAAATGTCAGTCCCAAATCTCAGGATTAGTTTGTGTTGTAATCTAGGGGACACACACGGGGACACACACAAACACACACACACACACTTTAATCTTACCTTCGTTTGTTCCGCTCGCTACTTCCGCACGGACATACATAGGCCATCGTACTAGCTTTATATACACTGCGCATGTGTCATGCTCCGCCTGCGTCGCCCGCCCCTGACGTTCGTAAGTACGATTTGGCCCCGCCCCTTCACTCTTCGTTGCGCAGTGGGAGTAGATAGCAAAAGATGGCGGAGCGATTAAGTGCAAGTAGCGCGGAGGAAAGCCCGGAGCCCCAAACATCCACATCCCGGAGGAGATATAAGGCCACCAACATGGCTTTTGGAGAGATGGTGGAGATGGTGTCCATATTAAGAAGGGAGGACTACGATGGCAAAAAAGGACCGTACACACGACCCAATCTGAGAAAGGACAAAATAATGTCCTCAGTTGTCACCGCTCTGGAAGAGAAATTTGGGACAAAACGTTCGAAAGAACAATTGCGGAAGCGGTGGTCTGACATAAAAAGTCGTGAGCCAGAGCAATATTGGCGAATAAAGAAGCTGCTGAAAAAAAGTAAGTACTTGTGTTTTACTATTGAGATACAGAACTTGCATGCTGATCCTTATTTTTGGCGGTTTTTCAGCATCGTTCGTAAATACCGTTCTTTGGAATAGATCGGATACTTTAGAAAGTGACGTTATTTTTTCGCCAAATACGATGGTACAGGGTTGGATATACATTTATGGCTTGATAATTTTGCGAATTCCCACAATGAGTTGATGTGGTGTAGATGTGTTTGAAAATATAATGCTTCATCCAAAATGATTCAGTGTAATGTAGGGACAGGACACAGCAGCTGTTTCCACATCTGGACTCACGAGCACTATAGTTAGTGGGAATGATTTAGCAGTCCCACTATTGTTCTTCGATTTTATTTGTGTATAAATTTACTTAGACTTTTCTTCCGTACGTTTTTTGGCTCTGCGTAACTTCTGCATACTTTCAGCTATTAAAACCATTCAACTATTAAAATGTTCGTCTCTTTTAGCTGATGTGTGGTCATTTTCAAATTTGTTAATAACATTTATACTTTCTGAAATAATAATTTTTTATTCACTTTTTTCAACATTGAATTCAATGGGAGCATGCTTGAAATCCTCAAATTCTTCTTCCGCTCCCAAAAGTTTCCGGTCCTTCATACTTTCACCTAGAGACACCAAACAAACTTTACAATGTTCACTAAATATTCATCTATCTGGCTATATCCTTTCTGTTTGATATTTTTTTAAATTTTGGAGAAAAAGCTTTTTGTTTAGAGGTCATTTCGTGACATTTTAGCCATTAATCAGAGTGTACTGTGTTTGTTTTGTTGCCATGGTTACCCAAGCTTCTGTTATACACAGGGGGGAGGTGGCTGGAGCATCTCAGCTCTGATTACAGAGCCCAGGGGGAGGGGACAGACACACCATGTACTGATTTATAATATAGGAATATGATGGGGCAGTTTTGATGGCGGTCATTTTAGCCATGTAGCTATTCAGCATTCCCACGCATTTTGCTAAGGAAATGCATTTTCTAGTGTACTATGTGACCATAGCGAAATTTTTGAGGGGTAATACACCTAGGAGATCATTGAGGTGTCAGCATCTGTGAAAATTTCCAAAAAATATTAACCAACGTTCTACTTTATTTATTAAAACATAAAAGATCAGTGTTTTTTAACTATACCTTTTTTTCTAATCTCATAGGGGAGAAAAGACTCAGACAACAGTCCAAGGATCTCAGGACCCCCCCAAGTCACCAGCCTCAGGCCGAACCTACCCCAAGCCCCAGCCCAAGACCACGCCCACCCGACGACCTTGAGGAAGGAGAGGTGGAGGAAGTGTGCGAGGTTTCAAGCCCACCAAGTGAGTGACTGACACCCCAGCTTCAGTTTTACTGTATTTTGGCGTGCATATTGTAAACCTTGTTTTTATTCACTCGTTTTAGGTGAGTTTCTGGTTGTGGAAGGCCAAGCGGCAGAGCACTTCACCACAGACAGTGCACAAAGATTAATTGGCCAGATTATGCTGTGGAATGGCCACATAGATCAAATGCGTGAACAAATTCACAGCATGAAACTTCGCCTGGACTCCATGCAACAGGAAATGAAGAACATGATTGATGTTTTGGGCCGAATATAATCACGTTTGGCCTAAAAACATCAATCATGTTCTTCATTTCCTTGTGAAGTTATTTTGTTATCAAAAATTTTTGGAATATTTTGGGGGTATACCCAAATTTAAAATGTGTGATGCACACGGTGTGTCATCATGTGCTATCTTCCATCATGGGTTAGCAATGTACTTGTTTTGTGTTTGCAAACCCTTCATCCTGAAAATTCTTTGGTGGTGAGAGGAACCAAAAATGGGATTGCACACACAAAACACGTACATTGCTCTCCCATGATAGGAGATAGCACATGTTGACTTGACCCTTTCTTAAAGCTCAATTTTGAGCATCTTATAAATGAACAATTTCCAAGGGTGACATTACATGCACCGTTCTCGAAATATTGTTGAACTTTGTAAGTTCATTTATATTCTAATTTTTGTTTCTAAAAACACTGTTGTGTATGTAAATCTTGTTAGATAAAGGTCTATATTTTTGAGAAAAAATGGCTTGAATAATTTACTAAAATAGTATTTTTTTACACAACGTAAAATATTTTTGAAAAAAAATAAACAAAAAAAAAAAATAAAACATATGGTAAAAAATGCACCTTTCAATGTGCACCAAGTAAAATTTTTTACCCTATACAATGTGTGTGGCTGTTTCTTGAAGTCAAAATTTAGGGGTTGTTTTTGTGGGCCTGATTAACTAAAGCGAAACGCACTTGACACTACTACAAGTGCACTAGGAGACAGACATAACTTAAAGGTAAACGACAATAAAAACAAGATATTTAGATAAACCAATTTTCTTTTTTATTTTTGATATAAACTTACAGCTGTTGCTGAATAGCAATGGCCCCCCGACCATTAAAATAATTGACATAACGGTCACGCACTTGACGTGCGGTTCGGGGGGCCAAGCCAATACGCCCAATTTCTAGGCCTGTGAAAGTGCTACTAGACTCTTCCAGTCTTGGCTCAGGCCCAACAGAGGATAGATATGTAGCTGAATGTCTCCTTAAAAAGTTATGCAAGATGCAGCAAGCAAGGATGACGTGGTTGATTTTATAGTCCGCCAAATTAATAGCCGTAAGGAAGATACGGAACCGGCTGGCCAGAATACCAAAGGCATTCTCCACAACCCTTCTTGCTCTGGCCAGCCGATAATTAAATACCCTCCTCTCAGGGGTGAGTGTCCTTTGGGGGAACGGCCTCATCAAGTTCTCACAGAGAGCAAATGCTTCATCAGCAATAAAAACTGAGGGGAGTCCATCCACATTATCGTCATCAGGTGGCAATTCCAGGCCACCGGTCTGGAGACGATGGCACAGCTCGGTCTGTGCAAAGACTCCTCCATCAGACATCCGGCCGTTCCCCACATCCACAAACATAAACTCCAAATGTGCCGAGACCACCGCCATCAAAACTACACTATGGAACCCCTTGTAGTTAAAGAAATAAGACCCCGAATGCGGTGGTGGCACAATCCGGACATGTTTCCCGTCAATCGCCCCGACACAGTTGGGAAAGTCCCAACGGTCAGCGAACTGGGAGGCCACAGTCTGCCATTCCTGTGGACTTGTAGGAAACTGTGGAGTGCAAAAAAAAAAGATAAGGACTTTAATAACAAAAATTTTATTTCAGATTACACCAAAACATTAGTAAACAACAGCAGTCAAATATTATGAATATGTGTGTTTGTAATTGAAATGTTGAAAAACATAAGGCACACTTATAAGATTAATCACCCCCTATGATGGCCCATTGATACATTTGAATGTGGGGGAGGGGTTCTAATTAGGTTAACAAACACACCTGACTGGCTGAAACATTAGTGGGGTGGGGGAGGGGTTCTAATTAGGTTAACAAACACACCTGACTGGCTGAAACATTAGTGGGGTGGGGGAGGGGTTCTAATTAGGTTAACAAACACACCTGACTGGCTGAAACATTAGTGGGGTGGGGGAGGGGTTCTAATTAGGTTAACAAACACACCTGACTGGCTGAAACATTAGTGGGGTGGGGGAGGGGTTCTAATTAGGTTAACAAACACACCTGACTGGCTGAAACATTAGTGGGGTGGGGGAGGGACAAACAAGACAATGGAGCAGACAATATACATTGTTCAATGGACTATAGTCTAGAGATAAAAATGCACCCAGCATTGCATGGTGGGGAGGTTAATGAAATAAATTAGGCATGTATAGGGCAATAAATTATTAAAATAGGCATTCACAAAGATAAAGGGGACATTCACAGCAGATTGAAAGCATGGCAATTAGGTAAAGAGGACAGTTCTACAATACATCAAAAAACATTTAATACATATCATGTAATGTTAAAGGATAAAACTTACCTTCATATATTCCTTCTGCAGGACCTGAATAATAGCAGAACAGGTCTCAGGGATTATGATCCCCAGAGCCTGGGGGGAGATGCCTGTCGAGAACTTTAAGTCCTGAAGACTTCTCCCTGTCGCCAAATAACGTAACGTGGCAACTAGCCTCTGCTCCGCACTGATGGCTTGCCTCATGCAGGTATCCTGCCTGCTGATATAGGGGGTCAGCATAGCCAGCAGACGCTCAAAGATGGGGTCCGTCATCCTGAGAAAATTCCTGAAATCATCAGGATTGTTCTCACGGAGCTCACGGAGCAAAGGCATATGACAGAACTGGTCACGCTGGCGCAACCAATTCTTGGTCCATGAACTCCTCCTCGCCCTGTTCATGGACTGGACTCGGGTCAAAGTATTAACCCCAACACCAAGTCCCCACAAAGCACGAACTCGAGAACGAGAACGTCCACTCGACATGGCTTCAAAACGGTCGGCTGCTCAAACAAACAAACTTATAACAAACGCACTGAAGAACAGCAAGGCCTATGAAGAACGACCTGAAAATCAGGAACGAGCGGAGCAGAACGGCCTGCAAGGCAGGTTACGAACTGACCAACACGCACTGAAAAGCAGATACAAACCTCACAAGCACAAACTGAACCGCAGAAAACGAACGAAATAAGCTGAAGTGTGAAAAGCGCGAATCGTCTCTAACCAAACTTCTACTAACACGAGATTAGCAGAAGGAGCCCAAAGGGTGCCGGAGTGGGGCTTGGACTTCCTTTTTCTAGTCCCGTCGTACGTGCTATACGTCACCGCGTTCAAAACCAGCGGACTTTTGCAGTGACCGTGTGTGGCCAAGTCCGTTCGTTTTTAAGTCCGGCGCAAGGAGCAAACAAAGTCCGACGAAAAGTCCGCCGGGCAAAGTCCGCCGTAAAGTCCGCTCGTGTGTACGCGGCATTACTGATGTATGTTGGTTTTTTCAATTAAACCCTTTTTTCAATTAAACCCTTTTTGACCTACACCATATGGAGGTTTTTTCTTTCTATATTCCTTCGGATGAGAGTTTTTGGCTTTCCAGTCTGGCTGCCCAGCATCTGAGTTCCAACCTTACGGTCACCGGCACGATTCCCTGGATTCATTCTTCAAGCTCTCGGGATTCCCTGGATCGTTTTGGAAATCTGCTGATCCGGCTATCCTCGCTTGATTAACTTGTTGTCGCTGACATTTGAGTCCACTGTTTCCGGTAAGAGTGTATACCCCTTATCTGTGGTGGAGGAAACACCATTCCTGAAGCTCTACATGCCTGTTGAGGCCTCTCTACCCCACTTCTGAGCAACAACTTTCCATGGTGGCCTTTATACCTTTCATGACTAAGCCTATTTTTGACATTTGGTGTTTACAAGTTAAAATCCGTATTTTTTGCTAGAAAATTACTTAGAGCCCCCAAACATTATATATATATATATATATTTTTTTAGCATAGAATCTACAGAATAAATCGGCGATTGTTGCAATATTTTATGTCACACTGTATTTGTGCAGCAGTGTTTTAAATGCAACTTTTTGGGAAAAAGAGACAGGTTCATGAATTAAAAAAAAAAACAAACGGTAAAGTTAGCCCAATTTTTTTGTATAATGTGAAAGATGATGTTATGCTGAGTAAATAGACACCAAACATGTCATGCTTTATAATTGCACGCACTCGTGGAATGGCGACAAACTACGGTACCTAAAAATCTCCATAGGCGACGCTTTAAATTTTTTTACGGTTACCAGGTTAGAGTCACAGAGGAGGTCTAGTGCTAGAATTATTGCTCACACTCTGAAGATCGCGGCGATACCTCACATGTGTGATTAGAACACCATTTACATATGCGGGCACGATTTACGTATGCGTTTTCTTTGCTGCGCGAGCTCGCGGCAAAGGGCTGCTTTAAAAAAAAATTTTTTTTATTTATTTTTATTTTTTATTTTTATATTAATAAATTGTGCTTAAAAACAAAATTTTTTTGATTACTTTTTTTGCTGTCACAAGGAATGTAAACATCCCTTGTGACAGTAATAGGTGGTGATAGGTACTCTTTATGGAGGGATCGGGGGTCTAAAAGACCCCCGATCCCTCCTTTGCACTTCAAAGTATTCAGATCACCATTTTCGGGAAGTGTAAACGGGAAGTGACGTCATATCGTTGCTTCCGTGTTTACAATTAGGAGACTAGAACGAAGCTTACGGCTTCTTTCCAGACTGTCACTAGCCGCCGGAGGCGGCGGGTTGTTGATCGGGCCTCCCGGTGGAACGGGAGGCCCGGTAAGAGCGGCGGGAGGCGGCTGGAGGGGGGGACATCCCCACCCGCTCCTCCAGTATAACAGCCGAGCGGCTTTTAGGCGCATCGGTTGTTATCGCTGGAAAGCCGATCGCCGGCTCTAAAAAACAGTACCGGGATGATGCCTGCAGCTGCGGGCATCATCCCGGTATAACCCCCGAAAGCCGAGTACGCACATCTGCGTACACTCGGCGGGAAGGGGTTATACATGTTTATCATAAGTTTGTTTCACCTTTGGGACTTTCTCACCTGTGTTTCCACTCATTTTACTTTTACTCTTACTTTACTATTACTTTACTATTCTCGATCTACACATCCTCCCTGGGTCAGCTGATAGCCTTCCATGGCTTTCACTATCATTTATATGCTGATGACACCCAAATCTATCTCGCCCCTCAGCTCACCACATCAATCTCCTCACGCATCACTGATTTACTAACAGAAATATCAGCCTGGATCTAAAACTGAGCTCTTAATATTTCCTCCCCCATGTGCCCCTTCCCCTGACTTGACAAGATCAATGGCACATCTATAGGATAGGATCTTATTGTCAGAAATTCTGACCGTGTGTAGGCTCCATCACACATTTTCCATCGGATTTTCCGACACACAAAGTTTGAGAGCAGGCTATAAAATTTTCTGACAACAAAATCCGTTGTCGGAATTTCCGATCGTGTGTACACAAATCCAACGCACAAAGTGCCACGTATGCTCAGAATAAATAAAGAGATGAAAGCTATTGGCTACTGCCCCGTTTATAGTCCCGACGTACGTGTTTTACGTCACCGCGTTCAGAATGATCCGATTTACCAACAACTTTGTGTGACCGTGTGTATGCAAGACAAGTTTGAGCCAACATCCGTCTGAAAAAATCCTAGGATTTTGTTGTCAGAATGTCCGATCAATGTCCGACCGTGTGTACGGGGCATTAGCCAGGAGTTGGGTTTTAACTGGGAATGAAACCAAGTTCCAACAGGCAAGAGCCATGAAACTTGAGCAGGGAGAACACTGACAAATCTACTTTACAGCACTGGATCTTCACAAGGGGACTTTTAGACATCACAGGAGGTCTTCTTTTATATTTTATGTCAACCTTACAAACCCACATTTGCATCAAATGCCCTACGATACTAAGGGCTGGTTCATTTGTACTTTGCTCTCTGAAGAGCAATCTGCGTTTCTCTGCAGCTAAAGGGGGTAGAGGTTGAGTGGTAAAAGCACAGCTCAACCACCCCCAGCCTCAGGTGTAAATGAGCCCTAACAGGGTATTTCAACATTTCTAAGTTCCTCAAACTCTAAATTCACTTGGGTCTTTGAAAAGCGCGAGGCTGAAATGATTTTGGCCACTGCCACCGTGTTTTGGATGTCTTTTAGATGTAAATAAATTTGCCTTTAAAATGTGTTCAACAAACAGGTAATATACCCAGGCCTGTAATGTCACAATGCGGCAAAGATCAGTGGTGTTATAATTATTGTGAGGATGCAGGAAGCAGATAAGCTTCAGAGCCTCTCTATATCCCTTCCAGGCAGCTGGTCCTGTGTTTTTTCCTGTCACAGAAACCTCTTTCCCCCCCTACCTTCCCACACCATGTGCTGTTGTGTTAGCACAGGAGGAGAGCAGCAGAGTGACAGTGACACTACTACACAGCCAGCTGACAGGAAGAGATGTATAGAATCTTGTCTGTTGTTTCATTAACTAAAGACAACTGGGGAATGAGATTGGCTTATAAATAAAACAGATAACTGAGAGGCGAGAGGAATGCCGCATTTAGACACTCAGTCGGCGGTGCCTGCCATCACACCAGCCATTATTTATTAAAAAAAAAAAAAAGAGTATATATTTGTTGTCATGGAAGAAAAACAGCGGGCATATTTCCTAAGACTTGCAATAACATGTTCTTCTCTTTTTTAGAATGGCCGTCACTTATCTATAGGGAAAGTTTATATTTATGGCCAAACCACTATTTATAAAGCTTCAGTTTGTGATTTTGTGTTGTGAAACTATCATTGTACACCACTAGTGATCTTACTGGTTCAGCAGGTTATTGTGAGAGATCAATGCCACATAAGTACAATGTCCTGTTTCATTAGAGTGACAGCTTTCTCAGTGTTAAGAAAGAATGACAAGACACAAGTTTCTGGGATCACCTAGGGGTTATTTGTAAAAAGACAAAAACACTTGTGTTATGCTACCAGTAGAGGGTGGTGATTCTGTGTCTTGGAGGCTGCAGCTGGATGTAATTGTATACAACATACTATGGAATTACTATGCATGCTTTTGACATATTGTAGTAATTAGCAGGACATAACAAGCAACATGGGAGCAATGTTACTATCCTCCCATCTACTTGGGCTTTACAATGGTGGGGCCGTTTTAAACAATATTGTAATTGCAGGTATGCTTTATTCATCCTTTATATGACAAGGTCTACATAAGAAGTACTCAAAGGAATAATCTTACAATATGCTACTGTTGTTGACTACGTAAAGAGGAAGGTTCAGCATTGTGACTGGTTTCATAAAGTGTCCTGTTAAATGTTGGTGTCCTCTGTTGGTGTCCTCTGGTGAAACCATTTACAAGGCCAAATGCAGAGACTATAATTCTTTAGTTTTTTTTTTCTAGCAATTGGCACTTCAAGAACGCACTGGGGCTTGGTATAGTTTACAATAAATGTGTGCATGCATTGTCCTGGTTTGCTGTATGGCATGAACAATGTACTGGAACAGAGAAGAGGTATTTACTGTACATCTCAGTAAGAATATGAGGGGTCTAGACAGTGAGGATGAGCTGACCATATCTGGGCAAACATTACTAAAGTTCGGGTGCAAAATCTAAACCTCGCTGAAGTCAATAGGAGCTGAATATTAAAAAACAGGAATGGCAATTTTCTAGGCAAAGAATTTTCTATGAAAATGAATAGAGGGCTGGGCACTGCCCTTGGGAACATGTAAAAAAAGTAACAATTCTGTTTGACAGGGAGCAGGGATTTTGATAATGATAAAAGGACAAAAGGACAACATTAAAAATGCAAATTTGCAGATTATGTAGCAATGGCCCCCCCCATCATCCCACTGCCAGATTTCATAATCCTTTCCAGAGACAATGAACAGTCATTTGTGAGCTTTGTTTTTGTTGTTTTATTGGGGGGTAAAACTTGAATAGGGATTGGGATATGGGATGCCCATAGGATAAATAATTGCAATCATATTTACAGGTTTAATATACTTTGATCCATTTAGAGCCTGAAGATAGAATGTGCACACTCGACTAAGTAGAAATTTTCTCCTGCAGCTCCCTGCAGACTGTTACTCCTTCTTCATCTCCTATGCAGACTATTGCTCCCTGCATCTCCATGCACACTACTGTTAACTAAGGGTTCTCCATCCATCACCATATGAGGGACAGAAACATCACTTTGAACCGTGTAAAAGTAATGGTCTTAGTTCTCTTCACCACCAGCCAAAACTTGCTTCTCCTTGCACTCTTGATTTCCTTTTGCACAACTTCCAGTTACATTAGGGTATAACACATCCTCTTCTAAAGGGTATGAAGAACTCACTCTGAATAAGCCCCTCTACTGGCTCTGGTGACTCGCTGCTACTAGGCCTGAGGCCTGCAGAACCTCTCCCCAGAGGCCTAGTAGGTTAAAGTCTATGTTCTAGGAAATGGACTACTGCTCCCAGCCAGTCCAACTTGCAAATCACGTGTTCCCTGGCCACACTGATTTGACACACACACATCCCCACAGTCTCTTCTCTGATCCAGGGTTCTCCATCATCCACCGTGTGTATTGATGCAGACTCCATTAGTGACTGTGTACTAACAGAGTTCCCTTCACAGACTCCCTGGCACCTCCAGCCATCCACTGTGGTAACAGTCACTGATCTTCCAACCTTCCAGCCCTGAGTCCTTGATGAGGAATTTGCCTGGACCATGCGTTCCAACAGCTTCTCCGGCCCTCTCTGCTCCAGGAGCTCCCTGCCACCAACTGTGTGGTAACAGAGACATTGCCAACGACCGTGTGATGGCAATGTTCCCTCACAGCTCTCCCCGGGCCTCCTCCTGCGATCCCACCCCCCCCAGACGGGGGTGCGGTCCTCCATTCCTCACTTCACCCAGTCGACTCTCCGCCCCAGCATGTGACCTCAGCATATATAGGAGGCCTGCCCCTGCCAATGCCAGTTAGGGATTGGTCAGAGCTCCCACAAGTGTTGTATGCCACTCCAGCTCCAGGCCCAACCTCCTCTTCCAGAACATTCTAGCTGGAAGCAGGGGAGGCGCCTCAGAACTGGAGCCCGGTGGTCACACCCACTGCTACTCTAATTAAAACAGAAAGGCCCAGCGCGCAGCATAAGCCAGCCTAAATTAGCCTGTGCTGAATGAACCTAGTAAAACAACCCTTACTAGCACTTACCTTCTGGTAGAGTGTGCTACAATTATCATAATGTATTTTGCAGTTTTAAGTCATAGTGAAACTGGGCATCACTTCCTGAATTCCAGTAACACTGCTGCTTTGCCTTTCTGTTAGATTCTAACAGAACTTCATCTTTCAATGTTCTTGGTATACAGCTTTCTGTAGTAATAGTCACTATGTAAGGGTGTGGCCCCTGCAGTTTGAAATCATTCAAGAAACATACAGAAAAGCTCTTCTGCTTCTACCTGTTGTAAAAGTCAAGATCCAGATGTGACACTGTGCAGCAACCATTTCCAACAATGCTGGAAATAGGAGACAGATTTCCTGATTGACAGCGCCGGTCTCTGTGTGTGTGCTTTCCAGAGAGATAAGTGCAGTCATAGGAATGCAGGAGAGGGGTGTGTCACACATTAGTAAACATAGGCTCACATACCACTGTGAATGATCCAACAATCACCAGCCCGACATCACTAGTTCATTCATAAAAGTGGAAGACCACACAGTGATGCAGGGCTGTGTGATCCTTCAGCCAGGTATGTGTATGTTTAAAAGCAACTATTGATAGACACACAGAGCCGCAGCACTGAGTGATCTGTTACTGTTATAAATTAACAGTCAGGGCTGCTTGTTCGTTCATAATAGGTAAACATCACTCAGAGCTGCAGCTCTTTGTACACATACAGGGAACCAGCAGATATTTTACACAGGGCCACAGTTCTGAGTGATATTTTACTGTTATGAATGAACAAACGGCTGTGATTATTCATTAATGGTGGCAGATCACTCAGCTTAGACAGAGGATGGAGGCTCTGTGCTGGATATACCTCCCCACAGGAACACCCATCATTTGGGCTTTAATGGGGGTGCATTAAGACACGTGTTTAGGGGACAATGGGTTCACCAATCAATCAGAATTGGACCCAGCGGTATATGCACTTGGTACCCTGGGAAATAAATAAAGATTAGAAATGCTTCACAAATAATCCTACCCTAACCCTATTGCTAGGGATGTGGTAAGAACTCTAAATACTAAAGTTGGAAACAAAAGTTTCTAAAGTTGGAAACAAAGGGCAGAGTTATATTGCAGCCATAAATCCAATGAAGTCTCTAGCATTGTAAATTGAAGAGTACCAGTGTTTCACTCTACCTACATATGTTAATAGGTCAGGTACAGCAAGGTAGTTATGGATATCAGGATACTTAGCATTATTTTCACTGGTGAATTTAAAGTGGTTGAAACCCTAAAGAAAAAAAAAGAGATCCTGTTCCTTTAAAGCAGGATACACAGCTGTGTCATTTGTCCCTCGCTATGTTCTAAAAAAACTGGTTGATCCTGCCTGTTCCTGCGTCTCCCTATGTAAACTGACTATGGTAATTATGGCTGCTGATTCCTGATTAGCGTGGTCAGTTTACATGCCTCCATCATCATGCTGCTCTCCTCTCTCCCCCTCTCCCCCTCCTGCCTGTCAGCTCCTGTGTCTGAGCCGATAAACAGATCTGCTCCTCCCCTTCTGCCTCTATTAGTAGCTGGCAATAAAATCCAATTATTGCCAGGATTATTGCCAGCTCCTCTATTCTACAAAGTTATACAACACTATGTACTTGTTTTTTTAAATTATGCCTCTAAATACCTCAGTTTAGATCGGTTCTCTTTGGTCATGTGACCTCTGGCAGCTGTCCTCCTCTGTTCCAAGGGCTACAGAGGGAGGGGCTGAGCAGGCAGCACAGTGGTCACTTGACCACCTCGCTGACATCAGAGGGGGATCCCACTGTAGCCCTTGGAACAAAGGAGGAGAGCAGACAGACTTTCTAAAAGAAGGCATTTAGGGGCATTATCGTAAAAAAAAACCAAAAAAAAAAAACAAGTACACAGTTGTGTATAGATTTGTAGAATTTGCAACTTATAACCACTTTAACTATTTCCTCTGGCATTTCTGGCATCTTTGGTTATGCTATATAGTTACAGACTGGCCAATTTGATCCCGTATTCAAACTAAAGTTAAATAAAGCATCACTTTCAAGTAAAACTGCAAATACTAACATGCTTGTTAGCATAGTAATTGTAGATCTATAACAAATGTAGAGTTAGAAGCTGCTATATTTTACTTTGTACAGGAATAAATCAGCCTTTTGCAGTGCAATTATTATGGAGCTATAGGTACTAACATTGCAGAATTAGTAGATCCACTAATAACAGAAGCATAGCACTGGTGGTGGCTGGGGAGGGGGTGTTGTTACCTAGGTCCAATTCCATCTTATTCTGGGTATCATCAAAGGATATCCTCTGACAGCGTTTCCAGAGTCCTTAGGAGACAAAACATCTAGACAGGATTAACTGATGTAATCAGCATGAGACCAATGAATATATACATATTGGTATGACATGTGTTTTATGACTATTTTCACAACAAAACAAAATAAATCGTCTTGTCACAATGGGAGCCAACTATAGCGGCCATATAGACATTGATTTCAACGTATAAACTGAATGTCAAGTTGCATAAATTTTCGTTTTTAATACCCTGCCTAAGAAATACATTGTTGAAATGCCTCCAAAATGAGGGAAAAACTAAGATTTTGTTGCTTATGCACTTTAGAAGCAGCAATTTTGGCTCTTGAGCATTCAAAACATTTCAGTGATGTCACTTCTTCAAGTACTGTAGCTGGCTCTACAGAGCCAATATGGATAAATATTTAGGAGAGTACCTTTTTTGTGGTCAGTAAAAACACCTAAAAGGTTCTTCTGTCTTCTAAACAACATTTCCTTAATGACTTCTGAGTTCTGCATGATTTCATCTATTCCTTCTCAGCAGCACACAGAAACCCATAGTGGCTTCTCCACGAGTAGAACCACAAGTAAAGCACAACCATTAGAAATACATATGTACAGTAAATTGTAAATTCCCTATAACTGTTTTTGGTTTTGGGTGAATTTTTTTTTCAGGTAGTTCATGTGAAAAATCCCTGTAGGTCAAGGTGTATTTCCTTCTTGAAATGGTAGCAAGTTACTTCAGGTGTTGACCCTACACTAAGTACTAACCATCTCTATGTAGTAGGCCCTGACACAATGCAGCTTTGTTGACCCATTGCACCTTGGGTAGTGGTGAATCAAAGTGACAATGTAGCACAAAGAACTCTGGTGCCAGAAGATGAAGAGGACATACACATTTTTCAATTTTTAATTTTATTGAGAATGCAGAAGCAGTAGTGATACTCTCCTTGTAAGTAAAACATCACAGCAGAGGTAGCTAAGTTGCAAAGTATGGTAGAATGATTACAATGCAAGAGCTGTGCACATAAAACTTCACTGATTATTCACATGTGTTTTGTTTGGGCACACTTTCCATATATTTATTTTATCACACGTATTCACTCCTGATGAAGCCCTTTATTTTAGGGTAAAACATGTTGGGTTTTGGGGCTGGGGTTGTATATTTTAGTACTTTATTTTTTATTCACCTGGGTGTGCTGGGATTTAAATGAAGAATGTTTGAATGTAAAAAAATTAATAAAGGCAGATAGAAGTGGTTACCTCTTTGGAAAGTAGTCTACAGTCCCTTTTATACCTCATTATTCCCAGCATTTACCTTTAGGTCTGGTATTTATATAGTTTATTTTTTCATTATTTTTTTGGTATACATTTTTACTTTTGGTTCAATAAATGAGTTTTTGTTGGGACCCAGTGTGTTCTGTGTGCGGTGAGATATGCGCACAGCTCTTGCTTCTAATCAGAGTTGATTCCAACATAGAGATCTAGCCTTAATAGTACTTTTATAATTCAGGCACATTAAGTTTGTTGAAGTATGGTGGAGTCATCACACTGCTAGACACCACAGAAAAAATATCAGATCCTATTAACGATACCTGGAAAACACAGCAGGTGTTGTTTTATTTTCATTTAATCTAGTTTTATCTTTATGTGAAAAAACGACTTCCTATTTTAGGCAGGACGTTAAAGTAAAGAATTGAGTAAATTGTAAAAGCTGTGAATAATCTACTCAACGGGATTACATTGTAATCATAATACACAGCTGTCAAATGGGGACATACAAGTGGTGTCCTAGAATGTGTTTTGCATATGTATGTGTCGGGTCAGTGTGCAATATTAGAATTTGATCTTCTTTGTTCTTGCAAACTCATACAGATTGGGAGTGAGGTATGTCAGCTGTATGGCTTAACTGCTAACTTCACAAACTAGGCTCCTCAGATCTCTGCATGTGGACGGGGCTAACCAAGACAGAGCTTTAAAGGGAACAGAGAACACAACTTCTCCTTTTAAGTTTGTAATGCATAGTAATCAGCTGTTACAATAATGCAGTAGCCTTCCTTCAGAGTTTGGTTCTGAAGAACAAGGCACTTATGTATATTAGTTCTAAGGCAGAAGAGTATTGCAGGACTTACATACAAGAGGTTGGTTGAGGCATACTTGCTTAAATATGTACCCCGTAAGGCTTCTCCCACGGTCCTAACAGAGAAGTGCACAGAAATGTGAGACACTGGTAAGCGTACTTTCCTGTATGCCAAATAAGGGTATCCAGGAAAGTCCCTAAACTGCCCCTGCTCATTAGGAACCTGTCCTGAATGATAAACCTAACTTTCCCTCTCGAGTGAGTCTCTGTACCTACCTAAACATTCCCATACTGCAGGCGCACAAAAACGACAAAGCTCCTCTGTTTAAGATCAATTCTCATGAAAAATCTGTGTCCAGTCAGACACAGGCTCTTCCATGGTAGCACCCAGAGTCTATAGCAGAGGACACATTTTGGCATGCCTGGCTTCTCCCCTGGACAGAACAAAAGGGAAGAACTTCTGCAAAGGAATTTCAAATAAGGAACTAAACATGGTGAGGGTGTCTAGTGGTGAAAAGTTAGAACTACATACCTAACACTTTGTAACTTGTGACTTCCTTCTAAAAGGGTGCATGTGTGCTTAGTTAGGAAGTACAGGTGCTGGAATGATCATAACATGCTTTACTCAGGTGCTTAAAAGTTTTGTCTGCCTGTAGTCAGGCTGGCTGGGTTGAGCTGGGCCTACATGGGTAGATGGGTGGTTTGTCACATCAGCGATGTTTTTAAATTAACTTGTTGGGCACCAAGTTCTGGGTCACATGTGAGGACTACCCCGCATGGGTTCTTCTGGGCTACATTAGGCACCTGGTTACAGAGTCACTTTAATACACACACACACAAGGTGTACCTTTACTTGTATTGTTTCCTCCATACTTGCAACAAGGCTGAGGCTGCCGTGGGGTTGAATACTCAACCTTAAGGTGGGCCTCCTCCCTGTGGGACTCATGCTCAAGGCTAAACCGTGCTCCTAAGTGTCTCCTGTGAAACTATTGTCGGCTCCCAGCCTCCTGCGGGGGACTCCCACGGATTGGACCATTGTCCCTATTTATATCACACAGGCAAGTGTGTCAGACCCAGACAGGAAAAACACGCCAAAAAGATCAGGAGAGCATTAACCCCAACCCCCCCCCAGTCAGGACAGCACCCACTAACCATTACAACCTGCTTACATGCCCATAGCGGCTGTAGTTTTTTTGGGAACACTAGATGCTTCTGAAGAGCTGTTTTTTGACAGGTGCTGAGGCAATCCTGAGCTGAAGCTACTAACAGCTTCTTAAGCAGACAGTAAAAGAGAGGAAGAAAGCTTGAAGAATTGTTATGTAGAGGACAAAAAAAGCCTGACATGAACAGAAGAACAAGGTAGTACAGGAATAAGTGAATACAAGTAGAACTAAAGGAAACACTTTTTAATTTTTGATAGAGTAAGGGAGGGTTATAACCCCTGTCAGCTTTTTGCCATCTGTGTCCTTCTGGGGAGATTTCCCTTTAATTCTTGTCCCATAGCTGAAACAGTGAGAGGAAATCCCTCAAAAGTGATGGAAACTCTAGTTGTCACCAGGGTAACTAGAACTAGTGTCCCCATTGTAAGATTTCTCCTCTGTTCCTGTTCTGGTGACAACCTAAAAATGGAACAGTTAGAGAGGGTGAATTTCCCAGACCACAAATTAAAACCTTAGAACTTGACACTATCCAAATCTTAAAAAAAAATTCTCTTTAGTTATGCTTTAAGTAAGAAAGTTTGCACCAAACGTAGAAGAGTGTGGGAGAGGTAGAAAAGGAGAGAAACAGCCAGAGGTACAGGTTCTATAGTCAGAACAGGTTACAATGAAACACTATTTTATATGTTAACATTAATATTAAACTTCGGTCAATGCTGTTCTTCTAAGAAACTGCTATAAAGTGGAATTAAAGAGGGTCTATGATCAAATGTTAATATAAAGCTCAGTTTTCATGGATGCATACATGTTGCCAGGGCTTTTTTTCTCAAACAATAGGTGCTGGAACTTAACCACGGCCCCACAAAACCCCTCCCTCCAAACACACCCTCCAAATCACATCAAATAGTGGGTGTGTTCAGTCATTTTCACGAAAACCGTAGGAGGGTCTTAAAGGGGCATTAAATACCAGGATTGCATTACATACAGAGTGCAGAGCTGTCACTTGTAAAGACAGAAACCAGACTTCTGTGTTTACAAGCGATTGTGGTGAGCAGGCACCAAAGGGTCTGAGCCAGAGGTGGTGGAAGTGAGTTCCACCAAATTCCCCCTGAAAAAAAGCCCTGCATGTTGCTGTGAAGGATACTGTATATAAAAAAGTAATAGAAACATTTTACCTTCCTTATAACATGGCTTATGTTTGAGATGATTTTGAGTTGCTTATGTCTTCTAACTAGCTTTTGTTCACTAAAGGGGTTGTAAACCCTCGTTTTTTTTGTTTTTATTTTAAATAACAAACATATCATACTTACCTCCACTGTGCAGTTCGTTTTGCACAGAGTGGCCCCCGATCCTCGTCTTTTGGGGTCCCCCAATGGCGCTCGCAACTCCTCCCCGCATTGGAAAACCCCCTAGGAGAAGCGCTCTCCCTGGAGGTTACCGTTGTGGGTGTACTCCTGAGTCCAGCATTTGCGTCCATAGACACAGAATGCCGGACTCGGCCCCGGCGCCCGCATCATTGGATTTGATTGACAGCAGCGGGAGCCAATGGCTGTGCTGCTATCAATCTATCCAATTAAGAGCCGAGACCCCGGCCAGAGAGGGTTTGCGTGTCTCCAGCGTGGGAACGAACGGGTTCAGGTGAGTAAAACGGGGGGGGGCGGTCAGTGACAGAAGTTTTTTCACCTTAATGAATAGGATGCATTAAGGTGAAAAAACACGGGGGTTCACAACCCCTTTAACTTGTATGGAGAAAAAAAAGTTAAGCAGAATAACACGTGCTATGTTTACTAAAGAGCAAAGCAAACAACTTCAGTTGCTCCTTACCATAACATAAAGTTTCAAGCATTGCATTTCAAATCTTTCCAAACTGCATTACAAACACAAGGCCGAACAGAAGTCAATACTCTTGTAAAGGGCAGTAATGATGGGTGTTTGTCTTCTGACATACAGTATATTTGTGATCCATTTCAGAAGAATTTTCAGTCCATACTTGAATATGGATTAGGATCTTATGTTCACCTAAATTTAATATTATTATTATTATGATTTTTATTAATATTATTATCACAGGAATTTATACAATAAGGTTAGCACTCATCCCTGCATACATGGAACAGCCCCCTCTTGGAGGGGTCTGTTCCCAGAAAAGGAGGACCCCTGGCCATGAGGCAGTTCAGTGTAAACATTACATTACACATGTGCCCCGGCCAACCCAAAATGGCATTACTGGACGCTGTAGCAAGTTGTATATACACAGCAATACACATGCAGCAAGTCAGTTTTCCTTTTCCGGATTTTGGCTATGAAGTCCAGCAGCACCATTTTGGGCTGACTGAGTCACCTGCGCAGTGTAAATATTTACCCTGCACTGCCTCGTGGCTGGTGACATGCCTTAGGCTCCGAATCTGGAAAGTTCTAGGAGGGGCTTCCTTCCTCACACAACCTCTCCGTTGGTCATAGACTTGACTTGTGAAATGCTGCCTGTGAGTATATTCTTATCATGATCTTATCAATTTGTTAATATTTTTAATTCATAAAGGTTGCTTTGTGTTGAGTTTTTTATTTGTATGTCCTCTTTAGTGCCTGGTTCTTTCCTGTCCAGTTATATGCCTTCACAACCAGCACTCTGTAGGACTACTTTTAAATGATAACCCTACTTTAACGCTGTTTTACCTGAAAACCCCAAAGGGCAAGTTGCAATTTTTCTTTTTTTATTGATACATAATCCTGACTTCTGCTTTTGGTGCATTACTTACTCTTGACCCCTGCACTTTGTGCGTTACTTAAAGGGGTTGTTAAGGTCTGCATTCTATGCATTGAGATAAAAAGCCTTCTGTGTACAGCAGACCCCCTAATACTTACCTGAGGTCCCTCTCTGTCCAGAGATGTCTACGAGTGTCTCAGCTGTCCAGAATCTCCTTCCTAATTGTCTAAACACAGCAGTGGTGCCATTGGCTCTCTCTGCTGTCAATCAAAGTCAGCTAGCCAATCAGGGGAGAGAGGGGGCAGGGCCTGGTCAAGGCTCCGTGTCTGAATGGAGCTGTAACTCAGCTTAGGTAAGCTGCTTGCTGTGAGGGCACTGAACAGGAGGGAGGGGCCAGGATCACAGAAGAGGGACCCGAAAAGAGGAGGATCTGGGCTGCTCTGTGCAAATCCACTACACAGAGCAGGTGAGTATAACATGTTTGTTATTTTTACAGATAAAAACCCGAGCCTTTACAATCACTTTAAGCCTAGTACACACGATGAGATTATTGGACGAACGATGGTCCTTTTTTTTTTTTTTTGCATGCTAGTCTCCATATCGAATGCAAATACTGTAGGTTACTAAAGAAAGAAAATTCTCATATGGCAGAAAAAAAAATTGGAGGTGCTGTAATGTACTTGTATAGTATTTTCAGACAAAAACTTACTAATTAAACAAAAATAGTACGATCTGGTATCGTGCAAGAATTTTTTTTATGTTTGTCCCTTCGTAAAATTTCAGATGACAGCTGTGTACTAACGATCAGATTATTTTAGGATTGCGTTGAAAGCAGAATTTTTCATCCAGTTTTCTCATTGTGTCTATGAGGCTTTACTCCTGCCCCCTGCACCCTGTATGTTACTTTTTCTAGACTCCTGGACCCTATGCATTACTTACTCCTGAACTCTGTTCTTTCTGTGTTACATAATTCTGACCTCTGCTTACTGTGCTGTACTTGATCTAGACCCCTGCACTGTGTGTTATGCACTCCTGACCCCTATAATCTGTATGTTACAAACTCCTAACCCCTGTACTCTATATATTATGCACTCCTGACCACACTCCTTACCCCTACAGTCTGTGCATTATACGCTCCTGATCCCTGTAAGTTACACATTCCTGACCCTGGCATTCTGTAGATGATACACTCCTGACCTCTGTACTCTGTGCATTACACACTCTTAACCCTTAGCAGAGTAGGCTCAGGTTTAATTTAACTATGCCCCTTTAAGCACCTCTTACTGGTACTGCAATTTGGTCACACCCACAATTTGTTGCGGCATGCTATGTGCTACATCATTTCTCTACCCATGGTACCCAACATTTTTGTATTTATACTTTGCCTTTCTGCCTCTTGTCCAAAAGTCTGTGAACAATTAGTTTAGGGCATGTTGATAATGGGATGTGTTTTTGTGGGTGTGGCTACAAATACAGCATTTTTTGTGGGTGTGGTTTGGGTTTTTATAGAAAAACAAACATCCATACTCACCTCCATGCAGCTGCATCAGTGTGTTGCTGCAGCTGTCACATGTTGGTTCCAAGCTCGAGAACTGAGTGATCACATGACCGCTGATCACTCAGTTCTCAGTCCAGTTGGAGCAGAGAGCAGTGACTGTCAGTCACCACTCTTTACTCTGCTCTTCCAGTGCTCACTGGAGTGCCTGGCTGGGGAGTGGACAGGAGTTGCTGGTTCCAGCTCTTAGCCACGTACTGAGAGGCGGATCCAACTGTCAATCAGGCAACCGGGTGACTCCCAACAATATTGTCAGGATCCTTCCAGAGCCTGGTGAGGCTCTATCAAGTCAGCTGATAGTGAGCAATAGCTCGCTATCGGCTGATTCTGGGTCACAGGAGCGCAAAACAAAGCGCATTTCTGTGACCCTTAAGAGAAGTATGGCCAAAAAAAGCTGCGCCATACTTCTCTTTTAAAGCATGCTGTATTAGATTTCCTTCAGCTTTAAGTGAAATTACCGTTTGTACAAACTATTTCTATAAGTAAACTTTTGGAAACATATACTCTTCTTTATCTTTTATTTCAGAATCGGTCATCTTCAAGTCTTTGTTTTCAGATTAAGCTTAGCATAAAAAGGTTTCAGCTGCTGCGCAGTCTCACTGTACTGTATTTATGTTTTCAGTGAGTTGCACAACTCTGAGCAGAATGCCAAATAGTGCTAAAGGCCACAGAAATCTTCACAATGGAAGGCAGGCGGGGATGCGCAATGTTTACCTTTTATCGTTTTACTTTCTTTTTCCCTTGGTTAGAAATCAACTCATAAAGCAATTTACTGTTCAAAGCATCTTCAGCTAAGTTTCTATCAGTTCTATATTTGCAGGGAACGATGCCTATGAATCTTGCCTTTAGTTTAACAAACATCTGGTTTTAGATGTAAACGCTGCAGCCTTCAGGATTTCATGGAATTTCCTTTTCTCAGAGAATTTACAAGTACCTCCTCTGTGGGAGATGAAAGCATGAGTTATCAGATAAGCTGTTAGATTACAGGCTGTTTCATGATAACCTGGTTCCTTTTCCTAACTTTCTTATTTCATTAAAAAAGTGTTAATTAACCATATTTTCTGCAGTTTTCACAGATATTCTCACTAGTTGTGCTTAGGAGATAGGAATGTAACTTTTCACTGATTCTCAGGCCAGCTCACATACAAAACCACCTCCCATAGCTTCCAATATCATCTCTACGCCGACGACACCCAAACTTATCTCTCTACCACTCAGCTCACTCCTTTAGTCTTCTCACGTATAACGACTAATTATGTATAAAATAACTACCGTAATTTACTAACAGACATATCAGCCTGGATGTCACACCACTTCCTCAAACTCAATCTATTTAAAAAAAGAGAAGCATATCCTGCCCACATCTAAAAACTGTACTTTTATTTTCTCCATCAGACCATCCCCCACAGTTATTACCTTTTGTATCAATTGAACCTCCCTCCTAGATTGTAAGCTCCAATGAGCAGGGCCCTCTAATTCGAATTGTATTGTAACTGTACTGTCTGCCCTCGTGTAAAGTGCTGTGCAAACTGTTGGCGCTATATAAATCCTGTATAATAATAATAATATTAATAATAATAAGGTTGTTCTGTTTTCCCCAGGACTTTACCTCTGAGCAGCAATATACCACCCCAAGCTAGCCTCCTCCAACCACCTCCACAACTTACCTATCAAAGATTAGATAGGTCAAATAGAATACCAGCTCCTTTTCCGAGTGTGCTTTACATGGCAATATTTTAAGCACAGTATTTGGTGTCAGAATTGTATTGTGAAGGCCCACCGGAGGATCCCTGAGTCCTTCAGCTGGTCACTTTGTGCATATTGTGCTTTTTTTTTTAATAGATCACTACGCATGGTTTCTGCTTATCTCTTAGCAGAAGGGACAGAAGAGCTGCTTGCTTTAACCACTTGAGCCCCGGACCATTATGCTGCCTAAGGACCAGAGGTCTTTTTCCAATTTGGCACTGCGTCGCTTTAACTGCTAATTGCGCGGTCATGCAATGCTGTACCCAAACGAAATTTGCATCCTTTTCTTCCCACAAATAGAGCTTTCTTTTGATGGTATTTGATCACCTCTGCGGTTTTTATTTTTTGCGCTATAAACGGAAAAAGACCAAAAATTTTGAAAAAAAATGATATTTTCTACTTTTTGTTATAAAAAAAATCCAATAAACTAAATTTTAGTCATACATTTAGGCCAAAATGTATTCGGCCACATGTCTTTGGTAAAAAAAATGTCAATAAGCGTATATTTATTGGTTTGCGCAAAAGTAATAGCGTCTACAAACTAGGGTACATTTTCTGTAATTTACACAGCTTTTAGTTTATGACTGCCTATGTCATTTCTTGAGGTGCTAAAATGGCAGGGCAGTACAAAACCCCCCCAAATGACCCCATTTTAGGAAAGTAGACACCCCAAGGAAATTGCTGAGAGGCATGTTGAACCCATTGAATATTTATTTTTTTTGTCCCAAGTGATTGAATAATGACAAAAAAAAAAAAATATTTACAAAAAGTTGTCACTAAATGATATATTGCTCACACAGGCCATGGGCATATGTGGAATTGCACCCCAAAATACATTTAGCTGCTTCTCCTGAGTATGGGGATACCACATGTGTGGGACTTTTTGGGAGCCTAGCCGCGTACGGGGCCCCGAAATCCAATCACCGCCTTCAGGATTTCTAAGGGTGAAAATTTTTGATTTCACTCTTCACTGCCCATCACAGTTTCGGAGGCCATGGAATGCCCAGGTGGCACAAAACCCCCCCAAATGACCCCGTTTTGGAAAGTAGACACCCCAAGCTATTTGCTGAGAGGCATGGTGAGTATTTTGCAGCTCTCATTTGTTTTTGAAAATGAAGAAAGACAAGAAAAAACATTTTTTTTTTCTTTTTTCAATTTTCAAAACTTTGTGACAAAAAGTGAGATCTGCAAAATACTGACTATACCTCTCAGCAAATAGCTTGGGGTGTCTACTTTCCAAAATGGGGTCATTTGGGGGGGGTTTGTGCCACCTGGGCATTCCATGGCCTCCGAAACTGTGATAGGCAGTGAAGAGTGAAATCAAAAATTCACGCCCTTAGAAAGCCTGAAGGCGGTGCTTGGTTTTCGGGGTCCCGTACACGGCTAGGCTCCCAAAAAGTCTCACACATGTGGTATCCCCGTACTCAGGAGAAGCAGCAGAATGTATTTTGGGGTGTAATTTCACATATTTCCATGGCATGTTTGAGCAATATATCATTTAGTGACAACTTTGTGCAAAAAAAAAAATTTGTCTCTTTCCCGCAACTTGTGTCGCAATATAAAATATTCCATGGACTAGACATGCCTCTCAGCAAATAGCTTGGGGTGTCTACTTTCCAAAATGGGGTCATTTGGGGGGGTTTTGAACTGTCCTGGCATTTTATGCACAACATTTAGAAGCTTATGTCACACATCACCCACTCTTCTAACCACTTGAAGACAAAGCCCTTTCTGACACTTATTGTTTACATGAAAAAGTTATTTTTTTTTGCAAAAAAATTACTTTGAACTCCCAAACATTATATATTTTTTTAAAGCAAATGCCCTACAGATTAAAATGGTGGGTGTTTCATTTTTTTTTTTCACACAGTATTTGCGCAGCGATTTTTCAAACGCATTTTTTGGGGAAAAAACACACTTTTTTAAATTTTAATGCACTAAAACACACTATATTGCCCAAATGTTTGATGAAATAAAAAAGATGATCTTAGGCCGAGTACATGGATGCCAAACATGACATGCTTTAAAATTGCGCACAAACGTGCAGTGGCAACAAAATAAATACATTTTTAAAAGCCTTTAAAAGCCTTTACAGGTTACCACTTTAGATTTACAGAGGAGGTCTACTGCAAAAATTACTGCCCTCGATCTGACCTTCGCGGTGATACCTCACATGCATGGTGCAATTGCTGTTTACGTTTGACGACAGACCGCCGCTTGCGTTCGCCTTAGTGCGAGAGCAAGGGGCGACAGGGGTGCTTTTTTTTTTTTTCTTTATTATTTTTTTGCTTTTTTTATCTTATTTTTAAACTGTTCCTTTCATATTTTTTTTTTAATCATTTTTATTGTTATCTCGGGGAATGTAAATATCCCCTATGATAGCAATAGGTAGTGACAGGTACTCTTTTTTGAAAAAATTGGGGTCTATTAGACCCTAGATCTCTCCTCTGCCATCAAAGCATCTGACCACACCAAGATCGGTGTGATAAAATGCTTCCCCAATTTCCCAATGGCGCTATTTACATCTGGCGAAATCTAAGTCATAAAATGCTCGTAGCTTCCGGTTTCTTAGGCCATAGAGATGTTTGGAGCCACTCTGGTCTCTGATCAGCTCTATGGTCAGCTGGCTGAATCACCGGCTGCATTCTCAGGTTCCCTGTTGAGACAGGAGAGCCAGAGAAAAACACGGAAGACGGTGGGGGGGGGGAGGCATTCCCTCCCACGGCTTGTAAAAGCAGTCTAGAGGCTAATTAGCCGCTAGGATTGCTTTTACATGAAAGCCGACCGCTGGCTGAAAAGAATGATACCAAGATGATACCTAAACCTGCAGGCATCATTCTGGTATAACCACTCAAAGTCGTGAATGGCGTACCTGAAGACAAAAAAATGGTTAACAATAAAGCACAGTAAACGGTAAAGTATAAAAAATTGCATACCTGAAAAGCAAACATGATAAAACATAATAACAATAAAACATTGCAGAATAGAATACAGTAAAAAAGAGCAGAACAATAGAGAGAGAATAGAGAGAGAGAACAATAAAACGACAACTATGTTTTTTTATTTTATATATTTTTTTTTTTTTGACACTTTTTTTGTAACTAACTTTTATAACGGTAACCGGTTCCAGGTTCGGGTCTCTCAAAATGCGATGGCATCTTGGGAGACCCTGTGTTAGTGCGCCTAGTCTGTGCAATGCTGTACCCTACGCTAATACTCAACTAGTGAATGGTAGCGTTCAAAACATTCACCAATGCAAAGACCAGGATTGTCAGGACAGGAGGGACAATAATAGTGGGTGTCACGCCTATATCCGCGCTTGCTGCAGACACAACATCTTTTTTGGGGGGGTTCGTTGGGTAGGGGTACTCGGGAGAACATAAAAATGCCTCTCATGCAGCCGACTGCATTTGGTGGGTTCCCAATTAGAATTGGCGAATGCAGCAGGAAGGGCATTATGGGCACGACGGCCTGTGTTTGTCTTCTTGGTGGCAGCGGAACACTACTTGTGCTTGCCACCTCACCAGCTTGAACTGCACTTATGGGACTCGCCACGTCACCAAGTGTTACTGCTGTGCTGGTTTGACTACGACCGGGGTGTACTACGCCGCTGGTGCTTGCCAGTTCAATAAAAAGCTACCAAAAAAACTGTTAGCGATCGCAGGGATCAGGCCTGACTCTGCGAACGCTGCAGTTATGCGTTTAGTGTTTTGTAAGTGTCAGTGATCGATCGATACTGCACTTGGGTGGGCTGGGCTGGGCCGGGTGGAGGGGCAAAACGCAGGTGCTAGCAGGTATCTGGGCTGATCCCACTAACACTGCGTTTTTGGGAACCCTAAACTGCTGGGGACGCTAGTATAGATCTGATCGGATCAGATATTGATCCGTTCAGATACTATACCACTAAGGGAGGTGTACGGTGCGTGCGTGGGTGTTAGCGGTACTGGCGCTAAACTGACGCTGCCTGGGGCTGGTGCTTGCCAGTTCACCAAAACGCTACCAAAAAAACTGTTAGCGATCGTAGGGATCAGGCCTGACTCTGCGAATGCTGCAGTTATGCGTTTAGAGTTTTGTAAGGGACAGTGATCGATCGATACTGCACTTGGGTGGGCTGGGCCGGGCCGGGCGGAGGGGCAAAACGCAGGTGCTAGCAGGTATCTGGACTGATCCCGCTAACACTGCATTTTTGGGAACCCTAAACTGCTGGGGATGCTAGTATAGATCTGATCGGATCAGATATTGATGCGATCAGATACTATACCACTAAGGGAGGTGTACGGTGCGTGCGTGGGTGTTAGCGCTACTGGCGCTAACCTGACACTGCCTGGGGCTGGTGCTTGCCAGTTCACCAAAATGCTACCAAAAAAACTGTTAGCGATCGCAGGGATCAGGCCTGACTCTGCGAACGCTGCAGTTATGCGTTTAGTGTTTTGTAAGTGACAGTGATCGATCGATACTGCACTTGGGTGGGCTGGGCGGAGGGGCAAAACGCAGGTGCTAGCGGGTATCTGGGCTGATCCCACTAACACTGCGTTTTTGGGAACCCTAAACTGCTGGGGACGCTAGTATAGATCTGATCGGATCAGATATTGATCCGATCAGATACTATACCACTAAGGGAGGCGCATGCTGCGTGCGTGGGTGTTAGCGGTACTGGCGCTAATCTGACGCTGCCTGGGGCGACGCATATCACCGCCGGGCGATCAGGGGCTAAACCTTTATTCGGTAATAGACGGCGGGTGCCCTGACACTATAAAAAATAAACAAACTAATCAGCGTCAACCGTAACGGTTATACGGTGATCAGTGGTGAAAGGGTTAACTAGGGGGCCATCAAGGGGTTAAAACATTTATTAGATAGTATATGGGGGTCCCTGACGCTATAAAACGCTGACGGCGAACCTAAATATTTACGTCCCTAACTAGCGTCACGAGCGACACTAATACAGCGATCAGAAAAATGATCGCTTAGTGACACTGGTGACGGGGGGTGATCAAGGGGTTAAAACTTTATTAGGGGGGGTTAGGGGGGTACCCTAGACCTACAGGGGGGTAACAGTAACTGTGCTAACACTGTAACTGTCACAAACTGACACCAATGCAGTAATCAGAAAAAAAAAAACCTGCTTGGTGTCAGTTTGTGACAGGGGGGGGTGATTGGGGGGGGATCGGGGGGCGATCGGGGTGTTTTGTATGCCTGGCATGTTCTACTGTGTGTGTGTAGTGTTGTGCACTCACATTGATGTCTTCCCCCCCCCCCGCGCTGGAACGGAAACTACCGAGCCGAGGGGAGATGACATCACTTCCTTTGCTGCTGTTTAGCATACAGCAGCAAAGGAATGTTCCCATTGGCCGGCGGCGATCGCGAGGGGGAGCCACGAACGGATGGCCTCCCCCTCCACTCCGATCGCCGGGGAACAAAACGGGACCGCCTCGGGCACCGGGGGGGGGGGGGGGGTCCGATCGGACCCCCCACCCGCGGGAGGCAAATCACGTACATGTACGTGATTTTGCCTGCCCGTGCCGCCTTGCCGACGTACATCGGCGTGAGGCGGTCCTTAAGTGGTTAAAGCACCATATGGCTGATTGAAAGCTTAGGGGGTAATTTACTAAAGGCAAATCCACTTTGCACTACAAGTGTACTTGGTAGTGCAGTCGCTGTAGATCCAAGGGGGACATGCAAGGAAAATAAACAACACTTTTGCTTGTACATGATTGGATGATAAAATCAGCAGAGCTTCCCCTCATTTCAGATCTTCCACTTAGATCTAAAGGGAGTGCACTTTCAAGTGCACTTGTAGTGCAAAGTGGATTTGCCTTTAGTAAATCAACCCCTTAGTCTGATCTGTTCAATGGATGATGAGTTACTGCTAAACAGTCATTAAGGAATGTACACAAAAGGGTTCTTTCATCAATCTGAGAGCCTTTAAAAGTATCCTAAAGCCTCACCTGCTGTCTAAAAAAAGTAGCAAATTACTAGAACGCTTTAAAAGGCTATATATATATATATATATATATATATATATATTTTTTTTTTTTTTACCTTAATCTTTTCAAGAACCCGAGCCCCTCTGACACACCAGGTTGAGTACCATGATAGTACCCAACACTATTGCTATATCAAGGGAAACAGGCACCAAACCAGGTAGAAAAGGCAAAGTTAATATATTGTCCCCCCAATATGGTTGGTAACTAGGCAAGTCTAAAATGGATTAACAATAGTAATAACACACTTTAGCATACAAAGTGATTAACAGCAGTAGGGACTAGACATAAGATGACATTTTGGCTTCCAGATCAGCATAAACAGTAGCAAGGCCACCTCAAGTGCAGCAGTGAGCAGTAGAAAAGTTTTATCCAGTGTTGGAACTATACTGCCGGAGCTCATTTATGGTGGCAATGCCGTTTCAGACCAACTGGGTATGCACTATCCAAGAGGAAAGGGGGCTGGTAGTGGAGGGTGCAGGGGGACAAGGGGGACTTGCAGAATAATTATTATGGGAGGGGTAGTCCTTTGAGATGTTCTTTTGCCAGCTATAATTGGGGCCCTTTAAGAGCATTGGGGCACCTCACAACTGTTCCAATTAACCTGCATGTGGTATAGGTAGAGTATAGGTATGGTATAGACTCGGCACAGGTGCAAGGTAGATATATTATTCAGATGCGGTAACGATTCGGTATAATGCAGTATAGAATTGGTATGGGCGCAGTCTAGGTTTGGAATATGTGCAGTATAGCGTTCAGTATGGATTGGGTACACTTGGTGTCCTGCTCTCAGTGGCTTAATCCATGCTAGCAGTATCAGCAATTGGCGAATAGCCCTCTCACCAGTCCCTGGGATGCTGCGGTAACCACTTGCTGCAGAAGGGCAGCCCACTTGATCTCTCCATGAAAGCCTTCAGTGATCAGCAGAGGAAGCAGAGGGTGAGTGGATGCTCCAGCCTCCTTTTTGGCAGTGGTGCAGGTGCTGTGATGTGGGCGGCGCTGCTCTACCTAGAGTGTCCTTATTCGCAGTTTCAGGCTCGGATCCCCACTGGTATGGTCTCCCACTGGCAGACAAATATCCAGACAGCTCTCGCTCTCTCTCTTACTCCCTCGGTGCCAAGAGCAAAACTTTCTGGGGCAATTTAATTAAAATCATCTCTTCACTTCTGATTAAAAGATAATAAAAAAGGGGATTATTTGGGACTTTAAATGAGGAAAGTGGGGCGTTCCAGACCCCTCCTCCAATATGTAGAGAGTGAAAAAGGTAAAGAAAAATTGAGCAAACGTAGGGTAAAGGATGAGGGGAAAGGAGGGAAAACAAGAGAAAAGGGAGGAAAGGGAGTGAAGAAAAAGGAATGAATTGGAAAAGAAGAGCCTGTGTGAGAGGCCGTGGCAGTGAAAGAAATGACAAGGAGAGAGGAACAGTAGGAGGAAGTGAATGTAACAAAAGTGAGATGGGAAAAATTACCTGATGGTGGGTGATGGAGGGCATGAAAGTCAAAAGAGGGTATGGATGCAAGGTGAAACAAAAATGAAAAAAACTGGAGTGAATGACCGTACACCGGGAGAGGCTCAAGCGGGGAGCGCCGCCACGGAAAGCCCGCAACGTCATGCTCCAGTATGCTTTTCACTTCTCTTCCTACTGCCTATCAAGATTTATGGTGTAAGGAATCTATTTGTCCCATTATATGGCTGCCGTCTGAAACGACAACACCCGGGATTCTCAACGCTCTGCATAGAAGTCTAGCTCTCCCCCTGCTGTCTAGGAAGAATGGTGTAGTATTACATCAGTAGCTCAGTAGAGGGAGAGAAGAATCAAAGGCAGGCCTATCTCCTTCTCCATATTGCTGTAGCCCAGCACCTGGCTACATAAACTTTTCTCAATGGAAGAGAGGGCAGGAGGCGGTATGGCCTCATCTTTGGTGTAGTGCAGCTGAGCCCGGAGACCTGAAGCTGCCAATCTCCTCAGTGGAACTTCAGCAGCAGGATGAGGAGAGGGCAGCCCTGCAGTGCAATTTTTTACAGAGTACAGCAGCATGCACATCATGAGACTTTTTTAAATTTTTTTTAAAAAGAGGAACAATTCAAACAAGCAGCAAATATATTATTATATTTAAATAGTAATATCTCTGCTTATAGAGCATTTATTTTTATTTTTACCAAAACCAAAGGGGGAGGAATATGGAAGGAGGATGAAAAAAAAGTAAAAAAAAAATAGGGGATAAATGCCAATGTGCTGTGTTCTATTCCAGGCCTGGAATTATAAATAAAAAGAATATTGAACTTCTATTGCACCATATGTATCCAAATATTATATATTATATCATTTGACAACTTTATGTCATTAGAATACTATAATATCAGGGATCTGATATTGTATTATAATAGAACAAAGTCATTTTAAAATCAAACCAACGTGCCCATATCTTTAAGTGTTTGTCAACCATGCCCTTGGTATAGTACCTAAATTCTTCTTTATGACATATATCATCTATTTTTCATAACCATTGAGCTAAGTTCGGTGTAGACTTTTGCTTCCAGTACATCGCTATTAAGGATTTCACATCATGGGACTTACTTCATTACAGGGATGTAATGTAAATAAATCTGTACACTCTAAAGTCCAAGCATTACTTCTACAGTATTTAATACAACCCCTGACAAAAAGTATGGAATCACCACTCTTGGAAAATATTCATTCAATTGTTTATTTGTGTAAAAAATAAAACTAATTACAGACATGCCTCAAAACTGTTTTCATTTAACATTCCAACCTTCTGACTTTAAGAAACACTTAAAAAAAGAAAGAAAACTGTAGTCAGGTGCAACTGTTTTTGCAGATCAAGCAGAGGAAAAAAAAAATGGAATCACTCAATTCTGAGGAAAATATTATGGAATCACCACGTACTCTGCAGTTCTAAAACAAACATCTGCATCAGATTACATCCTAAAAAATAATGTCATCACCACTAAACATCCTTTCAATTGATAAAATAAGAAATATGTCCAAAATCTCAATATAAACTTGTGCCTTTATTTAATGACGGTCATCTCTCCCGTACCTTTACCTGACATACAACCCCATATCATCGATGATTGTGGAAATTTGCATGTTCTCTTCAGGCAGTCGTCTTCATACATTTCATTGGAATGGAACCAAACAAAAGTTCCATCATCATCACCCTGCCCAATGCAGATTAATGATTCGTCACTGAATATAATTTTTATCCAGTCATCCACAGTCCATGATTGCTTTTCTTTTGCCCACTGTAACCTTGTTTTCTTCTGTTTAGGTGTTAATGATGGCTTTAAAAAAACAAAGGCCAATATGTAAGATACTACATATTTTTGGTAAAAAAAATCGCAATAAGCGTACATGTATGATTGGTTTGCGCAAAAGTTATAGCGTCTACAAAATAGGGAATAGATTTATGGCATTTTTATTTTTCAACACTTTTTTTTACTAGTAATGGCAGTGATCAGCGATTTTTAGCAGGGCTGCGATATTGCGGCGGACAGATCAGACACTTTTGACACTTATTTGGAACCAGTGACATTTACACAGCGATCAGTGCTATAAAAATGCACTGATTACTGTACAAATGACACTGGCAGGGAAGGGGTTAACACTAGGGGGCGATCAAGGGGTTAAATGTGTTCCCTGGTAGGTATTTCTAACTGTAGGGGGAGGGGACTGACTGGGAGTACAGAGAGATCGCTGTTCCTAATCACTAGGAACAGACAATCTCTCTTTAATCCCCTGACAGAACGGGGATCTGTTTGTTTACGTTGACAGATCCCAGTTTTGGCTCTCTGTGGAGCGATCGAGGCCGGCCACGTCCGCCCACTGTATTTATTGCACGAAGCGACGTACACCTATGGCAATTCACGCAAAAGCACCAAAGGCATGGTATAATGACGGCGGCTGGTCGACAAGTGGTTCAACTAGTGAATGAACATTTTCCAAGAGTGGTGATTCCATACTTTTTGCCAGGGGTTGTATATATAAACTCAGACACTCAAAAATGTCACATAAAGTAAGTTAAATGTACAAGTTGTTCCCTGTTAATTTGCATTTCATTATACACTTCTTTCTCTGAAATGTTTTTTGGAAATAATCAGCTCTGATTTGCAAGGTTTGCTTTCATACAATTTGACCTTTCTGTTCATTTATATATTCTGACATCATGCATTTACTAACATTGTGACATTCTCACCTTTTCTTCTTAGCTCTTCAATTACTAAATAGTATTTAAAATCTTTTGTGTCATTCTAGGCATTCTAAATTGTAAAGACAGAAATTTTTGTGAACTGGATTGTTTTTCTGGTTGTATATTTTTTTCAAATACCTTTGTGGGAAAACCTTGAATTCTATCACATTACAAGAATGTTTAAATAATAAAATGGTACAAAACAGTAGAAGAGATAGCAATCAAGAACTTGAAATGGTCAATGCATGTTTGCATTCCATTTGTCTCTGTTCAAGCAGAGAGGTGTTTGACCTTTTTTTAGAGCCTTTACCTTGCATGTGTAGACCTGTACTTCCCCAGGGCAACAACAGCATGCAAAAGTTATCTTGGAGTTATCCTAAATACACATCTGTTTATACAAGTGCAGGATCCTTATAAAGACAGGCAAGATCAGACTAGATGTTGTGCAATGCCAGTACATACTATTGAATATTTACAAAAAAAGCCACTGACGTTACTTAGGATGCTGACTGAGTACTAGATGTGATGATTCACGTACCATAATAGTATTCTGAAAAAATGATTTTTGTAAATCCGAGTTTCTTTAGGAGCCTCTGTCTATGAAATACCCTTATGATTTGTTTACCTGTAAGGCTTTCCACATATAGATCAAGGGGCAAGTTCTTGGGGAAGTAAAGACACTGTTTCCTTTGGCATGATTGACATTATAGTGATTTGGTCCTTACAGACATTTATATTATAAATTGTATTCCAATTTATATTCAGTTCCATTTATCATACCTAATCAACAACAATAAAAATCAAATGTATCATGTAGATAAATAGAGAATATCATATATCACCCCTAGTTGCTGAAAACAAATATTTGCTTTAATAATGGTTGCATGGTAGGCAGATAGTATTAAATGGCACACAGAGTTTGTTTGAAAGTAAAGAACCCAACTTCCAAGCCACTATGCAGAAAATGCATGTGCAAATCCAGGCCAGGTAAGACATACTACAGGCCATACATGGGCATATATGTTTTGAATCTAAGAACTCTGGAGGATTTGGTGTTGAAAGGCTCATTACAAATGGTAGCAAGAAACAACATGTTGCTCACCTTTTCATATTTTTGCATAGTCATCCCTATGAAAGGCTTCCTTGGGAGTTTCTCTTAAGAAACTGCTATGTTTTGGTGCAAACCCCACCTTATAGGGTATGAAAACTTGCCCACATTCACATCTGTATGAGCTGCGCAGCAGAGTGTCAATTTGATCACCATACTCAGATGCAGACGTAAGTCACAACTCCGTTGGTTCCTGGATACACCCAGGGAAGACAAGTTCTACAGATTTCCTTTCTCAGCAGCTCAGAAATCCACACCCGATGAGGCAGAGATTGCTGGGCAAGAAATTTGCAGTCAGGTTAGAGGCCCCACACTATCAGAACTGGCATGCAGGCAGCTGGGCAGGAGCCTAATAACATGCAGCCTCTGTAAAAAAAAAAAAAACAGCTACTGCGGGGAGCCTCAACCTGATTGCTACCAGAGTGCTACAGTTCCAGAGGAGTGATGCTTTGTCTTTGGGCATTGGATCTCGCTAACATTCACATGTGGTACCAGAGCTACCCTGAATTTCACTTTGAATGACCCTATTTATGAGGATAATTGCAAGTAGTTGTGCTCTGTACTGTTTTACTGAAGTAGTGATTCTTAGCTTGACTCTCTATTGTTATAGAGAAGCCTTTCTCAACCTTTTCAACACAGAGGAACCCTTGAAATAGTTCTCCGGTCTCAGGGAACCCCTGCTAAAAATTAGAAATCTACAACTCATGATACATTAAAGTGATGGTCAGTGGGAAGAATGGTTCTTACACATGTGGTCATTGGGAAGAATTACCTCCTTACAGATAGTTAAAAAGATCAGTGGTGTCAGTGGGAACTTATCTGAGAGGCAGAAATTGCCCAATGCTGAAGGAACCCCTGGCAACCTCTAGAGGAACCCTAGGGTTCCACAGAACCCTGGTTGAGAATCACTGTTATAGAGTCTTATAGTGACAATGGTATGCACCCCATGTTACCCTGATTGAGTTACAGAGACATTGCATTCCATGTTTGTGAGGCATGTTTTTCCCACCCTGAACCTGTTTTGCATTATTGATTCTAACTTTGCACTTGATCAAGCAAATAGATATAGACTCGCAGGCCACTTCATTAGGTACACATTGCTAGTACCCGGTTGGTCCACACTTTGCCTTCAGAACTGCCCTAATTCTTCATGGCATAGATTCAACAAGGTGTTGGAAACATTCCTCAGAGATCACAGGAGCAGATCACAGCCACAATTCCGAACTCCAACATTTTACTCAGTATTGGGTGAATACCAACGTGCCTGCAAGTCCCACACGGACTTTATCAGAGTCTCTTTTACCTGTGAGCGTGAAGGATGAGGTTTTTACAAATTGGAAAATCTCTATGTGTAAGACCAGGCACTTCGCAGACTGATACATCCACTATTTGACAAATCTATTAATACTAGTTAATATATATGACAGAACAATGTATGACATCAAACAAAGTTAATTTTTTCTACATAAATATAAAATATCCAAGAAAATAACACGAGGTTTTAAATGCGTTAATCAATCTAATTACATAGTGTCATAGACAGTTCAAAGGCAATCTGAACTTATGAACTAGACCATTGTTGCATTTGTAAGATACCAGGGTTTTTTCTTTTGCTTCCTAGCAAACATTTGCCTGTTCCAGGATGGGCATAGTTGGGGATTTTACAAAAGAGCAAGGCCCTCTGATTTCTTCTGTATTAAATTGTATTGTAATTGTACTGTCTGCCTTTATGTTGTAAAGCGCTGCATAAACTGTTGGCACTATATAAATCCTGTATAATAACAATGCTGAAGTAATGCAGGGGGTATAACACTACACACATGTGTAGGATAGGACTGCTGAGCGTGTAACGGTGAGCGCTATGTGTAGGAGAGGAGAGCAAAGGGTTATAGCAGTTGGCAGTATGTACAGAAAAGACATGTAGACGGTATCATTATATTATATTTCTACTTGTAAATATTTACTTTACTGTAGTAAAAGGTTGTCTTTATGTAGACATCCAAGGTCTTTTAGCACCAACACACTGAAGCTCTAAACTCAATAGTGTTAAGTAGGGAGGGGTTCGCACCAGAACACCTCGAACAGGCAAAAAGTTCTAACAAATATGCAAATGCTATTAAAATCTATGGGACACTAACATGAAAAATCAAAAGTCCTAATTTTAAAGGCTTTAATGCAAGTTATTGCCATAAAAAGTGTACGGGGACTCGGGTACTGCCCTAGGGGACATGTATCAATGCACAAAAAAGTTTTTAAAACAACTGTTTTTTCAGGAGCAGTGATTTTAATGATGCTTAAAGTGAAAGATTAAAAATGAAATATTTCTTCAAGTATCGTGCCTGGGAGGTCCCCTTAGTAAATTTTTAAAGGAAAAAATGTCATTCAAACTTTCTTGTGGCTGTAATGTATTGCCGGATCCCGGTAATATAGATGAATATAGATGAAAAAATTAACCATACAAGGTCACATGCCCTCAACATGGGGGGGTGGGTGCTTTGGGACAGGGGAGCTCTGCACCCCCCAAACCCCAAAGCACCTTGTCCCCATGTTGTCCCTCACCCTTGCCTATATAACAGCTGTCAAAGCCAAGAGACAGTAGTCCCCGGGAGGCCTCACAATCAAGGTGGAGCTTTTTAAATTTTTCTATTTTTCTGGTCCATTGGGTGGCGTTAGTGAAGATGGATGTACATTGCGGGACACTTTTTTTTTACAAAGGAATTGTCAAAAACTGTCTCTTATAGTAATTAGTCAAAGACGACCGGCCCTTTGGGTCTGGTATAGATTTTAAGGGGAACTCCACACCAAAATTTAAAAAAAAAACTGCGTGGAGGTCCCCCCCAAAATCCATATCAGGCCCTTTGGGTCTGGCATAGATTTTAAGGGGAACTCCATTCCAAAATGTAAAAACAAATTGGTGTGGTGTCCCCCCTAAAATCCATACAAGACCCTTATCTGAGCATGCAGCCTGGCAGGCCAGGAAAGGGAGGGGTTGAGCGTGCGTTCCCCCCTCCTGAACCATACGTGGCTGCTTGCCCTCAATATGGGGAGACCTTCTCCCCATGTTAATGGGGACAAGGGGCTCTTCCCAACAACCTGAGCTGGTGGTTGTTGCGGTCTGCGGGCAGGGGGCTTATCGGAATCTGGAAGCCCCCTTTAACAAGGGGGACCCCAGATCCCACCCCCCAATGTGAATGGGTATCGGGTACCCCTACACATTCACCAAAAAAAGTGTCAAAAAGTAAAAACCACAAGAGACAGTTTTTGAAAATTCCTTTATTAAAAAAGAAAAAAAAGTGTCCGGTGATGTACATCCATCTTCACTAACGCCGCCCGATAAAATAGAAAAAATTGAAAAAGCTCCGCCTCCATGGGAGGCCTCCCGGTGACTGCTGTCTCTTGGCTTTGACAGCTGTTATAGCCAAGAGGGGGCAGGGTCATCCGGTTTTGTCAGTGGTGGCCCCGCCCTTGACTATATAAGAGATGTCAAAGCGAAAAGACAGCATTCTCCGTGGAGGCAAACTTTTTTAGTTTTTTCTATTTTTCGGTACGTCGGGCAGTGTGATTGATGGTGGATTTATATTGTGGGACACTTTTTTTTTTTTAATAAAGGAATTGTCAAAAACTGTCTCCTGTGGTTTTTACTTTTTTGACACTTTTTTTGGTGAATGGATAGGGGTACGATGTACCCGCTACTCATTCACATGGGGGGCGGAATCTGGGGGCCCTCTTGTTAAAGGGGGCTTCCAGATACTGATAAGCCCCCTGCCCGCAGAGCCTGATAACCACGGGCCAGGGTTGTTGTTGGGAAGAAGCCCTTGTCCCCATCAACAAGGGGACAAGGTGCTTTGGGGTGGGGGGGCGCAGAGCCCCCCTGCCCCAAAGCGCCCACCCCCACATGTTGAGGGCATGTGGCCTGGTAGGGTTCAGGAGTGGGGACTGCTCCTGAAAAAACAATTGTTTTAAAAACTTTCTTTTGCTTTGATACATATCCCCTAAGGCAGTACCCAGGTGCCCATACACATTTTATGGCAATAACTTGTATATAAGCCTTTAAAATTATGACTTTTGATTTTTCATGTTCATGTCCCATAGACTTTAATAGCGTTCGCATGTTCGCTGGAACTTTTTGCCTGTTCGAGGTGTTCTCGTGCGAACCGAACCGGGGGTGTTTGGCCCATCCCTAGTGTTAAGCACTAAACAGTTGTGGGCTTCATGTGTGGAGAGATAAGATAAGTGAACGGAAGTTCATTAATTGTCGCCCACTCAGCATCTTGATAGCAAAAGTGCAGGGTTCACTTTCCTCCCTGCCATTGTAGTCAGGAGAGGGAATGGTGTTATGGGCAACAGCAGATGTTCCAAGATCCTTGGAGCATAAGGTGAATCTGGGAGCAGCGGCAGCAGTGACAGCACTGGGCGTGGGATCAGATCTTTTAGGCACATTGATTTGGAGTGTTTGTGAGGTGGCACAAGGTTAGAGGGTGTTTTAATTCCTTTAAGGAGGAGTGTTATATCTTTGACTTGGATGTTATAAGTTGCACTGAGTAAGTACAGCTGGATAAAACAAAAAATGGGCCTGGCTTCATTTCATGCTGCAAAGCAACCAAATGTGATCATTTTAAAGGGGGTGATTCTTTTCTATACCCACTGAATTGATATATATATATATATAGTCATATTCATATTCATATATATTCAACTGGCCAAGCCCAACCCATGAAAAACAACCCCACACCATAATCCCCCCTCCACCAATTGATTTGGACCAGTGCACAAAGCAAGGTCCATAAAGACACGGATGAGCGAGTTTTTGGGTAGAGGAACTTAACTGACCTGCACAGATTTCTGACCTCAACCTGATAGAACACCTTTGGGATGAATTAGAGCAGAGACTGCGAGTCAGGTCTTCTTGTCCAACATTGGTGTCTGACCTCACAAATGCACTTCTGGAGGAATGGTCAAACATCAGAAGCTTCTGATGACGCCCAGTGGGAGGGGCGAAACACGCCAAGCTGAGGAGCCCTAATGACCATTGTTTGCATGCCAAGGCGGCTTTTCTCTGCACGTTTTAAAGTTTTTTGATGTAAGTGTAATATTTTTTGGATTTTATGAATAAACCTTGCAGTATTACACTATATATACTCTTTTTTTCTCCTTTGCCATACATCCTTATGGGTGCCTGATCACTGAGTAAGATGGGAAGGATCCAGGATGTCCATATGTTTTAATCATGCCGGTGGAAGTTAGGAGTTATCCCTATGTAGTGTCTATACAATCCAGTTAGCATTGACGGGAGATGCTAATCTGGATATACTAACAGGCGTATTTACAGCCTTTTTTTGGTGAGTGCGGACCCAGGAGGGGAGCACGAATAGTCACCTGAGAACCACCACTACAACTGTTTATAAGTTCAGCACACCATATTGGATGGACTTTATATGATTGCACTTTATATATATATATATATATATATATATATATATATATATATATACGGTATTTTTTTTTTTTTCACTTTATATTTGCACTGAGCACTTTATACCATGTCGTTAAGCCATATCATTATATTGTATATGCTGATATAGGTTTGCCTAATACTATACTGGTTTGAGCTATAGGAGCAGCGCTGAGTTTAATTTTTAATCTTTTGCACTGTTGCCTTTCTATCATCTCGAACCAGTCTATCCATTCTCCTCTGTCCTCTGACATCAACAAGGCATTTTCCTCCACACAACTGCCGCTCACTGAATATTTTTTTCTTTTTAAGGCCATTCTCTGTAAACCGTAGAGATGGTTGTATGTGAAAATCCCAGTAGATCAGCTGTTTTTGAAATACTCAGACCAGCCCGTCTGGCACCAACAACCATGCCACTTTCAAAGTCAGGTAAATCCCCTTTCTTCCCCATTCTGATGCTCAGTTTGAAGAAATTCCTGCCACCATAAAAAATGGAATTATTCCCCTCTATGCTCGGACAACTGTAATGGATTTCCCAACAGTTTTTATCTCTGGCACGGGTTCCAATGCTTCCACAAAATCAAAAATAAAAAAACATAATTAATTAAAAAAAGTTTATGCTTTATACATTAAAGCACCAGTAAAAATGAATTAAATATTAATGGAGCAATCTCTGATTCACAGGCTAGAAGTTTCTGAAATGCGAAATGAGAGGAGCTGGTAAAATTATGTATAAATCATTTCTTAAGTATTCTCATTTTCCCCCGCTGTTGCTGCTTTCAAAAGGTGAAGGTTGGTGCAATAAATTAGTAGTTTTAATTGAATAAGCCACACAACATTTCAGGGAAAAATAAAAGCATATACTTTTAGTATGTTTGGTTTATAATGCCTTTACATTTGCTACATGTGTCACTTTTGCTTGCTCTTGTTACAGCTTTCCAATCATAGGCTGGGTTACTTGCCAGGAAACAATCAATGAGATGCTTTGCCAGTAAGTCCAGTAAGTCCTGGCTGAAGACCAGCAGTTTGGCCTAGAGAAGGAGACTCTTGTTTATTCTATGGTACAATCTGTGCCTGTGTATTGTTATTTTGTAACAGGCCTAATGTTTTATATCTACTAACCTGTTTATCTTGGTACAAATCAGGGGCAGAACAACATTTGACATTTTTTTTCAAATGCTTCTGTAAGTAAGTAGAGGATGCCATTACAGATGTTTCTGTAAGGCTACTTTCACACTGAGGCACTTTATAGGCGTTATATAGTTTTTAAATAGCACCTGCCTGTAAAGCCCTTCTTCTGTCACTCCAGTGTGAAAGCCGAGGGCTTTCACACTGGAGTGATGCGCTTGCGTAACGTTAGAAAAAATCCTGCAAGCAGCAACTTTGCAGTGCTTTGGGAGCGGTGTATACACCGCTCCTAAGGCGCCCCTGCCCATTAAAATCAATGGGCAGCGCCGCCGAAGCGCCTGCAAAGTGCCTAAGCCGCGACGCTTTGCGGGCGCTTTTAACCCTTTTTCGGACAATAGCGGGGGTTAAAACCGTTCTGCTATCGGCTGAAAAGTGCCACTAAAACGATGGTAAAGCGCCGCTAAAAATAGCGTCAATTTACCGCCGACGCCCCAAGGGCCCCAGTGTGAAAGTACCTTTAAGATTGTTTAATGACTTCCATTCAAACAGTCAAAATATGATTCTGCAAGATGTCATATGAATTGCTGTACAACTGCATCTGCTTTATGTTTCAGTGATGTTTCAGATAAGATTTGGTGTGTGGGTTGGTGACAACTCCTGATTCAATCTACCAATGGACCTTACACTTTAAACCCAAGCTACTGATTGTGCATCTTTGTTCACCTGTTTAAACTGATGTGAACCTTCTATATAAGTCAATCAAAAACAACTAAAACTACTCATATTATGCAAAAATACTAAGATATTATGTAAATACACTTTTATTTTATTATACTGCATGGAGTTCCCCTTTACAGTGCACTCATATGCAAACCCACCCTGAAATCCAACAGCAAAATACACTGTTGAAATACATATTGTACATGTGAGCTGTTGTATTCTTATACAAACACCAGACCCCCTCTGTCCTCCCTGCAGACTGCACCATAGTTGAGCAATATACCCATGTCTAAGACACACCCCAAATTGTGGTTGAGCAGTGAAGTTACAGCTGATGAGGTCATAGTGCTTGTTCTTCCTATCTGTTTTAGTAGGACTAAGTCATGTAATGTAATATAGCCTAACTGGCTGACACTGCTAGCCCTCCCTCTTCTAGTCTAATTGCTGTGCCGGGTATAACAGGAGGCTGATACTGAGATATTCAGGGAATTTTGCAAGCTGCATGCAAATATACAGTTAAACCGTTTGTTAACATAAAAAAAAAAAAAAGGATCCTGTTCCCTTAAAGCATGTTATACAGCACAGTGCTTGTGCTGTGTTATTTGGCCTCCTGTATCACCTGAAATACTTGGAATACTGGTTCTACCCTCCCCCAGTAAACTGACCACGGTTTATCATGGCTGCTGAGCCCTGACATTGTGGTCAGTTTATGTGCCTCTGTCATCCGCAGCTCACCTGTCTGCTCTCCCCATCCTCTCCTTCCTCCCCTCCCTGCCTGTCTGCTCTGTGTGTGAGACGCCCTTCCCCTCTCCCCTCTCCCCTGCTAGCACCGTTCTGAGCCATAAAAAAATTACTGCTCACAATCACTGCCAGCCCCTCTGCTAGGATAACATACTATACAGTATATGTCGTTTTTTAAAATTCTTATTCTAAATACCTTACTGCTCCTCGCCGATCAACGGTCATGTGACCACCCGTGGCTCTCTTCCTCTGATGTATGCACTACAGAGGGAGGTCACATGAACGCCCAGCAGACATCAGAGGGAGATATCGGCCCCTCCCTCTGTAGTACATACATTGAAGAAAGAGAGCAACGGGTGGTCACGTGACCGCCGTTTGGCAAGGAGCAATAAGATATTTAGAAGAAGAATTTAAAAAAAGGCATACGCTGTATACTACTAGGGATGGGCCGAACACCCCCCGGTTCGGTTCACACCAGAACATGCGAACAGGCAAAAAATTTGTGCAAACATGCAAACCCTATGTCAGGACCTTGGTAGGAGACCGAGTTGCTGAGAGGGCTCCCCTTGCGGCCGAGTGCAGCACAACCCTGAATATGGTACAGGGATGTGGTGCTCACAGAAGCACGGGTTGCCTGGAAGTAGGAGCCGGTGTTGGTGGCTTGATAGAGAAAGTCCGTAGAGGCAACGTGCTTAGGATCCAAGGAGGGGACCAATGGAAGTCCAATAGGAAAATCAGAAGCCAGGCCAGGGGGTCAAACACAGTAAGCAGTCCGAGAATCAAAGCGACAAGTCCAGGTACAGGAGACAGAGGAATGCGGAGTCCGTTTAGCCAAGCCGGGGTCAGATGCAGGAAGCAGGCAGGGAGAGTCAGAAGCAAGCCGGTTGAATAAGCCAGGAGGTCCAGAGGAGTCGATAACAAGCCGGGTCGGTACACAGGAAGTCAGGACAACAGGAAGTCAGGACAACAGGAAACACAATCACAGGAACACAGGAAGAGCTGACGATAATCCAGCAATGTGGCACCATCAGTGGGACGTTTAAATAGACAAGGTGTAGTATCACGTCGTACGCACACCGTTCCGTTCGCGCGTTCATAACATCGCGACGTTGCTACGCACGTGCATTCGTCCGAATGTGGTGCCAGACGTCCGCCTAGTAGAAACATTGCACACCCGTGTGCGTTGATGCGCGTTAGCGCGGCCTTGCCTGTGCTGGTTTGCTAGCCTATTTCCCTGACAGTGCCCCCCCCAAGGGGCAGCCTCCGGATGCCTAAACGTGCCCATTTTTCGGGCTACCTACTGCGAAATCTCTGAATTAGCCTAGGAGCATGTACATAACTTGCGGGCTCCCAAGAGTTCTCTTCTGCAGAATACCCCTTCCACTTGACTAGAAATTGAATTGTCCTACCTCTCCGACGACAGTCAAGGATACATTCAACTTCAAATTCTGCTTCATCTCCAACCTGGACCGGAGGTGGGGGCACTTCTTCTCTCCCTGGAAAAGGACTAGAAACAACATGTTTAAGAAGTGACACATGAAAAACAGGATGGATTTTGAAAGATTCGGGTAAAGTGAGTTCAAAGGCTACAGGGTTGATTTCGCGTTTGATCTCGAAAGGACCCAGGAACTTGGGTCCCAATTTCCGAGATGGGCATGGTAGCTTGAGATTTATAGATGAGAGCCAGACCTTGTCCCCTATCTTAAAGGTAGGGCTCGCTCTTCTCTTCCTATCGTACTGCTTCTTATATTCTTCTTGGGCCTTCTTCATGGTATCCTGGAGTGTCTGATAATTATTATGGATGAAATCCACTCTGTCCTGAACCGCCGGTACTGAAGATTCCGGAATGACGTTGGGTAGGAATGAGGGGTGGAAGCCGTAATTCGCCCAGAAGGGTGATTGGTTGGTAGAAGTGTGTATTGAGTTATTATAAGCAAATTCTGCACAAGGTAATAGTTGAATCCAGTCGTCTTGAGAAAAGGAACAGAAGCACCGCAGATACTGTTCCAGCGTTTGGTTGGTCCTTTCGGTCTGACCGTTACTCTGTGGGTGGTAAGCTGTGGACAAACACATTTCAATAGAAAGTAATTTGCAGAGGTTTCTCCAAAACCTAGAAGTAAATTGTACCCCTCTATCTGATACGATGTTATTTGGTAATCCGTGTAGTCGAACAATTTCCTTAATAAAGATTTTTGCTGTATCTAAGGCAGAGGGGGTACCTTTCATAGGTAAAAAATGCGCCATTTTGGACAGGCGGTCTACTACCACTAAGATGGTAGTAAATTCTTCTGAGGGGGGTAAATCCACGATAAAGTCCATGGAAATCTTCCTCCATGGTTGTTCTGGGACTGGCAATGGTCTTAACAAGCCCCAAGACCTGGCGTTGGATCCTTTGTTCCGTTGGCAGATGATGCAGGAGCTGACATAGGTTTTACAATCAAGTTTCAAAGTGGGCCACCATAGGGACCGCTGAACTAGCTCAGTTGTTTTTCGAACCCCAAAATGACCAGCTAGCTGATGGTCATGAAAGGTCTTCAATACTTGTAATCTGGCTTGCTGGGGAACGAAAATCTTATCTTGGTGCCATAGGAGTCCGTCTTGGCTTCTCAGGGAGGAGACTTCCGCTTCAGTACACTGACTAGAGGCCTGCTCAATAGAGGATCTTAGGTCGGGTTGGATCAGTAGGAAGTTTTGGGGAGACAAAATTGTACTAGGTGCAATTTCTTCAGGAGTGTCCGGAAACATCCGGGATAAGGCGTCTGCCTTTCCATTCTTCGACCCTGGGCGATAGGTTAAGTGAAAATTAAACCGAGAGAAAAATAGTGCCCATCGAGCCTGTCGGGGTCTTAGGCGTTTGGCCGTACGGAGATATTCTAAGTTCTTGTGGTCCGTAAAAATCAGGATGGGATGAGTGGCACCTTCCAGGAGATACCTCCATTCCTCGAGAGCTGTCTTGATTGCCAAAAGTTCCCGATCCCCCACATCGTAATTCCTCTCAGGAGGGCTCATTTTCCGTGAGGAAAAGGCCACGGGATGCAGCAGTGCTTTGGGACCCTGACGCTGAGATAGAATCGCCCCTGTGGCGACTTCTGAGGCGTCGACTTCCAGGACATAGGGTAGAGCAGGGTCAGGGTGTTGCAGAATTGGGGCAGAAGTGAAGAAGGTCTTAAGCTGATCGAAGGCGGACTGTGCTGCTGCTGACCACTTAAACTTGGTATGTTGGCGGGTTGTCTGAGTAATAGGTGCTACAATGGTGGAGAAATTCTTTATAAACCTTCTGTAGAAGTTGGCGAAGCCAATGAATCTCTGTACACCCTTCTTGTCAGAAGGGGCCGGCCAATCAAGGATGGACTTTACTTTTTGAGGATCCATGGCGATTCCACCTGTGGTGATGATAAGACCCAGGAATTGAATTGAAGTTTTTTCGAAATCGCACTTTTCAGATTTGACGAATAACCCATGGGTTCTGAGGATGCTCAGTACCTTCTTCACGTGTATTCTATGGAGTTCCAGAGTGGCAGAAAAAATAAGAATGTCGTCAAGGTAGACAACAACAAAATGATCTAAATGTTCCCAGAAGATGTCATTTATGAAATGCTGAAAGGTCGCCGGGGCATTGCACAACCCAAACGGCATGACTAGGTACTCAAAATGTCCAAATCTTGTTCTGAAAGCCGTTTTCCACTCGTCCCCCTCTCGGATGCGGACGAGATTATAGGCACCACGGAGGTCGAGTTTGGTAAAGATGTGTGCTGTGCGGAACCTTTGAAAAAGCTCAGGGATGAGCGGGAGTGGGTAGCGGTTCTTAAGGGTAATTTTGTTTAACTCCCTGTAGTCCACACATGGTCTCAGTGTCTTGTCCTTCTTCTCAACGAAGAAGATTCCGGCACCAGCAGGGGAAGAAGAAGGACGGATAAAACCTTTTTCAAGATTCTCATCAATATATTGTCTCAAGGTCTCAAGCTCAGTCTCGGAGAGGGGGAATATACGACCAAAAGGAATAGTAGCTCCTGGTAGTAACTCGATGGGGCAGTCGTAAGGACGGTGTGGCGGTAAGATGTCTGCTTTCTTTTTATCGAAGACATCAAGAAATTCCAGGTAAGCTGCTGGTACATTAGGATCCGGACTCGGTGTGGATTGTACAGTCAGGCAACTGGAAAAGTCCTGGAATTCGGGGGTCAAACAATGTTGTTGGCAATAGGGAGATGTAAGGAGTACCTCCTTCTTGGACCAATCAATCTGAGGATTGTGTGCTTGTAGCCATGGGATTCCCAGGATGACCGGGAACATAGGGGAACTTAAGACATCAAATCTGAGAAACTCCTGATGACCAGAATTGGTAGTGGTAAGAATAGGTATGGTTTCCTGGGTGACATGACCCGAGCTTGGCAAGGAGCCGTCAGCCAGATGAACTGTTAGTCTCTGTTCCTTATAGTTTAACGGAATAGCTAGATCTTTAGCCAAGGCCAAGTCCAAGAAGCAACTACACGCCCCGGAATCCAGTATTGCTTGGAGGTGGATCTCCTTACCTGCCACTAGCAATGTAACAGGAAGTGAGATATGGGCAGAGGAAGACCTGGATACTTGAAGGTGAGTACGGAGGGTCGGTTTTCTTGGTCTTATGGGGCAGTAATCTATGAAATGTCCTGATTCCCCGCAGTAGAAGCAAAGTCTCGCTTGCCGGCGATAAAGTCTCACCCCAGGAGTTAATGCTGGATGGAACATGCCGACTTGTAAGGGAGCTGATGCAGACTGAACTTGGGGCAGGTTCCGAGTGGAGAGAGAGGCCTGGTCACGTTCACCCTGATGTTCCCGTAAACGTCTGTCAAGCTGAATAGTTAACTGGATGAGATCTTCAAGTGTGGCCGGACCCTGTAACCTGGCTAACTCATCCTTGAGGGCCTCTGATAACCCCATTCGATATTGGTATTTTAATGCTGCCTCATTCCAACCAGAATCCATGGACCATGTGCGGAACTCCACTGTATAGTCCTCCGCAGGGCGCTGACCCTGACGGAGGGAATGTAGATTTGCTTCGGCAGTGGCTACCCGTAGGGGATCATCATATAACCGAGCCATGACTTCAAAGAACTGATCCATAGTGTTGATGGAGGGGCTGCTTTGTTCCAACAGGCCATGGGCCCAGGTCTGTGGCTCACCACGTAATAGGGAGATAGTGAACCCCACCTTGTTTCACTGAAAATAGTCTGTGGTTGCAAGTCGAAGTATAAGTAGCAGGAGTTTTTAAAAGACCTAAATTTTCTTCGATCGCCACGGAAACATTCTGGCGTTGGGACACGTGGTTCTGGAGGGACCATGATCCCAGCAGCTGCCGCTGGAGGTGGACCTTGAACCGAGGAGGAGGATGACTCAGGTAGGTGCTGCAGACGTTCCTCCAACCGGAAGTATTCCTCCTGAAGCTTCTGAATGACTGGGGTAAAGGCCGTGATTTGCTGGAGAATGGCCTTCATCGGGGAGTCACCTCCGTCGGTCTCTGACATGGCTGGATTATACTGTCAGGACCTTGGTAGGAGACCGAGTTGCTGAGAGGGCTCCCCTTGCGGCCGAGTGCAGCACAACCCTGAATATGGTACAGGGATGTGGTGCTCACAGAAGAACGGGTTGCCTGGAAGTGGGAGCCGGTGTTGGTGGCTTGATAGAGAAAGTCCGTAGAGGCAACGTGCTTAGGATCCAAGGAGGGGACCAATGGAAGTCCAATAGGAAAATCAGAAGCCAGGCCAGGGGGTCAAACACAGTAAGCAGTCCGAGAATCAAAGCGACAAGTCCAGGTACAGGAGACAGAGGAATGCGGAGTCCGTTTAGCCAAGCCGGGGTCAGATGCAGGAAGCAGGCAGGGAGAGTCAGAAGCAAGCCGGTTGAATAAGCCAGGAGGTCCAGAGAAGTCGATAACAAGCCGGGTCGGTACACAGGAAGTCAGGACAACAGGAAGTCAGGACAACAGGAAACACAATCACAGGAACACAGGAAGAGCTGACGATAATCCAGCAATGTGGCACCATCAGTGGGACGTTTAAATAGACAAGGTGTAGTATCACGTCGTACGCACACCGTTCCGTTCGTGCGTTCGTAACATCGCGACGTTGCTACGCACGTGCATTCGTCCGAATGTGGTGCCAGACGTCCGCCTAGTAGAAACATTGCACACCCGTGTGCGTTGATGCGCGTTAGCGCGGCCTTGCCTGTGCTGGTTTGCTAGCCTATTTCCCTGACACCCTATTAAAGTCTATGGGACATGAAAAATAAAAAGTGCTCATTTTAAAGGCTTATATGCAAGTTATTGCCATAAAAAGTGTATGGGGAGCCGGGTACTGTAACAGGGGACATGTATCAATGCAAAAAAAGTTTTTCAAAACAACCGTTTTTTCAGGAGCAGTGATTTTAAAAATGCTTAAAGTCAAACAATAAAAATGAAATATTCATTTAAATATCGTGCCTGGGGGGTCCCCGTAGTCTGCCTGTAAAGTGGTGCATCTGTGTGAGGTGTTTTACAGTGCCGCAGCAAAATGACATTTCTAAAGGAAAAAATGTCACTTAGAATTGCTTGCGGCTGTAATGTATTGCCGCCTCCCGGTAATATCGGTAATATAGATAAAAGTCAAGGAAAAAATTGGCGTGTGTGCCCCCCCCCAGTTCATACCAGGCCCTTCTGGTCTGGTACGGATATGAAGGCGAACTCCAAGCCAAAATTTTTAAAAAATTGGCGTAGGGTCCCCCCCAAAATCCATGCCAGGCCCTTAACTGAGCAAGCAGCCTGGCAGGCCAGGAAAGGGGGGGGGGGCGAACGAGCACCTCCCCTGAACCATACCAGGCCACATGCTCTCATTATGGGGAGGGTGCTTTTTGGGGACCAGTGACATTATTACATTGATCAGTGCTATAAAAATGCGCCGATCAATGTAAAAATTACACTGGCAGGGAAGGGGTTAACACTAGGGGGCAATCAAGGGGTTAAGTGTGTTCCCTAGGTGTTTTCTAACTGTAGGGGGAATGGGCTGCCTGGGACATGACAGAGATCACTGTTCCCGATCACTGGGAACAGTAGATCTCTGTCATGTCTCCTGTCAGAATGGGGATCCGCCTTGTTTACAAAGGCAGATCCCCATTCTGCCTCTGTACTAGGTTATTGCTGGTCGCTGGCGGACATCGAGTCCGCCCGACCTGTTGGCAGGCTCCCACAGCTTGCAGTGGGCGCGAGAGCGCAATGTCAGGGGCGCGCACCTGCCCGCAACTGCACCTGCGCGAGCCGACATACAATGACGGCGATTCACGCAGGAGAGCCAACCTGCCACAGTCCAACTGCGGCGGGCAGTCGTTAACAAGTTAGAGTGATTCTTTAACATAAGAGAATATACAGTATGTGGGTGCAACTTCTCGCATTTCATATAAAAAATACAGTTTTCCTGGTCTAATAACTGCTTATCTATGCTTTAAAGCAATCAATCTCAACTCCAGTCCTCCAAGTACCCCCAACAGGTCAGGTTTTCAGTATTTCCCTCAGATAAAACGGCTGTGGTAATTACTAAGGCAGCAAAACTGATCAAATCACCTGTGCAAAATAATGGGAAGCCTGAAAACATGACCTGTTGGGGCTACTTGAGGACTGGAGTTGAGAAACATTGCTTTAAAGCACCATACGGACCGGACGTAATCCTTTTTGCGAAACGCGTTGACGTCACCAGCATGACGTGACGCCAATGCTTTGCTGTGTCCCGGAAGCAAGCCCACGGTGAGCTGAGGAGTTGAGGAGACCCAAGTTGGCAGTACTGAACAGCCGTAGTACAGTACGAAGGCTGCAGAACAGTGGAGGAAATCTTTAGCGCTGTTTAGCGCCAGCATCAAAATGGGACTGTTGAAAATTCTTCTTGGATCAAGTACACAAAGCCGTGCCAGTTGGAATATTACCCCTTGGAGAAAGCACCACTTTGGGAAGGGTATCGTATGGCTGGTCCTTTCATAAATTGCTAATTTTAGCGTGATACATAGATGCCATTAGAGCCCAGGACCCCGACCTATAACCGTGTCATTTTGGCATAACGGGACTGTAATCCAGGGCATGAAACTATAGTTGGACTTAAATCCCAGAATATGTTATAAGCACAAGTTTGTTCTAAGTTTCAATATTATTACATGACGTCCTAGGATGTTGGTACAGTTCCAAACACCGCTATTCCATTTTGAAATCAAAGGAGTATAACCTTTACAGTCATCATTCAGGACTGGTCTTTGCCATCCATTAGGGTAGTCCTCAGCACAGCCTTTCTTCTATAAAGTCCTGCACAGTGTACTCTACGGCATCCTTTCCCTTTGACGTAACTCCTGTCCCACCAGCAGCTTTCATATATCGGCATTGTTTACATTGACATCTTTTCCTATACTGGTATATGCTCTATACCTATATATTTATTAATATTTTTTTTCTATCCCCCAGGACTTTTTCGGTCTACTTGCATATCTTATTCACCCCTCTTTTCTCTCCCTTTGCACTTTATTTGTTCGAGCCTTCCAGGGACCTTCACATGGATACCCCTGCCTTATTTGCATATTTATGCAATTTCATTTATTTACGACCAATTCTCGTGGCAGGGATACCCGTGTATAGATCTTTGGCGTCCGGACGATTTTTAAAATGTTTTATGTGTAATGTGTTTTGTTTTCTTGTTTATATGTTGCCACATTTGGAGATTACATGACACAGGAATCTCTGCATGTAATTTAGTTGCGTCCAACTATTATCTCCCATTGTGGAGTGTTTTGTATTTTTCCATTCAAAAATAAATTTAACATTTTTTACTATCTTCACATTGTACGTTGTGACACTCATTTGGTCTTCTGCTTCCCGTCAGCCTTGACAGGAACAAACCATTTTTTTTTATATACACAGTCAGGCCCATAAATATTGGGACATCGACACAATTCTAATCTTTTTAGCTCTTTACACCAGCACAATGGATTTGAAATGAAACGAACAAGATGTGCTTTAACTGCAGACTTTCAGCTTTAATTTGAGGGTATTTACATCCAAATCAGGTGAACATTGTAGGAATTACAACAATTTGTATATGTGCCTCCCACTTTTTAAGGGACCAAAAGTAATGGGACAATTGGCTGCTTAGCTGTTCCATGGCCAGGTGTGTGTTATTCCCTCATTATCCCATTTACAAGGAGCAGATAAAAGGTCCAGAGTCCATTTCAAGTGTGCTTGAAATGGACAAGTGTGCTTTGCATTTGGAATCTGTTGCTGTCAACTCTCAAAATGAGATTCAAAGAGCTGTCACTATCAGTGAAGCAAGCCATCATTAGGCTGGAAAAACAAAACAAACCCATCAGAGAGATAGCAAAAACATTAGGTGTGGCCAAATCAACTGTTTGGGACATCCTTAAAAAGAAAGAACGCAGCGGTGAGCTCAGCAACATCAAAAGACCTGGAAGACCACGGAAAACAACTGTGGTGAATGACCAAAGAATTCTTTCCCTGTTGAAGAAAACATCCTTCAAAACAGTTGGCCAGATCAAGAACACTCTCCAGGAGGTAGGTGTATGTGTGTCAAAGTCAACAATCAAGAGAAGACTTCACCAGAGTAAATACAGAGGGTTCACCACAAGATGTAAACCATTGGTGAGCCTCAAAAACAGGAAGGCCAGATTAGAGTTTGCCAAACAACATCTAAAAAAACCTTCACAGTTCTGGAACAACATCCTATGGACAGATGAGACCAAGATCAACTTGTACCAGAGTGATGGGAAGAGAAGAGTATGGGGAAGGAAAGGAACTGCTCATGATCCAAAGCATACCACCTCATCAGTGATACATGGTGGTGGCAGTGTCATGACGTGGGCATGTATGGCTGCCAATTGAACTGGTTCTCTTGTATTTATTGATGATGTGACTGCTGACAAAAGCAGCAGGATGAATTCTGAAATGTTTCGGACAATATTATCTGCTCATATTCAGCAAAATGCCCTTCACAGAGCAGATGGACAATGACCCAAAGCATACTGCGAAAGCAACCAAAGAGTTTTTTAAAGGGAAAGAAGTGGAATGTTATACAATGGCCAAGTCAATCACCTGACCTGAATCTGATTGAGCATGCATTTCACTTGCTGAAGACAAAACTAAAGGGAAAATGCCCCAAGAACAAGCAGGAACTGAAGACAGTTGCAGTAGAGGCCTGGCAGAGCATCATCAGGGATGAAACCCAGCGTCTGGTGATGTCTATGTGTTCCAGACTTCAGGCTGTAATTGACTGTAAAGGATGTGCAACCAAGTATTAAAAAGTGAAAGTTTGATGGATGATTGTTAATCTGTCCCATTACTTTTGGTCCCTTAAAAAGTGGGAGGCACATATACAAACTCTTGTAATTCCTACACCGTTCACCTGATTTGGATGTATTACCCTCAAATTAAAGCTAAAAGTCTGCAGTTAAAGCACATCTTGTTCGTTTCATTTCAAATCCATTGTTGTGGTGTATAGAGCCAAAAAGATTATAATTGTGTCGATGTTCCAATATTTATGGACCTGACTGTATGCAGTATTTTGGACCAGAGTGACACTGCCCCCATTGGGTATGCAATGGTTTGAAGAAACTATCAGTGTATATATATACACACATACAGTGGCTTGCGAAAGTATTCGGCCCCCTTGAACTTTTCAACCTTTTGCCACATTTCAGGCTTCAAACATAAAGATATAAAATTTTAATTTTTTGTGAAGAATCACCAACAAGTGGGACACAATTGTGAAGTGGAACGAAATCTATTGGATATTTTAAACTTTTTTAGCAATTAAAAAACTGAAAAGTGGTGCGTGCAAAATTATTCGGCCCCTTTACTTTCAGTGCAGCAAACTCACTCCAGAAGTTCAGCGAGGATCTCTGAATGATCCAATGTTGTCCTAAATGACTGATGGTGATAAATAGAATCTACCTGTGTGTAATCAAGTCTCTGTATAAATGCACCTGCTCTGTGATAGTCTCAGGGTTCTGTTGAAAGTGCAGAGAGCATCATGAAGACCAAGGAACACACCAGGCAGGTCCGTAATACTGTTGTGGAGAAGTTTAAAGCTGGATTTGGATACAAAAAGATTTCCCAAGCTTTAAACATCCCAAGGAGCACTGTGCAAGCGATCATTTTGAAATGGAAGGAGTATCAGACCACTGCAAATCTACCAAGACCTGGCTATCCCTCTAAACTTTCAGCTCAGACAAGGAGAAGACTGATCAGAGATGCAGCCAAGAGGCCCATGATCACTCTGAATGAACTGCAGAGAACTACAGCTGAGGTGGGAGAGTCTGTCCATAGGACAACAATCAGTCGTACACTGCACAAATCTGGCCTTTATGGAAGAGTGGCAAGAAGAAAGACATTTCTCAAAGATATCCATAAAAAGTCTCGTCTAAAGTTTGCCACAAGCCACCTGGGAGACACACCAAACATGTGGAAGAAGGTGCTCTGGTCCGATGAAACCAAAATCGAACTTTTTGGCCACAATGCAAAACGATATGTTTGGCGTAAAAGCAACACAGCTCATCACACTCAACACACCATCCCCACAGTCAAACATGGTGGTGGCAGCATCATGGTTTGGGCCTGCTTATCTTCAGCAGGGACAGGGAAGATGGTTAAAATTGAGGGGAAGATGGATGCAACCAAATACAGGACCATTCTGGATGAAAACCTGTTGGAGTCTGCAAAAGACCTGAAACTGGGACGGAGATTTATCTTCCAACAAGACAATGATCCCAAACATACAGCAAAATCTACAAAGGAATGGTTCACAAATAAACGTATCCAGGTGTTAGAATGGCCAAGTCAAAGTCCAGACCTGAATCCAATCGAGAATCTGTGGAAAGAGCTGAAAACTGCTGTTCACAAACGCTCTCCATCCAACCTCACTGAGCTTGAGCTGTTTTGCAAGGAAGAATGGGCAAGAATTTCAGTCACTCGATGTGCAAAACTGATAGAGACATACCCCAAGCGACTTGCAGCTGTAATCGCAGCAAAAGGTGGCTCTACAAAGTATTAACGCAAGGGGGCCGAATAATTTTGCACGCCCCACTTTTCATTTTTTTATTAGTTAAAAAAGTTTCAAAAATCCAAAAGATTTCGTTCCACTTCACAATTGTGTCCCACTTGTTGGTGATTCTTCACAAAAAATAAAAATGTTATATCTTTATGTTTGAAGCCTGAAATGTGGCAAAAGGTTGAAAAGTTCAAGGGGGCCGAATACTTTCGCAAGCCACTGTACTTTAAGGCCCTTTTCCCTTTGTTTTTTTCTGGTATTAAAGCACTATAGGCAAATTACTTATTTTGTATAAATAAATATAACACTTGAACTTGAATACTAAACATACTAAATAACTAGCATATTTTAACCATACTATATTTTCATGGGATAAAACAGCATCCACAGCATTGTGTTTTTTCTTTAAAAGTCCAAAATTGAAAAGTCACACTTCATATAGGATGTTTTTATAATGTTGAAGACTGCAGGGTTGATTTCCTCCCCTGCCTTTTTATAACACCCCCAATCAGACTCTAGACGTATATACAGTATATGTATAGGATGTAATATCTAACAAAATGTATTTATGGTTTAGTATATAATAGGTGTTTCGCTGTTCATGTGTAATGGCACTTTGCACAGATTACTGTCCAGGTTAATGTTTGCTTTCACTATTCAGGTAACAGGCACCTTGTTGACTTTACATGACATCACCTCCATGAAAAGTCAAACAATCCTTGCAGTCACATAATAATGAGTCATGGTCGGCGTAAACAAGTGTCTGCATTGTACTTTTCAATAATAAGTAACAGCAGGGAACTAGTACCAGCAGGAACAGTAGTATTTTCACCTGTAGAACACATATTAAAAGGTCAGTAAACCCCAAATTGTTTTTCTTTTATAGTTGGGGAGTTCAAGTGTCAGGATCTCTTCACCATAATTCCCAGGACAGTTTCTACCTACCTTATCATTATCACCTACCCACTCCTCCTACTAACATAGGGGAATTTCTCCCCTTATTCTGCTGAATTTTCTGTTGTTAACAGTCCCAGCAGATGTGCTGGCTTACCAGACCTCACCACCATGTAGGCGTCCCTTATCTGCAAAACTTGGCCAAACCCTCCAGCTGGTTGACTAGAGTAGAGCGAGACATGCTGGAACTGGGTTGCTGTGCCATTTCCAGTCTAGGTGCTCAATGCAGACCCCAATATTTGCTTACATGTACAGAGTCCAAGACCCCACACACTATAGCCTCCTGATCCACATCCCCTCCAACCCCTCTGTGCACCTGGAACACACTCTGCAGGGACCTTTATATTCTGTGGTTCAGTGTAGGGCTCTAAGGTTAGTCCAAAGGCCTGAGGCCCATGTGACATGATGGCCCAAATCACATGGAATGTGATACAACTTGAGGGATCCTAAACCACCACTAGAAGCATCAACCTCATTTCAGCTAGCCACTACCAACTCCTGTTTAGATGTAGTGTAATTTGCACTTTACACTTCCTAGAACTGAGGGAAACCTGCTAACAGCACTTCAAGCTGACTTGCCACTCCCTGAACAGTGCAACCATGTCGCATTAGCTCCCAGTTACATAGTGGCTGCTGCTCCTTTCATCTCCCATGCACATAAAATGTTGGGCACTTGAGATAACATAACCACCCAAAAATAACTGCACCAAATCTCAAATTTCAGTGCCAATGATAGGCTGGCTTCCCCAAGATGGCCACCTGGAGTGCCTAACAGGGGAAACTCAGTTGCCAATAGGTTCCTGCCAGGCTGAGGAAGTGATACAGTGCCATCTTTAGGTTGGCGGACACAGTGCAGCATTATACCTGTCTACAACTTGAGTGCCTGAGAGATATAAAGTGAAACTCCAGCCAAAACATTTTTTTCGTTTTTGATAGAATGGGTAAGAGTTTGAATTTCTATATGGGTTTTATATTGCCAGCTGATTCCTCAATGGGAGATTTCCCCTCACTTCCTGTCCTAGTGACCATATTGTCACCTGATACGAAATAAGGTAAATGTACAAGGGGGACACTAATAGCATAAAAAAAATAACAGGAGTTCTATCTTTCCTGCTATTAGAAAAGTGTTTTTATTGCTGTATTCCTGTTGTCCAGAAGTACACTGCTGATTTTACTGTTCGGTTTATACAAAAAAGTGGACTGATACATTGAATGGTCGCACAGTTTTAAAATGCACAACATCAGCTACCAAATTGCTCACTGTACTCTGATTTAGACTTTTCTAAATGTGACGAATTTAGTAGCTGTGAGCAGCACATGCAAGTTTTAGCATATAATAATACATAAGACACACTTGGTTAGCTGCAGTGTAATTTGCTTCTTGTAAAGTGCAAAATGTAGTAGCTATAATGCTGAAGAGGATTAAGGAATATAGGTACATTTGTTGCCATTTTTTTGTGCTTGAAAAGTTTTCTTGTATTTTTAAGTCTGACTTTTGGACCCCATGCAGACTGGGCAATTAGATCTGCTGAATGAGACTCTGGGGTTGGCCAAGGGCAAAGGGCACATGCATACAATCCAGCCCCGCTGCCAGCCGCATGTACAAAAATTTGAGAGTCTGACAGCTGCTGCGGTTGGATAAGGCTGAATGGTACACAGAGCAGTACAAATATTTAGGTTAGTATACCCCAGGAACAAATACCCAGAATGCAACCAGTGTGTGTTCTAGACATTCATTTCTAGGACGCATACTGTCCTAAAAGTTCATCAGCTTGTTGTAGGGTTTGAGAGGCTGCTGGCAGCAGGGCTAGATGTTCCACCTGCAGGACACAGCTTAGCATGCTTTCACTTCTTAATCGAGATCCTGTGCAGTAATTTTGTTTTTCCAATTTAGTATGCTATTCACTGTACTTGTTCGACATCATCTTGGCCTCCAGTGGTCAAGCATTGAACAGCTTAACCATAGGGATGAGGGATAAGTAGGGCCAAAGCTATTTTGGTCCTACTTCTCCTGTGGGTCACAGGAGTGCACTTCGTTTTGCACTCCTGTGACCCGTTTTCAGCCAACAGCAGGCTGAAGTCCGCTGTTAGCTGATGTCACTCCAGGCTCTAAATTGATCCAGACTATAATGTCAGGATCCACCCAGATGCCTGGACCGGCAGCTGGCTCAGCCTCTCAGCGAGCTTCTGAGAGACTGAGCCAGTCTCTCCTGACCCCTCCACAGCCCAGCACTCCAGTGAATGTTGGAGGAGCAGAGCAGAGGCAGTAACTGACAGCCACTGTTTTTCTGCTCACTGAAGACCGAGAACTGAGCGTTCAAAAGACTTTGAGGCGGTGAGGTACAGATGCATCATCAGAGCCATGCTGTATCCAATTTGGTGAGTGTAATTATTTGTTTTTTTTAATTCCCATACTTATCTTTTTTAGCTGTGATGTGCATGTGAATTTGAAAGAAGTTGAGGATTAAGGTAAGTATTTGAGCAGGTGGGCTGCACTTTAAGTTTTCTCATTCATATTACGTTACAGTCAAATGTAATATTGCAAAAATGAATGATCCATTAGAATTTTAAATGTAAATTACTTAAAGAAACCTCCTTGGAGTTTTGGAACCTGCCCTTTTTTTTCAAGTGATGTTGTAATGATACTTTGCTCTGTCTGATATCCAGGAGATAGTGTTTGTTACTCACATACTGTAGGTACAGGTCACATTGATGACTCATTATGATTTCACTGTTACAAACAACAAATGTATCATTGCATAAACCAGTATAAGGCTGGGTTCACAGTGGTGTGATAAACGCTCCGACATTGGGAGCTCATGTCGCATGACGTGTGAAAATCAATGTTTCCCTATGGGAGCCATCTTAACTGGTCCGACACAAGTCGGTCCAAATTTGGAAATGCTCCATGTACTACTTTGGTCCGACTTTGATCCTACTTCCGCCCATTGACTATCATTGAAGTCGGATCAAAGTCGGATCGCCTTCTTGCATGATCCGACTTTGGCATGCTACTTGTGCTCTGATGATCTTGGGGGAAACTCCACGCCAAATTTTAAATAAAAAACCGGCATTGGTTCCCCCTCCAAGAGCATACCAGGCTCTTGGGTTTGGTATGGATTTTAAGAGGAACCCCCTACGCCGAACAAACAGCGTGGGGGTCCCCCCAAAATCCATACCAGACCCTTATCCGAGCATGCAGCCCGGCTGGTCAGGAAAGGGGGTGGGGACGAGCGAGCGCCCCCCCCCCTCCTGAACCGTACCAGGACGCATGCCCTGAACATGTGGGGTGGGTGCTTTGGGGCAGGGGGGCCCTGCGGCCCCCCCCACCACAAAGCACCTTGTCCCCATGTTGATGAGGACAAGGGCCTCTTCCCGACAACACTAGCCGTTGGTTGTCAGGGTCTGCGGGCGGGGGGGCCTATTGGAATGCGGGAGCCCCCTTTAATAAGGGGGCCCCCAGATCCCAGCCCCCCACTCTATGTGAATGAGTATGGGGGTACATCATACCCCTACCCATTCACCTGGGGAAAAAAGTGTCAATAAAAAAAACACACTAGACAGGTTTTTAAAGTAATTTATTAGGCAGCTCCGGGGGTCTTCTTCCGACTTGGGGGGTCTCTTCCGACTTCTCCACGCTCTCCAGACCGGGCCAACGCTAGCAGAAGAGCCGGCAAAAGAGCAGAAGATAGCGGAGGAGCCCGGCAGAAGGCACTGGAGAGCGGGAGAAGAACCGGAGAGCGCAGAGAAGAGGCTGGAGAGCGGGAGAAGAACCGGAGAGCGCGGAGAAGAGGCAGGAGAGCACGGAGAAGTCGGAAGAGAACCCCCAAGTCAGAAGAAGACCCCCGGAGCTGGCTAATAAATTGCTTTAAAAACCTGTCTAGTGTGTTTTTTTTAATTGACTTTTTTTTTTCCCCAGGTGAATGGGTAGGGGTACGATGTACCCCATACTTATTCACAAAGGGTGGGGGGCCGGGATCTGGGGGCCCCCTTATTAATTCCGATAAGCCCCCGCCCGCAAACCCCAACAAACAACGGCCAGGGTTGTCGGGAAGAGGCCCTTGTCCTCATCAACATGAGGACAAGGTGCTTTGGGGTGGGGGGGCGCAGGGCGCCCCCCCTGCCCCAAAGCACCCACCCCCCATGTTAAGGGCATGCGGCCTAGTACTGTTCAGAAGGGGGGGCGCTCGCTCGTCCCCACCCCTTTCCTGACCGGCTGGGCTGCGTGCTCAGATAAGGGTCTGGTATGAATTTTGGGGGGACCGCCATGCCGCTTTTTTTGGCGTAGGGGTTCCCCTTAAATCCATACCAGACCCAAGGGCCTGGTATGCTCTTGGAGGGGGAACCAATGCTGTTTTTTTATTTAAAATTTGGCGTGGGGTTCCCCCTCAAGATCATCAGAGCACAAGTCGCATGCCAAAGCCGGATCATGCAAGACGGCGATTCGACTTTGATCCGACTTCAATGATAGTCAATGGGCTGAAGTAGGATCAAAGTCGGACCAAAGTAGTACAGGGAGCATTTCCAAAGTCGGACCGACTTGTGTCGGACCAGTTAAGACGGCTCCCATAGGGAAACATTGATTTTCACACGTCATCCGACATGAGCTCCCAATGTCGGAGCATTTGTCGCACCAGTGTGAACACGGCCTTAACAATGTAAACAAATGCACTTTGTTGCAGTACTAAACATGAAAAGGGATGTTCATTTGTTTATTAAGTTCGTTCACATGTTTACTAAAGATAGCCATACACTTGTAGAATTCCATACAGTAAATGTTGTTTTTGGAATGTTTGTTTGATTTTCTAATACTTACTGGGGCCAAATTTATAAACACTGCATATGTAAATAAATATGTGATTTTGCCTTTATGAATGTTACACACAATAGACATAGTCGCTTTCACGGTACATTAATAAGTGATAACTTTTCATTTCAGAATTCTAATTAAAAATGAAAAAAGAACAAAAAAAACCTAATCTATTTTTCCCACTTTATTCAGAAATGTATTTAAATCGTCTGTAAAGCCTTAAATCATGTTAAAATGATGAGGTAAGCAACTCAAGATCCTTTTTGTAGTTAAGATTGCCAAAAACTGATATATGAGGAGGTTTCTGCCATGTGGTACATGCCACCTAGAATAAGGTTCCTAGGGCTGAAGTGCTATTCTGGCTGTTATGAAAATGTTCAAACTTTCTTTTCTGTCAAAATGCATTAGTGGGCTGGCATGTGATAAAGTGGGCTACTCAGTCTCCATCAGCTGTATTCTAATAAAGCACAAAAGTCCTTGTTAGTTTTATGCATTCTGCAACTATTAATCATAAAACATAAAATCTGCAACGAAAAAATTGAAAACATATGTAATAATATGATTATTGCCTCGATATGTTTAGGAAAGCTTCCAGAAATGCGGGCTGGTGTATTATTCAGAGTTTTCATCTAACACTCAATCCAACCTGGTTTACTATTGGAAGTGGAAACCACTTTAATGCTCTGTTCATGTCACTGCATTGCAGCACTCCTCCCACCTGAGTAGTATAGGATGACCCCCAAAACAGTAGAGCAAGCTATCAGGGTGGGTCTTTGACAAATGGGATAAAAAGCAAACTGTTGGGTGCCAGCCACTTCAATCCTCCCTAGAGTTTATTCTTTCAATAAACTCATGGTAAGAGGCTTTAAGGCACAGAATACCCAAAATTAACAAATTACCAGAGGCCTTCTAGTAGCAACAAAATCGACTCTGCCCCTTTAACAGTAGTGAGTTAGGATACAATGGCTGGTTAAGATAGCCATCACTGTCTATAACAGCAGTAATCTTGGTGGCCCTAATCCTTTTAGTAGCAACAGCCCAATAAAAGCAGCCAATTAAATTTGCAGTGATCATATACACTAGAGAAATCACTGTGCCTTAAAGTGTTGAGTAATGAGGCCTCTATGCAATGTCCTTCCAATGTCTCTTCTGGACACTCTTTGGCATAGCAGACTCCCTAAAGATGCTACCTTTGTGTAACCACCTTTTGTATCTTTTAGAAATGCTCCTTATGGGTAGCCAGCTCCCTGTTCTTTTAGTGTAGGCCAGCTTGGATTCCATGGGCTATGGCACAGGCCCCGGAAGAGGAGTTTTCCTTTCTGTAGAATCTCCTCCTGGTAAAATCTCAGGAGGGAAGGACAAAGACCTTTTCAAAAGATTGCTGTAAAATATTTATCCTCACCCTTCGTTCACATCACTGGAACAAACTCCCCAGTGATTGGCTGAGTCAAATATTTATAACCTAATACACCGTTATGTCTACACTAATTACTCAAGACTACTCAACAGCAGCAAGCAGAAATAATCAATGTCCTGAGCTTAGGTGAAACCCAGCAAGCACATAAAATTTAAACAAAGCTCCCGGTGTTGTTTTCTTAAGCATAGTTACAATGGACCAACTTGGTCCAATGAACGTATACATATTCTATACCTGTTAGACCACTGTGGAAGTAGAGAATTACTGTACTGCCAAACCTCTCCACATCGGCCAATCAGAAAATGCCTTGTATTCATTGAAAAAAATACAAGGTGTTCTGTGAATGGCACCTATGTCAAGCGAGTGACACCTGTGTTCACTATGCAGAAGGGCAGCCGAACAGCACAAGACCAGGAGACTGTGGCCTTCACTGTAGTAGTGCCCACTGTTATAGTGATTCTCTGCTTCCACTGTGATCCCACAGATATGAAATAAGTATACAGTACTTGTATTGATCCAAACTGGACCGATATAACTTTGCGATAAAAACCATACCCAAGGTTCAGCTTTAAGGCAGAGTCCTACAGTTGTTTTCTCAATATTACACATATGTTTTGCAAAAATTAAAAAGGTCAACTTACTGTACTGCTGGGTTTACTCCTATACTGTACATGCACCTTCCTGTTCATGTACAATACATTACTTCATTCTGTTAATTGACAATCAGCACACCAATAGAAATAGTGACATGAAGCTCACTTTAACTGCTTAGCTAGGCTGGTGTCAATCAGGCAGAAAAACATTCCTCTGTCCTCACATTTGTGCAAGAGTTAAAGAGTAAGTGCAAAAGTAAATATAAAAATAAATATGTTCTCATGATCTATCACCCAAAATCAAAGATACCTTCCGATGCAGAAGCTAGTACCTGGTTAAAGATTGAGTTTCCATAGAAATATAAGTGCTGAAGGCATCCTCTTTAACCTTGAGCATACACCTTGTAGCTCCATTGGCTGTAACTGATTCCTGTCAACCTGTGAGTTGACAAGAGAGAGGGTATTCTTATGCCGCGTACACACACAATCGGACTTCTCGACGGAAAAAGATATGATGGCTTTTCCAACAGGATTCCGCTCAAGCTTGCCTTGCATACACACGGTCACACAAAAGTTCGCGGAACTTTCGACCGTCAAGAATGCGGTGATGTACAACACTACGACAAGCCGAGAAAATGAAGTTCAATGCTTCCGAGCATGCGTCGAATTTTGCGCGTCGGAATTGCTACAGACGATCACATTTTCGGATAGGAACTTTTTCCGACCGAAAAACTGAGAACATGCTCACAATCTTTTGCTGGCTGGAATTCGGCCAGCAAAAGTCCGATGGAGCATACACACGGTCGCATTTTCTGACCAAAAGCTCTCATCGGTCTTTTGCTGGCCGATTTTCCGATTGTGTGTACGCGGCATTAGAAATTGCTTCCAGAATAGTAAGACAAACTATCACCATACCCTGCTGCAAATTTGGTTGTAGATGTACAGACCCACAGTGGATGCACCACAATTACACTTTTTCATCTGCAAAAATGCATGTAGCACTCTCTGAGATAGGCTGCTAAGACAGTTAGGTAAATTTAGTTCTGTTTGGCACTACTGTAATCAGTGGAGCAGTTTGTGATTGCTGCTGAGTGCCTGGCTGCTGCCGCCCTAAACTGGAAAACTGAACCTGGGGCAAAACCAGCGGGACCTTTTGGGGTAAGCGAAGCGCTACATGCACTAAACTCTAGGGTTCCTCCAGATGTTGCTAGGGGGTTCCTGAACAATAAACAGTAGTAAATTGATCTTCCACCTGATTGTGCCTGCATAGTTCCAGCACTAGCTCCCAGTAAATACAAGTGTAAAGGGGTAATTCTTCCAATGACTTCCAATTGGAAGGAGGTCCTTCTCCCACTAACAACTAATATAAGAGGGCACTTACCAACATTGTAAGGAAACATTTACTACTGAACATGGTTGCAAGGGGCTTTCTCAGTTAACCACCACATTCTTTGTTCTTGTACTCTTTAACCGCTTCAGCCCCGGAAGATTTTACCCCCTTCCTGACCAGAGCACTTTTTGCTATTCAACACTGCGTCACTTTAACTGACAATTGCGCAGCCATGCAACGTTACACCAAAACAAAATTGACATCCTTTTTTTCCCACAAATAGAGCTTTCTTTTGGTGGTATTTTATCACCTCGGCGGTTTTTATTTTTTGCGCTATAAACAAAAAAAGAGCGACAATTTTGAAAAAAAGCAATATTTTTTACTTTTTGCTAAAATAAATATCCCCAAAAGATATATATAAAAAAACACATTTTTTCCTCAGTTTAGGCAGATATGTATTCTTCTACATATTTTTAGTAAAAAAAATCACAATAAGCGTATATTGATTGGTTTGCGCAAAAGTTATAGCGTCTACAAAATAGGGGATAGATTTTTGCCATTTTTATTTTTTTTTTATCAGTAATGGCAGGCGATCTGCGATTTTTATCATGACTGCGACATTATGGCGGACACATCGGACACTTTTGACACTATTTTGGGACCATTGTCATTTATACATCAATTAGTGCTATACAAATGCACTGATTACTGTGTAAATGACACTGGCAGGGAAGGGGTTAAACACTAGGGGGCGATCAAGGGGTTAAGTGTGTCCTAGGGAGTGATTCTAACTATGGGGGGGATTGCCTCACTAGAACATGACAGAGATCACTGCTCCCGATGATAGGGAGCAGTAGATCCCTGTCACGTCACTAGACAGAACAGGGAAATGCCTTGTTTACAAAGATGTTCTGCTTCTCCGTAACACGATCGCGGGACACCGGCGGACATCGCGCCCACTAGCACCGCCAATTAAAGTGGATGTAAAGGTACGTCCATTTGCCCACCACTGCCATTGTGCCGACGTATATCGGCATGCAGAGGTCGGCAAGTGGTTAATATGACTACATCTGACCATGCTAACGTACCATGAGCTGTAGCAATAATAATTTTTAGTAGACGTGCCCTTAGCTCTAAACTTATTCAAGGGTGTCCCCATTTTTAATGAGAAAGGACGATGCAAAGGGTGTGCTTTGAGGGGTGTATTTAGGGTAGTTTAGTTTATTTAAAGTTATTGTAAACGATCACTTTGTAAACAGCCCATTCAGTTTAAAACTAAAATGAAAGGCAAAACATTTGTGTATAGATATAAAAAAACATTATAAATACCTTTTTTCCCCTTATTTTTATAAGTGATCACATTCCCTCTGTTCTCAGCTGCATACAAGCTGGGGGAGGAGAAGCAATAGCACACTGAACTCTCCAGTGAGAGGCTGTCCAGGGAATGCGTGTCAGGACAAGTTTGATCATTGGAGGAGAGCAGCATGAGTTCCCAGCGTAGCTAGAGAACTGGCCACGGTGTGCTTGACTGCTTAGTGTGGTCAGTTTCTAATAGGAAAGCTGAGGGACTAGCAGGAACACCAGGGATTTCACACAAAGGAATATACACCGATCAGCCATAACATTATGACTACAGAAATAGTATTAAGTATGGCCCGCTTATGCTTAAAACAGCCCTGACCCATTGAGGCACAGACACCAAAGTAACATCCACATGAATGGCAGGAACCAAGGTTTCCCAGCAGAATATTGCCCGAAGCATAACACTGCCTCTGCCGACTTGCCTTCTTATACTGCATCCTGGTGCCACACCGGCCATCCAAATGATGTAAAAGAAAATGTGATTCATCAGACCAGGCTTCGTAGCCCAGTTCTGATGTTCATGTGACCATTGTAGAAGCTTTTGGCTGTGGACATGGGTCACCATGGGTTTCACAGCTCCATACACAACAAACTGCAATGCCCATTGTTTTCTGCTTTCACCACATCAACTTCATGGACAACATGTTCACTTGCTGCCTAATATATCTCACCAATTTTCAGATGCCATTGTAACGAGATATTCCCTTTAGCTGTCAGGGGTCATAATGTTATGGCTGGTCGGTGTAAATAGAGCAGGATACTTTTCATAAAAAATATGAAATGCTGAGCTAACACTTTAAATTTGTATCCTTTATATTTGTGTTTTTCTTCCTTATTTGTGTGTATTTGATTATTTGCTTACTGTTGTTTTACATTTTTATTTTACTTTTTTCTTGCTCTTGATTTTTTTCTGTGAAAAAATGTAAGCCTCATTAGCCATTTATAGCCCACTGCACTCTTAAAAAAAACACCAAAATCCACCTTCCCTATTGACTACGATATATTCTGCCAAAATGGTAGCTGTTTGCATAAATTTAATATAAAAAAACAGAACATATCACCTTTTACAGTTTCAGTCTATTTACCTAATTTTTTTTTATGTCATAATGTAGAGTATAAGATTTCCTATCATTTGAGCCCAGTCTTGCTACACAGAGTTAATCCATCTCTGAGCAATCCTCTTATTGTTCAGTGAGATAAATCTTGACAAACTGAGAAAAACTTTGTCAAATCCTCCCCCTTGCTGTGAGTGACAGGTGATTTACATATCTTGTACACCAGCCTAAGACATACATTATTTTTTTAATTCCCACCCCCACTCCTTTCTTCAGCAGCTCTGCAAGGATTGGCTGTTCCACACCTCTGCATTATTTGGCATGCTGAAGTCATGTGGTTACTTTCCTGTCTTTTCACTGGATGTTAGAGATCATAGCAGAAGTTCAGTGTAAGAAATACACAGAGAAAATGCATATTGACAAGGGGAGTGTAGAGGTGGGCGGGGAGTCTACTGACATCACAACTCCACCCACCGAGCTCCAGACAACAGACCCACCCACGGAATATGCAGTTTTTCGGGTCTCATAACAAACAGAAGGGAGACATTTGATAAAGATACAAGCAGGAGGCATATATATCCTTATAGATAACCCCTATGGCAGTAGTTTAGAAAGGATGACATTGGGTTTACATCCACTTTAATCTCTCTATAAATGCAGCTGTTCTGTGAAGCCCTCAGAGGTTTGTTAGAGAACCTTAGTGAACAAACAGAATCATGAAGGCCAAGGAACACACCAGACAGGTCAGGGATAAAGTTGTGGAGAAGTTTAAAGCAGGGTTAGGTTATAAAAAAATATCCCAAACTTTGAACATCTCACGGAGCACTGTTCAATCCATCATCCGAAAATGGAAAGGGTATGGCACAACTGCAAACCTACCAAGACATGGCCATCCACATAAACTGACAGGCCGGGCAAGGAGAGCATTAATCAGAGAAGCAGCCAAGAGGCCCATGGTAACTCTGGAGGATCTGCAGAGATCCACAGCTCAGGTAGGAGAATCTGTCCACAGGACAACTATTAGTCGTGCACTCCACAAATCTGGTCTTTATGGAAGAGTGGCAAGAAGAAAGCCATTGTTGAAAAAAAGTCATAAGAAATCCCATTTGCAGTTTGCGAGAAGTCATGTGGGGGACACAGAAAACACGTGGAAGAAGGTGCTCTGGTCAGATAAGACCAAAATTGAACTTTTTGGCCTAAAAACAAAATACTATGTGTGGCAGAAATCTAATACCGCACATCATCCTGAACACACCATCCCCACTGTGAAACATGGTGGTGGCAGCATCATATTGTGGGGATGCTTTTCTTCAGCAGGGGCAGGAAAGCTGTTCAAAGTTGAAGGGAAGATGGATGGAGCCAAATACAGAGCAATCTTAGAAGAAAACCTGTTAGAGTCTGCAAAACACTTGAGATTGGAGCGGAGGTTCACCTACCAGAGAGACAACGACCCTAAACATACCGCTAGAGCTACAATGAAATGGTTTCGATCAAAGCATATTCATGTGTTAGAAAGGCCCAGTCAAAGTCCAGACCTAAATCCAATTGAGAATCTGGGGCAAGACTTGAAAATTGCTGTTCACAGACGCTCTCCATCCAATCTGACAGAGCTTGAGCTATTTTGCAAAAAAAGAATGGGCAAAAAATTCATTGATGTGAATCTAAAGATCTGAATCTGATGTGAATCTGAAGATGTGCAAAGCTGGTAGAGACATACCCCAAAAGACTTTCAGCTGTGATTGCAGCGAACAGTGGTGCTAAAAAGTATTGACTTTTTGGCTGAATATAAAAGGCACCCCACATTTTTCACATATTTATTTGTAAAAAAAATTGAAAATCATTTATCATTTTCCTTCCACTTCACAATTATGTACCACTTTGTGTTGGTCTATCACAGTGATGGCGAACCTTGGCACCCCAGATGTTTTGGAACTACATTTCCCATGATGCTCAACTACACTACAAAGTGCATGAGCATCATGGGAAATGTAGTTCCAAAACATCCAGGGTGCCAAGGTTCGCCATCACTGGTCTATCACATAAAATCACAATAAATTACATTTACGTTTTTGGTTGTAACATGACAAAATGTGGAAAATTTCAAGGGAATACCCTTTCAAGGCACTGTATGTAAAATGTTAGTGCATGCTATATCCTGACGGGACTATTGTAACACCTGCGTCTGTGGTTAATGAATCATCAGAATGGCACTGCTCCAATCTATGTAACCTCTGCTCCCTGGCTCATCGCCAATTCTCTTGCTTCTCTACTGCTGCACCTCTGTATGTACACGTACATCGCTCTAAGGCAGTTTCTCTTACCCTGCTGCTCCAAAAAGCCTCTATTCCCGGTGGAGGGTGCAAGCCTCGTATGCAAACAGATACTAAAGCCTCGTACACACGATCGGATTTTCCAACGGGAATTGTGTGATGACTGGCTGTTGGTGGAAAATCCGACCGTGTGTATGCTCCATCGGACAATTTTTGTCGGATTTTCCGCGGACAAATGTTGGATAGCAGGATTTAACATTTTCCGCGGACAAATGTCTGTTGTCGGATGTTGTCGGAAATGTCTGCATGTGCCCTGCTTTTTAATATAGGGGGTCAACAATGCCAAGAATTGGTGAAAGCAGGAGTCCATCATCCAGAGATAATTCTGAAAATCATCCGGATTATTCTCCTGGAGCTCCCGCAGCAAAGGCATATGACATAATTGGTCACAATTAATTTTTGATCCAAGAAATCCTCCTCCTCCTGTTCCTGGACTGGACTTGGATCAAAGCAATAACTCCAAGGCCAATAATAAATAACACGTTATCTCCTCCGATTCTGCAACATGGCTGGTTGACGAACGGCCGTTCAGAAACGAACTGAAAAGTGCGAAATGAAAAGTGGGAATCAACACTCGCCAGACTTCTACTAACACGAAATTAGCAGAAGGAGCCCAAAGAGTGACGCTAAAGAGCTGAAAAAACACGTAGTACGTCACTACATTTGTGTCTGTTCGACAATTGTGTGCCGTTTGTATGCAAGACAAGTTTGGGGCCAATGCCCTTCGAACAAAAGTCTAAAGTTTTGTCTGCGGAAAATCGGATCGTGTGTACAAGGCTGTAGAAGAAAAGAAGGTGAACTACAGGTATCAGCTTACATGTTTCACACCAAGGTCGGGTGCTTACTCATAGCTGCACCTCAGTATGTAATTAGCTATTTGTTTCTTTGCATCTTTACCACCTTATTCTAAACATTCAAGGCACTTAACATACAACATGAAGAACAGTCTCTGTCATTTCTCAAGTTCCTCATATCATAAGGAAGTAATAAACAACTGGTTTTGTACTTTGTAAGAAAAAGAACAAATTTAAACATGCTGACTTTGCTGTGGGTCTGTGCTGCCAACTGCATTGAACTCACAAGGGAAGTGTCATTTTTACTACTGCTTTCCTCCTTCTTCGCCCTTCTAAATTTGCACTGTAACCTACATTCTCATGAGTTGACTTAACATATAGCATTAGCCAACCTATAACCAGGATAACTAAGCAATCAGATTGATGCATTGGGGTTGATTTACTAAAGGCAATTGGACTGTTCACTTTTTCCTTAGCTTACTAAATGTGGTGAAAAAAAGTTTGCAAAAAAAGTTTGCAAAAAAATACCCAATCGTGTGCAAGGAAAAGAACAGTATTTTTGCTTGATTGGATGATAGAAGCAGAGATACACCTTATTCATCAAGCTAAGGGAATATCCACTTGCAAAGTGAACAGCCTAGTTGCCTTTAGTAAATCAACCCCAGTGTCTCCTTTATTTTTTTCTGTACTACTAATTGCCATATCCATGCTGAAATTATTGGTATTCGATATCAAATATACAGTGCACCCTGTCACCTTCAGACCTCCAAACCAATATATATAAAAAGCCATATGATAAAAGTAAAGATAGGTCCTTAATTGCTTGCAAGGGAGGGCAAGATTTCAATTAGATTTGGTCAGACTTGTGAACTTCTTTCTGTTATCCTCTTGCCTAAATCAGCTGTTGGCCCTTCTGATGTTATAAATGTCCCAAAAGAATTAATTAATATTTACAGTGAGCCTGTGAATCTTTATATGCCACAGAAAATGAAGAAGCTCTATAAAAAAGGATAACATACTGTAGCTCAGGTTTACTTCCTGGAATAGTTGTTTATTAACATCCTAGCCATAATACAGCTTGTTGCTCCTCCTGGCTGGTTGGAATGCGGGGAATTCCACTCTAACACTTCTAACAGACCTACTGTTGCATAGTGTTATAATGAAGAAGCCTTTTCAAACTAAACACTTTTATACTGCAAATACCACCAATTATAAGACCAATGTGAACAGATGCAAGAACAGATTTTGCATTCTGTGTCTGACTGAGATTCCAGTTTTGTTGAGAAAAAAACAATTTCTTCCAGGTCAGCAATATATTTTGTAAAGTTGGCACAGGAAAAACAGTTAGATGGCTGAGTCTGACCATATGCAGATGTCTTTTCGTCCCACTTCAGCAACTTCAGCAATATATAAAACATTTTTTTTTTCACGTTTTGACAATTGTAGTACAGAAGCATTGCTCTCTTCTTGGTTTCCTACTTATCCAATATTTATAATTGTTATACAGGTATACAGGATTTATTTAGCACCACCAGTTTGAGACAGTACAGCAACAATACAGTTCAATACAAGAGAGTTAGGAGGGCCCTGCTCCTGAGAGCTTACAATGTAATAGGGAGGGGCAAATGGAACAAAAGGTAATAACTACGAGGGAAGAACTGATGGAAGAAAAAAAGGTTCAGTTGTTATAGCTGAAGGCAGGATGGGCTTCCCTAAAAAGATGAGTTTTCAGGTATCGCCTAAAAGTGGACAGAGTAGGAGATAACTGGATAGATTTAGGTAGAAGATGGGAGCTGCTTTAGAGAAGTCCTGGAGATGAGCATGGGAGGAGAAGACAAGGGAGCTAGAGAGCAGAAATCTTGGGAGTAGAAGATGTTTTGCATGATATATTGAGACAAATGTAGCTGTAGATGTAGCAATTACTTAATGATAGGATTGTGTGAAGATGCCTATAAACATGAGATGATTGTGTAATTTGTCATAATGGTGAAGTTGTGCTTGTTTGCATGCTCCCCCCTCTTCTTTTTTAAAGTGGTTGAAACCCTAGAAAAAAGAAGAGAGCTCCTGTTCCCTTATAGTGCATCCGGAAAGTATTCACAGCGCTTTACTTTTTCCAATTTTTTTTATGTTACAGCCTTGTTCCAAAATAAATTCAATTCATTATTTTCCTCAAAATTCTACAAATAATTCTACAATTCTACCTCATAATGACAACCTGACGTTTATGACGTTTATTTGAAATCTTTGCAAATTTATTACTAAGAAAAAACAAAAAAAATCACATGTACATAAGTATTCACAGCCTTTGCTCAATACTTTGTTGAAGCACCTTTCGCACCAATTACAACCTCAAGTCTTTTTTAGCATGATGCTGCAAGCTTGGCACACCTATTTTTGGTCAGTCTCTCCCATTCTTCTTTGCAGGGCCTTTAAAGCTCCATCAAGTTGGATGGGGAGCGTCGGTGCACAGCCATTTTTAGATCTCCCCAGAGATGTTCAATTGGGTTCAAATCTCAAGGACATTCATAAAGTTGTCCCGTAGCCACTCCTTTGCTATCTTGGCTGCGTGCTTAGGGTCGTTGTCCTGTTGGAAGATGAACCTTCGCCCAAGTCTGAGGTCCAGAGCGCTATGGAGCAGGTTTTCATTAAGGATATCTCTGTACATTGCTGCATTCACCTTTCCCTCGACCCAGACTAGTCTCCTAGTTCCTGCCGCTGAAAAATATCCCCACAGCATGAGGCTGCCACCACCATGCTTTACTGTAGGGGTTGTATTGGGCAGGTGATAAGCGGTGCCTGGTTTCCTCCAGACATGACGCTTGCCATTCAGGCCAAAGGGTTCAATCTTTGTTTCATCAGACCAGAGAATTTCGTTTCCCATAATCTTAGAGACCCTAAGGTGTCTTTTGGCAAACTCCAGGCTGTCATGTGCCTTTTACTGAGGAGTGGCTTCTGTCTGGCCACTCTACCATGCAGGCCTGATTGGTGGAGATGGTTGTTCTTCTGGAAGGTTTTCCTCTCTCCACAGAGAAACACTGGAGTTCTGTCAGAGTGACCATCGGGTTCTTGGTCACCTCCCTAACTAAGGCCCTTCTCCCCTGAATGCTCAGTTTGGCAAGGTGGCCCGCTCTAGGAAGAGTCCTGGTGGTTCAAAATTTCTTCCATTTATGGATAATGGAGGACACTGTGCTCACTGGGATCTTCAATGCTGAAGAAGTTTTTCTGTATGTTTCCCCAGATTTGTGCCGCCATACAATCCTGTCTTGGAGGTCTACAGACAATTCCTTTGACTTCGCGGATTTGTTTGTGCTCTGACATGCCCTGTTAAGGCCCCTTTCACACTTATACGACTTCAAAGTCGTGCGATTTTACGGCCGCGATTTTGCAGCGATTTCACCGCGATTTGGGAGCAGTACTACTTTGTACGACTTTGCCACATTTTTGGCATTAACAAATGAAAACATACAGTAGTTGGTATGAATCATAAGGGGGAACTCCACGCCAAGTTTTAAATAAAAAAACTGGCGTGGGTTCCCCCCCCCAGGGGCATACCAGGCCCTTAGGTCTGGTATGGATTGTAAGGGGAACCCCCTACGCCGAAAAATCGGCGTGGGGGTCCCCCTAAAATCCATACCAGACCCTTATCCGAGCACGCAGCCCGGCCAGTCAGAAATGGGGGTGGGGACAAGTGAGCGCCCCCCCCTCCTGGACCGTACCAGGCCGCATGCCCTCAACATGGGGGGTGGGTGCTTTGGGGCATGGGGGAGGACCCCCGAAATCGGAAGAAGACCCCGGAGCTGTCTAATAAATTACTTTAAAAACCTGTGTAGTGTGTTTTTTATTGACACTTTTTTCCCTATGTGAATGGGTAGGGGTACGATGTACCCCATACTCATTCACATAGGGTGGGGGGCTGGGATCTGGGGGCCCCCTTATTAAAGGGGGCTCCTGGATTCCGATAAGCCCCCTGCCCGTAGATCCCGACAACCAACGGCCAGGGTTGTCGGGAAGAGGCCCTTGTCCTCATCAACATGGGGACAAGGTGCTTTGGGGTGGGGGGGCCGCAGGGTGCCCCCCATGCCCAAAAGCACCCACCCCCATGTTGAGGGCATGCGGCCTGGTACGGTCCAGGAGGGGGGGCGCTCGCTCATCCCCACCCCCTTTCCTGACCGGCCGGGCTGCTGGCTCGGATAAGGGTCTGGTATGGATTTTGGGGGGGACCCCACGCCGATTTTTCGGCGCAGGGGGTTCCCCTTAGATCCATACCAGACCTAAGGGCCTGGTATGTCCGTGGGGGGGAACCCACACCGTTTTTTTCATTTAAAACTTGGCGTGGCATTCCCCCTCAGGATTCATACCAGACAGCTGTCAGCACTAAGTTTTCCTTTCCCGATCAGCGAGCCAGGCTTGTGCTTACAAAGTCATACTAAAATCGTGTCTATATTATTCAGGCACGATTTGCATGGTGATTCAGGGTTTAACATTGAAGTCTATGGAGTACAACTCGCATAGAAGTTGGACCAAAGTAGTGCAGGGACTACTTTCAAGTCGGCACGACTTAAAGTCATGCCAATATGAATGGTAGTCATTGAAAATCATGGAGAATGACTTGTCATACGATTTTGCAGTACAAAATCGTGGGACAAGTCGTATAAGTGTGAAAGGGGCCTAACTGGGGGAGATCTTATATAGACAGGTGTGTGCCTTTCCAAATGATGTCCAATCAACTGAATTTACCACAGGCGAACTCCAATCAAGTTGTAGAAACATCTCCAGGATAATCAATGGAAACAGGGTGCACCTGAGCTCAATTTTGAGTATCATGGCAAAAGGCTGTAAATACTTATGTAGATGTGATTTTTTTTTTTTTTATACATTTGCAAAGATGTCGAACAAACTTCTTTCATGTTGTCATTATGGGGGTATTGTTTGTAGAATTAAGAGGAAAATAAGGAATTGAATCAATTTTGGAATAAGGCTGTAACGTAACAAAATGTGGAATAAGTGAAGCGTTGTGAATATTTTCCAGATGCACTGTATAGCAGATTAAACAGCACAGTGCTTGTGCTGTCTAATCTGCCCCTTTCTAAGCTGCTGGCCCCTGATTACCGTGGTCAGGTTACGTGCCTCTGTTATCCTGCTACTCTACTCTATCCCTCCCTCCCTGCCTGTCAGCTCCTGTGTGTGTCTCTCCCCTTTTTAGCCCCCCCCCCACCGCTATTAAGTAGCTGGCAGGAAAAGTAAAGAACAATTACAGCCAGCTCTTCTGTTACAGTAATCTCTCCTACACTGTGTAAATGTTTTTGGAAACGAAGCATGCAAATACCTTATCTTTGATTTCTTCTGGCCAGCAGTCACGTGACCTTCCCGGCCAGTGCCATCCTAATAGCATCATGGGCCCCTGGGCAAAGTAATGTACTGGGGACCTAACAATGAAGATAGTGATCTGCGTGCTACTCGTGCCGTGGCAAACAGTGGGTATAGATAAAATTATGCTACATATTGGGCGTGGCTTTTTAGGCTGATTAGAACTTTTTTTTAACCATTTTTTAAAAATAATTTTTTACATTTTTCTCATAACGCTGTTGTCGTTGGTGAGATATCACGGGTGTAAACAGACCCCTGAAGTCTCACTTTTGATACAATGAAAGGAACTGAGGAAACATATTTCCCAGTTGGGAATGAGTTGGTGCTTGGAACTAAATGAATCTAGGGGTACCCTAAAGCAAGAAGAGGGTTTAAAAAGGCTCTAAAGCAGGGGTGGGCAACCTTAGACTGATCTACTTGAACAACACTGATGAAGTCAAAGATCACCGGGCACAGTGTCCTGTTGTTAGGGCCGGTTCACACCAGAACATGGTGCCAGTGCATGTACTACTTTTTGTGCAGTCTAAAGCGATTTGCAGGCAGGGCTGGATTTACATCTCAGGAGCCTATAGGCAGGGAATTCTGAAGCACCCCACCAAACAAAAATAAAAGACAGTAAGCAGGGTTAAAGAGTGTATTATGCTCAAAATGCAGGGTTAAGGCATGCTCTGTGCTCAGAATGCAGGGTTAAGCAGTGCCTTATGCTTAAAATGCAGTGTTATGTAGTGCATTGCGCTGAGAATGCAGGATCGGGGAGGTAGTTGCTCTCAGAATGCAGGGATCAGGAGTGCTTGCTCTCAGAATGCAGGGATCAGGAGTGCATTGCTTTCAGAATGCAGGGATTAAGAGTGTGTTGCTCTCAGAATGCAGGGATCGGGAGTGTTTATGCTCAGAATGCAGGGATCAGGAGTGTGTTATGCTCAGAATGCAGGGATCAGGAGTGTGTTATGCTCAGAATGCAGAAATCAGGAGTGTATTATGCTCAGAATGCAGGAATCAGGAGTGTGTTGCTCTCAGAATTCAGGGATCGGGAGTGTTTATGCTTAGAATGCAGGGATCAGGAGTGTGTTATGCTCAGAATGCAGGGATCAGGAGTGTGTTATGCTCAGAATGCAGGAATCAGCAGTGTGTTATGCTCAGAATGCAGGAATCAGGAGTGTATTATGCTCAGAATGCAGGAATCAGGAGTGTGTTGCTCTCAGAATGCAGGGATCAGGAGTATGTTGCTCTCAGAATGCAGGGATCAGGAGTGTGTTATGCTCAGAATGCAGGGATCAGGAGTGTAATGCTCAGAATGCAGGGATCAGGAGTGTGTTATGCTCAGAATGCAGGGATCAGGAGTGTGTTATGCTCAGAATGCAGGGTAAAATAGTGCGTTACACACAGAATGTGACCCTGCCCATAACAGTGTCCTCTGCCCCTTCACACCCCCCCCCACACACACAACCACAGTGGTGTCCTCTGCCCCCCTTTCCCCTATAGCAGTAACCACTGTACACCCTTCCCTCCCATAGCAGTGTCCCACTGCGCCACAACCTACGCTACAAATTGGTGGTGGACATTGTGTGGATTGGAGGAATACGATTGTTCTTTGATCAGACGGCTGGGTAAAGGAAAACTACTCATGTATGGGCAGTTAAAATAGCTGCAGAAAACGTGTTAGGCTGCAGGACAGTTGGAAGAGATAAAAAGTGAGCAGGCATAGAAAGGGTGCAAGACAGTCCACACGTTCATCTCTCTTGCACCATAAAGCGCCTGAAAAGCACCTGAAAAGTGTATACACCACTCCTGCACTGCCCTGCTATTGAAATCAATGGGCAGCTCTGCCGAAGCGCCTGCAAAGCACTTTGGCAGTGGCACTTTGCGGGCACTTTTAACCCTTTATTCGGCCGCTAGCGGGGGTTAAAAGCACCCGCTAGCGGCCATAAAGTGCCGCTATAACAGCGGTAAAGCGCCGCTAAAACTAGTGGCGCTTTACCGCTGACGCCCCCCCTGCTCCAGTGTGAGAGTAGCCTAAATATACAAATAATGGTGCTCTTATTCAGCACTATAGATAAATACTGTAAAATATCTATCTCCAACACTAAACAGAGATATGAAAACACAACAGTGAAAACCACAATAAAATTACCATTAATGAAAAAAGTCCAACAAATCGTGATGATTCTGAAATGAGTGGCTGTCCCTTTCACCTCCAAGTAATACGATTCGTTCCACAAAGTAATGGATGTGCAATCACCACCACCATCCCCATCTGAGTGAATTAGCCGCTCACCTTAAAAGAAGACCCATAAGGGTCCAATCAAGCCTTGTGTATAAGTAAAAGGAGATTTTCAATCATCAGGAACACCAGCTTCGGTAATTATGAACACACATGTTCTTTGGAAATCGATTCTCAGATGTTGCTCAAAAGGAGTTCATTGCACAATACCATTTAGAAAAAGATTTATTAAAACATAAGAATTGTGCACTCACAATTTCCACATCTTGTATAGGATGCAAGTAATATTTCCAAGCTGCGAGCTCCTCGCCTCCTCACCGCTAATTCCGATGTACGAGACATCGGAAATTAAGTCACCAGCTCCACCCAACGCGTTGCATCACTTGTCATGTGACTTATTCAAAGGGATAGCACTTTAACAATTGGCACTTCCTGTTGGGTCACCGTGGCCCCCCTCCTTCCTCCACAGCCTTCTGGGACACATCACAGGTCACAGAAGACTACAGGATCATTTACAAAACACGCAGCACAGCACAGCTTGCGCATGCATAGTGGGAAACAGTCTGTGAAACTGCTAGGCTTCACTCCGGTTTCACTTAGTTAAGATTCCAGCGCTTGCACTCGAAGCCAATTGAAGAATCTGCTCAGGTGAGGACAGCCCTGGATCTCTGGACAGCTAAGTGTTGTTATAGTAAATGTCACCAGCTACAGTATTTATTGGTGCTGACTAGGGATGAGCCGAACACCCCCCGGTTCGGTTCGCACCAGAACCCGCGAACGGACCGCAAGTTCGCACGAACGTTAGAACCCCATTGACGTCTATGGGACTCGAACGTTCGAAATCAAAAGTGCTCATTTTAAAGGCTAATTTGCATGGTATTGTCCTAAAAAGGGTTTGGGGACCCGGGTCCTACCCCAGGGGACATGTATCAATGCAAAAAAAACTTTTAAAAACGGCCGTTTTTTCGGGAGCAGTGATTTTAATGATGCTTAAAGTAAAAAAAAAAAAGTGAAATATTCCTTTAAATATCGTACCTGGGGGGTGTCTATAGTATGCCTGTAAAGTGACGCGTGTTTCCCATGTTTAGAACAGTCCCTGCACCAAATGTCATTTTTAAAGGAAAAAATCTCATTTAAAACTGCTTGCGGGTTTAATGTCATGTCGGGTCATGGCAATATGGATGAAAATCAGTGAGACAAACGGCATGGGTACCCCCCAGTCCATTACCAGGCCCTTTGGGTCTTGTATGGATATTAAGGGGAACCCCGCACCCAAATTAAAATAAGGAAAGGTCCCTATATACTCTGAACAGCAGTATACAGGCGGTGCAAACAAGACAGGGACTGTAGGTTTGTTGTTAAGTAGAATCTGTTTGTAATTTTGAACATTTTTAATGTGTTTAGCTCCAGCCAAAAAATCTTTTCTAAGCTTTTTGGAAAACATTAGGGAAGGGTTATCACCCCTGTGACATTTGTTTTGCGTCTTTCCTCCTCTTCAGAAGATTTCACCTCACTTTTTTGTCCCAATGAAAAATGTTTTTTGAAAATTTGGGTTTTTTTGTGGAACAAGGATTGGAAAGCATCAGTGGAAAGGAGAAATTGTTTTCCCATATTAACTCTTACAGGAGAGAATTTCCCTTCCTTAGGGGTAGATTTCATCTCACTTCCTGTTGTCTCCTTCCGTTTGCAAGTAGGAGTCGTTTGTAAGTTAGATGTTTGAAAGTAGGGTCCTGCCCTATATACTCAGCAGAAATTTGGGCCTTAGGTGTTGCTGTGGCCAAAACACTGTAAGCCCTCACAGGGCCCTGCTGTGAAATATTAGATCAAGAATTGTAATTACATGCCCCTGTTGAACAGGAGCTGAAAAATTAGGCCTTAGGCACTGGTGCTGGTGCCACAACACTGCAACCCCTCACAGACACTCTAGTTGGAACGCAGGAACGAGCCCTGCTGCAAAGTATTGCATCAAAAATTGTAATTACACGCCCCTGTTAGACAGGGGCAGAAAAATTGGGCCTTAGGCACTGGTGCTGGTGCCACAACACTGCAACCCCTCACAGACACTCTAGTTGGAACGCAGGAACGAGCCCTGCTGCAAAGTATTGCATCAAAAATTGTAATTACACGCCCCTGTTAGACAGGGGCAGAAAAATTGGGTCTTAGGCACTGGTGCTGGTGCCACAACACTGCAACCCCTCACAGACACTCTAGTTGAAACGCAGGAACAAGCCCTGCTGCAAAGTATTGCATCAAAAATTGTAATTACACGCCCCTGTTAGACAGGGGCTGAAAAATTGGGTCTTAGGCACTGATGCTGGTGCCACAACACTGCAACCCCTCACAGACACTCTAGTTGGAATGCAGGAACGAGCCCTGCTGCAAAGTATTACATCAAAAATTGTAATTACACGCCCCTGTTAAACAGGGGCTGAAAAATTGTGCCTTAGGCACTGGTGGTGGCGCCCAGAACCAAAAATGTTCTTACAAGCTATCAGCGTGATGATTGAGGAGGAAGAGGATAATTACTCAGGGATAGTCACTCAGCATCAGCATAGGCAGTCTTTGAAGGGATCTGAGATTTCAAAAAAAATTATTCGGTTACATCTGCATCAGGTGCTTGGTAGCTGGTGGTGATCCAAGACTGATTCATTTTTATGAAGGTCAGCCGATCGACCGAGTCGGTGGACAGACGCACCCTGTGATCGGTTACCACGCCTCCAGCAGCACTGAATGTGCGTTCCGAAAGAACGCTGGATGCAGGACAGGCCAGTAGCTCAATTGCATACTGTGCAAGCTCTGGCCAGTGATCCATCCTCAAGACCCAGTAACCCAGAGGATTTTCGGTGGGAAAGGTGTCCAAGTCTGATCTTGCCCCTAGGTATTCCTGCACCATGTAAAACAGACGCTGGCGATGGTTGCTGGAACCGATCATACCTTGGGGCTGCGGACCAAAAAATTGTCTGAACGCATCGGTCAGACGGCCACCTTCTCCACCGCTCCTTCTTTGACTGACCGAAGCCTCAGCAACACGTTGTCCAGAAACAGGAGTTTGTAACCTCCCAGTCTCTGGGAACGCGTTGCACAGACCTTTCTGCAAGGCCTCCCGAAGATGTTTCATCCTCTGCTCCCTCTGCGATGGCAAGATAAGGTCCGCAACCTTACCCTTGTAACGTGGATCAAGGAGGGTTGCCAGCCAGTATTGGTCCTTCTCCTTGATACCACGAATACGAGGATCCTTACGCAGGCTTTGCAGGATCAGGGAGGCCATGCAGCGTAGGTTTGCTGAGGCATTCGGTCCGGAGTCCTCTGGGTCACTAAGGACAACAACGTCCGCAGCCACCTCCTCCCAGCCACGTACAAGTCCATGTGTTCCTTGGGACTGATCCCTTAAAGACTGCTGATGCTGAGTGCCAGGCTCCACCTCCATACTGACACAATCTTCCTCCTCCTCCTCCTCCTCCTCCTCGTCCTCTTCCTGTGTGATCGGCGGGCACGCAGGAACACTGTCTGGATAAAGGGGGCCTTGAGAGCTAAGGAAGTCCTCCTCTTCCTGCCTCTCTTCTGCCTCAAGTGCCCTGTCCATTATTCCACGCAGCGTGTGCTCCAACAGGTGGACAAGGGGGACAGTGTCACTGATGCATGCACTGTCAGTGCTCACCATCCTCGTGGCCTCCTCGAATGGTGACAGGACAGTGCATGCATCCCTGATCATGGCCCACTGGCGTGGGGAAAAAAAACCAAGGTCCCCTGACCCTGTCCTGGTGCCATAGTTGCACAGGTACTCATTGATGGCCCTCTGCTGCGTGTGCAGCCGCTGCAGCATGGCCAACGTCGAGTTCCACCTGGTGGGCATGTCACAGATTAGGCGGTTCTTGGGCAGGTTAAACTCCTTTTGGAGGTCCGTCAGCCGAGCACTGGCATTATATGACCGGCGGAAATGCACAGAGACTTTCCTGGCCTGCCTCAGGACATCCTGTAAGCCCGGGTACCTGCCCAAGAACCGCTGCACCACCAAGTTAAGGACGTGAGCCAAACAGGGCACATGGGTCAGTTGTCCCTGTCGGAGGGCAGAGAGGAGGTTGGTGCCATTGTCGCAAACCACCATTCCTGCCTTAAGTTGGCGTGGCGTCAACCACCTCTGAACCTGCCCCTGCAGAGCTGACAGAACCTCTGCCCCAGTGTGGCTCCTGTCCCCCAAGCACACCAGCTCAAGCACCGCATGGCATCTTTTGGCCTGCGTACTTGCGTAGCCCCTTGAACGCCTACGGAGCACCGCTGGTTCCGAGGAAGAGGCCATGGAGGAAGAAGAAGAGGAGGGGGTGGAGGAGAGAGGTGTGTCACAATCAGCATTTTGGAGGCGTGGTGGCGGAACAACCTCCAACACTACTGCACCTTGTCCTGCATCCTTCCCAGCTGCCAGCAGAGTCACCCAATGCGCCGTGAAACTTAAGTAACGTCCCTGTCCATGCCTGCTGGACCATGAGTCAGCGGTAATATGCACCTTACCGCTGACCGCCCTGTCCAGCGAGGCATGGACATTGCCTTCCACATGCCGGTAGAGAGCCGGAATCGCCTTCCGTGAGAAAAAGTGGCGTTTGGGTACCTGCCACTGAGGAACCGCACATTCCACAAACTCACGGAAGGGGGCAGAGTCTACCAACTGAAAAGGCAGCAGTTGAAGTGCTAGCAATTTTGCCAAGCTAGCATTCAACCGCTGGGCATGTGGATGGCTGGGAGCAAACTTCTTTCGGCGGTGCAGCAGCTGGGGCAGGGAAATTTGCCTGGTACAATCTGACGTCGGTGTACCAAAAGCAGATTGCCCACAAGTACTTGGCTGTGACACACCTAATTCTACACCTTCATTCCTCTCACTGCAGGTCTCAGAGAGGACTGAAGGTCTAGTGGGGTTGGAAATCTCAGCTGATGAGGAGCAAGGAGAGATCGTCTTTGTTCTTTGGTGTGGGTCTTTTAGATACGCTTGCCAACGAACTGCATGGCAGGTCAACATATGTCTGGTCAAGCATGTGGTACCCAAGCGGGAGATGTTTTGGCCACGCGAGATACGCTTGAGACATATGTTGCAAATAGCAGCGGTGCGATCTGATGCACTCGTCTCAAAAAAGGCCCACACCAAAGAACTTTTTGAATAACGCGCAGAGACTGCAGCGCCCTGCACATGTGGAGCTTTGGGGTGTGATGCAGTCAATGTGCTGCCCTTAGGCTGGCCCCTGGAGGGCATCCTGCCTAGTTGGTGATGTGCCACCTCCTCCTCCTCCTCCTCCTCTCTCCTATCAGGCACCCACGTTGAGTCAGTGACCTCATCATCCCCTCCCTCCTCATCACTGGAGCAAACCTGGCAGTATGCTGCAGCAGGGGGAGCATGACTGCCAGATTGCTGTCCTTCTTGGGCACCCCCTCTGTCCGTGCTCATGTTACTGCCTTCATTGAGCTCAGTATCATCATCAGAGCCTTCCAAACGCTGGGCATCCTCCTGGAGCATGTACCCAACACTGTGGTCAAACAGTTCGAGGGAATCCTCATGAGGACATGGTGGAGCTAGGGAAGGAGTCACTGATGACATTGAGCTGAGGGAAGAGGCCGCTGCTTTGCCAGACAAAGCACCCTGGGCATGGGTGAGAGAGGATGAGGAGGATGAGGACGGCTTGGTCATCCACTCGACCAAGTCTTCCGCATGTTGCGGCTCAACACGGCCAGCTGCCGAAAAAAAGGCCAAGCGTGTCCCATGGCCACGTGCTGATGAGGATGCACCGTCTCCACGACCAGCACTAGACACAGAGCCTGCTTGCCCTCTCTTATTGGCTTGTGACTGTCTGCCTCTCCTTCTTGGCCTTCCAGACATACTAATGGCCTGTAGCTGCACTAAGCTGGGATAGAACACCTGTAATTTTCTTAAGGTAGCTTTATATACTGTAACCAGACAAGCCTGCCTGTCAGTAGGAAGATAACAGGAACGGATCTAGCTGAACACTGTGAGCAGGACGCACTGTACTAAATGTAAATAGTCTAGCTGCCTGACCGTGGTACTAATAGGATCAAAAAGAACACCTGTAATTTTCTTAAGGTAGCTTTATATACTGTAACCAGACAAGCCTGCCTGTCAGTAGGAAGATAACAGGAACGGATCTAGCTGAACACTGTGAGCAGGACACACTGTACTAAATGTAAATAGTCTAGCTGCCTGACCGTGGTACTAATAGGATCAAAAAGAACACCTGTAATTTTCTTCAGGTAGCTTTATATACTGTAACCAGACAAGCCTGCCTGTCAGTAGGAAGATAACAGGAACGGATCTAGCTGAACACTGTGAGCAGGACGTACTGCACTAAATGTATATAGCAGGAACGGATCTAGCTGAACACTGTGAGCAGGACGCACTGCACTGAATGTAAATAGCAGGAACGGATCTAGCTGAACACTGTGAGCAGGACGCACTGCACTAAATGTAAATACCAAGAACGGATCTAGCTGAACACTGTGAGCAGGACGCACTGCACTGAATGTAAATAGCAGGAACGGATCTAGCTGAACACTGTGAGCAGGACGCACTGCACTGAATGTAAATAGCAGGAACGGATCTAGCTGAACACTGTGAGCAGGACGCACTGCACTAAATGTAAATACCAGGAACGGATCTAGCTGAACACTGTGAGCAGGACGCACTGCACTAAATGTAAATACCAGGAACGGATCTAGCTGAACACTGTGAGCAGGACGCACTGCACTGAATGTAAATAGCAGGAACGGATCTAGCTGAACACTGTGAGCAGGACGCACTGCACTAAATGTAAATACCAGGAACGGATCTAGCTAAACACTGTGAGCAGGACGCACTGCACTGAATGTAAATACCAGGAACGGATCTAGCTGAACACTGTGAGCAGGACGCACTGCACTGAATGTAAATAGCAGGAACGGATGTAGCTGAACACTGTGAGCAGGACGCACTGCACTAAATGTAAATACCAGGAACGGATCTAGCTGAACACTGTGAGCAGGACGCACTGCACTGAATGTAAATAGCAGGAACGGATCTAGCTGAACACTGTGAGCAGGACGCACTGCACTAAATGTAAATACCAGGAACGGATCTAGCTGAACACTGTGAGCAGGACGCACTGCACTGAATGTAAATAGCAGGAACGGATCTAGCTGAACACTGTGAGCAGGACACACTGCACTAAATGTAAATAGTCTAGATAGAAGATAACAGGAACGGATCTAGCTAAACTGAATACAGTGTATATATATATATGCAACACCTGGGATGCATATATATACACAATACACTGTAAGTGCAGCTAACTGACTGACTGTTCTGCCTAATCTATCTAACTCAAATCAAATGACACTGTCTCTCTCTCTCTCTATCTCTCAGCACACCGGAACACACACTACACAGGGCCGCCGTGCAGGCGGCCTTATATAGTGTGGGGTGTGTACTAAATCCCCTGAGCCATAATTGGCCAAAGCCACCCTGGCTTTGGCCAATTACAGCTCTCTCTACTGACGGCGCTGTGATTGGCCAAGCATGCGGGTCATAGTGCATGCTTGGCCAATAATCAGCCAGCAATGCACTGCGATGCCGCAGTGAATTATGGGCCGTGACGCGCCACACGAATTTGGCGCGAACGGCCCATATCGTTCGCAATTCGGCGAACGACCGAACAGCCGATGTTCGAGTCGAACATGGGTTCGCCTCGAACACGAAGCTCATCCCTAGTGCTGACTTTTAATTTTTGGGGAGGGGGAACTGGAGCTCTTCTTTTAACAATGCATGTGAATGGGCCCTTGGACAGTTGTCATTGAAACAGATGTCTCCATTGGAAGATGTATCTTTTCCTACTAGTTTGATGACGGCTCTAAAATGTTGGTTTGCCATTACTTTCTGTCCCAATGATAATAGTCACCAGTACAAATAGGGGAGTTGGCCCTTTCGTTCATCCCTCCTTTATTAATGGAGCGCTTTTAGTTGTGGGAAGTGATAGTACAGCTTTTATGAATAGAGCAGGGGGAGGGCAGAAAGGAAGGCATAGTTGGCACTTCAGATGGGTGCTTGTGACAGGTCCAGCCCCTCGTATTAACTACCACGGTACTGGAAGATCACAGCTGCTGGGGTAATGGGGGGGTAGAGATCTAAGGATATCAACGAACATAGCAGCCCCAAATAACAGATTTAATTCAATTAAAATATCATCCCTGGTGCTGATTTAAAAAATATACATTTTATGAAACTTCAGCTATAATTTTGGCTTTGCTACGTGTTCACGACAGGCTGTTTGTTTAACAATATCTTTCTTATTAGCCCTTCTGGCCAAAATTAAATAATAAGACATGCCTTTTATAGATTTATGGAGCTTCATGAACGTTGAACCTGAAGCAAGATTTGTCAAACCCAGGCAGATAAGTTCATCCCAATTGGAAAGAGCAGTGTGAATTAAAAAAATAAAAGCAATCTGCACTTTGTTTCAATCCACAGAACAACACTGTTCTGTTTTTTAACATGTGATGACTTATTTTTAAGAGAGAGAGTCACTTATCTTACTAGTTACCATTAGGTTGTCTCCTTATTCCCTGTTGTCATTGACATGGAAAAAGAGACTACAAAGTAGAAAAGCCTTGTTAATAATTCAGCTAATAGGCATGTTCGCTGTTGAGTTGACTGGCCTTTGGCAATGGATTTTAATTGGGTTTTATCCAGATCTTGAAAATCCTATGATACAGATTAAAACAAACAATTCTTGTTAATGGTTGTTGCACACATTCTTATAAACAAACATCATCTGCAATCAAGATAAAATGTTGTATGAATTCAATCAATGTGTAGACAGAGAAAACAAACTTGATTCTCATGCATAACTTAGACATTTACAGAATATTGTACGGGTATCAATTAGATAGATTTGATGGGATTAGGCAGGAATCTCCCCGAAAAGGATAGAGAGGGCAATAAAAAACTGACAGAGGCTCAAAACCAGTCTAGAAAACAAAAAAGTTTTGGCTGGAATTGGACTTTGAAGGTTATCTAATGCCATAGTAAATAAAGTGATGAGGAGTTAGAACCCCTGTTAGGTCTCTTTTGCTGTCTGTGTCCCCACTGGAGGTGTTTGCCCTCTCTATTTTTCTTGGTGACTATTGTCACTTGGACTGAAAATAAAGGAAAAATTCAAATATTTGAGTTGTCACCAAAACAAAAATTTTCCTGCGTGAAGGAAATTGTTTCAGTGAAAACTGTCTAAAGCTAGGTATACTGTGCAAGTACTGAAAGTCGGCTTAGCAAGAACCAGCCAACTTTCGGCACATGTATACCACTGTCTGTTCAACTGTAGAACGGGAAACCAGTATTTGATCCGTGCTTGCAGCCAACGGCTGCAGGGCTGATCTGTGTATTAGGCTTTCAGGCTTTGGAGAGATTTACATTCATTTCTTGTTGTGTCTGCAGGACAGAAAGTGGAGCAAATCTCCCAGTTGGGACAGATATAGCAAAACAAACAAACAAATAAACCTGAAAAGGTTTTTCCAATTCTTTATTTGAATCCCTATTTTTGAAAAGTTTCGCCTTTAGATATACTGTACATTAAAAGAGATCTTTAAAGAAAACTGAAAATTGTGTCCTATCCTACTTTTTGTTTACAAATGAATCAAATATTAGACATGTAGCACCCCCTAGCATGACTATAGTGCAAAGAATATGTTTTTTGTTAGGATAGGTAAATTGTCTGTGTGTTTTTCTGGGTCAGGGCTTGAGTGAATCAGGTAGGCTGGATAACTCAGCAGGAGCTTCTCTGGTGACTCTCCCTGCTTGCTGGAAACTTGGAGAAAGTTCTAGAAGCAGTTGGGAGGGGGTCAGATGTATATGGAGTGTGGAGTTCGGGTGGAAGGTGGAGATGCAGTGTTAGACTGTCAGAGGCCTTTGAGAGTAACACCCCAGTCTGGAGGGTAAACTCAGGCCTGGGCTTGGGTGCGAAAGGGACCCCCTCTCATGACAGGGAGGGATCCTGACTTGGAGGCACAGGAGCAAGGAGGGGACAGCAGAAGGACACTGCCGGGTAAATCTCCAGGGAGGAAGACAGCCAAGAGTGCTGGTGAGTGTTACAGTCAGAGGACTAAGGCATGCCTGAAGGGACTGGGTGCAAGCAGTCTGGGATGGATGCAGAGTCAGTCTGGGAGGACTGTGGAGAAGTAGCCAGGAGGGCTAGAGAAAGGACCAGCTGCAGCCAGTGCCTGAAGAGGTGGTACTGGGTGCAGTTGCCATAGCAAAGGACAGCTAGCACCAAAGACTGAAAATGGCATTCGCTTGGATCTAACTGAGATTTTGTTGGATCAAACAGTCAGTGCTAGCTGGTCCTAGTTCTACAAGCACATCCGTGCTGGAGGTAGAAGAAGGAGAAGTTTGAATATTTCGGATGTGTATAGTTGAGTTCCTGAAGATTTCTTACTGATCAAGTGGGCATCCCATAACAACCCTGCCCTTTCAAGTTTATTTCCCCATAATAAAAAAACAAAACAAAGCCACAAGGACTTATTCTTGTCTCAAGAGTGTGTGGAAAATTCATGTGCCTGGCTGTGCAGGGTGGGAGATAACCATATTCACCAGCGGCTCTTGCAGGGGTAGTGCTATAGACATAATAAGGTTTAAAAAGGTTTTAGCTCTGTAACTGGATTCCATGTTAAATTTTGTAAGAAATCTGACCACTTTTTCCCTAAAAACGATTAGGTGTAGGGATAAAAGAATTCATATACTTGTACTTGTACTTTATTCACAAAGTGTGCCAGTGTCTCCACTAGTGCTCCCTCTCCTTGTGCATTCCTGATAACGTCACTCTGACAAAACATGTAGGGTGGAGCTTCTTGCATCTTCGCATCACTTCTGGGTTGCAGTCTGTGGAAAGCATCACATCACCAGACACTTCCTGTTTTTTGTTGCATGTCATATCTTTATACCATGTAAGTGTATTTTTACTCTTTTAATAAACAAGTAAACAGAATTACGCTATGGGATTTTTTCCATTCATTTAATGCATGAGTCTGCTGGCTAAGAGGATCTAACAGATGAGGAAAGCTATAGTATGTCCAGACTGGGGCTCCAGCTACAGATTAGTGGTCTGTGGATGTTAGTTACCCCCTGAGTGGGGATGGCTTTCTGGTGAGTGCAGACCAGGAGGGGGAGCACAAGCGGAGACATTGGCACACCGCATGTGTTTTTTCCCAGGAATTCACTAAAGCACAAACAGCACTTTATTTATTTATGGACTTACAGTACAGTATGAACTGTTAATCATCATTATCAATTGGTTAAAATAGAGATTACTCATAGCACTTGGCACTCTAGTTAATGAGCACTTTTTTCACATGTGTTTATTCAGTTTAATAATTGCATTGGATTTTATTTTATTTATTTAATGCATTGTTAGAACTGAGCATTATCAGTTATAAGCATTATTGCACTCTACTTTATTTAATAATTGCTTTGATATATTGAGTTATATAACAAAAGGAAGGAATTTCACTTTAAGAATTATACTTTTAGATTCATTATCTTTGGCACAGTAGGGGAGGAATTGTGTTATAAAGGTACTATCTCACTGAAGCAGTGTCACATCCATTCTCTATTTTTATTTCAGTTTACAGACTCTACTTATGGTAACAGACTGAGTGGAGGCAGAAGCAATATACACCCATTTATGTTTTTCTTTCCCATAGCCCGGAACTATTATTCCTAATTCCTTTATTCATGAGGTACTCCCTCTGCATTCCTTTCTATAATTACCTGTTATTATAGTAATGGGTTTGTGGTGCTGTAGTATTATGAGCTATTTTTTTGTTGTTTTGTTTACTTGCAGCTCCAAAGGTCAAAGGGTACCAGCCCTGTCATTAAACTGTGTAATTTTGCTAAAAATCTTTAAAGCTGAATTCCAGGTATGGATTTTGATGCATATTTACATTGGTCCAGCTTGGATCAATGTAATTTTGCATACGCAATATCCCTGGAGCCCCTGTGGATGCGTGGAATCACTGTAGTAGTCAGTGCTGCTACAGCGATCGCCACTGTCTTTCAAATCCCTTGGAGAGATGTGATCTGTACATTGTCCAATCAAAGAATGTTTTGAATTCATTGAGTAAAATGTCTGCATTAAGCAGGCAAACCTCTTGTGTTCAATGGAATTCCAGCATTTGATCAGCTGCCACAGCTCTGAGCAGTGTATTTCTGAGCAGTGTATTCTGGTGAGGGGGGGGCTGTGGGAGTCCTTGCTGTCAAACTATAATAGCGCAGTGAGGGAGATCACTGCACCCACCTTGTTGTGTGGATGTAAGGACCTGTGAGGTTTTTTTTCTATCGTTAAAAAAAAAAAAGAAGAAACACAGTGTATACTTAGCTTACCATTGGTCCAAGCTGGACCACTGCAACTATGCAAACAAAAATCTATACCTCTGGAATTCAGTTTTAAATACTGTGACATATCATAATCTCAAACTTTAATGCAAAAAGCATAGTTATGAAGAGCAAAGAAAGAAAATGCTACTAAGTCTAATACCTAACAAATTCAAGTATTTTATGAATGGGTAATGACATGTTATAGACTGTCAATATTATAGATGATAATGTTGCAATTAGGAAGAGTATTATAAGACATTGGGGTAGATTTACTAAAACTGGTGCACTCACAATCTGGTGCAGCTGTGCCTTGTAGCCAATCAGCTTCTAACCTCAGCTTGTTCAGTTAAGCTTTGACAATAAAACCTGGAAGCTGATTGGTTTCTATGAAGAAGTGAGCCTGATTTTACACTGTCCAGCTTTAATAAGTCAACCTCATTGTTTGCAATGGTATTTATTTGTTATTTGCTTGATGCATGTAAAAAAAAAAAACTATATAATCTTATGCCTCGTACACACAATCGGACTTTCCGACAACAAAACCGTGGATTTTTGTTCAAAGGATGTTGGCTCTAACTTGTCTTGCATACGTCTTGCATACACACTTTCACAAAATGTTGGCCAACAATTACGAACGTAGTGAGGTACAAGACGTACGTGATATCTCCTTGCGTTCCAAACAACTGAGCGAGGAAACCGGAAGTGGTGCGGGACGGCGTGGAACGCTCTGCACACTACGGAACTATCATATGTCCCCTCAGCAAATGGTTTGGCAAAAACAAAAGACAACCGGTTGTAAGATCAACCAGGGAGCAAGGAATGTGAAAATTGTATTTTAGAAGAGTATATGTTTTTATTTATCGGAAGTTTCCAAATAAAATTTCAAAGCAGGACTAGACTATGTGGAGTTTTCTTCTCATATTTTTGGCACCTGAGGATTTTGTTTGCGATTCTGATTGAGGACAAGGTGTGCATGTAGTCCCGGATATCAGCTAAGGCTCATTTATTATAGAAGTCTGGTGAGTTCAAACCCCAGAGGGGTGTGTGATACACAAGTTAGAGGAATCTGGTGAAAGGTGCACGTTTTACAGATTACACTAGGATCTCCAACTGTGTGTTCTTTTGGACTTTCTGTTCTTATCACCACCTGCTACCTCTGTTGTACTCTTCTAAATACACCTATGTTGTTGGACATTTGGTACAGTCAATTTTAATTTTTGACAAGAGCACTGCTTTGGATGAATGATTCAATATGGTTTAGTATTGAGAATTTATCTGACAAGAGGAAGTGATATATTTTAATTAAGCGGCTGCTGAGTTATACACATTTTGTGAATATTTTAATTCCACTTTGAATACTTTGGGTTTTATTTTTATTTTGTTTTATGTATTTTATGCATGTTATTGGAATTTTAGTTTTGTTTTATGTATTTTATGCATGTTATTGGTGCTCCATAGCGCTGAGATAAGGGAAATAGGTATAGGAGAGTCAAAAACTGTTCCCTTTCTTTTTACAAATAAAACCTGGAAGCTGATTGGTTTCTATGAAGAAGTGAGCCTGATATTACACTCTCCAGCTTTAGTAAATAAACCTCATTGTTTGCAATGGTATTTATTTGTTATTTGCTTGATGCATGTGAAAAAAAAACGATATAATCTTATGCCCCATATACACGATCGGACTTTCCGACAACAAAACCATGTATTTTTGTTCAAAGGATGTTGGCTCCAACTTGTCTTGCATACACACAGTCACAAAATGTTGGCCAACAATTACGAACGTAGTGACATACAAGACGTACGTGACATCTCCATTACGAACGCTAGTTATATCTCCGGCTCGTACTTGATTCCGAGCATGCGTGGACTTTTGTTCGACAACAAACATTTGTTGGCAAAAAATTGGAGATCCTGCTAGCCAACATTTGTTGGCGGAAAGTACGACAGCAAATGTTCGATGGAGCATACACATGGTTGGACTTTCTGCCAACAAGCTCACATCCAAGATTTGTTGTTGGAAAATCCGATAGTGTGTACGGGGCTAGATTGTTGTACTGTTTTGCGTGCATATGATTGGAGGATGGAAGACAGCAGAGCTTCTGCTTGTTCACTAAGCTCTGGAGCAACTGCTCTTGCAGAGTGCAACTGCACTTTGCAAAGTGCAAGTCTGTTTGCCTTTAGTAAATTAACCACACACTGTCTTTCTCTCATTAGCTGCACCTTATGATCCTTTGAGGAAGTCGCAAAATGCGTTGGGTTACAGCACCCATACTTCTCTTTTGCAATGCACATCTATTGATATTTATTATGTATAATGATCTCTCTGAGGAGGGTGCTCGGGGCATTGATTATAGACACTGTAGTTCTATTATTAATGTTTTATCAGGATCCTATTCTTTTTTAGCGGACGTGTTTTCAAATAAAAACTGTGAATTTTATTGATGATGTGATGAATATATAGGCACCTCAAAAATTCTGCATACCATTCATTTTTATATAGACAATAATGGTATTGTAAACAGGACAAATAGAGAGGGTGCACAGGCAGAAATAAAGACAGTTCTACTTCATCTCCATTCTATCCAAAATAAGTTAATATTAAATAAAAAAAAAATATAAAATAACTACCATACCAGATGAAATGCCGAACAGATTTAGCACTAAATTGCTTGAATATTCTCTCATAAACATTGGGTGCTGCTATAGCTGTAAGATATATTTGCACTTTTTAAATGATAATATTGATTTGATTCTGTTGGCCTCTAGTAACATGCACATGATATTATATAATCTTTTAGCTTGATTAATAAGGAAATAACTGCTAAATGTTTACCTTCTTTATTTTTATCAATCAGATCCATGAGAATTTCAGCATGTTCATGTCTGTGCATGTAAATGATTTACCTTTTTTTCTTAAACACTTTGCTGAGGATCAGATAACTCTCATTGTGCTGGCTGCTATAGCAGAACTGGTTATTCAGGCTTTGTTGCCCATTCTGCACCACCCAATAAAATATTTGTACTAACATTCATGCAAACACACATGATACTTACAGTATAGGTATAATTGTTGTGATAAAGACAACACATACTGTAGAGCATAAAGCAGCTGTACTGAGATTTACAATCCAATGGTAAAAACGTTACTTAAAAGTAAGTAAAAAATAGTAGTATTATCTATTGATGCAGTTAATAACCCAACAGTTCACAGCTGTAGTCTGAACATGCTAAAGGTATGTATGACAAGCACCCAAGGCTTCATTCACACTGGCAATCACATACAGGACATTTCCAAATACATGTTAATGCATTTAATGATTTTATATCATTGTACGTTTACCCGTGTTTAGGAGAATTCAGTTTAGATGTGATAAGGCTTCACTGACATGGGGGCGAAACTATCCAGCATCTCCTGCATCCCAATAGACATGAGTAGGACTGCCTGCATGTGGATGAACGCAACACTTGCACATCCCATGTGGGCAATGACAGCCCTTTGCGTGACTGTAGGGATAGGTATACCTGTGTGAATGAGACCTAAGAAAATACAATTCTGTGCTACCAGGGGAAAATTAGATACTCTTAATGCACCTAAACTAGTAAAATTGAGTAAATGCGTATAAGGATAAGCATACCTCCCAACTGTCCCAGATTCCGCGGGACCGTCCCACGATTTAAAGTCAGTCTCGGGGTCCCGCAGATCAGGGCTGGAATCCCAGATTTCCAGCTCCCCACAGCTCTACCCCCCCCCCCCCCCGCCTTTGGCTCCAGTGTAGGACAGCTCTGCCCCCACCTTTGGCTCCGGTTTCTTGCCTGTCAGCGGCTCCTGCCTAATAAGTACCGTTAAACACAGGAGAGCTTTATCTGGGAAACATAAGGTTTATTTATGCCCACCAGATAATATCTCATGCATTTGAATAAACCAAACATAGATGGCTGGGTAGTATGCATGTAGCTTAAAGGCTAATTTATACTAAAGTTAGCCCTGTGAAGTACAAACCATGGTGGATTGCCCTTCAGAGGGTGTTTAACAGGTGGTAAAGAGGCATTAGTGCACCCTGACTCCTAATAGGGATTAGTTCAACTACATACATAATGCTCTTTTACAGCTGTTCATCGCCACTGCAGCAGACAATGGAGATTGCCAGAATATGATTGGGGACCATAGGCAGCATCATCAGTTGATGGTGATATCATTTTGTATTTTAAATATGATCTGAACTTCTGAAAAGGAGTATGTGCTTGACCAGGGTCAGACTTGGTTAGATGGTGGAGTGCACTTGCTTCTACTGACACTGAGACTTCCAGTCAGTGAAAGCTTGGTGTTGAACAATAACTTTCAAATAGAGTTGCATACAGAAAACAGACGATAAAGAAGTCTTCCATCCTAAACTTCACTTGTGCCCCTGACATGTTACATGAAGCTGAAAGGGCAAATCGAGTATGAAAGATATCCCTCTGCCACGTGCTGTGCTGAATGTAGGTCTAAAGCAAAAACAGGTTACTACAGAAAAAAAAAGCGTTCACTGACTGAGGGTCCCACTAATTCATATTTTTTAACGAATACATCACTGTTAACCGATTTTTTAAATATGACTTTTATGCCCCGTTCACATGATCGGATTTTCCGACAACAAATGTTGGATGTGAGCTTGTTGGCGGAAAGTCCGACCGTGTGTATGCTCCATCGAACATTTGTTGTCGGACTTTCTGCCAACAAATGTTGCCTAGCAGGTTCTCAAATTTTCCGCCAACAAATGTTTGTTGTCGAACTTTCCGATCGCGTGTACACAAGTCCGCTGGACAAGTCCACGCATGCTCGGAATCAAGTACTAGCCAGAGATATAACTAGCATTCGTAATGGAGATATCACGTACGTCTTGTACATCACTACGTTCGTAATTGTTGACCAACATCCTCCCATCTTAATGGGGCTGTCCTGCAACAGTGTGAAATGCACTCAGTTGCGACATGGTGGTACGGATATTTTTGGGTTAAAACATGCAGTGAAGAGGTGACATAATAGGGTGAATTTACTAAAGGGAAAAAGACTGTGTACTCTGCAAATGTAGTTGCTCCAGAGCTTAGTAAATGAGCAGAAACTCTGCTGACTTCTATCATCCAATCATGTGCAAGCAAAAATGCATTTTTTTTTTCTTCCTTGCACGTGATTGGTACTCTTTGCAAAGTGAAGGTTTACCTAATTTACTAAGCTCTGGAGCAACTGCACAATCTATTTGCCCTATTTACTAAATCAACCCCATAGGCTAACATGCTGGGGAGCTTAGAGGCAGTAGAAAAACACCACATGCCCTTAGGAGTAGCTGTAAAAACGTCCAGTGTGCATGAGGCCTAAGTCCCACCCGATTGCCTGTTTTAACAGCAAAAAGAACACACACACATTAGCAACTAAATCTAAAATGATGGTGGTTCAGTGACAAGCTACTAGTCACCTCAAAGGGGTAAATTCACCTTTACAGAAAAATCTGTAAGGTGAACTTACACTGGACCCCCTCCCGTTAGGAGACCTTGTATAGCTGTACGTCTATGCCAGGGCTTAGACGTACCTCGTCAGGAGTACCCCGTCACATGTGCGGTGCCGACGAATCAGAACCCACGTAGCCCGTCCTGTCACCGCAGGTGAACAGGAGAGAAAACCGTGGGGATTTCAAATCTCTGGACTGGTAAAGCTGCTACACAATCCGTCAGAATGGGAGATCGCCAGACTCCAGGTTAGCGGGACTGGGTTGCGATGGGAAGGGGGTCCAGTGTAAGTTCACCTCGCAGATTTTCTGTAAAGGAGAACTTACACTTTAAATAATATCTTGATCAGACCTCTAGACAGATATAAAAGACACCAAATATTGCAGTTCCGTATTCATTAATATGCCACTTAAAGTGATTGTAAAGTCAGAGGGTTTTTTATCTTAATGCATTCTATGCATTAAGATAAAAATCCTTCTGTTTGCAGTAGCCCCCCTCGGCCCCCCTAATACTTACTTGAGCCCCATCTCTATCCAACGATGTCCACGAGTGTCTCAGCCATCTGAGACTCTCCCTCCTGATTGGCTGAGACACAGCAGCCGTGCCATAGACTCCTGCTTCTTTCAATCAAAGTCGGTCAGCCAATCAGAAAAGAGAGAGGGCGGGGTGGGGCTGGGCCACAGCTCCGTGTCTGAATGGACACAGGGATCTCGGGTGCCCCCATAGCAAGTTGCATGCTGTGGGGGCACTGGACAGAAGGTAGCGACTAGGACTACAGAAGAGGCACCCGAGAAGAGGAGGATCGGGGCTGCTCTGTGCAAATCCACTACACAGAGCAGGTAAGTATAACATGTTTGTTATGTTGATAGAAAAAGAAAGACTTTACAATCACTTTAATGTAAATTTTTAATTACAAGCAATACAACTACTGGAATTTGACTTGGTATCAGCCTCTTGCAATTCACTGTAAAGCAGAGCTCTGGCTGGAAGACAAAGAAGCAGCACAAGTATCCTTTCACCTGTGCTGCGCTGCTCATGTGCTAACAAAGAACACGCTTATAATTGGAGAAAACAGAAAGAGTGTCTGCTGCTCCTTCTTTCGCTACTTAGTCACAGGCTGTGGGAGGAACAAGACCTGAGTGCTACTTAAATGCAGCAGAAAAATGTCAGGTTTTCTGTCTTAACAGACAGTGTTGCCCATACAGATTGTGCTGTGTTGCAGAACTGTGTAAACCTCAGGGCTGGATGGACAATAATACCAATCCGTTGGTAAGTAAAACAGGTACATTTTTTTAATTGTTGATCTGGAGGTTAGGTTTTCGCCGATGGGGTCTCAAACTGGCGGCCCTCCAGCTGTTGTGAAACTACAAGTCTCATCATGCCTCTGCCTGAGGGAGTCATGCTTGTAACTGTCAGCCTTGCAATGCCTCATGGGACTTGTAGTTTTGCAACAGCTGGAGGGCCGCCAGTTTGAGACTTCTGGTTTACGGAATTTATTCCAAATGAAGGACCCTGAACTACCGATCTTTCTCTAATAAAGATGTCATTGGACCTATTCGGCTTTTTTGCAGCTTCCATTTCCGCTCTAAGACTTATTTGCACTTTAATGTCACATGGAAAATAACTGCTCTTTCAATCAAGCCACTTATAATCATTTTTATATGTTATTTTCAGTAAAGATTCCTTTTTTGTTGCTAAATTCCCCTGATGACCTGGCAGCCATTCACTTCCCAGTAGAATACCAGGAGACGTCAGTTGTTTCCAATAGAGCTTTTGTCAGACACATGCAGTTTAGAGTGCTAGCAGTAATTCCTTAACCTTAATTGGTTCCCCGCTGCATAATCTGTGTTCTGAAAGAAGCTTTACCATGTACTCTTTTGATACAAGCACTCCGTGGAAGCATTTTTTTTTTAAAGAAATAGAGCCAGTTTTATGGACAAAAGTACAAAAGTATGCCCATTGAGACTTCTTTACTTACAGAACTTAATAGAACATTGCAAAGCTGTAAAAAGTGTATGCTGTTTGCAGTCCATTGTCAGTACTTTCATAGTAGTTGAGAATAATTTGAGTTCAGTAAAACGTTTTTGCATTTATGCCGATTATCTTTGTGCCTAGTAAATTGTCTAGCACACCTTTTACAGCTGCTAAATCTTACATATCAATATGTTTTGGATAGACCAGATATATATAATATATAATAATATGATCCCTGTCTGCATCCCATTGGGGAGATTGTCTTTTACTTCCCCGTCTTGGTGAAAGAAAGTGAGTGGAAAACGATGCCAGGTAAAAGAAATACTTTCCTAAAGCAGTATTAAACCCAAAAAACAAAAATGTATTATATTGCAGATTACCAATCATTAGATGTGGTGGCTGCACCAGTTTTCTCTCCCCCCCCCCTCTGTTTTTACCTTGTGATCTGTCCAGTAACACATTTCTTGTATCAGTGAGACACAACTCTGGAGGAATGAGCAGAGGGGGCACTGCAGACAGCAGCATTGTCAATTAGGAGCGGGGTGTTAAATGTATTAGCAGATTTATATACACTAACACCTCAAAGCCAAAGTCCAGCCCACACTTTATAGTCAGTTACAGCCAAATGTTTTTTTTTTTCCTTTTGGGATAAAGGTTTTACATGAATTTATAAAAGCTGATCATTTTGAGCACCCCACCAGTGTTAATCGGCTTGTCTCATGTAAACTGATACATTCTGCTGGAGAGCTTGCGCTGTGAAAAGCAACATACTTGCTGGCTGGATCACCAGATGAAAATAGAAGAAAGAAAGCTGAAAAAAAGGAAACTAATGCAGCCATCACACCTAAGAACTGGTAACCTGCAGTATAATAAATATATCCTTTTGGGTTTTATACTGCTTTAACCAATAATCAAACAAGAAAAAAGTGAGAGCTGTGAATTTTTTTAGCAGCTGACACAAAAAAGGTGAACATATAACCTTCAAATAATCATAACACAAAGGATAGGCAGATCCCTTGAAAAGCATGTGCACGAAACGCGTCAGTGGGGGACTACATGCTGACGCCATTATCTCTGCGTCCTCGTGGCAGAAGCGTTGACTGAATATTGCCTTAGTTTTTTGAGGACCATTATCCTATCAGCCTACCAGGGCGAGAATTCTTTTTGCTTCAGAGTCTTTGGCAAACTAAGGACTGAATGTCAGAGCCACTGGCAGTCATGCCGGATTTTGGGCTTTCCTGCTTTTGCATAGCCTGTAATAAGTAGCACTACACCTTTTAGCTATCAGAATTGTAAGTAGCTTGGCTGATTATGGCAAACTTTTGTTTTGTGCTTTCAGGTCGTGTTTGAACTTTCCTTGGTGATTATCTATTGTGGGCGGCTTCATACAGGATTCAGTAAAAAGCTTTCAAATTACTGCTGATGTGTGCATGCCCTATTTCACCATAAGATGAGAGAAAGGCAGTCACAATACAACCCCTTATTACAAATCAAGAAAAAAAAGAAATTGTTGCATGGAAGTGCAGACCTCACTGATGACAGCATTTGCAGAATTAGCATTATATTAGTATATCTTTAAACCCAGGAAACAGCTTCAATAAAAGGCTTATTTGGAAAGCACTGTGATTCATAGTGAGTCATTTATTTCTCTTTACCAATTATTTCTTATTCAAGGATGCTCAGCAACGGCTCAAGACACACTACACGTGTATATGTCAGTAGACTTTGGTGTTTAGGCACAATTGTTTTTGGTAGACTGGATAGTTCAGCCTTTCTCAACTTTCATAGCATGAAGGAACCCTTGGAAGAACTTTCTGGGCTCAGGAAACACCTTGCCAAAATCTACTATCAATACCTCACGGTACATTGATGTCATTGGGAAGAATATAGAACACGCCTTAAATTTGTGGTCTATGGGTAGAATCTCATCCTTAGGCTTCATTTACATTGGTGAACCGATTGGGTCCTCCTGTTAGCTTTTCAGGTGGACCTAAGCAGACCTCTCCATTATCCTTTACAGAGTGGCAGATGTAAACAGACAAATGTCCGTTTACACCCGCTGACATCCAATCCGTTCATCTAAAAACAGACAGATGGGGATCCGTTCCCCATTAGTCTGGCAGATCGGATTGGGTGGCAGTCGGATTTAACCACTTCAATACAGTGCACTTTCACCCCCTTCCTGCCCAAGCCATTTTTCAGATTTCAGCGCTGTCACACTTTAAATAACACCTCAATGACCCTTGAGGTGGTGTTACTTTGGATTCGGGTCCTTGTCCCCCAGGACACACAAACTCTGGGAACCCTGTGTATGCCATATTGGAAATGGTGACTGGGAGGGTATGTCTTGGATTGCTTAAAATGGGACAGTAATATTTATCCACAATATCTCCCAGGATATATGTAAAAGCTTTTCTTGGTTTGTTTGATTCTGAACTCAAAATGTCTACTCCTACTATAGTTTGTTGCCTACTAGGCTGAGGAGGGGGGGAGATCACTGTTTGAGTTGTTAAATGTAATTAGCTCCTGCTATTGTGAGAAGGTGTCCTGTGTTTATATTAATGTGTGAAGCTCGGTGACAACAAATCTGACCTGTAGTGAAATCCTGATTAACCACTTGCCACCCAGGAAAATTCTGATATTTCTCTCCTAAATGTAAAAATCATAATTTTTTTACTAGAAAATTACACAGAACCCCCAAACATTATATATGTTTTTTTTTAGCAAAGACCCTAGAGAATACAATGGTGGTTGTTGCAACTTTTCATCTCGCACGGTGTTTGCGCAGCAATTTTTCGAACACTTTTTTTTGGGAAGGAAATGGCGCACGTTTTGTGCTTTAAAAAAAAACAAAACAGTAAAGTTAGCCCAATGTTTTTGCATATTGTAAAAGATGAAGTGACGCCAAGTAAATAAATACCTAACATGTCACGCTTCAAAATTGCACACGCTTGTGGAATGTCACCAAATTTTGGTACTTAAAAATCCCCATAGGCGACGCTTGAAATTTTTTTACTGGTTACATGTTTTGAGTTACAGAGTAGGTCTAGGGACAAAATTATTGCTCTCGCTCCAACGTTCGCGTCGATACCTCACATGTATAGTTTGAACACCGTTTTCATATGTGGGCGGGACTTACGTATGCGTTCGCTTCTGCGTGCGAGCACACAGTGACAGGGGCGCTTTAAAATTTTTTTTTATTATTATTATTAATTATACTTTCTACCATCTGGTCCACCGAAAATCTCTATGATCAACATCCAGGGCCGGCGGATCCTCTGTCCGTCTCACCGATCGTAACGGTGAACTGTCTTGATCGTTCTTACGAGAGGCGAGAGGGGACGTCCCCCCTCATGCTGCCCCCCCAAGAGAGCGCCCCCTCTCCTGAACCGTACCAGGCCACATGCCCTCAACATGGGGAGGGTGCTTTGGGGTAGCCCCCCAAAGCACTTTGTCCCCATGTTGATGGGGACAAGGGCCTCATCCCCACAACCCTTGCCTGGTGGTTGTGGTGACTGCGGGCGAGGGGCTTATCGGAATCTGGAAGCCCCCTTTAACAAGGGGACCCTCAGACCTTGGCCTCCCCCCTGTGTGAAATGGTAACGGGTACAAATGTACACCTACCATTTCACAAAAAAAGTGTCAAAATGGTACAAATGACAAGACATGGCTTGGGAAAAGTCCTTAATTAAAAAATGAAAAAATAAAAATGTCCCACGAAGTCCATTCATCTTCTCTCGCTCCGCGGATCGAAAAAAAAAAGAACTGTCACCTGCGAGGATGCGTTATACGGCGGGTACCATGGAGGCGGGTTGGTCGCGGCTTTTTTTTTTCTTTTTTGGTCTGCGGAGCAAGAGAAGAAGATGAATTGACTTCGTGGGATATTTTTATTTTTTTATTTTTTAATAAAGGACTTGGCCCAAGCTGAGTCTTGTCATTTGTACCATTTTGACACTCTTTTTGTGAAATGGTAGGGGTACGTTTGTACCCAGTTACCATTTCACACAGGGGGGGAGGCCCGCAGACCCCCCCAACCACCGGACAAGGGTTGTGGGGATGAGGCCAACATGGGGACAAGGTGCTTTGGGGGGCTACCCCAAAGCACCCTCCCCATGTTGAGGGCATGTGGCCTGGTATGGTTCAGGAGGGGGGGCGCTCTCTCGTCCCCCCCTCTTTTCCTCCGGCCTGCCAGGTTGCGTGCTCGGATAAGGGTCTGGTATGGATTTTTGGGGGGGGACCCCCACGCCATTTTTTTTAAAATTTTGGTGCGGGGTTCCCCGTAATATCCATACCAGACCTGAAGGGCCTGGTATGGAATTTGGGGGAACCCCCACGCAATTTTTTTTTATATTTTGGTTTGGGGGTTCCCCTTGATATTCATACCAGACCCAAAGGGCCTGGTAATGGACTGGGGGGATACCAAGCCATTTTTTTTAATGACTTTTTTTATGTGTATTGCCGGACCGACAATTCATTATAGCCACGAGTACTTTTACATGACTTTTTTTCCTTTAGAAATGTAATTTTGTGCAGGGACTGTCATAAACACGGGTGTCTATAGTATGCCACTTTACAGGCATACTATGGACACCCTCCAGGTACGAAATTTAAAGGAATATTTCACTTTTATTTTTTCACTTTAAGCTTTATTAAAATCACTGCTCTCGAAAAATTGGCCGTTTTTAAAACTTTTTTTTGCATTGATACATGTCAATGTGGAGGAATCAACCGAATGAAAAATAATCTAGCAGTGTATGGCCAGCTTTTGTTTTGCTGTGCCGGAATATGTGATTATAATAGGCAGATCCTTCCAGTTATTTCATTTTGAGGAATTAAACAATTGTAGAATAGAAAAGAAATATTAATGTGAAATAAGATTTTAAAGTGAATTTTAAAAGCACAACTACCTCAATAGTCTTTAAAGTGTTTGTAAACCCTCCCTAGTGACTTTTAACTATAGGTAAACCTAGAATAAGGCTTACCTATAGGTAGTGGAAATATCTCCTAAACGTGCGCCGTTTAGGAGATATTTCACTTGTAGTGCACCATGTAATCGGCGCATGTGCTGTGAAGAAACGGACCTGCCGTTTCTTCCCCCAGCGTGTGCCGTTGCTGTCGGCTCCCGTGTGCATGCGCGGGAGTGATGTCATGCGGCTCCGGCCAGTCAAAGAGCTGGAGTCCGCGGCCCCCGGAAGGAAGAGGGGCGAAGATGGACGCAGCCTGCACAGGGGACAGAGATGGATTCGTTTGCAGGTAAGTGTCACATAATGGGCTAGTATACATCGCATACTAGCCCATTATGCTTTTAATTTGCAGGCTTTGCAGGGAGCAAAAGAGGAAGTAAAACCCATCAGGGTTTACTTCCTCTTTAAGTAACACCACTTTTGATTAAGTAAGATTAGGCTTGTGATAACATCCACGTGTTTATATTTAACCCAAAAATGAACCTATTAACAGAAAGTTGGAATGTTCTATACCCACCTCAGACAAGGCCAGACTGTATCGTTGTCCAAGAATTTGAATGCTGAAGTGTAATTAATTGAATGTTATTACACTTTTGTTATAATTAATCAGGATTGTGTGAATGAATGGTTTCTAAAATGTAGTTTTAGCTTGTTACTAGTTACAAACGTACCGTCTGTATCAGAAATCTGGCCCTGAAGCCTACACGCCGTTATGGCTGCATGTCAGGTGTCATTGTATTATCAGCAATAAAATCATCAGAAGCATTACATAATGATGTAATTATGCGATGTAACAGTCTCCTATTTTTTTTTTTTATTTCTGTTCTTACTTTTGTAGAAATGCAAAACTGAGCAGCCTTTGGTTGTGTGTTTATACATTATGACTGCCCTCAGCTTATTGCGGTGTACACAATTTTGAGGTACTGTATTTCCTCTGGCAGTTGTTCCTTTTAAAATGGAAAGTTAAAAATCAATGTAAATGTCTCAGCTTATCATCAGCTGAGAGCAGCACATCTGAGTACACATCAGCACTAATCCATTTGTCATAAGAGCAATAGCGAAATCCCATATGTATCCTAATTTCCTGACCTTAACCCACAAGGCCAGTATTACAATAAAAGCAGCCACAATCTCCTGACATGACAGACCAGTCTATTCCTTTGTGTTTGACTCAGTGGTTTATGATGACACACACTTCCTAAGTTTATACCGTGTATATTTGCAAAACCTATAGTGTAATTCTTTGTTAAGAGAAAGTCACAAATTAAATAAAAAGGAATATAAAATAAATACTATGAAATGTGTTGTCTTTAGGAATGTCCTTGAACTCATTTTGCTGAGCTGTTCTCAATCTAATCCTCACCATCCACACATGTGCAAATATTTTTCACATCCAACATCTGGTCTTACAAGGCCTTCTAAACCATAGTGAAGCGATTTTACCCCTAAAGATTGATTTGCCAAATATTCATCTGACTAATGCTGTTAACATTTGTTGTTTACAGGAACTGTCTATATCTTGTTTTTTTCACATTTAAAACCATATTGTAGCTTTCTTTTCTAATTATTGATTAAAGGATGACTCTGCTGCTGTGGAAAAAAATATAGCAAATAAAAGAAACCAATACAGCATATACAATTGCTACACAAGACATCTTGTAATTTAACGAGGAACTGCAGTCTGCTCACATAATTTGTAATAAAAACATCTTTGCCATTCTGAAGCTTCCCTCCAACCACTTTGCATATTATTTTATATATACTGTGATTCTGTACTTACCAAATATGCTGCAGAAATCAGAAAGGGTCCCCCAGGGGGGTTTTAGGCAGCTAACTATAGATATGAGTGAAAAAACATTGAATAAAACATTGAAATTCTTTATTAAAATGATGCAGCCATTTTAACTGTGGGCAGCTGAAGCTGCTGCCTGTTCACTTTCTGGATTTAAACAGACACACAGAGGCACACCTCCAGCCCTGCAGTTCTGATTGACCCTCTTATGACCCATCCTCCCTCCCTTCCTGGCAAACTCTCACGAGAGTGAGAGCCAGTGTTGCCAACTGCCAGTATTTTTACTGGCAGCCAGTAAAACTGGGCACTTTTCTTCTGCCAGTAAATGCCAGTGAAAGAAAAAGGTTGCCAGTAAAAAATATGGCTATGATGCTTGGCTGAGGCCATCCGAGTGTCTGCTGCAGTGTGTTCGGACTGTGCCGGTAGTGTGTCACGTGAAGTCATAGTGCAAGGGAATGGAGCACCTTGAGCCTCATGTGCAGGTCTGCGGAACGGGAGGAATGCAAGCCAGGAGTGGACTGATGGGACCACCTGGCATGGAGAGAGAGGGTCACTGTGACTCAGGAGGGGACGTCTCATGTTGGTGAGGTGCCATCATCATCTGTGCCGCCCATTCTAATTTCTTGCCCTCCCGATTCCTGTTCCTGAGCTACTTATTTACTATATGGTAAATTAAATAAGAAATATGTTTTTGCCTTAATATCCACCCAAAATTACTTTGGTAAGTGCATATTGTAACTTGTTTGTAGCCTAAATACTGAAATTTGCACTTAAAACTGACATTTTGTAACTTTTGGATATGCCAGTAAAAACTTGTCTGTGCCAGTAAATTTTGGATGTTGTGTCAGTAAATTTCAATCTGGTAGGTTGGTAAACACTGGTGAGAGCTGTACATGATGTCATAAGCCTAGGCATTTTTCCAGACAAGAAACAGGAAGTGGGCTGTATAAGGTATTTACTGGCAGAATAAAAATGTTTTACTATCCAAAGTTAAAGTAACAGGGGCAGAAGATTTAATAGATGGAAAGTTGAAAAAATGACTGAAGTTCCGCTTTAATATTATCAGAAATGATCTTTTCCTTTTCAATCTGCAGCTTCTGAAATTTTCTGTAAAATTAAACGTGTCATTTTTTTCTATTTTGAATATGTTGTTGCTACTATACAATGATTGTGAATGATGCATCGAGTTTGATCCGAGTTCAATTGGTGAATCAGATTATTTCTGGCAGTGGATCTGGACCAAACTCTTCACATAAGGTTTGAGGCTGAGTTCAAACTAGTGCCATCCCAGACATTGCATGTGATTCGCACCACATTGCTGTGCACATGTCTGTGCGATGCAAATTCAGCCATACAAACTGGCTGAATTCGCATTTGCACCAAAATGGTGCAGGACCCTTTTTTTGGTCCGCACTGGAATCTTGTTTACCCATGCGATCCGATTCCTGATTCCTGTACCATTTCACAGTTTGCACTGCAATCTGCAAATCAATTTGGGAGTGTCATTAACTTTACGTTAACACCCGCAGAGGTTCGCAGATGTCAGTGTGAACCAGTGTGCGATTCAGGTGCGATGCGTGAACCTGCACAGTAATTGCAGGGTTTCCCGTATCGCACCAGTTTGAACCCAGCCTAAGTGTATGTACCATGAACTTCAGCCAGGCTTTCTTTGTGATGGCTTAATACTGTTTTTAATTGGTTAGCTCACCTGTAACCTAATGATGACACATTAGAGTAGTATATATTGTAGGTGATTGTGGTGACTAGTTCCAGTAGGTAATGACTAAGCACTAACATTTGCGTGAAACGCGTCTACATCTTTGTCTCCTGCTCCATCTGTTAACCATCTGTCACATGAAGCTTCAATGAAGAGGATTTTTGAAGGTGCAGCTGTCCGGAATCTTTGCTTTATGAAGCTTTCTTTTTTAATTGTTGATTAAAGTGTAACTCCGCTGCTATGGAAAAAAAAATATAGCAAATAAAAGAAACCAATATAGCATATACAATTGCTACACAAAACATGTTGTAATTCAATGTTATTATAAATTATCGTTTCCTTTTTAATCTGCAGCTGCTTGTAATTTTTCTGTAAATTTAAATGTAATGACAACCTGGAGGTGTTCTGCATACCATTGGTTTACAGTATGCCCCCATAAATGTAATTTCCCGCTTGTGTAATTGGCCCACTGGTTTTCCCAGAAGTCTGCCATAAGATACAAGTCAAATTTTTGGCAGCCCCTGCAAAAGAAATTTCAGTTTTGATGAGATACTACCCAAGAGTTTAATACTCCTGAACGGATACAGTCCCTGCAACTTTTCTCATCTGAATGCTGAGAGTGCACCAGTTGATTATAATGAATCAGACCCTCCTTTTCAGAATCAGTCTGCAAAGGAAATTGTGAAACAAACAGCTATTTCTTCAGAGCAGAAACAGGAAGGAATCTGCAACAAAGTTTGTTAACCCCGTTACAGCAGGCTGACACATATGTGCGCTGGGAATAGGGTGGGCTTTAAGCCTCACACTCAGCAAAAATGCACCAATGGGCATCAGTTGTTTGCTCACTGCGTGCTCTCAGCACAGAGACCGAGCTCTTTCAGACAACTTTCAGTCCGGGCTACAGATGGGTAGCTGGCGGGCCCGGTTTCCGGTCATGTGCTGATGTGACATTGGTCACATGATCGCTAATCCTTCCTGCCCCCTGGACATTCTAAACTATTTAAAGGGATGCCGTGGTGGGCGGGAAGGGGTTAAAATCTATGCAATGTACACTGATTACCCAGAGGTGATTGTTTTTTTTTCTCTCAACGTTTGCAAACTCTCCTAGAAGCCTTGTCTGCTGTCAACAGAGTTTTGGCAGAAAAAAAATCGTAAAAGTGTGCAACGCGTTTAGGTGCATTTACAGGCGTTAAGTGTTTGGGCCTCAATTAATTTCTGCAGCGCGGTGCGAATCACATGCGATCTCACAGAGCGCACTAATAATGTGAACCAGGACTTAATTAGCTAAATACATTCCAGGTGCTACAAAACTAATGGTGCAAGTTGTTATAGTTTGTTGTCGGACTGGGGTGACAGCTCTGTTTCTCCATATAGATACAGTACAGTGCATAATGGGTTGTCACCCTAGGACAGGACGTGTATTACTGACCAGATCACCAAGTCAAAATAAGAAAAAATAAGAAAAAAAAAAATGAAAACAGAAAACTAATATAGCCACTATATTTAAGGACTAGCAAGTTGCAATGTATTACTTTTTTGTTCTTGGGTTTAAGTGTATTTAAGGTTTATAAGGTTTATTACACATTATAAATGAAAATGTTCTATGCTTGAATAATATATGATGTTTGGCCCATATTGTGTGTTGTACCTGATTGGACCTGGTTGGATGAAGGGACTATAACAACCAAAGGAAAATTGATTGCATATTACCCAGAAATCCATGCAGTAAAAAAAAAAAAAAAAGATCTATTTTTACTAGTTCTTTCTTTGGCTCCCAGCTGGTTTATATAATTCCAATTACTCAGAATAGCCCATTTCTGACAGCAGGAAAGACAGAAGGACAGATTGGTTGATGGGATTTTATTCCATGCTCCATTTGTTCTAGAGTTAGCAAAGCTTTTTTGAAATTCTACACCAAGGCAAACTTTCTAGCAGGATGTGACTCACCTACACTGTTCAGGGTGACGAGGTGACGTCACTCATGCTACAGGCATTTCAAACACAATACCATATTTGTGTCACACTGATATTTTTGTTTGGATAAAATCTGTGTGTCTGTCATTAGATAGTTGTGTCTGCTGATTTCATACAGACATACAGCCTGTCTAAAGCCATTTAATACTGGAAAGTGAATAATATTACTATTTTCTGTACAGCTGCACTGGATAGTAATATAGAGTAATATGAATGATTTAAAAGTGAAATATTGTGTGCTAAGAGTATTAATGGTGTCATATGGCCTTGTTAAAAAGATATCAAATGAGTACTTTGTGGGCCTTGTCTGAACTCTGCTTCAAGTGGTTCTAAATTCTATATACAAAAGGTAAAAAACCTTCTGTGTGCGGCATCCCCCTTCCCCTAATACTTTCCTGAGCCCCATCGCGATCCAGCGATGTACACGAAAGTTTCTGCTCTCCAGGGACTCTCCCTCCTCATTGGCTGAGACAGCAGCAGCAGACATTGGCTGCTGCTGCTGTTAATCACAGCCAGTAAGCCTATGAGAAGAGAGAGGGGGCTGGGCCGAGCCACGGCTCTTTGTCTGAATGGACACGCAGAGCAGAGGCTCGGGAGCAAGCCTGCCCGTGTGCCCCCCACAGCAAGCTGTTTGTATTTACCTGAAAAATCTCAGAATTGCTGAACATTTCATATGATTCTATCCTTACATGTCATCCTGACAATTCTAGCTATATACTAAAATGTTGTTTTAAGGGTTTTGGCACTTCCTGTAAATTATGGGGTTGATTTACTAAAACTGGAGCACTCAGAATCTGGTGCAGCTGTGCATAGTATCCAGTCAGCTCCTAACTTCAGCTTTTTCAATTAAGGCTTCATGCACACTGGACATTTTTGCAGCTGCTCCTCAGGGCATCAGGTGTTTATATTTCCTGCCTCTAAACTCCCCAGCATGTTACCCTATGTGTCCATGCACACATAGGGGGAGATTTACTAAAACTGGAGCACTCAGAATCTGGTGCAGCTGTGCCATAGTAACCAATCAGCTTCTATCTTCAGCTACTTCAATTAAGCTTTGGCAATAAAACCTGGAATCTGATTAATTTCTCTGCAGACTTGCGCCAGATTTTTCACTCTCTAGTTTTAGTAAATAACCCCCCCTAGGCTTTTGGCAGCTTTTAGTGACAGAGGTTTTTCGAGGCAGGAAAAAAACCACTGCCAGAGTCCAGGAGCAGCAGTTTGGCAGAAAAAAAAAAAAAAAGTTTAACCCTGCTAAATGCTGATAAATGCATCTAAATGTGGCTAAACACTTTTATGGAGTTCAGTTTAGGAGCTTTGGCAAAAAAAACGCCAGAAGCTCCTAAACTCAAATGTAGGAGCTTCTAGTGTACATGAAGCTGAAACTTTTTAGAAACATAAAACTTTTTTTCTCCCAGAATGCTGCTCTCGGGAGGAAAGGCTTCTAGAGTTTTCAAAACGTCCTGTGTGCATGAGCTTAGACAATTAAACCTGGAAGCTGATTGGTTTCTATGCAGAGCTGCAACAGATTTTGCATTCTCCAGTTTTAGTAAATCTTTCACTATATCTCTATTCACTCCAGTACGCCCTGACATGGGAATATATTATTTATGCAGGGCAAATGCTCTGACCCAGGATTAAATTAAAGCATACTCCGTTGTCCGTTTACATATACATCTCTCTGTCTTGCCCACACATTACATTCCCATTGACTTTGTTGGGACTATTTACAATTGTCTTCGGCCTTGGAACCCAGACCCATAGCAGTTTACCCACAGACAGAGCAATAACAGTTTTCCTGAAAGGTTATGCCAAAAAATGAACTTTTGTAAAGCACACCTCCCCTATGTTTTATTCTCACCTGTCCACGCTACTAGGATCCACAGTGGCAAATGTGTGTCAAATGCCGCATACACACGATCGGACTTTACGGAAGACTTGGTCCGGCGTACCGGATTTCGTCGGACAATTCGATCGTGTGTGTGGGCTCCAGCGGACTTTGTTTTCTCAAAAGTTTGACGGACTTAGATTTGAAACATGTTTCAAATCTATCCGATGGACTCGAGTCCAGTCGAAAAGTCCGCTCGTCTGTATGCTAGTCCGACGGACAAAAACTGACGCTAGGGCAGCTATTGGCTACTGGCTATGAACTTCCTTGTTTTAGTCCGTTCGTACGTCATCACATACAAATCCATTGGACTTTGGTTGATCGTGTGTGGGCAAGTCCGTTCATTTGGAAAGTCCGTTGTAAAGTCTGTCGAAAAGTCCGCCGGGCAAAGCATGCCGTAAAGTCCGGTCGTGTGTACGCGGCATCCCTGTGCAAGCACAGATCTCCAAATAATGTGGACAGGTGAGTATAAAACTTTAAGGGGGGGGGGGCGACTTACAGGACTATAGGAAACCATAATTATTCTTGTTCGAGTGTGTGAAGAAATAATTGTACCTGCAAATTTACCATGGTTCATCTGTTTGCCTATATTAGTGAACATTTCTGAATGTCAGTTTGTCCATTTCCCTCCATCTGACAGTGACCGTCAGCCTATGTACTGATTACAGTATTGGGCAGGGGAGATCCTGTCACTGATGTGTTTTCTGCTCCAGTCACTGAGTGTTTTGCATTGTAAGACAATAATAATATGAATTATGCCAATGGTGGAAGGAAAAGGAAGAGGCTGGCAAGCAGCATCAGTCCTTCATACTCATAGACGCTGCTCAGCACTGGAAGATCATCACTCTGAGCAGTATCCGGCAGCATAATGCCTCTTGCACGCTGCTGTCTAAATACCTTTTTCAGGTTTTAGGCATACAGGCATTTTTTTCATGAATCTAAATGCAGGCCATTGATTCCATTGAACGTGCTGCATATAAATCAGTAAAAAAACAAACAAACAAAAAAAAAACAGAAAGGTGCCGGTCAGTAATTGTACATGTATAAGTTCAAATATGCACAAATACACACAAATACAGACGCATCTCATAAAATTAGAATATTATCAAAAAGTTAATTTATTTCAGTAATTCAGTGAAACTCGTATATGTTATATAGATGCGTGCCACATTGAAATATACTACTCTAGCATTTCTTTCTTTTAATTTTGATGATTATGGCTTACGGCTAGTGAAAACCCAAAACTCAGTATCTCAGAAAATTTGAATATTACATAAGACCAATAAAAAAAGGATTTTTAATACAGATATGTTGGCTTACTGAAAATTATGTCCATGCACATTGTAGAAATGCACTCAATACTTGGTCGGGGCACCTTTTGCATGAATTACTGCATCAATTCGGCGTGGCGTGGAGGCGATCAGCCTGTGGCACTACTGAGGTGTTATGGAAGCCCAGGTTGCTTTGATAGCGGCTTTCAGGTCATCTGCATTGTTGGGTCTGGTGTTTTATCAAGTCCAAAGTCAGCACAGCCCTCTACCAGGAAATTCTAGAGCACTTCATGCTTCGTTCTGCTGACTAGTTTTATGGAGATGCTGATTTCATTTTCCAGCAGGATTTGGCACCTGTCCAAACTGTCAAAAGTACCAATACCTGGTTTAATGATCATGGTATCACTGTGCTTGATTGGCCAGCAACCTCGCCTGACCTAAACCCCATAGAGAATCTGTGAGTTATTGTCAAGAGGAAGTTGAGACACCAGACCCCACTATGCAGATGAGCTGAAAGCCGCTATCAAAGCAACCTTGGCTTCCATAACACCTCAGCAGTGCCACAGGCCGATCGCCTCCATGCCACGCTGCATTGAGGCAGTAATTTGTGCAAAAGGAGCAAGTATTAAGTGCATACTATACTGTACATGAACATACTTTTCAGTAAGCAATATTTCTCTATTAAAAATGCTTCTTTTTTTTATTGGTCTTATATAATATTCTAATTTTCTGAGATACTGAATTTTGGGTTTTCACTAGCTATAAGCCATAATCACCAAAATTAAATACTTGAAATATATCACCCTGTGTGTAACACATCTATATAAAATATATGAGTTTCACTTTTTGAATTGAATCACTGAAATACATTAACTTTTTGATGATATTCTAATTTTATGAGAAGCACCTGTACATGTATATGTCACACTTCCTTCATTAAAATATAGCTAGAAGAATTGTCATACTTGTGTGTGAATACTAGCAAATACACACAAGTGATAAACAGCCCATCCTCGTGTTTTTTTTTCTGCCAGGAATGTCTGATGCTCATATATCAGTACAATGTGCAAGAGGCCTTAGGGAAGGATTTCACGTGAAGCAGCAGCTTGCAGTTACTGGTGTACACACCATTACTTGTAACAATTCTTTTTGGTTCTGTATCTGCCCTCTCACAAAAAATAAATTGCTAAACTTCACCTTTGAGGACCTAACTCCAATCTTTATCTCTTTCCCTCTAGCTGAACCATTGGAAGCATGTTATGGTTGTCATTTAGGCTTGTCATTTAAACACTCAAATCAAGCATTTAAAAAGCAGCTTAAAGCAGAGTTCCACCCACTTTTTTAACTTTTTCTTATTCAATCTATTAATGCCAATAATTTACTCATTGATCGTTTTTTTTTTTTTTCCGCCAGCATACCTTGTTTCTAAGCTGATCAATTTCACTTCCTCCTTCTCCCACCCACGGCTAATAACATCATTTCCCGGCAGCGCACTGTCTCCTGGGAGCTTGGTGTCATAATTCCCAGGAGTCAGTGTGTATCGCCGCTGCTCAGCATCGTGAGAGTTCAAAACCAGACGAAAATGACGCGATACAAGGCGTTACCAAACGCCATTTTAAATGTGGGCAACCATTGCATAGCATATTCATTGCCATCACAACGGGGCGGCCACTTCCGACGATGCCGCCCGTTGTAATGGCAACGTCAGAAGTTGACGGCGCTGTGAGCCAAACATACTGCGCATGCGCGAGAATGGGCAGTGCATGCTGGTCGCTCAGCAGCACCATGTCCCGGAAGAAAGTGCTTGTGGGCATCACAAACGTGAGTGCTATATATGAGTTCTAATCCAAAGATATTCATCATAAAAAAAATGATATACAGTTGGAACAGCTGATCGCCAGGTGGTTCACAACACAAAACTAAAATGTCATTCATTTACTATATAAACTGTTATGTTAAACATATGTTAAAGCTCTTTCATTTTGACTACAAAAAAAACAAAAAAAACACAAATACATGCACAGGCTATTTTACACTTGCAGTTGTGTGTGTGTGTGTGTGGGGGGGGGGGGTTGGTAAAGACTTGCAGTCAAGCTCCCCAGCCCCTCCAACTGCTCCCCCCTAAGCTGCAACAGCAGAGAGCAGGGGTATACACAGGCGGCAAAAATGATCCCCCTGTCACATTCAAAGGACAGTACTGCCTGCCAAATGTGACCCATTCAACTAAATGGGGCTGTGTCTCAACTGTCCCACAACCGCATGCAATGCATGTCAAAAGACCTCTGAATAGCCACCCACTGAAAATCACTCTTTAGAGGGCAAAACTTGTATAAACGAGCCCAAGCACACACTGTTGCTCAATGCTTTGTGTTACATAAGAAACTCTACATATATCACTTCCTCTTGTATGACCACAAGAGTGACTTTTGTAATATGGAGGCTGGGGTTGTGCATCTTTATAAAGTATACTTTTCCTGGGAGACACAGAGGAGCTGCCATTGCCTATCCCCTACTGAATATGCTAGTTACCTGACTTGTACACTGAGCAACTGGATTTGAGTCACTAACCATGAAGAAGTATGCATATCTGTAGAGTCAGACATATTATTATTATTTAAGGTACTTATATAGCGCCGTCAATTTACACAGCGCTTTACATATACATTGTACATTCACATTAGTCCCTATCCTCAAGGAGCTTACAATCTAAGGTCCCTAACTCACATTCATATACTAGGGTCAATTTAGACAGAAGCCAATTAACCTACCATATTTATTTGCATGTTTATTTCACACAAAGGACACAAGGTATTGAAACAAGAGGGAAAACATGACAAAGAAGTAGCAATGGCATCCTCCATATCACTCTTAGGAATGCTTTGTTCTAAAGCAGAGGAAATCTATGCCCTTTTGGAGAGTCCAAGTGGAGTCCCCATGTTGCAGTATAGAAAAAAAGTAAAACACCACATAACACAAGGATATGTGAATGAGTAGATAAGACATCAGGAGTAAAGCAGTGTAGAGTGAATATATGGATGTGTTGGAGTAAATGTTGTGGAGCAGCATGACATATATGCTGCTGAGGTTAGGGTGAAAGAAAATGTGAGAGTGTCAGATAAGGATAAAGGAAATGTAGAGTAGGAAAAGTGATACATTTTAACAAAACATCTGCAAATAGTCAAGAAAGGCAGGAGGATGTTGTAAACCAAGTCAAGAAAGAACCTTATACGACATTATTTAACTTTTTGGGAGTAATGAAGGGTTACAACCCCTTTTACGTTTTAATTGCTGTCTGTGACTAGATTGGAGAGATTTATCTTCTTAACTTGTCTTCAGTATTAAAAGTAAGGGAAAAATGCAACATTTTAGAATCATCACAGGAACACTAGGGGGAGAACCTCTGGGGGAATCTAGGAAGGAAAAGGACCTGGGGGTCCTAGCAGATGATAGGCTCAGCAATGGCATGCAATGCCAAGCTGCTGCTAACAAAGCAAACCGAATATTGGCATGCATTAAAAAGGGGATCAACTCCAGAGATAAAACGATAATTCTCCCGCTCTACAAGACTCTGGTCCGGCCGCACCTAGAGTATGCTGTCCAGTTCTGGGCACCAGTCCTCAGGAAGGATGTACTGGAAATGGAGCGAGTACAAAGAAGGGCAACAAAGCCAATAAAGGGTCTGGAGGATATTAGTTATGAGGAAAGGTTGCGAGCACTGAACTTATTCCCTCTGGAGAAGAGACGCTTGAGAGGGGATATGATTTCAATATACAAATACCGTATTGGTGACCCTACAATAGAAATAAAACTTTTTCGCAAAAGAGAGTTTAACAAGACTCGTGGCCACTCATTAAAATTAGAAGAAAACCTTAAACTATGTAGAGGGTTCTTTACTGTAAGAGCAGCAAGGACGTGGAATTCCCTTCCACAGGCGGTGGTCTCAGTGGGGAGCATCGATAGTTTCAATAAACTATTAGATAAGCACCTAAATGAACGCAACATACAGGGATATACAATGTAATACTGACACATAATCACACATAGGTTGGACTTGATGGACTTGTGTCTTTTTTCAACCTCGCCTACTATGTAACTATGTAACTTTTAATGGGAACATCTCTTCTAAAAAATAACTGTCATTTTGAAGAGATTTCCTTTCACTTCCTGTTGTGTCTCAGGGACAAAAAATGAGAGTAAATCTCACCAATGAATACAGATAAATTTTAAAAAAATGTATCCAAAACTAAAAAAAAGTTTAGGCCTTTGATACATTTTAAAGCTGTACTAATAGTAAAACTTTGTGAGTTCTGGTATAGAGGTGCGCAACCTAGCTTTGCCCTGTGTGCCTGTCCTAATTTTTGGGTCTCACCATGCAATAACAAGATCCACAAGCTTGTGGGTGGGTGCAGCCAAGTGCAAATAGTAGAACTTGTATTGAAGTAAAGGCAAAACAGTTCACAACAAACCCAGGAACACTCACGGATGCCAACATCGTATAGCCGAGCAGGTTTCAGCCGAAATGACAGCGTCTGTTTGGAAGGATGGAATGCAGCCTGGGTGTTCCGAGTCCAAAACGTGAAAGTGTCCAAGGAGGGGATGGAGCACTAAGCATTCCCTACTCATCTGGAACCTTTCCTTGACCCTAATACTGTCCCTGACAGATGGGTGACCTGTCCCTACATGTGAAAGTATGCCAAACCCAGGGGGCAGGGTCTTAAATAGACTCTCCAACACCTAAGATGGCCACCAGAGTCACATGGACGGCCAGCATCCAATCAGATCGCTGCCCCAGTGACTCAGAAAACTATAGAGGAACCATACTTCTCTTGACTTCCTCTCCCTCTGCACTGCCGTTGTGATTGAGCGCTACCTGCAGTGGAGACAACAGACAGCACCTGCCTACAAGCTGTTAAAGTGACACTATCACTAAAACTTACATACCTCTGTTTTTTCTTTTTTTGCTGCTTCTGCATTGAAATTACCAGCTGAAGAATCTTCAGAAATCAAATAGTTTGAGAGTCCTCCTGGTGCCCATCGTGTTTAGTGGTTCTTTCTACCAACCCCTACATCGCAGAAAGATACGTTATCCCTGTGTAAGGTACAACGCCAAATTGTAGTTTTCCTTTAAAGAGAATTGGTTGTTTTACCCTCTATGAGCAAAGCAAAGGTTTGCCTTAAATCTAAAATTTAAGATCTACAAATATTGTGTTAATAAAAGAGGCACGTGTATTCTTGCCTGAATCTTGGCGTCATTAAAGAACTGCACTTTCCTGTAATAATTTGTTTCCTGTAATTAATACAGCTCACTGCTTCTCTCTCTCTTCTTGTGCAAGGTGACAAAACGTAAGGGTGTCGAAGGAGAAAATGGAGCCCTAAGCATTCCCTACTCATCTGGATTGGAACCTTTCCTTGCCGCTAATACTGTCCCTGACAGATGGGTGACCTGTCCCTACATGTGAATGTATGCTAAACCCAAGGGCCAGGGTCTTAAATAGACTCTCCAACATCTAAGATGGCCGAGTCACATGGACGGCCAGTATCCAATCAGATCGCTGCCCCAGTGACTCAGAAAACCATAGAGGAAACATGCTCCTCTTGACTTCCTCTCCTTCTGCACTGCCGCTGTGATTGAGCGCTACCTGCAGTGGAGACAACAGACAGCACCTGCCTACAAGCTGTTAAAGTGACACTATCACCAAAACTTATATACCTCATCTGTTTTTTTTTGCTGCTTCTGCATTGAAATTAACAGCTGAAGAATCTTCAGAAATCAAATAGTTTGAGAGTCCTCCTGGTGCCCGTTGTGTTTAGTGGTTCTTTCTACCGACCCCTACATCGCAGAAAGATACGTTATCCCTGTGTAACGCCAGCAAATTGTAGTTTTCCACTCCTGGTGACTGAAAGGAGCGGCGGAGGAGAATAAACAAAGTAGGTGCTGTATGAGAGGACTGCAATAAGGAGAATTGGTTGTTTTACCCTCTATGAGCCCTAAATCTAAAATTTAAGATCTACAAATATTGTGGTAATAAAAGAGGCATGTGTATTCTTGCCTGAATCTTGATGTCATTAAACAACTGCACTTCCCCTGTAATAATTTGTTTCCTGTAATAAAGACAGCTCACTGCTTCTCTATCTCTCCTTGTGCAAGGTGACAGGTCTCATATCCCCTGTAGTTTTCAGTAGGCATCTGGATGGTTGTTATCCTTGTGTACCTGGTGGTACCATGAGTCTATTTGGCTGAACTTTCCTCGATATGTACTGTAGCAGTGCTTTATGCTGTGGAATTGCCATAGCAGCAAGAAATAGTGCTTTACTGTATCAGTCTGTTTCCATATGGCAAGTCCTCATCTGAAGCAGATACCTGCATGTATGCTTCCAGCTGTGTTGCTGCTTGATTTGTAAATCAAAGCCTGTCATTTGCTCCCCACGATATGTACTGTGTGTTCCCTGGAATTATTATTTATATGGAACTGACATTTGCATGCTTATAGTCTGGGGCTTATTATAGTGCTGATAACATTGTAGTCCATGGCTCCATAAATTTTTAAGGCTCAGTTTTTGGGAAGAGAGCTCTAATTAGCCAAAATTTCATCTTTGATTGCCATTTGAAACTATACATGTGAAACACAATGCGTTTGCTCCTTGATGTATCTGTCTGTAAAGTATTTCCTGTACTGTCATGCTTATTCATATTGCATGGTAGCTGATATTTGCACATTTCAAAGTTATACCATTAATGCTGATGTAGCACCCTGGGGTTTATTCAAGGCGCTCCTCACAAATTTACTTGCCAAGAGTAGTCATCTTGGTCGATTGATAGAGATCTATTGATTTCTCCCTAATTTTGGCCTTGTTGCACTTTTCTCTTCTACTGCTAGATGGCCGGGAACTTGGTAGTACTAGATATGGGAAGGGCAACCCAAGGTCAGGTTATGGGTATATGGGGTATCTCAGCCAATGGGCAGGGGTTTTCTTGAATCCCCTGGCCTGCTGCGAGAACCTATATAATCGGGCAAGATCAGGTGATCTGTGTTCTGTGCCACCTGGACGGCTGTCTGGCTGGACGTGTGTTGTACGCCCCGGGCTGCTAGGCCGGAGATTGGGCCTATCCCGGGGGCATTTGGCTGCCAGGCTGTGTGAGAGCCTATCCAGAAGGAAGAGGGCAGCACAGGGTTTGGGCTTGCAGTCCAACCAAAAGTGACGGTTCTGTCGGCCGGAGAACCTGTCAGTGATCGGAGGTTGAAGGGAAGCTGTTGCCACAAAGGGACCAACCACCTTTACCAGGGACCACAGTAAGTAACTGAAGAAAGTACCGGAACCATATTCTCACCGCACGGGCACTGTGGAGAATCGGGTAACTTCAGGCAGTGATCAAGTTAGGGACCCAACCAGCGGAGGAGACGCTTGCAGGGCAGCCTTGTGAGTCAAGCCAGGGACCTCGCCGGTCAGCAGGGGTGAAGCTTGAGAAGTATGTGGAGTGCCAAGCTAGGGACCCAGCAGGGAAGTGTGGGTGACGCTTGAGGAAGATACCACCGCCAACTCTGGAGGCGCTCAAGGGATTTAGAGTCAGTGAATCAGAAGTTCGAGTGAGAGACTGTTGAACTCTCCCCCAAAAATACAAAAAAGACTGTCAAAAGAAATAAAACCTCTTTTACATCCAAAAAGTGTCTGGCGCCCAATGACTTTTACCATCTTTGCACCCACTATGCCTCACAACCCACTACATATTGAAGCATGTGAGCTATCTTTAGCCTCCTCATTAGACTGGACAAGGCCGGATACCTTGCTACACTAACATGCATTAAAGCTTCACTGTTTTGCCAGTGTCTTGTTGTTGTCTTTAACGGCCATTACTCTTTGATGTATGCTCAGGTCTAGGGCAGTCGGGGGGTAACATTGCCACAACATTTTAATTACACAGTGGGATATTTTTAGGTCACGCTTTACATGTACGTTTATTGTACTGTGAGATTCAAAAAAGGGTATTTTAATATTTTAATACCCGTCCCTTATACCATTTTCAGTTCTTTGTTTTTCATAGCCTATAGTGGGAGGACCTGCTGGGTCCCATATATAGATCTGCTTTCTGCACTGATACATTGCTAATTTTACAAGGTAATATGTGGATTTGCAAAGTCATCTGGTGCACACAGACTGGATTTATATAATTTGTGGCTATTGATGAACATATTTGAAAGAAAGTTTCTGTAGCTGGAGTTCAACTTTAAAAATAAATACTGGAAAAGAAATTCTTAATTGCAGTGGGCCTGTCCACCCACTACACGGGGCCCCAAAAAAGCACTTTAACTTTACCTGGTCCTCCCGTTCCCGCAGGCTTTCTCTATGTTCTAATACAGATCCTCACAGGCCCCTTTACCCTATGCCCTGGCAGCTTAGGTCCTCTGATGCCATAAAGAGCAATGCAGAGCCAATAACCCTGCATAGGACATGAGGATGTGGAGCTACAGTCCTCTGCTGTAGTGTAAAGAAGAGTGTCGACTGCCAAGGGAATGGAGGATCAAGTGAGTAAAATTGCTTTTAGTAGCCTCCTAGACATATGCAAACTTTTAATCCTTGAAGTGCAGGCACAGCCCCACTGCAAGGAAGCATTTTTGTTCTCCATGGAGATAGGCTTTTGGTTACGAACACTCAGTGCATATATGCCCAGTACATATATATTTCTGAGTCAACTTAGGATATTGTGAATCCTTATACCTTGGTCTATGGGAGAGGACGTATGGGATTCCCCCACTGGCTGCAATTGAACATAATACGTTACTTATTAGACCGTATTGTACATTAACGTTCCCCTGCCTCTGGCGTGCACCCTGTTGGACCTCATTTGGGGTTAATATATTACTGAGTTACCCTTTTCCCTGGCAATGGAATGGTTATCATTGACTGTCTTTTAAACCTCTTTGGCTGATTTATATATGTTCCATTTGCTCACAACATAAATAATCTGTTCTACTAATGTACACACCCCTGAGGAAAGGATGAACTTCTAAAACGCATGGGGGGTTTCCATGTATGCTTTGCCACGGTGTCCTCATCGTGGTATCTTTGGAATATGTAGAACTGTATACATTTGTGTGACTCACACTACATTGGCTTCACTCTGTTTTTTAATGATTTTGCTAATAAAATTTGTACTTGAGATCTTTTAAATATTCTCTTGTTAATTTACACTCTATTATGATTTGCTATTGTGCTGTAGACCTTTAAAGTCCCGCTAGGGGGTTGCTTCTTTCTTTCCATTTACTTGGGATGTTGGCCTAACTACCCTATCGACTATACCCTCATCTTTAACATATATACTTGTGCAGCACCCTCCCTCTAGTTAGTAAGTGCTAGAAGTGAGAATTTTTGACAGGGTAGGGAAATTTGGGCAGGCCTAGTTGGTGGCTAGGCCAGTTTGTTTTCATTCTGGGCTGGAAGTGGCTTAGGTTGACAGTTGGGTGACTGACAGGTGGCATCACCTCCCCCTTCCTTCGAGAAGGTCCTGGAAGGAGAGGAGGGGAGGAGAGGTGGAGCTGCCGGAGGTATCTGGGGAGCCTTGACCAACTCCCAACTTGGATTGGCAGGGAGCAGGCCTCCTTAAATACCTGTGGTCAGCCCAGCTGCGGGGAAGTTGTCCAGTGGAAGAGCTGGAGTGAGAGAGTGTGGAGGCTTTTGGGCCTACGGGGGGTGACCCTGAGCTGGGGCTCAGGGGGCATTCGGGAAGAGTGAAGAGATCCTGAAAACAGAGGCACATGAGAGAGCAGGAAAGAGGACAGCAGGAGAGAACACTCTAAGAGTCTCCAGGAGGACTACTGGTCACAGCCAATAGGGCTGATGAGTGAGCACAGTTGGGAGGACTGGGGAGACATACCCAAGAGAACTGGGAGATTGCATTTTGAGAGATGCGTGCAGAACCAGTGGAAAGAGGGCTGTGGAGACGGCCAGTGGAAAGGGGTCTTTGCAGCCAGGCTGGCTGGCAGGGCCTAAAGAGAGCTATCTGGGAGTAATAACTGAGCAGAGGACAGCTAGCACCTGACCACAAAAGACAGTTCATTGAGGCCTGGCTGGAGTAGTGCCAGGTCTACCCATGTGGTGCTAGCTAGTCCAGAGGAGTGATAGTCTGCAGCAAGGGAAGTGCTGGAGGAGACACAGTGTGCAGCAAGTGAAGTGCTGGAAAGAAGATTGAGGTGTATGTACAGGGAGTGTACATAGTAGTCCCAATTGATGATCTACAATTCACAATTGATTGTTCTACAACCTACAATTGATGATCAACAATTCCCAATTGTTTGTTCTGAAATCCTGGGCATCCCATAATTCCCTAATACCCACCCAAGTTTAATCCCCTCAATAAATCAAAACAAAACAAGCTATGGACTGGTCTGTGTTACTGAGGGACTGTAAAATGTACGTTGAGCTGGGCAGGGTGACGGGTGAACCACAACTTTCAGCAACCCTTATGGGGGCATGGCTACACTTGTGAATGACAATCTTCCAAATTGAGTTGCAAGTTTTTATTGAATTTAAGTGTATGTACGTCATTCATTCATTCAGCTATACCTTCACAAGAGACAGAATGACATAAGAAATAACTCAATAAGTGTTCTAGACAATAAAGTGAATGTTTCTGGGCAAGCCAATACTTATTAGATCCATTCAAAGAACTGAATATACAGCACGTTTAAAATGTCCCTATATCTTGTTTGGAAAAGAGTAAAGGTCTGGTGCCGCCAGTAATACACCTCCATCCCTATACATAGCAAATACACAGAGGGTCGCCCTGGGACTTTGAGTGAGGTGGTCACAGTAAGCCAAAATAACAGCAGTAAATACAGTAAAACCATTTATTCAAGAAGTAATGTACATACATGCATGATGGTAGACAGTAGCATGACCCATAAAAAAATATTGCACATGATAAAAGTAACATTGGTACATGTAAATATCATACAGTGGGCACAGGCATTAAAGTAACTCGACGCATTTTGCGAGACGTAGCTCGCTTCCTTAGGGGTGGATGCATGTGTGATGTATGGAAATTGAACACAAAGGTATGTGTGACACAGTAGTAGATATTGAAGCAAATGGTGAAAGGGGCTCAGGGGTATGGAACCCCATACTCACCAATCTACAGAGCCAAAGTGCCAAATTGCTGTATCCCTAAAAGCGGCAGCGACAAGTGTATGGCATGGGAGCTGAAACCATCAGCAGGGGACAAACAGAGGGCAGACATGGCATGGGTAGGAGTGTTTAACCCTGAAGGTCTCACATAGTTCATTTGTAAATGTCAGCTGTAACATAAATATTGGTGAATCAATATCGTAGATTACACAAAGTGGACATACAAATTGTATAATTGATATATATGTATATGCATCAACCTATTGATGGAGCGGGACATGGGGACCAAGGGTAGATGTGAGGGAATGTGGGAAAAGTGCAGAAACCAAAAAAGAATATCTAGGAAAATAAATCCCTAGAGCAAAAGAAAAGGGACAGTTACAATATGTGTATAGCTGTCCCAAGTGGAGTGAAAAACAAGGAATGAGGGAATCCCAGCCATATCCGACCTCCAATTTGTATCCCCGGAGGGGTCCGGCGAACTCCACCCAACGCCATGTAGGGATGGCAGGGCACGCTGGCGCCGCGGCGTCAGCCGCTGAGTGGGGGAGCGTATGCGCAGACACCCCACGGCCATCCTGGATGACACACTACACCCAAACGGGATGACGCCATGGCACCAGCATGCCTGCCATCCTTACATGGCACTGGGGGTGGAGTTCGCCGGACCCCTCCGGGGATACAAATTTTTTCTTAAAATGGCGTGGGGGTCCCTGAACAGCAGTATATATACTATACGGCCTGCCCTATATACGCTGCAGAAAATTGGGCCTTAGGTGTTGGTGGTACCAGGACACTGTAAGCCCTCACAGTTACTCTTGGTGAGTGCAGGAATGGGCCCTGCTGTGAAATAATATATCAAAAATGGTAATTACATGCCTCTGTTAAACAGGGGCAGAAAAATTGGGCCTTTGGTGGTGGTGGTGATACCAGAACACTGTAAGCCCTCACAGTTAATCTTGTTGGGCACAGGAACGGGCCTTGCTGTGAAATATTATATCAAGAATTGTAATTACATGCCCCTGTTAAACAGGGGAAGACAAATTGTGCCTTGGGTGGTGGTGGTGGTTCCACAACACTCTAATACCTCACAGTTACTCTTGTTGGGCACAGGAATGGGCCCTGCTGTGAAATATTATATCATTGTAATTACATGTTCCTGTTAAACAGAGGCAGAAAATTTAGGCCTTGGGTGGTGATGCCTCAACACTGTAACCCCTCACAGATACTCTTGTTGGGCACAGGAACAGGCCCTGCGTTGAAATATTATATCAAAAACTGTAATTATATACCCCTGTTAAACAGGGACAGAAAAATTGGGCCTTGGGTGGTGGTGGTGGTGCCCTAAACCAAAAATATTGTTGGAAGCTAGCGTCATCAAGATTGAAGAGGAATAGGATAGTCAGCATAGGCAGTCTTCAAGGAATCCCACATCCATATCAAATTCACCAGCATCAGGTGCTTGATAGCTGCTGATCCAAGGCTGATTCATTTTTATGAATGTGTCAGAAACCATGAATCAGACTGAGTCAGAAGTACAGTTCAGGAACAGGAAAGGATAGTCAGACAAGCCAAAACATCAGGGAGCCAGAGATGAGCGTAGTAGAACAGCAAGCAGGATCTGGAGCCAGAAGGAATGTCAGCCAAGCAAGTCTTGGAGAGCGTCTCTAGAGATGTGACCAAGGCGAAGGCTGAGATCATCTGGGCTGGACGGCTTAAGTAGGCAGGACTGATGAGCAGGATATCATCAACAGCTGAATCACTGTGGAGAGATAGGAGATGGCAATTAGCCGACAGCTGAGCGGCCAGCTCAGAGAAGGAAGGGCTGAGTCCAGCCATGGCAGAATGTGAGCCTATCAATGGAGTCTGTGGACAGGCGCACTCTTTAATCCATTACAAACCCTCCAGCAGCACTGAATGTGCATTCAGAAAGCACGCTGGATGCAGAACAGGCCAGTATCTCAATTGCATATTGTTGGCCAGTGGTCCATCCTCAAGACCCAGTAACCCTGTGGATGCTCTTTTGGAAAGGTCTCCAAGTCCGCTCTTGCCCCTAGATATTCCTGCTCCATGTAATGCAGATGTTGGCGATGGTTGCTTGAACCTTGGCGCTAAGGACTGAAAAATTGTTTAAAGGCATCGGTCAGCCGGCCACCTTCTCCACCACTCTTCCTCTGACTAAACGAAGCCTCAGCAACACGTTGTCCAGCACCAGGAAATTGTAACCTCCCAGGGTCTGGAAATGCATTGCACAAACTTTTCTTCAAGGCCTCCTGAAGATGTTTCATCCCCTGCTCCCTCTGCGAAGGCAGAATGAGTTCTGCAACCTTACGCTGGAACGTGGAACAAGAAGGGTTGCCAGCCAGTAATGATCCTGCTCCTTGATACCACAAATCGTAGAGTCCTTTCGCAGGCTTTGCAGAATCAGGGAGGCCATTCAGCGTAAGTTTGCAGAGACATTAGATTCTGAGTCCTCTGGGTCACATGATCCGTAACTACCTCCTACCAGCCACGTACAGCTCCTTGGGTTTCCTGGGACTGAAAACCATCCCTTGAAGACTGCTGCTGAGTGTTATCCTCTACATCCATGCTGACACAATCCTCCTCCTCCTCTTCTTCCTGTGTGTTTGGCGGGCCGGCAGGAATGCTATCTGCATAAAGGGGGCCTTGAGAGGTAAGGAAGTCCTCCTCTTCCTCTCGCTGTTCTGCCTCAATGCCATATCCATTATTCCACGAAGCGTGTGCTCCATCAGGAAGACTAGAGGCACAGTGTCACTGATGTATGCATTGTCTCTGCTCACCATCCTTGTGGCCTCCTCAAAAGGGGACAGGACAGTGCATACATCCTTGATCAGTAGCCACTGGTGTAGCGAAAAGAAGCCAAGCTCCCCTTACCCTTTCCTGGTGCCATACTCGCACAGGTACTCATTGATGGCCCCTGCTGTGTGTGCAGCTGCTGCAGCATTGCCAACGTTGAGTTCATGTCACAAATGAGGCGGTTGGTGGGCAGGTTGCATTCCCTTTGAATGTTAGCCAGCCGAGCACTGGCATTGTATGACTGGCGGAAATGATCACAGACTTTTCTGGCCTGCCTCAGGATATCCTGTAAGCCTGGGTACCTAGTCAAGCACCACTGCACCACCAAATTCAGGATGTGTGCCAAACATGGAACATGGGTCAAGTGTCCCTGTGGGAGGGCGGAGAGAAGGTTAGTGCCATTGTCGCATAAAACCATTCCTGGCTGAAGCTGGTGTGGTGTCAACCACCTCTGAGCCTGCCCCTGCAGAGCTGACAGAATCTCTGCCCCAGTGTGGCTCTTGTCCCCTAAGCAGACCAACTCAAGCACCGCATGGCATCTGCTTGCGTAGCCCCTTGAACACTTACGGAGCACTGCTGGTTCAGAGGACAGATCTGCAGGAGAAGCCAAAGAGGAAGAAGAAGAGGAGGGGGTGGAGGAGAGAGCTGTGGCAGAATCACCACTAGCATTTTGGAGGTGTGGTGGTGGAACAAGCTCCAACAATACTGAACCCTGTCCAGCATCCTTCCCAGCTGCCAGCAGAGTTACCCAGTGTATGAAGGAAAGGTAACGTCCCTGCCCATGCCTGCTGGACCATGAGTCAGTGGTAATATGCACCTTACTCCTGACCACCCTGTCCAACGAGGCCAAAACATTGCCTTCCACATGCCGGTAGAGAACCAGAATGGCCTTCCCTGAAAAGAAATGGCGTTTTGGAACCTGCCACTGAGGTACAGCACATTCTACAAATTCACTAAAGGGGGCAGAGTCTACCAGCTGAAAAGGCAGCAGTTGCAGTGCTAGCAATTTGGCCAAGCTAGCATTTAGACGCTGAGCACGTGGATGGCTGGGACTGAATTTCTTTTTACGGTTCAGCAACTGAGGTAGAGAAATTTGCCTGCTAAAATAAGATGGTGGTGTACTGCTAGCAGATTGGCTGCAAGTACTTGGGACACCTTGGGACATCTCAGTGCAGGTTTTTGGGAGGACTGGAGGTATAGTAGGGTTGGAGATCCTAGATGAGGAGCAAGGAGAAGTCCGCCTTTTTCTTTGATGTGGGTCTTTCAAGTGCTGTTATCAATGGACTGCATGGCAAGTCGTCATATGTCTGGTCAAGCATGTGGTGCCCAAGCAGGTACTGTTCTGGCCATGCTTGATCCACTTCAGACATAGGTTGCAAACAGCAACGGTGTGATCTGCTGCACACGTGTCAAAAAAGGCCCACACCAAGGAACTTTTAAATGTCAACGGGGAGTCAGCAGCGCCCTGAACCTGCGGAGCTCTGCAATGTGATGCAAAAGGGTGGCTGCCCTTAAGCTGCCCCCTAGAGGACATCCTGCCTCTTGGAGTTTTGCCTCCTCCTCCTCCTCTCTTCTCTCAGGCACCCAAGTGCAATCAGTGACCTCATCATCCCCTCCCTCCTCGTCACTGGAGCAAACTTGGCAGTATGCTGCAGCTCGGGGAACATGACTGCCAGTTTCTTGTCCTTCTTTGGCACCCCCTCTCTCTAGGCTCACATTACTCCCTGCATCAACCTGGGAACATCGGAGCTTCAAATCGCTGCTCATCCTCCAGCAGCATGTACCCGACACTGTGGTTGAATAATTCTGGGGACTCCTCCATGCATAATGGTGGGGCTACGAAAGGAGTGACTGTGAACAAGGAGCCAGTGGAATAGGGCACTTTGGCAGCTGCCTTGGAAGGCAAACTACTCTGAGCCTGGGTGAAAGATGATGAGGAGGATGAGGACGGCTTTGTTATCCACTCCACCAACTCCTCTGCATGTTCTGGCTCAATAACACGGCCAGCAGCAGAAAAAAAGGACAAGCGTGCCCCACGGCCACCTGCAGAGGATACACCATGTCCACAACCAGCACTGTTGACTGTAGACACAGAGGCTGCTTGTCCTCTTTAAGTGGCCTGTGAGTGTCTGTCTCTGGGCAGATGTATATTTTGTTTTGCAACACCACACTACACTGTATTTTGTACTGTGTAAACCATCAGAAGTGTAGTAGAAACTGTACACACTGTATTAGATACTGTGCACACCGCCTGAACTGTGTTAGCAACTGTACTACAGCTGCACTGTATTTTGTACTGTGCACACCACCAGAAGTGTAGTAGAAACTGTACACACTGTATTAGATACTGTGTACACCGCCTGCACTGTATTAGCAACTGTAATACGGCTGCACTGTATTGTGTACTGTGTACACCACCAGAAGTGTAATCTAAACTGTACACACTGTATTAGATACTGTGTACACCGCCTACACTATATTAGCAGCTGTACTACGGCTGCACTGTATTGTGTACCAGTACACCAGAAGTGTAGTAGACACTGTACACACTGTATTAGATACTGTGTACACTGCCTGAAGTGTATTAGAAACAGTACACCACAGAATGCACTGTAGATATAGGCTACACTGGATGCAGAGTATATATATATATATATATATATATATATATATATATATATATATATATATATATATATACATAGTATCTCACAAAAGTGAGTACACCCCTCACATTTTTGTAAATATTTTCTTATATCTTTTTATGTGACAACACTGAAGAAATGACACTTTGCTACAATGTAAACTAGTGAGTGTACAGCTTGTATAACAGTGTAAATTTGCTGTCCCCTCAAAATAACTCAACAGACAGCCATTAATGTTTAAACAGCTGGCAACAAAAGTGAGTACACCCCTAAGTGAAAATGTCCAAATGGGGCTCAATTAGCCATTTTCCCTCCCCGTGTGTCATGTGACTCGTTAGTGTTACAAGGTCTCATGTGTAAATGGGGAGCAGGTGTGTTAAACTTGGTGTTATCGCTCTCACTCTCTCATACTGGTCCCTGGAAGTTCAACATGGCACCTCATGACAAAGAACTCTCTGAGGATCTGAAAAGAAGAATTGTTGTTCTACATAAAGATGGCCTAGGCTATGAGAAGATTGCCAAGACCCTGAAACTGAGCTGCAGCACGATGGCCAAGATCATACAGCGGTTTAACAGGACAGGTTCTACTCAGAACAGGGCTCGCCATCGTCGACCAAAGAAGTTGAGTGCACATGCTCAGCGTTATATCCAGAGGTTGTCTTTGGGAAATAGACGTATGAGTGCTGCCAGCATTGCTGCAGAGGTTGAAGGGGTGGGGGGTCAGCCTGTTAGTGCTCAGACCATACGACGCACACTGCATCAAATTGGTCTGCATGACTGTCGTCCCAAAAGGAAGCCTCTTCTAAAGATGATGCACAAAAAAGCCCCAAAACAGTTTGCTGAAGACAAGCAGACTAAGGACATTGATTACTGGAACCAAGTACTGTGGTCTGATGAGATGAAGATAAACTTATTTGGTTCACATGGTGTCAAGCGTGTGTGGCAGCAACCAGGTGAGGAGTACAAAGACAAGTGTGTCTTGCCTACAGTCAAGCATGGTGGTGGGATTGTCATGGTCTGGGGCTGCATGAGTGCTGCCAGCACTGGGGAGCTACAGTTCATTGAGGGAACCATGAATGCCAACATGTACTGTGACATGTATGTGACATACTAAAGCAGAGCATGATCCCCTCCCACTTTGTGGGAAATAATAGGAGTATTTGCTGAAGGTTTTTACATTTTTCCATGCATTTAATCATTTTTCTTAGCGTTCCCTAAGTACAATATAAAATAAACTAGTGCCTACTACTTATAATCTTTCTCCTTTAAAATAGGGTGCCCAAAAAATATTTCTGTATGCTTTGTGAAATGCTATTGACATCTGAAAAGTGTTGTAAGAACTTGAGAAACAATGACTATCGGCACCATGCCTTAATAGTGGCTTCCATGTTGATAAGTATAATACCTTTGAAGAGTGTTGTATAGTATACTGAGATTAAAACATTAAAAGATAACATTACACATATGAACTACATTTTTACAGGTATGTTCCACAACATACTATATAGACTCTGCATCCCAGCCTTGGGTAGCCTGGACTGTTGAGATCTGAAATACATAATCACTCATTCATTAAACTCTAATGCCTATAAATATTTTTTTCCATTTCCCATTACAAAATTTGGCAAATTGCTATGTTTCTCAATCCATCTGTCTGTGGCCAAAAATAGAGAAGAAAACATTTTCTCATGTACATCCAGTTGTTTACTGGCTCTCATCCTAAAATAGATTAATATAGCAGATATTTCAACCACCACCACAGAGAGAACAAACTGTCAGTAATCCAATTGGTTTTAAACTGAAATTATCAAGTGGGTTTCTGTTCATAAATGGGTTAATTTGGAATTAGTAGCTTTTGGGTCTCTGAATGATTCATAGCATACTGATTTGGCAATACTGCCTAACTAGGCAATATATTAGCTGGACAGGTATTACTTGGTCAACAGTGTCATGCCATTGATACATACTGTATAGCTTGTGAGGGTGCATAACAATTTCACTGGATGGCAAAGCAAAGACTGATTATGGGGGAAGACATGAAACATGCTGATAAAGGAGTAGGAGGGTGAGAGGAGGCAGACTGGGACCTGAACGCAGATAGGGATGGAGGGGGATAGTTTCATAGTTCATTAGGAGGAGAGGCAGGGCGGGGGATAATTGTGAACCATGGGGAGAAAAGAAGTGGACGTGGAGGTTGGAGTAGAATGGTAGTTAATTGTGAGCTGTAGGAAAGAAAAAGGTGGTAGACATACCATGCAGCATATAGGGAAAGAGTAGGTCATGGACTGGAATGGGTGTGAGCAGAAAAGAGTTAAAAGGAGGTGATAATTAAAATCTCCATAATGTGGTCTCAGAAATAAGTAGGACCTGGGAGGTTCTAACTTTTTCCCAATCTATCCAGAGTTAAAAAATTGTTTTGTTTCGTTTTGATTCGTTAATCTAGTTCTTTAGATTTAGTTAAATTTGGTTGATTTGTTCAATTCGTTTTCAGAATTCGTTTTCGGAATTAGTATTCTGAATCTTTTAACTTTCTTTGAATTTATCGATTTTTTCGATTCAACACAATCTAGTCGATCAATTTTCAAATCGGTCGAAACTAAAATGTTATATTGTTTTCATTTCGAATGCAGCAAAGTGAACAAACAAAAGAAAAATCTTCATCAAATGATTACAATAACTCCTTAAATCACCTTTGGCTTAATAAAAACAGCATTATTTCGAAATAGTAATCTAATAACACACACAGTCTTTGATTTAAGCAATATGTGTACTGAGAATTCGACTGGAGTTCAATGAAAAATTTGATTTGAATTGCAGTCCGAATTTCCAGAAATTCGGACGAATTTCATTACGTTATTCAGGGCATTCGGTAAAATTAGTTTATATTGTAATTTGGGTATTCGGATATATCCGAATTTCCGATTAATGAAAAATTTGTCAGAGTATTCGCCCAAATGCATGTAATTCTCCAAGTGTTTACAGTTGTCAGTAGTTTATTATTTTACTGCCAATGATCCATTTTCCGAATGCAAAGAAGTCAGAAGTGGAGCACTACTCTACAGTGTGAATTGAGATTCACATGTGCTGTGAGCAGCTAGCCAGATCTGGTTATTAAAGTGCAGGTTACGCTAAGCACTAGGAATTCAACGGGCATATACTTCAGCTTCATATAGTATTAGACTTCTCCACTGAAAATAGGAAATTTCACTTTGTCTTAATAACACATTGATTTGGTTCCTGTTGCTGTCAATCAAATCCTGTGAGGAGGGAGCAGGGGGTGGGGCCAGGCCACTTTGTGTCTATGGATGCACACAGCCTGGCTCAGGAGATCTTCCAATCGAGTGCCCCCAAAGCAAGCAGCTTGTTCTGGGGGCACTCAGAGAAGAGGCGGAGTGGACAGCACTGGTGGAAGACCCCAAAAGAGGAGGTAAGGGGGTGCTCTGTGCAATACAATTGCACAGAGCAGGTAAGATTAACATGTTTATTATTTTAATTGAAAAAATAAACTGTATATATCTTTACAACCGCTTTAACTAAAAGAAACATGGAGGCTGTCATTGCTGAATATATTAATTTCCTGTATGTCTTGTTGATGCTCTTGTTTTAATACTTTGAGTCACTTACACTGAACAAGCAGGATGCAAGGATTCTTGACTTTTTTCTGACTTTCCAATCTGCAGAATAACAGCCAAGTAACTGTCAAGTCTATCCCAACGCAGGTGGTCAGACACTATAGCTAGCTACTGTGTGCTTCACCCTATAGAAGCCCCCTTTCCCTTAAGGCAAGCAGGCCTACTGGTACTTGGTTGCCCCCAGGACTTATACACAGCACTATAGGGCCTGGCCCCCACACCGGGGCAGATGCGAACTGGGTTTTGTACATGCCCCACACTATATAAGGCCGCCTGCACGGTGGCCCTGTGTAGTGTGTTCCGGCGTTGAGTAAGAGATAGATAGACAGAGAGACAGTGTCATTTGATTTAAGTTAGATAGAGTAGGCAGGTTGAGTCAGTTAGCTGCACTTGCAGTATATTGTGTATATATATATGCATCCCAGGTCTTGTATATATACAGTGGCTTGCGAAAGTATTCGGCCCCCTTGAACTTTTCAACCTTTTGTCACATTTCAGGCTTCAAACATAAAGATATAAAATTTTAATTTTTTGTGAAGAATCACCAACAAGTGGGACACAATTGTGAAGTGGAACGAAATCTATTGGATATTTTAAACTTTTTTAGCAATTAAAAAACTGAAAAGTGGTGCGTGCAAAATTATTCGGTCCCTTTACTTTCAGTGCAGCAAACTCACTCCAGAAGTTCAGCGAGGATCTCTGAATGATCCAATGTTGTCCTAAATGACTGATGGTGATAAATAGAATCCACCTGTGTGTAATCAAGTCTCTGTATAAATGCACCTGCTCTGTAATAGTCTCAGGGTTCTGTTGAAAGCGCAGAGAGCATCATGAAGACCAAGGAACACACCAGGCAGGTCTGTAATACTGTTGTGGAGAAGTTTAAAGCCGGATTTGGATACAAAAAGATTTCCCAAGCTTTAAACATCCCAAGGAGCACTGTGCAAGCGATCATTTTGAAATGGAAGGAGTATCAGACCACTGCAAATCTACCAAGACCTGGCTGTCCCTCTAAACTTTCAGCTCAGACAAGGAGAAGACTGATCAGAGATGCAGCCAAGAGGCCCATGATCACGCTGGATGAACTGCAGAGAACTACAGCTGAGGTGGGAGAGTCTGTCCATAGGACAACAACCAGTTGTACACTGCTCAAATCTGGCCTTTATGGAAGAGTGGCAAGAAGAAAGCCATTTCTCAAAGATATCCATTAAAAGTCTCATCTAAAGTTTGCCACAAGCCACCTGGGAGACACACCAAACATGTGGAAGAAGGTGCTCTGGTCCGATGAAACCAAAATCGAACTTTTTGGCCACAATGCAAAACGATATGTTTGGCGTAAAAGCAACACAGCTCATCACACTCAACACACCATCCCCACTGTGAAACATGGTGGTGGCAGCATCATGGTTTGGGCCTGCTTTTCTTCAGCAGGGACAGGGAAGATGGTTAAAATTGAGGGGAAGATGGATGCAGCCAAATACAGGACCATTCTGGATGAAAACCTGTTGGAGTCTGCAAAAGACCTGAAACTGGGACGGAGATTTATCTTCCAACAAGACAATGATCCCAAACATACAGCAAAATCTACAAAGGAATGGTTCACAAATAAACGTATCCAGGTGTTAGAATGGCCAAGTCAAAGTCCAGACCTGAATCCAATCGAGAATCTGTGGAAAGAGCTGAAAGCTGCTGTTCACAAACGCTCTCCATCCAACCTCACTGAGCTCGAGCTGTTTTGCAAGGAAGAATGGGCAAGAATTTCAGTCTCTCGATGTGCAAAACTGATAGAGACATACCCCAAGCGACTTGCAGCTGTAATCGCAGCAAAAGGTGGCTCTACAAAGTATTAACGCAAGGGGGCCGAATAATTTTGCACGCCCCACTTTTCATTTTTTTATTAGTTAAAAAAGTTTCAAAAATCCAAAAGATCTCGTTCCACTTCACAATTGTGTCCCACTTGTTGGTGATTCTTCACAAAAAATAAAAATTTTATATCTTTATGTTTGAAGCCTGAAATGTGGCAAAAGGTTGAAAAGTTCAAGGGGGCTGAATACTTTCGCAAGCCACTATATATATATATATATATATATATATACACACTGTATTCAGTTTAGCTAGATCCGTTCCTGTTATTCTCTTCCTACTGACAGGCAGGCGGGTGTTTTTACAGTATTTACAGCTACCTGAAGAAAATTGCTGCTGTTCTTCTGATCCTATTAGTCCTATTAGCTACAGTATTTACAGTTAGTGTAGCGCGTCCTCTGCACAGTATGCACCTAAAGCTACCTGAAGAAAATTAGTTGTGTTCTTCTGATCCTATTAGTACAGTACCACAAGCAGCTGCAGTATTTACAAGTTAGTGTAGTGCGTCCTCTGCACAGTGTGCACCTAAAGTCAGCTGAAGAAAATTAGTGGTGTTCTTCTGATCCTATTAGTACAGTACCGCAGGCAGCTACAGTATTTACAAGTTAGTGTAGTGCGTCCTCTGCACAGTGTGCACCTAAAGCTACCTGAAGAAAATTTGTGGTGTTCTTCTGATCCTATTAGTATCGCAGGCAGCTGCAGTATTTACAAGTTAGTGTAGTGTGTCCTCTGCACAGTGTGCACCTAAAGCTACCTGAAGAAAATTGGTGGTGTTCTTCTGATCCTATTAGTACAGTACCGCAGGCAGCTGCAATATTTACAAATTAGTGTAGTGTGTCCTCTGCACAGTGTGCACCTAAAGCTACCTGAAGAAAATTAGTGGTGTTCTTCTGATCCTATTTTTACCACAGGCAGGCAGCTACAGTATTTACAGTTCGTGTTGTGCGTCCTCTGCACAGTGTGCACCTAAAGCTACCTGAATTAAACTGGTGGTGTTCTTCTGATTCTAAATTAATGCCACAGGCAGGCAGCTACAGTATTTACAGTTAGTGTACTGTGTCCTCTGCACAGTATGCACCTAAAGCTACCTGGAGACAATTGCTGTTGTTCTGCTCCTATTAATACCACAGGCAGGCAGCTACAGTATTTACAGTTAGTGTACTGTGTCCTCTGCACAGTGTGCACCTAAAGCTATCTGAATTAAATTGGTGGTGTTCTTCTGCTCCTATATTAATACCACAGGCAGGCAGCTACAGTATTTAAAGTTAGTGTACTGCGTCCTCTGCACAGTGTGCACCTAAAGCTACCTGAAGAAAATTACTGTTGCTCTGCTCCTATTAATACCATACGCAGGCAGCTACAGTATTTACAGTTAGTGTACTGTATCCTCTGCACAGTGTGCACCTAAAGCTACCTGAATAAAATTGGTGGAGTTCTTCTGATCCTATATTAATACCACAGGCAGACAGCTACAGTATTTACAGTTAGTGTACTGTGTCCTCTGCACAGTGTGCACCTAATGCTACCTGAATAAAATTGGTGGAGTTCTTCTGATCCTATTAATACCACAGGCAGGCAGCTACAGTATTTACAGTTAGTGTACTGTGTCCTCTGCACAGTGTGCACCTAAAGCTACCTAAAGAAAATTGCTGTTGTTCTGCTCCTATTAATACCACAGGCAGGCAGCTACAGTATTTACAGTTAGTGTACTGTGTCCTCTGCACAGTGTGCACCTAAAGCTACCTAAAGAAAATTGCTGTTGTTCTGCTCCTATTAATACCACAGGCAGGCAGCTACAGTATTTACAGTTAGTGTACTGCGTCCTCTGCACAGTGTGCACCTAAAGCTACCTGGAGACAATTGCTGTTGTTCTGCTCCTATTAATATATAATAAAGCAAAGTGGGACTTTAATTGAAGCATAACTGCAAAGTAAATATGCAAGGACATGTTTGATAGTTCTTTGTCTAAATACAAGATTGGGGGTAAAAATTGAAGCAAATATAAAAAATTGATAACAATAGTAGTTAAATCTCTTGTATTTCATATATATACACACATATATTACAACATAATCCATGGGTAATGGATATATTGGCATGAGGTATACAATAACAGTAATGGTTAAATAACTTGTATTTCATATATATATACACACATTCGTTACAACATAGTCTATGGGTAATAGGTATATTGACATGAGGTATACATTTTAAAAAAAATAGCATAGATCTTAAATTGATTAAGAAATAAAGCGTTGTAGATAGGATACAAAATCCGGGGAGAATTCAGACATGAGCTTGCAAGTGGTAGCATGTAAGTGCTCTACGCGTTTCGTGGAGTTACATCCACTCATCAGGAGCAATTCCAGAGTTAAAATATCTATAGAAGGACAAATGAATACAGGGGGGTCAGCCAAAATAGCACAGAGGCAAAAAGGGGGGAAGAGGGAGAAACATAGCTTCCCCAAATATTCTTACCTACAAAAGAACTGGTACTGAAAGGTAAAATGTTGACAATTGAGGGCACCCTATAAAAGGAGTCTCCACCGGAGCTGAGGCAAAAGTATCCTTGACCACACACCACCACAGTAGCTTGAGGGCAACACATCTAGGGGACTGTAAACTCCAGGGTAACATGTATGGCGTGTTCCAAAGGACAACTGTGTAAGAATATGATGTGTATAATGTAAGTATGTAGACATGTCTGCACAAAGGCAGATCAATGAAGTACAGCCTAAGAGTGTAGAGTAAAGGAATAAGATCAGTGAATAGAGGAAGCCATATGGCTAAGCCACGTGAACGCAATAAGGACATGATAGTAGAAAATAGGACCATTGTGGGAGGTGAAGAAAGAAAAGAGAAAAAGCAAATAAAGCAACCTAAAATTACCTGAGTGGAGGTAAGTACATGGCAACCAAGGTGAATAAGAACTCAACGGTGCAGGGAAAAGCTAAACAAGCGTGTACTGCTGTGGCAGTGGATGGCCGCAGGGTACCGCGTGACATTGGTGGTACCCTGCGGCCATCCACTGCCACAGCAGTACACGCTTGTTTAGCTTTTCCCTGCACCTTTGAGTTCTTATTCACCTTGGTTGCAGACATGTCTACATACTTACATTATACACATTATATTCTTACACAGTTGTCCTTTGGAACACGCCATTCATGTTACCCTGGAGTTTACAGTCCCCTAGATGTGTTACCCTGAAGCTACTGTGGCGGTGTGTGGTCAAGGATACTTTTGCCTCAGCTCCGGTGGAGACTCCTTTCCTACGGTGCCCTCAATTGTCAACATTTTACCTTTCAGTACCAGTTCTTTTGTAGGTAAGAATATTTGGGGAAGCTATGTTTCTCCCTCTTCCCCCCTTTTTGCCTCTGTGCTATTTTGGCTGACCCCCCTGTATTCATTTGACCTTTTATAGATATTTTAACTCTGGAATTGCTCCTGATGAGTGGATGTAACTCCACGAAACGCGTAGAGCACTTCATGCTACCACTTGCAAGCTCATGTCTGAATTCTCCCCGGATTTTGTATCCTATCTACAACGCTTTATTTCTTAATCAATTTAAGATCTATGCTATTTTTAAAAAATGTATACCTCATGTCAATATGCCTATTACCCATAGACTATGTTGTAATGAATGTGTGTATATATATATGAAATACAAGTTATTTAACCATTACTGTTATTGTATACCTCATGCCAATATATCCATTACCCATGCATTATGTTGTAATATATGTGTGTATATATATGAAATACAAGAGATTTAACTACTATTGTTATCAATTTTTTATATTTGCTACAATTTTTACCCCCAATCTTGTATTTAGACAAAGAACTATCAAACATGTCCTTGCATATTTACTTTGCAGTTATGCTTCAATTAAAGTCCCACTTTGCTTTATTATATACAGTATCAGGGATGGAGGCAGATGAATCTACACATTCATCGCCTCATTTAAAGTCCCAAATTCCCCCCCCTCTTTGTTTAATGCTCCTATTAATACCACAGGCAGGCAGCTACAGTATTTACAGTTAGTGTACTATGTCCTCTGCACAGTGTGCACCTAAAGCTACCTGAATGGGGCGGAGCCGGCGCACAGCATGTGAGGACGTCTGGAGAGGAGCTCTCCCTGCAGATTCTAGATCCTGACCTAATCCTGTGAGCAAAAAGTCGGTGTTTTGCCCTGGACTTCTGGGGCACGTGTGGAGGACCCTCCGGAGAGCCTCAGGGGATGGTGAAATACGGGCCTCCATGGCCAAAAACACCGGGGGAGAGACTGGCCCGTTATGCCTGAGGCTCTCAAGATGGCGCCGCAGCGCCGGAGAGAGAGAGGAGGATGAGGAATGGCCGCCGCTCCAGCAGCATGAGGACACAGAAAGACCGATGCCTTCTTCCTCTGGTCAGGTGAGTCCCAGAGTGCAGAGAGATCGCACTATACGCAGGGGGAGATCACTGGACAGGGGAGATGTGCTCATGCATGGTGCAGACAGGGCCTTGGAGGAAGAAGAGGAGCTGTCCCTTAAGCAAATAATGGCTGCCATACAGGGGTGTCAAACTAAGCTGCTAGATCATTTTGGGGAACTGCAAATGGAATTCTCCTTTATGAAGCACGATATGCAGAAGCTTAGAGAAAAGGCCCAGGCTACTAATCACCGCATTGCTGCTTTGGAGGACACTGTTAGGCCTATAAGCACTGACAACCAAGTCATTAAAAAAACCCTCTCTGAGCACACTCTTAAAATGGCTGACATGGAGGACCGCATGAGAAGAAATAACATAAGGCTGGTGGTTTCCCAGAAGGAGTGGAAGGTAGCCATCCTGAAGAATTCTTGGAGGAATGGCTGAAAGTGAATATGGCCCCTGGAACTTTCACTGCTATGTTTGCCATAGAGAGGGCACATCGAGTACCAGGTAAACCCCCACCAAAGGGAGCAATCCCCAGACCCATGATAGCAAATATTTTGCACTTCAGAGACAGAGAAAATATCCTGAAAGGGGCCAGGACAGGCCCTGAGCTGAAGTTTCATAATTATCGAATATCTATTTATCCTGATTTCTCTGCCACCACGCAAAAACAGAGGGCTTCCTTCTATCAGATAAAGAAACGGCTTAGAGAACTGAACCTGATGTACAGTATGCTATAACCAGCAAAACTACGCATTGTGGACAATGGCAAGGCACATTTTTTTACCACCCCCACGGAGGCTTCTGACTGGCTGGATGCGAGGGGGACGCCCGAGAGGAGGGAGTTCTCCCAGACCACCTTAAATCCATACATACAGATAGAGGGGATCCTAGGGGATGAAGGATGTCAGGGAAGGAAATCTGGCGGATGCTGAGCTGCTCTTTTACCACCCTTTTTCCCCTAGCCCATTCTACATAATTCCAGGAAGAACTGACTAGTGACATATGATGTGGCCTTATGCACCTGGCAGTCCGGTGAGCTACAGAGGGATTACGCTTTCTGCTTTAAACTGCTCAATTGTACTTTTAGCACCGAAGGAATCTGCAGGTTCTTTCTCCTTTCGGAAACAAAAGTTTTTTTCTTCTACTTGAAACTTGAGGAGTGGAACAGGAGTTTTTCCTCTCCTCTCTGAACACATATTTTTTAAATTTTTTGTTGTTTTGTTTTTTTTCTTGTGGTTTTTTTTTCTCAAACTTGAAGTTACTCCTCGCAGTGCTAGAGCCTGTGTGACTTTTTGAAGTCACACCTCCGTTATAACCTTTTTTGGGTTAAGGTTTTGGGAATGAAGTGCCTTGCAAGTTGGGGGCGGGTACAGGGTGGGGGGAGGGGAACAAGGGGGGAGGAGGGGGGAGTAACTGGGATAATTATCATTCTGCTTTATGTATGCTCATGATTTCAAGTTAATTTCAAATATTCGTTATTTGCCTTATATGTTGCTGCCTCACAGGGCAGGGAGGGGTTGTGGTGGAGCCCTGGAAGATACCCTAACAAAGTGTTAGGAGTGGGGGGAGGGGAGAAGGTTCTTTTTTTATATACTATGGCTGTGAACCTTAGAGTGCTCTCTTGGAATGTTAGAGGCCTTAACTCAAAATATATAAACCACATTTAATCTTGTTACAGGAAACACATCTGCAGGGCTCCAGGACTCTCTCTCTAAAAAGGGCGCATATTGCTGGGGCCTACCATGCAAGCTATTCCTCATATGCTAGGGGAGTGTCCACACTAGTAGCTAAATCTATACCCACATGTATCCATGCAATTAAAACGGATATAAAGGGTAGATATGTTATCCTAGTGATAAAAGTCCATAATAGATTTATGACCTTTGTGAATTTGTATGTCCTGCCTCCCTTCTCCTTGTCTCATTTGAATGACATGCTTCAAGTGGATTATGAGATAGCGGAAGGGAGGATTTTCATTTTGGGAGACTTGAACGCGGTGGCGGATCCAACAATGAATAAGTTGGACGCACCGCTGAAGATGCCAACACCACTGGCGAAGTGGCTGTCAGTTAACGGCTTCTGTGATGCATGGCGGGCGAGACACTCAGAGATTAGGGAATATTCTTGTTACTCTGAGAAGCATAAAACACTGTCCAGGATAGACACTGTGTTGGTGGAACCTGAGGGACTGCAAATAGTGGCTGGGACAAGGTACTTACCTAGAGTGCACTCGGACCATTCACCTATACTAGTAGATATTGTAGTAGGACAGAGACAGGGAATCAGACACTGGAGGATGGAGGCTAGCTGGTTGCAGGAGGAATATGTTAAAATTAAATGTACTGAGGCTATTCAGCTGTTCTGGAAGATACAGCTGGTTCCAGATCTAATAAAGTGGGAGGCATTCAAGGCTACTTTACGAGGGGGTGTTTATGGCGGAGGTGAGTGGCTTCAAGAAGCAACTGGCCTCCTCAATACTGGACAGGGAACGAGAGGTATCTCTAGCAGAGGCAGAATACGTTAGGCGACCGACTAGAGAGGGATTGCGCACTCTCCAGGATAAGACGCGGGCATACAAGGAAATACTGACTGACCAGACTACCAAAATTAGACTTGCGCAGCGTAGATGTATTTTTGAATTTGGGGACAAAAATAGTAGATTGTTAGCATATTTGGCACGACCAGAATACAGACCCATATGTATAATGAGTATATATGACCAAAGTGGGGTGGAGGTGAGTAATTCCGAGGATATAATACAGGCCTTTATCCAGTTTTATAAAGAACTTTACAAGTCATGCATCCCACCGTGAGGTAACACTCTAGAAAATTATCTGAATGATATCGACCTTCCTAGGTTAACAAGTGTGGACCGTGATGAACTGGAAGCTGACATAACTGTGGAGGAGGTTGAGGGGGCGATAGCTTCTTTTGCCCCTAGGAAATCTCCGGGCCTGGATGGTATGCCCTCAGAATGGTATACTACTTTTAGTGGTGGACTGGCGCCCCGACTACTCCGAGTGTTTCTGACTGCTAGGCGGGAGGGGAGACTTCCCCTCTCTATGAGAGAGGCCCTGGTGGTCTTAATACTTAAAGGGGGAAAGATCCTAAAGAATGTGAATCCTATAGACCCATCTCGTTGATGAATGTCGACACCAAAATTCCAGCGAAAGTGTTGGCGGGGAGACTTCAATCGGTAATCCTGAAGCTAGTTAACCCAGATCAGACGGGCTTTATAAAAGGGCGTTGTGCACAAATGAATGTTAGAAGGTTATTTATTAACCTACAGACTGAGCATGACAATTCCAGGGAGAGAGTGATGGCCTCTTTGGAGGCCAAGAAGGCCTTTGATTCGGTGGAGTGGGGCTATCTGTTTGGTCTCCTGGAGATATTGGGATTCGGCCCTTTATTTATGTCCTGGGTGAAGCTTTTATACACTGATCCATTGATCAGGGTGAGGGTAAATGGAATTATATCTGAGCCCTTCCCTGTCCTCCGAGGGACCGGGCAGGGGTGCCCGTTATCCCCTCTTCTTTTTGCTTTGGCCATAGAGCCTCTAGCGGCAAAACTAAGGGATACTCCTCACATGAATGGACTTCGGGTGGGGGGGATTGAGGAATAAGTCTCCCTTTATGCGGATGATATGCTCCTGTATCTGCAAGATCCGGGTGCTTCGTTATCCACGGCCTTCCGGTTGATACAGGAGTTCGGAGACTACTCTGGTTTCCGTATCAATTGGAGCTAATCGTCCCTGTTTTCTATTGATGACACAGTGACGGTTCCGGCGGATTCTACCATTCAACTGTCCCAATCATTTAAATATCTGGGAGTTGTGATTCAACTTCCCATTTCAGGGTATCTGGACCTCAATCTGAGACCAGTAATGGAGGCTCTTCGTGAGAGGGTACAGCGTTGGAGGAATATGCCGTTGACAGTGATGGGTAAACCTATTTAAAATGATTTTCCTTCCAAAACTGCTATACGTTCTCTCGAACTCGCCTGTATATGTCTCGGTGAAACTGTTCAAACACATAGACTCCATTGTGGTGGATTTCTTGTGGGGATCCAAGGCCCCCAGGATATCTCTGGCAATCCTGAAGCTACCAATAACTCGAGGGGGGTTGGCTATGCCGGATATGAGATCCTATTTTTTCACGTCCCAAATGACATTCTTGCATTGGCGGTGCTTCCCCCAGATTCCTAATGCCACTACTCTATTGGAGGCGGCTGTGGCCACATCTCAGGAAACATTATTGAATATGCTGTTTAGAAAGGAGATACCAGGGAGAGGGGTGGGGTCTGTTATGGCACTACCAGGTAGGGTGTTTCACCTATGTGCGCAGAGAATAATGGATGATCCTTTATGGTTGTCACCTAATTGTCCTCTCTGGTACAATAAGTCCCTAAAAGAGTTCTGCAAAATAGAGGATGGGTATAGATGGGCCAAATATGGGATAAAATATCTTCATCATATATACCAGGATGGTAGGCTAACATCTTTTGCACAACTAAGGGAACAGTTTGGTGTACCTAGGACCTGGCAGTTCAGATGTACCCAACATGCAGCGACCGCCCAGTTCGGGGGGGGGGGGGGTGAAGGTACAAAACACAGCCTTGGAAAGGGTCCTGATCGACCTGGAACCGACTAAGCGTATATCTAGATACTACAAGGAGATTGGACTGGGAGGCCCTGACCTGACTGTTAGGACCAGAACTAGATGGACGGCTTTTATTCCGGAACTGACTGAGGAATTGTGGCAGGAGGAGCTCGATACATATCTTGTATCAGTGATTTCCTCCACGGACAGAATGATACAGCTTTGATATTTACATCAGGTGTACTACACTCCAACCAGATTATTTAAAATGCACAGAAGGGACAATCCAGAGTGTCATAAATGTAGGGGAAATGAGGGAACTTTCCTTCACATGGTATGGGATTGTCCTAAGATAAGACCATTATGGTCCCAGGTGACCGAGTTCATATCTGACCACTTTGATCTTCCAAACATATGTTCTCCTATGAGGTGTCTGTTGGGGGTCTTTGATCAAGAAGAGATTAATGTGAATACTAAACTGTTTCTCAGACTTCTCTATTTTGGAATGAGAAAACTGATCGCTCGAAGATGGATTCATGATGAACAACTCACCTTGGGAATGTGGATAAAAATAATAAATGCTGATATACTTTTATATAAAATGACATATGAGGCAAAGGAGCCCCCAAAAAATTTAGGAAAGTGTGGTACAGGTGGACTGAGTCCAAAAATACTTTAACGGCAGAAGAGGAGGGGAGCAATAGAGATGAAAGAACGTAGGCAATGATGAAGGTAAACAGTAGTGTGTTGAAAGAAAGGATGCATACAATATTATGAGCAGATTAATAATGAAGGGGGGAGGGAATCCATCTTGGTTTTTTTTTTTGTTGAAACTATGTTTCTATGGTTCATGTCGACTGTTCCGACGCTCTTTTCTTTGAGTGTTTCTTTAATAAAATATAAAAAAAAAAAAAAAGAGAGAGCAAACACTCAGGTTGAATGAAGTAAAGGGATCTCTACCATTGACAGGAAGAACTATTAAAAAGTGAAACTTGATATGTTTTGTGTGTAGAGATAGTATGATATCTTTAATGTGATGTATACCAACCCTTTGGTTAAAGAATGTGATGTAACATGTCAATATGCTCAATAAAAATTTTGTTTTAAAAAAAAAAAAAAAAGCTACCTGAATAAAATTGGTGGTGTTCTTCTGATCCTATATTAATACCACAGGCAGGCAGCTACAGTATTTACAGTTAGTGTACTGTGTTCCCTGCACAGTGTGCACCTAAAGCTACCTGAAGACAATTGCTGTTGTTCTGCTCCTATTAATACCACAGGCAGGCAGCTACAGTATTTACAGTTAGTGTACTGCGTCCTCTGCACAGTGTGCACCTAAAGCTACCTGAAGACAATTGCTGGTGTTCTCATACTAATAATACTACAGGCAGGCAGTTGATTCTGCTAGCTGCAGTATCAGTATATATATACATCTCAGCTTTGTGCAGCTTAATCTCACTGCAGGCCATTAGTATGTCTGGAAGGCCAACAAGGAGAGGCAGACAGTCACAAGCCAATAAAAGAGGGCAAGCAGGCTCTGTGTCTAGAGGCAACAGTGCTGGTCGTGGAGACGGTGCATCCTCATCAGCACGTGGCCATGGGACACGCTTGGCCTTTTTTTCGGCAGCTGGCCGTGTTGAGCCGCAACATGTGGAAGACTTGGTAGAGTGGATGACCAAGCTGTCCTCATCCTCTCTCACCCAGGCTCAGGGTACTTTGTCTGGCAAAGCAGCTGCAAACGCGGACTCTTCCCTCGGCTCAATGGCATCAGTCACTCCTTCCCTAGCCCCACCATGTCCTCCTGAGGAGTCCCCCGAACTGTTTGACCACAGTATTGGGTACATGCTCCAGGAGGATGCCCAGCGTTTTGAAGGCTCCAATGATGGTACCCAGCTAGAGGAAGGCAGTAACGTAAGCTCAGAGAGAGGGGGTGCCCAAGAAGGACAGCAATCTGGCAGTCATGTTCCCCCAGCTGCAGCATACTGCCAGCTTTGCTCCAGTGATGAGGAGGGAGGGGATGATGAGGTCACTGACTCCACGTGGGTGCCTGATAGGAGAGAGGAGGAGGAGGAGGCACATCACCAATGAGGCAGGTGGCCCTCCAGGGGCCAGCTTAAGGGCAGCACACTGACTGCATCACACCGCAGAGCTCCGCATGTTCAGGGCGCTGCTGTCTCTGCACGTTATTCCAAAAGTTGTTTGGTGTGGGCCTTTTTTGGGATGAGTGCATCAGATCCCACTGCTGCTATTTGCAACATATGTCTCAAGCGTATCTTGCATGGACAAAACATTTCCCGCTTGGGCACCACATGCTTGACCAGACATATGTTGATATGCCATGCAGTTCGTTGGCAAGCGTACCTAAAAGACCCACACCAAAGAACAAAGAGGACCTCTCCTTGCTCCTCATCAGCTGGGATCTCCAACCCTACTAGACCTTCAGTCCTCTCTGAGACCTGCACTGAGAGGAATGAAGGTGTAGAATTAAGTGTGTCACAGCCAAGTACTTGGGGGCAATCTGCTATCGGTACACCGACGTCAGATTGTACCAGGCAAATTTCCTTACCCCAGCTGCTGCAACACCGAAAGAAGTTCGCTCCCAGCCATTCACATGCCCAGCGGTTGAATGCTAGCTTGGCTAAATTGCTAGCACTTCAACTGCTGCCTTTTCAGTTGGTAGACTCTGCCCCCTTCCATGAGTTTGTGGAATGTGCAGTTCCTCAGTGGCAGGTTCCCGAATGCCACTTTTTCTCATGGAAGGCGATTCCTGGTCTCTACCGGCATGTGGAAGGCAATGTCTTGACCTCGCTGGACAGGGCGGTCAGTGGTAAGGTGCATATTACCGCTGACTCATGGTCCAGCAAGCATGGACAGGGACGTTACCTATCTTTCACCGCGCACTGGGTGACTCTTCTGGCAGCTGGGAAGGATGCAGGACAGGGTGCAGTAGTGTTGGAGGTTGTTCCGCCACCACACCTCCAAAATACTACTAGTGGTGATTTTGCCACACCTCTCTCCTCCACCCCCTCCTCTTCTTCTTCCTCCATGGCCTCTTCCTGTGCTGATTTGTCTTCGGAACCAGTGGTGCTCTGTAGGCGTTCAAGGGGCTGCGCAAGCACGCAGGTCAATAGATACCATGCGGTGCTTGAGCTGGTGTGCTTGGGGGACAGGAGCCACACTGGGGCAGAGATTCTGTCAGCTCTGCAGGGGCAGGTTCAGAGGTGGTTGACGCCACGCCAGCTTAAGGCAGGTATGGTGGTTTGCGACAATGGCACCAACCTCCTCTCCGCCCTCCGACAGGGACAACTTATCCATGTGCCCTGTTTCGCTCACGTCCTTAACTTGGTGGTGCAGCGGTACTTGAGCAGGTACCCGGGCTTACAGGATGTCCTGAGGCAGGCCAGGAAAGTCTGTGTGCATTTCCGCAGGTCATATAATGCCAGTGCTTGGCTGGCTGACCTCCAAAAGGAATTTAACCTGTCCAAAAACCGCCTAATCTGTGACATGGCCAGCAGGTGGAACTCAACGTTGGCCATGCTGCAGCAGCTGCGCACGCAGCAGAGGGCCATCAATGAGTACATGTGCGACTATGGCACCAGGACAGGTTCAAGGGAACTTGTTTTTTTTCCCTACGCTAGTGGGCCATGATCAGGTATGCATGCACTGTCCTGTCACCATTTGAGGAAGCCACGAGGATGGTGAGCAGTGACAGTGCATGCATCAGTGACACTGTCCCCCTTGTCCACCTGTTGGAGCACATGCTGCGTGGAATAATGGACAGGGCACTTGAGGCAGAACAGAAGCAGGAAGAGGAGGACTTCCTTAGCTCTCAAGGCCCCCTTTATCCAGACAATGTTCCTGCATGCCCGCCAATCACACAGGATGAGGAGGAGGAGGAGGCAGAAGAGGAGGATTGTGTCAGCATGGAGGTGGAGCCTGGCACTCAGCATCAGCAGCAGTCTTTTTAGGGATCATTTACAGTCCCAAGAAACCCATGGACTTGTATGTGGCTGGGAGGAGGTGGCTGCGGATCATCAGCCCTATGATTGACATCCAGTCACCCGAGAACACATCGGTCCCCATCATTGCCCACCATTTGGAGCACTAAGGCATTTACCTATGCCTATAGAGGTAAGGGCTCTGTGAGCACATTATCACACAGATGTCACCCATTGCTGTCTTCATCACGCACTACATTTTTTGGGAAGATTCATGAATATTGAGTCCAAATGCTATTGGACTTATTTTTTAAATGACTTTATTTTATATTTGTTGATTCATCACATCCTACTATTTTTGATGTCGTCCTTAGTGACCCAGAGGACTCAGACCCAAATGCCTCAGCAAACCTACGCTGCATGGCCTCCCCGATCCTGCAAAGCCTGCGGAAGGATCCTCGTATTTGTAGTATCAAGGAGAGGGATCAATACTGTCTGGCAACCCTCCTTGATCCACGTTACAAGGGTAAGGTTGGCGTCTCAGAGGGAGCAGAGGATGAAACATCTTCGGGAGGCCTTGCAGAAAGGTCTGTGCAACGCATTCCCAGAGACTGGGAGGTTACAAACTCCTGTTCCTGGCCACGTGTTGCTGAGGCTTCGGTCAGTCAAAGAAGGAGCGGTGGAAAAGGTGGCCATCTGACCGATGCTTTCAGACAATTTTTTAGTCCGCAGCCCCAAGGTATGATGGGTTCCTGCAACCATCGCTAGCGTCTGTTTTACATGGTGCAGGAATACCTAGGGGCAAGATCTGACTTGGACACCTTTCCCACTGAAAATCCTCTTGGTAACTGGGTCTTGAGGATGGATCACTGGCCAGAGCTTGCACAGTATGCAATTGAGCTACTGGCCTGTCCTGCATCCAGTGTTCTTTCGGAACGCTCATTCAGTGCTGCTGGAGGCTTTGTAACCAATCACAGGGTGCGCCTGTCCACCGACTCGGTCGATCGACTGACCTTCATAAAAATGAATTAGTCTTGGATCACCACCAGCTACCAAGCACCTGATGCTGATGTAACCGAATAATTTTTTTTGAAATGTCAGATCCCTTCAAGACTGCCTATGCTGATGCTGAGTGACTATCCTGTTATGCTAAGTGACTATCCTCTTCCTCCTCAATGATCATGCTGATAGCTTGTAAGAATATTTTTGGTTCTGGGCGCTGCCACCAGTGGCTAAGGCCCAATTTTTCAGCCCCTGTTTAACAGGGGCGTGTAATTACAATTTTTGATGCAATATTTTGCAAGGAGGGTTCGTTTCTGCACTCAACTAGAGTATTTGTGAGGGCTTGCAGTGTTGTGGCACCAGTGCCTAAGGCCAAATTTTTCTGCTCCTGTTTAACAGGGGTGTGTAATTACAATTTTTGATGCAATACTTTGCAGCAGGGCTTGTTCCTGCGCTCCAACTAGAGTATCTGTGAAGGGTTGCAGTGTTGTGGCACCAGTGCCTAAGGCCCAATTTTTCAGCCCCTGTTTAACAGGGGCGTGTAATTACAATTTTTGATGCAATACTTTGCAGCAGGGCTCATTACTGCACTCCAACTAGAGTATCTGTGAGGGGTTGCAGTCTTGTGGCACCAGCACCAGTGCCTAAGGCCTAATTTTTCAGCCCCTGTTTAACAGGGGCGTGTAATTACAATTTTTGATGCAATATTTTGCAGGAGGGCTCATTCCTGTGCTCCAACTAGAGTATCTGTGAGGGGTTGCAATGTTGTGGCACCAGTGCCTAAGGCCCAGTTTTCTGCCCCTGTTCAACAGGGACATGTAATTACAATTCTTGATCTAATATTTCACGCCAGGGCCCGTTTCTGCGACCCACCAAGAGGAACTGTGAGGACTTATAGTGTTGTGGCACCAGCATCACCACCACCAAAGGCCCAATGTTTCTGCCCCTGTTTAACAGGTGCATGTAATTACAATTATTGATCTAATATTTCACAGCAGAGCCCGTTCCTGCGCCCACCAAGAGTAACTGTGAGGGCTTACAGTGTTGTGGCAACACCAACACCTAAGGCCGCAATTTCTGCAGAGTATATAGGGCAGGCCCCTACTTTCAAACATCCAACTTACAAACGACTCCTACTTGCGAATGGAAGGCGACAACAGGAAGTGAGATGAAATCTACCCCTAGGAAGGGAAATTCTCTCCTGTAAGAGTTATTATGTTAAAAACGTGTCTCCTCTCCACTGATACTTTATCACTAATCCTTGTTTCACTAAAAACCCCAAATTGTCAAAAAACATTTGTCATTGGGACAGAAAGTGAGGTGAAATCTTCTGAAGAGGTGCACAGACAGGTGATAACCCTTCCCTGAGTTTTCCAAAAAGCTTAAAAATAGATGTTTTGGCTGGAGCTACACTTTAAAAATGTACCAGTTCAACATTACAAACAGATTCTACTTAACAACAAACCTACAGTCCCTGTCTTGTTTGCACCGCCTGTATACTGCTGTTCAGAGTATATAGGGCCTGGGGGCCCCACGCCTTTCCTTTTTTTAATTTTAGGGCGGGGTTCCCCTTAATATCCATACAAGACCCAAAGGGCCTGGTAATGGACTGGGGGGGGGGGGTACCCATGTCGTTTGTCTCACTGATTTTAATCCATATTCCCGAGACCCGACATTACATTAAAGTCGCAAGCAGTTTTAAATGACTTTTATTCCTTTAAAAATGTTATTTTGTGCAGGGGCTGTTCTAAGCACTGGAAACACGCGCCACTTTACAGGCACACTATAGACACCCCCCAAGGTACTATATTTAAAGGAATATTTCACTTTTTTTTTCACTTTAAGCATCATTAAAATCACTGCTCCCAAAAAAAACTGCCGTTTTTAAAACTTTTTTTTGCATTGATACATGTCCCCTGGGGCAGGACCCGAGTCCCCAAACCCTTTTTAGGACAATACCATGCAAATTAGCCTTTAAATTTAGCACTTTTGATTTTGAACGTTCGAGACCCATAGACTTCAATGGGGTTCTAAAGTTCGCACAAATTTTCGGTCCGTTCGCAGGTTCTGGTGCGAACCAAACCGGGGGGGTGTTCGGCTCATCCCTAGTGTAGACTAGATGTCCCCAACTTTCCTTTTACCTGCCAGGCCATTAGTACTCACCCCCACCCCTTCTCATTACCTAGATTAACGAGACTAGACATGAAATGGAATACAAATGGCCATAGCAGCCTTTTTATTAACCAAAACACTTATTCAAATAACATTCTTTACATCAACATCTGAAACCAAAATAAACAGTCCTCAGGCCTGTTGGTCTGTGACGGCAACCCCAACATTCCAAAACATGTTCCACTGCTACACTGCGGGACCTTTACCATGATAAGGCCTCCAGCCGTGAACCCCAGCTCGGAGACAACCCCACTACCTGCAGCTCAACCATTACCCTATTCCAGCTAAGCCATATTAACTGGAATCCACCAGAGGGGCACATACCACCAATGAGTCCCCCACACTTCCATCTCGTAAGTAATTTCTTACATCGTCACAGACCAATCTACCGCCACCGCTCGTACGGGTGAAACCTTACCCTTAAGGGCTCCTCCACACCCTCAAGGCACATTGAATCCCATCCTGCAACCCCAGGGACCACAAATCTATCCCCACCGCCGATAGTGGGACTCCATCCCCCCTTAGATAGATCCTGGTATCAGATTCTAATTCCCTATGGCGAATGACCATGCCCCCATTTCTCATAAAAAATCAGCCCACCACTTTATTGACTTTAATTCGAGTCTCGTTGAGTCTTGTAACCGACCTCGCCATGCGCCAAGTCGTCCGAGACACCATGTCGGACCACAAGACCAGCATATCGAGGAAGGCCGTACGGAGGGGCAGGAAATTTAACTTGATGTCCATAATAAGCTCCCTACTGGAACGAATCCCCAGATCATTCCCTCCAACATGGAGCACTATAATGTTAGGTGACCTGTACAGGCGCGCAAAACGGTGTACCTCCGGTACCACCCTATTCCACATCATCCCTGGTACGCCTAGCCAGCGAATACATGCCGCCCTCATCTCGCTTGGCCCCCCAAAATACGTATGAATGGCCCAAAATCCAGACAAGGCATGTCTGCACTCCATCTGAAAGAAAAGAATGAAAACCACAGGAAAACACAAAAACACCATGAATACTCACCCACAAGCAAGAACCACCGCGACCCTTTATCTATCGGGTACCCCCCTCCCACTATGATCGGCTAATCGACTAACAAATGCGGGCGAATGTAGGTACGAAATCTCGTTGAGTCCCAACTACCAATCCTCCTTACAGATGCCTCGTCCAGCCCGCACCGAGCGGCCTCCGTGACCGCCCCGATACGGAAGGAGTGCGAGACATACTGTTTTCTTCCAAAACTGCCGCCCGAAGACTCTTCCTGAATTTGGCAATGAACTGAAACTTGGACAACAGCGACCCATTCCCGTGTAACAGAAAGGGCCCTGCCACGCCCGGGCGCACATTTAAAAATTCCCGTACAACCCCCACCGGACACACCATGGAACTCGGCAGTTGAAATAGCTGTATCCATGCGCCCTTGCCTGTCTGGTCCGTCTTTGACCTGCGTAGCAAAACCTGCACCCTGTCCTTCTCCCAAATCAAATCCCTCGCCAAGATTCCCCCCAAAACCTTCTTAGAAGGACTGACCAGCTCGCTGACCCGGAACGCCCCAAAAAATGCCATAGAAAAGGCTGCTTAATAAAGGATAACTCATATCTTGAAGTACAGATGGTGCCCAATTGCACAAAAATGGCCTGCAAGATAGCAAAGGACACGGGCCGTCTAGCATCCTTGCGCGTATGCAACTTCCTATACCCCTTTAAAGCTTGGCGGACCCAAAAATCTTTTGTAAAATCAACCCCACCCTCTAATTTAAAGAAAAAGGCCAGGGCCGCCAGTTTCCGCTCAATGGCAGACCCCGACACGGCCTGCTCCAGGTTCCTGGAAACAAAGTAAAGGACCAGCAGCCTTACCTCGGAATCCTCCTGAACCCCTTCTGCATTCCGCACCAACCCCAACCATTCCTGCCACCTTGGTATATGCCGCCCACGTGGCCTTCTGATCCATCCAGCGACGGCTCCAAGACAATCTCCCATAGCCAACCCGGACACGAACCCCCCGTTGTTCCGCTGCTGGTGCCAGCTCTCGGAACCTGTCCCACTGAAACCAAGACAATAAGTCAGCCACAGTATTGTCAATCCCCGGGAGGTGTACAGCATATAGAAAAATATTCATCTGCAGAGAGTGGATCACCATGTGGCGCAGCAGCCGTATCACAGATTGCGATGACGCTGCGATGCGGTTAATGACTTGCACCACACCAAGGTTGTCACAATTCAAATTCAAGGTTTCAAATTCCTAAATGATTCACCCCAGATTTCCATCACCAGCACTACCGGAAAAAGCTCCAGGAGCACCAGGTTACGAAGGAACCCCGCGTCTGACCAGGAACTCGGCCAAGGTTCCACGCTCCAGTGACCCTGGTAGAATGCCCCATAACCTGTCGACCCTGCAGCATCCGTAAACAGCTCCAAATCAAAATTACTCACCGGTCCGGACATCCAAACCGATGTTCCCTAGTGAGACAAATAAAATGGGTAGGGAGCCTAATCCCTGCCGTCGCTACCACCGATAGCCATCGACAAAACACCCTGCCCATAGGAATAATGCGACATGCAAAGTTAAATTTACCAAGCAGCGATTGTAGCCTCCAAAGCTGGACCTTGTGCAGCCCCACCCTCCCCCAAATCTCCATCTTGAGTGCCAACAATTTATCCTCTGGCAAGCGACACTCCATGGCGTCTGAGTCCAGTACTATGCCCAATAAATTGAGAATGGTCGTCGGACCCTCCATCTTGTCCTCCGCCAAAGGAATACCAAAACTCCCCACAATGTGCCGCAACGTAGATAAAAGGATCACACACACATTAGAAGCCGGCGACCCCAGGAAAAGAGAATCATCCAAATAATGAATGACTAATTCACCCCCGACAGATCTCGAACCATCCATTCAACAAAAGAACTGAATGTTTCGAACAAAGCGCAGGAAATGGAACAGCCCATGGGCAAGCAGCGACCATCATAAAATTCATCCTGCCAACAGCACCCAAATAATTGAAAACTGTCAGGATGAACTGGGAGCAGACGAAAAGCAGACTCAATGTCAGATTTTGCCATCAGAGCCCCTTTGCCGCGAACCCAGCTCACCGCTGCGTCAAAAGAAGTATACGACACTGTACATGCATCCGGATCGATTGCATAGTTAACATAACCTCCCTTTGAGAAGGATAGGTGATGGATCAGTCGGAACTTGTTTGGTTCCTTCTTAGGCACCTACACAAGTGGCAGGACCACTAGGTCCGGCAGTGGCTTCACTGCAAAAGGCCCACCCATGCGACCCAACGCCACCTTCTTAGCCAATTTTTCAGATACCACCCCCGGATACTGCAACGTCGAACGCAAACTCTGGGCCATAGGCTGTACGGCCGCTAAGGAAAACGGGATGTGAAAACCTTCCAAGAATCCCTCCCTCAACAGGCGCGCAGCATCCTGGTCAGGATATCTACTTAGAAAAGGATACACCCTTTTCCCCCTCACTGGAGTCATTCCCCTTGTTTGCAAAATCTCCGCCACGGCCCTTGCCTTTTTAAAAGCAGCGGGACACGGTGTGAGAACCTCCACAACCCGAGCACTCATGTTTAAAACCGCATGATCCCCCAAACTTACATGATCCCTCGTTGGTATTGCCAGTATATACCCTATTTTTTATTGGCCGATTGTCCAGTGGATCCAGAGGCTAATGTCCTTGTGGTCCTAGCGAATGGACGGCCGGATAGCCCGACGCTGCCAAAACTGCTCGTCATAACGTAGCCAAGCAGTTCCACCATAGACTCTGTGAGCTTCGCCGATGGCGTCCATGAAGCAAAAGAGTGCAGAACAATGTTCTGGATTCTTATCCCCTATGATGCTCGCCATAATGGCAAACGCTTGCAGCCAGTTGGCGAAAATCTGCCGAATCAATCGATACCGCAGCTTCTTCTCGTCCTCTTTTTTAGTGTCATTGGGCTTGAGCCTGTCCAGGTTAAACTTCTCTAACGGCAGTAAGGAAAAAATCTCCACATACTCACCCTTGCAAATCTTCTCTCAGACATCCTGTTTTAAATGCGCCCCCAACGGACCCTCAAAGCATACATAAACTTCACATTTTGCCGCGTCAGCTAACCACACTGCATCCATTTTTCCTGAGACCTCCTGCAATGCTCCTGTCTTCTCAGGCACAACACTAACTGCCCCCGATGCCTGAGGTGATACAGAAATCCCTGTAGCTACCGGGGCCAGCACCGAGACCAAAGGGGGAGGTGTGGGCACCGCCGGACTAGCCCCATCTAACACTGACCCTCCACCCGGCTGGACTCAAGGCGACACCTGCAGGGACTGTAACCCTGTTCCCTCCGCAAAACGCTGCACGACCAGGCTGACCCCAACAGCCGCCGCTCCCGAATCCACCGATGTCGGCTGGTTCCGCGACTCTTCCGCCTCAGAGCGTGACAACTCTCCCTCGGACCGCTCTCCTGGAAGCTGCTGCGCCTCCACTCTTAGCACCCCAGGCGTGGAGGGCCTGTGCCGGTGTTGGCCCCTCCTCGCAGCACTGGATCCACTCCCCACATGGCTGCTGAGTTGTTCCGCCCTGCCATTGCCCCTGAAACCCGCCGGCTTTCTCTTGTAGCTTCTACCCCTTCCGCCTCCTACAGGGGGAACTGGCCAGGTGTTGGAGCCGCTGGCCGTGTCTGGTGATGGCTGTGGCTGATTGTCTCCCTCACAGGGACCCCCTCGCTGCCACGTCAGAGGGGGTGGAGTCCACTGGCTCCCGACAGTGACGCCGAGCGGGCTAGGGCAGAGTTTGAACATGACCCGCCGCCTTGCTCGCAGAGCTCTGCCTCCGACGAGGATTCTGTCCAGGCGATCCACCTGCTGCTACCGATGGTGGCCCAGCAGGTGTGCCTGACAGGTCCTGCATAGGGCTCCTGACCTGGCGCAAAGCTCGGGGGGATGCACCTGGGGAAAAACGCTCCGGAGGCCAAAACCTCTGCGCGCGAGGGAGTTCCCACCACCCCCACCCCTGACCCGAATGCCTGATCCTCTATCAGGGACGCTACCTGACTAAGTAGCCACTTCGGTCCCCTCGTGGTGGCAGCCACCAATAGCTGGGCCAAAATCCTGTCCACCTCTGCCATAGCTGTTGATTTTTTAGCAGCGTGTAAAACTGCCTGCTTCTTCACCTGCTGACCCTCCACTAATGCCCGAGAGCCCCGCCTCCCCCTTAACTCAACTACCATACCCCTTCTTTTCCTGCTTTTCTCAGCCAATCCTCTCTCCTTCCTGCTACTACAACTTTAACTTCCTTAACCCATTCATTGCCTCCCCTTCTCACTCTGTCATGCCGGCTCTTCACTATTTCCATTACATTCCTATCGCTCCGGGCCTCACTTTCTCTATATACGATATACTTTATATTAATATTATGGAGTATGCAGTACATGCTTGCTTGACTAAAGTAATTCTTGATTGATCTTTACTTATCAAGTGCAATTTGAAAAATTCTTGTTCTGACATTTCACACACAAAAGAGTTCTATAGCTGACATTTGTCATAAAATACAGCACGGTTCAGCTTTCACTCAACCTTTTATATTATTGGTAGAATTTTCAGTGCTGCATGATATGTCTGCTTAGCTACTAAGGTACAAACTTCTAATCCAGAATCTACTTTCTAAAAGCCATTGACAAGAAAACCCTTACACAGTTAATATACATATAGGGGTCATGGTTTCTGTTGTGACATTGAAGTTGTGCAATGTCTATGAGGAAACATTTCCTTTACTGGCCATTTTTGTTGAGTATGAACATGATCTGTGCTTGGTATAATGCATGACCTAACTAGCTGTGCCCGTAGAAAAATAATGCAATGTAGAAATGCAGATTTCAGAAACTTCCTGTTTAATTGTGCAGGAGATTTAAACTAATCTTGATCCATCTTGTAAGAGTTTGTATAACCACCTTTTAGAATTCCCATTTGCTTTTAAACCTTTGAGTGTTCTAGGCAGGCAAAGTTAAATGTTCTACGAGTAAGGAATTTTACTGCTATTTATATCAGATTAAATGATTGCTTGCTAACGTCAAACAACCTTATCCTTATTTGCTCTGGCACTAGTATTCAAGTATTTTCATTAAGACAATTTGTATTACCCCAGTAAAGCCATTGTAGAGACTCTAGAACACGTAGTTTCTGATAAACCAGAACAAAGGAAAATAATGGAACTGCTGCAGCTGAAACACTTTTCTGACCCAACCAGCTTCTATGTGTATCTGAACCAAAAGAAGTATCAGACAGACATTCTTGGAGTCCAAAAGTGTTTTATTAAATTTGCAATTAACAACAGGAGAAGACAAAAGGCAGCCAACACATTTTTGAGGTCCAAAAAAAAAAAAAAAAAAACCCTTCATCAGGGCTTTAGAATGTTTATAGGTCTTAGAGCAAAGTTCCCGGATTCATCAATCTAGACCAAAAGGGTGATCAATCAGTAAGTATAAATCTGTGTCAGTGGCAGAGCTGCTTTTGGACTCCAATAATATCTGTTTGGTGCTCTATCTGGTTCAAATACACATACACTACTCAGTTTGGGGGATCCCTGGTGGAGAGCTGCCAAACTCAAGTCATCCAGCTTTAATGAGGATTTTTTATCCTATTAGTTGCTGGTACATAAGATTTTTTGATCAAGCGCTTAAATGTAAATTTAGTGGGTCATCTGCTTTGTACATAATTCAGATTTAATCTACGGCTAAATTAGCCTCTGTTCCAGCATTGGCTGTGTTGCGTGCAGTTTCACACTGTCGCCTGTAGGTGTCGTTGTCACCATAGGTCAGTGTTGAAAGCAACAAGCTGAAGTGTATTGAGTGCTCTTCTTTCCCAGACGTAACTCGGCAGAGGTGGTCCACTGCTATGCATTCTGGGAGAGAGTATTTATGGGACAGATGCCATGTGCTAGGAGGTCAGTTCTACCTCGTGGCCCTCCAGGCCGGAGGGCTGCGTTGCTGCAGCCGTGCAAGTAGGCCCAGAAGCCTGTCTGGGGCCTACTACTACAGAGATGGTCCTGTGCTGTCTGTCCTGCGGGAAGAAGCCAAACAATTGAGAAGACCCAGGGGAGGACCCATCTTGGAGAGGACCGTGCGGAAGGCTGGTGTCTCAAGAGGGGCCTGGTGACTCAATTGGAGGATGCATCCTAATCTAATCTACCGCACAGTACTGCCGGGTCGGTTTAAAGGTTCTGGTACTGTGTTGCTGTTCATCTAAAACTACTACGTCCTGTGACAGAGGATCGTACAGTTATATTGCTCTTCTCAAGTCTGTGGCAGAGACTTTCTTTTTGTTCGTGCTGCGCTCCGGCTGCTAGGTCAGTGAGAGAGACCTATACGGGTGGGCAAAGATTTAATCTTGGACTGAAGGTATATTTGTCCCCGAGATTTCAATTCCTCAGTGATTTAAAGAAAAGGTATTTGAAATTTCCTGCAACTCCTCTTCTACCTCTTTCCTGCTACTTCTTCAAGTTATTTCTCATTAAAGCATTGGAAAAGTACTAAAGTGACTGGTGCCTACATTGTCAGATACAAAGCTCAACATGGACTCTAAGTTCTGGTATTGGTGAAACTACGGGTAAAGGGGTGACGGTAACAACCCAATATAAATCAGCAGCTCCTTCGGGGGTTAGAGCTACAGATGTGATTGGTTCATTTCTTTTTTTTGTAAAGCTCATCAGAATATGTAAGATGGAATTCTGAAAAACAATAATATCCTATAGATTTTGGTAGTTATATTAAATTCTCATTTGTGCAGAGCGGTAGTTGATGTAAATGGTACTATTTACACTACTCCAGAATATGCCAAAACTACAGTAACTACAGTTAAACCCCATTAGTTTATTCTTAACTGTCCTTGTCCCTTTGGGAACTTTTTCCTTGATTTCCTTTCCCAGAGACACAACAGGAAGTACAACGATTCTTTACAAAGTAAGGTGAAAATCCCCGTCAGCAAAACATGGGTAAATATTGCTTTACTTCCCCCTAGATAATCATATTACAGTTGTTATGGGAAATACATACATAGGTAAGCAATTTAAGGGTTTAAAAAAAAACAACTTTTAACCAGTTTGATTTATTGGCCTTCCGATGCCCCCTGTCTTTCCTTCCACAACGTGTGCTTGCACCACCAAAGTTAACATATTTATTACAGGCATTTACGGTATTTTCTTTTGTACATTCATATAAGTTCCTGCCTTTATGCAATCTAGGATCCCTACTTCATATGTGCACTGTACATAAAACTAGGGTCATTTACTATTATTACTTCTGAGTATTGGAGGAAACCTACACAGGAGAACATTCTAACTCCATGTAGGTAGGGTACTGGTTGCAATCCAAAGCAAGGGACCTAGTAATGCAAGGCAGGAGTGTTAACTACTAAGCCACTGAGCTGTCCTTTGTTTTTCATAGTAATCCTTAGGTCATTGTAACCTTGTTTTTTTTTCTTTGTATTTAGGTGTTAGAGATGGCTTTCTTTTAGCTTTTCTGTATGTAAATCCCATTTCCTTTAGGCGGTTTGTTACACTTTGGTCACAGATGTTGACTCCAGTTTCCTCCCATTTGTTCCTCATTTGTTTTGTTGTACATTTTCTGTTTTCTAGGCATATTGCTTTAAGTTTTCTGTCTTGACGCTTTGATATCTTCCTTGGTCTACCAGTATGCTTGCCTTTAACCACCTTCCCATGTTGTTTGTATTTGGTCCATGTTTTAGACACAGCCGACTGTGAACAACCAACATCTTGTGCAACACTGCATGATGATTTATCCTCTTTACCTACATACTAACAAGCAGATTTAATCTGATGCAGGTGTTAGTGTTTGTAATGAAAATTTACAGAGTGATTCCATAATTTTTTCCTCAGAATTGAGTGATTCCATAATTTATTCCATGTGCTTGTTCTATAAATCTAACTGTTACTTTCTTTTAGTGTTTCTTAAATCCAGAAAATTGCCATTTGAAATGCCTTTAGTTTTTGGCCATGTCTGTAATCTGCTTTTTTCTACAACAATAAACAACTGAAGGAACATCCTCAGGGACTGGTGATTCCATAATTTTTGCCAGGGGTTGTATATGTAGGAGCTTCCCCCCTTCCCTTTTCAGTTGTCTCACTTTTTTGTCTTATGTGTGGGCCTCCATAGGAAAAATACTATCTAACTACCAAAAGTGTAGTACTACACTACCCCTTTCCTTCATCCTCTATATTATTGCATTTGTTATTTTAGAAAGCCTCTCTTCATTTTAGAAATTTGGGAGGCATGTAATACTTGGAGGCTATTACAGACATGAGTTGCACAAAGCCCTGTTTGTAGTGAGCAAGAGGTAAGACAGATCTAAACTATTCATTCTCTGTTTGGCTGTTGTACAATACAGATTAATATAATAAGGTACTAAAAAATAAAATTTCCTTTTGCTGCATACAATTTTGAAGAATCATATGCACTTCTTATACCAACCAATCAGACATACAACTTAAAATAAAAATCACAGACAAAAACTATTTTGTTCCTGGAATATTCACTTTTACATTTTAAGGGCCTTTTTGCAGCTTTATGCTATCAGAAGCACTTGCTTCCAGTGTACACATTGCACATACAAACAATAGCTAATGTCTTTAAATAGAGCTCATTGTAATTACAATGACCCAAATCAAGGTGTATGAACTGAATGCATGTTAGAACACTTGTAAAACAACTGTTCTGTTATTCCCTCAATGAAACATAAGTGCAGGTATCTGGACAAGCAGGAAATGAAAATTCTCAGTAATTGAAGTCCTGTCTTGGTGATAAGCCAAAATGGATTCCTGGAAATTAAATTCTAAAGCTTGCAGATTTACATATAGGTCAAATACTGTATGTCCACAAATAGATGCCAATTACATATACAGTGTAAGGACAAAACCATAGACAAAGTATTTAAAAACATAGAAACGTAGAAAAAAGTCCAAGTGGTTCATGGAGTCTAGACTTTTGTATTTTAATACATGCATTTTTTTTTTTTCATGAACTTTTTCATCTGAGTATAGATCTATGTTTGTCCCAAGCATGTTTGCAACCACTTATAATTGACTGACTCTCATTACCTCTGCTGGAAGTGTATTCCAAGCATCAACTACCCTTTTAGTAGAATAATAATTTCTAAGAATAGTTTTGAAATTTCCTCCAGTTAGTTTGTGGTCATGTCCCCATGTTCTTGATCTTGGCTTCATATTGAAAATAATGCCCTCCTGAACCTTATGTATTTATGTATTTAAAGGTTTCAATCGTGTCTCCCCTTTCCCTTCTTTCCTCCAGGCTGTATGTATTAATTTCCTGAAGTCTCTCCTGATATGTTTTATCCCCCAAAACCTTTCCCCATTTTTGTTACCCGTCTCTGTACTCGTTCTATCCTATCAATATCTTTGTGTAAGTGAGGTCTCCAGAATTGGACACAGTATTCTAAATGAGGTCTCACTAAAGATCTATGTAGGGGAATCTGAACCTCCTTCCACCTGCTGCTAATCCCTCTAGTGATGCATCCTAGAATTTTTCCACTGCCTGGTTACACTGCTCATTTTGCAATCATCTGAAATAAGTACCCCAAAAAACTTTTTCCTCTGTAGTGCTGGCTAGGGATGAGCTTCGAGTTCGAGTCGAACATGAGTTTGACTCGAACATTGACTGTTCGATCGTTCAACGAAGATCGAACATTATGGACCGTTCGCGCCAAATTCAAGCGGCGTGTCATGGTCCATAATGCACTGCATCATCGCAGTGGTTTGCTGGCTAATGATTGGCCAAGCATGCACTATGACCCGCATGCTTTGGCCAATCACAGCGCCGTAAGCAAACAGAGCCATAATTGGCCAATCTCACTGCAGATCTCGCTGCAGACCGTTCCTGTTGTTCTCTTCTTAATATAATACAGGCAGGCAGTTCATTCAGTTAGCTGCAGTATATTCAGTACTGTATCCTGCGCAGCTAGATCTCGCTGCAGATGGTTCCTGTTGTTCTCTTCCTAATATACTACAGGCAGGCAGTTCATTCAGTTAGCTGCAGTATATTCAGTATATATATATATATATATATATATATACATACATCCCAGCTTTGTGCAGCTACCTCTCACTGCAGGCCATTCCTGGTGTACCTATTCAAATACATTACAAATACATCAAATACAGTATGTCTGGAAGGCCAACAAGGAGAGGCAGACGCTCACAGGCCACTAAAAGAGGGCAAGCAGGCTCTGTGTCTACAGCCAACATTGCTGGTCATGGACATGGTGCATCCTCAGCACGTGGCCGTGGGGCACGCTTGTCCTTTTTTTCGGCAGCTGGCCGTGTTGAGCCATAACATGCAGAAGAGTTGGTAGATTGGATAACCAAGCCGTCCTCATCCTCCTCATCCTCTGTCACCCAGGCTCAGAGTACTTTGGCTGCCAATGCAGCTGCCAAAGCGGCCTCTTCCATCAGCTCAATGTCATCAGTCACTCCTTCCCTAGCCCCACCATCATGCCCTGAGGAGTCCCCCGAACTGTTCGACCACAGTGTTGGGTACATGCTGCAGGAGGCTCCGATGATGGTACCCAGATTGAGGAAGGCAGTAACGTGAGCCCAGAGAGAGGTGGTGCCCAAGAAGGACAACAAACTGGCAGTTATGTTCCCCCAGCTGAAGCATACTACCAGGTTTGCTCCAGTGACGAGTAGGGAGGGGATGGTGAGGTCACTGACTCTATGTGGGTGCCTATTAGGAGAGAGGAGGAGGAGGCACATCTCCAATGAGGCAGGATGCCCTCCAGGGGCCAGCTTAATGGCAGCCAACCAACTGCATCACACCGCAGAGCTCCGCATGTGCAGGGTACTGCTGACTCCGCGCGTTTTTCCAAAAGTTCTTTGGTGTGGGCCGTTTTTGAGACGTGTGCAGTAGATCGCATCATTGCTGTTTGCAACATATGTCTGAAGTGTATCAAGCGTGGCCAAAACAGCAGCCCCTTGGGTACCACATGCTTGACCATACATATGTCAAACTCCCGTGCTGTCTGTTGACAAGTGTACTTAAAAGACCCACACCAAAGAACAAGGCGGACCTCTCCTTGCTCCTCATGAGCTGGGATCTCCAACCCCACTATACCTTCAGTTCTCTCAGAAACCTGCACTGAGAGGACTGAAGGTATAGAATTAGCTGTGCCAAGTACTTGCGAGCAATCTGTTATCACTACACCAACGTCCGATTGTAGCAGGCAAATTTCCCTACCCCAGTTGCTAAACTGGGGAAAAAAATTTGGTCCCAGCCATCCACATGCCCAGTGGCTGAATGCTAGCTTGGTTAAATTGCTAGCACTCCAACTGCTGCCTTTTCAGCTGGTAGACTCTGCCCCCTTTCGTGAATTTGTGGAATGTGCGGTAGCTCAGTGGCAGGTTCCCACAGAAGGCGATTCCGGCTCTCTACCGGCATGTGGAAGGCAATGTCTCGGCCTCGCTGGACAGGGCGGTCAGCGTAAGGTGCATATTACCGCTGACTCATGGGCCAGCAGGCATGGACAGGGATGTTACCTATCTTTCACGGCACACTGGGTGACCTTGCTGGCAGCTGGGAAGGATGCAGGACAGGGTGCAGTATTGTTGGAGCTTGTTCTGCCACCACACCTCCAAAATGCTACTAGTGGTGATTCTGACACACCTCTCTCCTCCACCCCCTCCTCTGCTTCTTCCTCCATGGCCTCTTCCTCTATAGATTTGTCCTCGGAACCAGTGGTGCTCCGTAGGCGTTCAAGGGGCTACGCAAGCACTCAGGCAAAAAGATGCCATGCGTTACTTGAGTTGGTGTGCTTAGGGGACAGGAGCCACACTGGGGCAGAGATTCTGTCAGCTCTGAAAGGGCAGGCTCAGAGGTGGTTGAAGCCAGGCCAGATTCAAGCAGGAATGGTGGTTTGCGACAATGGCACCAACCTCCTCTCCGCCTTCCGACAGGGACACTTCACCCATGTTTCCTGTTTGGCTCACGTCCTTAATTTGGTGGTGCAGCGGTTCTTGTGCAGGTACCCGGGCTTACAGGATCTCCTGAGGCAGGCCAGGAGAGTCTGTGTGCATTTCCACTGGTCATATAATGCCAGTGCTCGGCTGGCTGACCTCCAAAAGGAATAGAACCTGCCCAAGAACCGCCTAATCTGTGACATGCCCACCAGATGGAACTCAATGTTGGCCATGCTGCAGCGGCTACACACACAGCAGAGGGCCATCAATGAGTACCTGTGCGACTATGGCACCAGGACAGGGTCAGGGGGGCAGTGGTTCATGATCAAGGATGCATGCACTGTCCTATCACCATTTGAGGAGGCCACGAGGATGGTGAGCAGTGACAGTGCATGCATTAGCGATACTGTCCCTCTTGTCTACCTGTTGGAGCACATGCTGCATGGAATAATGGACAGGGCACTTGAGGCAGAACAGAGGGAGGAAGAGGAGGACTTCCTTACCTCTTAAGGCCCCCTTTATCCAGACAGTGTTCCTGCGGGCCCGCTGATCACACAGGAAGAGGAGGAGGAGGATTGTGTCAGCATGGAGGTGAAGCCTAGCACTCAACATCAACAGCAGTCTTCAAGGGATCGTTTTCAGTCCCCAGAAACTCATAGACGTGTACATGGCTGGGAGGAGGTGGCTGCCGATCAGGTCGTCCTTAGTGACCCAGAGGACTCCGGACCGAATGCCTCAGCAAACCTATGCTGCATGGCCTCCCTGATCCTACAAGCCTGCGAAAGGACCCTCGGATTCGTGGTATCAAGAAGAGAGATCAGTACTGGCTGGCAACCCTCCTTGATCCACGTTACAAGGGTAAGGTTGCGGAACTTATCCATCTGTCGCAGAGGGAGCAGAGGATGAAACATCTTCAGGAGGCCTTGCAGAAAGGTTTGTGCAATGCGTTTCCAGAGCCTGGCAGGTTACAAATTCCTGGTCCTGGACAACGTGTTGCTGAGGCTTCGGTCAGTCACAGAAGGAGCTGTGGGAAGGTGGCTGTCTGACAGATGCGTTCAGACAATTTTTTAGTCCACAGCCCCAAGGTCTGATTGGTTCCAGCAACCATCGCCAGCGTCTGATTTACATGGTGCAGGAATACCTAGGGGCAAGATCAGACTTGGAGACCTTTCCAACCGAAAATCCTCTGGGTTACTGGGTCTTGAGGATGGATCACTGGCCAGAGCTTGCACAGTATGCAATTGAGCTACAGGCCTGTCCTGCATCCAGCATTCTTTCGGAACGCACATTTAGTGCTGCTGGAGGCTTTGTAACCGATCACAGAGTGCACCTTCATAAAAATGAATCAGTCTTGGATCACCAGCTACCAAGCACCTAATGCTGATGTAACCGACTAATTTTTTTATGAATGTAAGATCCCTTGAAGACTGCCTATGCTGATGCTGAGTGACTATCCTGTTATGCTGAGTGACTATCCTATTCCTCCTCAAGGATCATGTTGATAGCTTGTAAGAACATTCTTACTTCTGGGCACCACCACCAGTAGCTAAGGCCCAATTTTTCTGCCCCTGTGTAATTACAATTTTTGCTGTAATATTTTACAGCAGGGCTTGTTCCTGCGCTAAACTAGAGTATCTGTGAGGGGTTGCAGTGTTGTAGCACCATCACCAGTGCCTAAAGCCCAATTTTTCTGCCCCTGTTCAACAGGGGCGTGTAATTACAATTTTTGCTCTAGTATTTTGCAGCAGGGCTTGTTCCTGCGCTCAACTAGAGTATCTGTGAGGGGTTGCTGTGTTGTGGCACCACCACCAGTGCCTAAGGCCCAATTTTTCTACCCCTGTTCAACAGGGGCGTGTAATTAGCATGTAATTACAATTTTTGCTGTAATATTTTGCAGCAGGGCTTGTTGCTGCGCTAAACTAGAATATCTGTGAGGGGTTGCAGTGTTGTGGCACCAGCACTAATGCCTAAAGCCCAGTTTTTCTACCCCTGTTCAACAGGGGCGTGTAATTACAATTTTTGCTGTAATATTTTGCAGCAGGGCTTGTTCCTGCGCTCAACTAGAGTATCTGTGAGGGGTTGCAGTGTTGTAGCACCATCACCAGTGCCTAAGGCCCAATTTTCTGTCCCTGCTCAACAGGGGCGTGTAATTACAATTTGTAATCTAATATTTCACAGCAGGGCCCATTCCTGCGCCAACCAAGAGTAACTGTGAGGGCTTACGGTGTTGTGGCAACACCACCATACCACCACCAAAGGCCCAATTTTTCTGATCCCGTTCAACAGGGACATGTAATTACAATTCTTGATATAATATTTCACAGCAGGACCATTCCAGCACCCACCAAGAGTAACTGTGAGGGCTTACAGTGTTCTGGTACCACCAACACCTAAGGCCCAAATTTCTGCAGAGTATATAGGGCAGGCCCCTACTTTCAAACAACCTACTTACAAACAACTCCTACTTACAAACGGAGGGAGACAACAAGAAGTGAGAGGAAATCTACCCCTAGTAAGGGAAATTCTCTCCTGTAAGAGTTAATATGGGAAAAAAAGGTGTCTCCTCCACTGATGCCTTATCACCAATCCTTGTTTCCCTAAAAACCCCAAATTTTCAAAATCCAACTGTCATTGGGACAGAAAGTGAGGTGAAATCTTCTGAATAGGGGCACAGAGAGCAAAACAAATGTTACAGGGGTGATAACCCTTCCCTATGTTTTCCAAAAAGCTTAAAAATAGATTTTTTGGCTGGAGCTACACTTACAAAATGTACCTGTTCCAAATTACAAACAGATTTAACTTAAGAACAAACCTACAGTCCCTGTCTTTCTTGGGACTGCCTGTATACTGGTGTTCAGAGTATATAGGGCCTGGGGGCCCCACGCCTTTTCTTTTTTTAGTTTGGGTGCGGTGTTCCCCTTAATATCCATACAAGACCCAAAGGGCCTGGTAATGGCCTGGGGGGTCACCCATGCCGTTTTTCTCAATAATTTTCATCCATATTGCCGGAACCCGACAATACATTACAGACGCAAGCAGTTTTAAATGACTTTTATTCCTTTAGAAATGTCATTTTGTGCAGGAACTGTTCTAAACACTGGAAACACGCGCCATTTTACAGGCATACTATAGACACCCCCCAGGTACGATATTTAAAGAAATATTTCACTTTTATTTTTTCACTTTAAGCATCTTTAAAATCACTGCTCCCGAAAAAACATCCCTTTTTAAAACTTTTTTTTGCATTGATACATGTCCCCTGGGGCAGGACCCGGGTCCCCAAACCCTTTTTAGGGCAATAACTTGCATATTAGCCTAAAAAATTCGCACTTTTGATTTCTCACGTTCGAGTTCCATAGACTTTAACGGTGTTCGAAAGTTCGTGCAAACTTTCGGTCCGTTCGCGTGTTCTGGATGCGAACTGAACCGGGGGGTGTTTAGCTCATCCCTAGTGCTGGCCAACATTTTCATTCAACGGGTAATGTATAAGCATAATGAGTATAATATAGTATATATTGTATACTGTACAAGAGAAGTGATCCCAGAGTTAATTGAGGTGAAGCTCTACTGACTTCCATCATCCTATCATGTGCGAGGAAATATACTGTATTTTTTATCCTTGCAGGTGATTTGGAATTCTTTGCAATGTGAAACTGCACCACATTCACTAAACTCTGGGGCAAATTTTCTTACATAGTGGAAAGTGCCCTATACCTATATAGTACCAATACTCCACTTTTCCTTTTCATTTTTAATAGAATAAGGGTAATACCGCTGTTAGTTTGTTTTTGTTTTTTTAAGCCATCTGTGTTTATTAGAGAGGTTGCTCTTCACTTCCTGTCCTGTGAATTAAAAATAAAATAAAAGGATTTCTTTACATATAAATGGGAAATCCCCTCTTAGACACTGGGCATGGGAACAAGTGTCCACATTGGAAGATTTCCCATCTATTTCTGTTCAGTTCTTAGAATGTTGTATTTCCCCTCACTTTGATTGCCCATGACCTAAGTAATCAGGACAATTAGAGAAAGTACATCATCCTATCGAGGACACAGACTGCAATACAAATCTGACAGCGGTTATATCCATTTACCCCATTATCCAAATCTAAACAAAAAAAAAAGTTTTAATCATACCTCTGTTGCTGCTTTCTTGATAAATTAGGCCAGGGATTGAACACCTCAGTGACTGCCATGGCTAAACTATACTTTTTGGGTAATGGTTATCTTTAAGGGCCTGTTCACACCTTGAGCCCTGATATGCGCTGCACTCCTCTGTATATATTTATACAAAATGCTAAGGATTAACCCCTTGGGTTCCACAGTGAGTATAACAAGCATGCTTTACTGCATATACAGACTGATTTTACTGTTGTGGGTTTATTAACAATTTAAGTCACCTGCACATTGTCATTGAACTGCTGTGAAGGGTTTTGCTTATTATTGAAAAAAAAACAGCAATGCTTTTTAGGCTTGAAATTACTGTATACAAATATACCAACAACTTACAGTTACAGTAGTTCTTTATTTTTTTTAAATCATTTCATTACATTCATTTTAACCTTGAAAGGTGATTTTAATTAGAGTAATAGAAATGCGCACTCAACTTAAACAGAAACTGTTCTACCTTTTTGGATTGGAGATGGTCTATTATTGTTTACAGTTTACTTTTACTTTTAACTGCTGGTACCATAGACCAAATATGACCCAATATAGTTTGTTTGTAAAAGCCCCAATCAAGATATGGAAATGAACTCATACTATTACATCATCTTGAGTCAGAATATTTGGGGATTTACAGGTAAGTAATCTCTTATTAAATAATGAATCATAACTGAAAACTTGGGTAGAGTTGCTCAGTAGTTTGTGCTCTCAGCTTGCTATATCTGTCCTTGCATGGCATAATTCAACACACAGCTCAGATAAAAACATATGACTGCATTATGATTGAATCAATTCCCAGAAAGGCCTTATGAAACACCAGGCAGGAATAAAAACCTGACAATGGTTCTATCCCCCATCACTCCATCCAAATCCCCCAAAATGACTTTTGTCTTTAACCATACTGTAATATTAGATTTCTAATGAAGTAGGCCAGTAAATAAACACCTCAATGAATGACCATGGCTAAAATATCATTTAAAGTATTACTAAACCCACAACAGTAAATTGAGTCTGTAAATGTAGTAAAACATGCGTGTTATACTCACTGTGGAACCTAATCCTCCACATTGTGTAAAAAGGCTGTTTGATCCTGTCTTCTCTGATCCGCCTCTTCTTTCACAGTCCCCAAACCATCTCCTGATAGAACAGAGCCTTGGGGTCACTCTGCACATGCTTAGTTTGGTGTTTATTGCTAGAGTTTTTATTTCCTTTCATGGAAGGGTACATGTGATCAGCACAGGACCAATCAGCATTGCCCAGACAGAGGGTCAGGGGTCCTGCAGCCTCATAGGACAATCAAGGTGGGAAGAAAACTCCTCCTACAAGCTTTAACCAGTGCTCTGCTGGACACTGATAGAAGTCACAAGAGTGCTCTAGCTGCTGATGAGTAAAGGTATTTAGCAGTTTATATTTACTAAAATAATTGTATTTCCATGTTCTGTGTACTGTGGGAGACCAGATATAGTGCAGGATCCTGGGTTTAGTAACACTTTAAGGGTAATGTTTGTCTTTAAAGTCATATGGGGAAAGTCAGTAACGGTTGTGTTTATTAAAAATTATATCAACAATGCTGAACATACTTGACGATAAAGAAGAACTCCATACAAATGTATTTTAAAACTTTTCGAAAAATCATTACATTCATTCTAAAATTTAGAAGCGATTTTAAGTAGTAAGAAGGCGCCCTGGATTGAATAGAATATTTGGTACCTTTTGATGCAGGACTGTCTTTAAGTGTTAGTACCATAGGTGAAGGTTAACTGGACATTGCTTTTGTGAAAAAGCCCCAATTACGAAATGGAGATGAACTTAGACTATTACAACAAAAGACAAATTATAAGGGGATTTACAGAGAAGTGATCTTATCAAACACTGCATCATAACAGAACACTTGAATTTGCTCATTAGTTTGAGCTCCCAGTTTGCTTGAATGGTATAATTATTTAACCCAAAAGGTAAAGATAAAGTATGACTGAATTATTTCTCAGAAAGGCCCTTATGAAACACCAGATAGCACAAACAGCAGATGTTTCCCTATATAAGACAAAGATTTCTGATAACTGGTAAGTCAACCAACCACTCCAGTCTTTTCTTTTGATTTAGATATGTTGATACTATTTTAAGCTAGTGCGTTTATTTTTACATGAACATATTTGGAATGTTTATCCACAGTCTGCACCAATGAATACATGCTTGCTGAAATAAAAAAAATAAAAAAATATTCCATAACAAAAACTGCAAGCAGGCAGTAAATCAGGCAATCATCATTAGCCCCTTCACGACTAGGGTAAAACAAACCTTAATGCCTGAACACAGTTTTGCAATTTTGACATGTGTTAGTAAAACTGTACATATCAATACAACTGCTTAGTGTATCCAGGTGTATTATACCTTGAATTTTTTTAGGACAAATTGGGCTTTCATTTGATGGTAAATGGTCACAGATATCTCCTGATTTGGTACTTAGTATCAAAGGAAAACTGGCCCAAAATAGTAAAGAAACAAATCTTTTTTTTATTTAGCTGTGTACTTCTTTCTATTACCATAAACTAATGCCAAAGCACAAGCCAAAATAAATTATCCTGACAATCGCAACAATACCCCATATGTGTATATTCCTTGTTGTTTGTACCGGTAGTAAGGCCCAGAAACAATGGAGTGGATTTTGCTATTTTGTATTTAACCTAAAATGCATTGACACTGACATTAATGACACTGATACTAATTTTAAATAAATGGCTTTTTTAAATCCTATCTAAAATACACTGACCCTGACCTTTGACTCCAACTTTTAACCTTGACATTTGACCCTGAGCTCTGACCTAGATCGAAACCTGATCTAGCTATTTTATCTTTATCTATTATTTGTTTATTTATTTTTTATTTTTGTGGGCGTCAAATGTTTGATGTTTGTTGAAAATGTTCTACTTATTTCAAGTTGATGTATGTGGTTAGAATTTTGAGTAACCATGTAGCACTGTTTAGTTGTGTTTGCCCAGCTGAGGTAGCACTCCATGCGAGGTAAGGGTTAACTCTGCAGGCCAGGTTTTTTGGGGAAGTACCTACCTCTGGGGTGCAACAGTTAGTAAGACAGCCGGAGGTTTGAAGAAGGCTGTTAAGATGTGATTCACTATTTTACACTCAACCGCCGCCTGTGGGAGCCCAGTCAGGGTTCCAGGAGTATGGCTTTGTGCTGTGGACAATGGACTAAAAGTAATTTCACACCTATTAAAGGTATAACTATCTCAAAGGTCAAAAAGGGGGTGTTAGAACCATATTTCACAGGAATGATATTGAAGACATCCTTGTTGAACTGTTCATATGTTACTTTTACCCAACTTCAGTAAAGAACTTTTATTGTTACATACATCTTGGCCTGGTCTGAAGTCACTCTAGGATGGGGGTCAGCAACCCGTAGATTACGATCTACCAGTAGATCGCGAGCAGGTGATGGGTAGATCGTGGTCTGGGCTTGCTGACCTGCCATTCCAGAGCATCAAACAGAGTTCAATGCAGAGGGACTACTTGTAAAGATGGAGCTGTAGTAGAAAGCAAGAGTCACATGAGCTGATGTTTCCTCTGTAGTGCTGGCTCCTGTCCCATGCAGAGTAATATCAACTGCACTCCAACTCTTATGCCGCGTACACATGATCAGAATTTCGGCCCGCAAAAGACTGATGAGAGTTTTTCGTTGGAAAATGCGACCGTGTGTATGCTCCATCGGACTTTTGCTGGCCGAATTCCAGCCAGCAAAAGATTGAGAGCATGCTCTCAATTTTTCGGTCGGCAAAAGTTCCTATCCGAAAATGCGATCGTCTGTGGCAATTCCGACACGCAAAATTCCTACGCATGCTCGGAAACAATTCGACGCATGCTCGGAAGCATTGAACTTCATTTTCTCGGTTCGTCGTAGTGTTGTACGTCACCGCGTTCTTGACTGTCGTAAGTTCAGCAAACTTTTGCGTGACCGTGTGTATGCAAGGCAAACTTGAGCAGAATCCCGCCGGAAAAGCCTTCATATCTTTTTCCGATGAGAAGTTTGATCGTGTGTACGTGGCATAATACCGGCTAGTGTTTTTCAGAATGGTGCCAGCAGCAAGAAAAAAGAGATCTTCAGGTCAGTGTGAAGCAATACACTAGGCATAATATTATAGGGCTGCTTTTACACTGATGTGCTTCTATTCACCCACACCGTGGGTGCAGTGCAGTGTACTTGCAGCTTTCCTGTGGATTTGCTGCATTTAGTCATAGATTTCTATTATATCCTGAGTTTTGGTGTGCTTTCAGAAAGTGCACCACGCCTGCAGGATATAATAGAAGTCAAAGGCAAAGCCCAAAGCACAGCTTACCCAGAAAAATCGCAGATGCACTGCGCTGCACTGGCGGTGCAGGTATACCGCAGCACATAAGAGTGAAAGCAGACTTATAGGGGGCTCAGGACAGTAAAGGTTCATTTATATTTGAATATTGGGGGTGGTAAAACCCCATAGTTAGGACGTGTTTTTGCCACCTCCACCCTAACTGCACCTCCTTTAGCTGCAGTGGCCAGGGGTGTACACATGTCACAGCCGCAGCAGAACTTATACGCCCTGCCATGGTTGGCGGTGTAGCACCTGGCAAGCATAACCATTCAAGTGAATAAGGCCACTCTGCAAGTGCCCTGCAACCTTGCACAGTACAGGAAACAAGGGGTTAAAACAGGCAGCGTTGTGTTGCTTTCTTACCACTTGCTTTAACCCCTTGGACCCTGCAGAAGCCTGCAGTTGCAGGGCGCTTTCAGAGTGGCCCCATTTATTTTAATGAATCCCGATTGGCAGGCCATAGCACCCACCAACAGCAACAGGGGGATTTATTTCCTGCTGCGGCATGTGTACACATTTGGCTGCTGCCTCAGCAGCTAAAGGAGGTAGGGATTCTGGGTGGTAAAACCATGATTCAACCATAGGGTTTTACCACCACCCCAGCTTTACGTGTGAACTAACCCTAGGGGTGCCACTGCCGAATGCAACTAAGGGCTTATTCACAAGTGCAGCAGGCACTGTTGCTCCTCTAAAAAGCTATCTGAGTGTGTTTGACAGGTAGTGAGGAGGCGATATGTTGCCTCCTCACCACCTGATTGAAACCCATGATTGCCATGCAATGCACGCAAGTGCAACATGGTAGTACGGTTTAAATCAGGTGTGAGGAGGCGACACTGTGCCAGGTGATCTTTGACTTCTCCCATGTTGTTCAGATTGATCTACACCTCTTTAAGGTTGCCTACCTACTGTGTACAGTGTGGAATGAGTTAAAGAACTCTCACACAGATTAAGGAGTTAAAAGCAATTCTTCTGCAAAAGAATACAATTAAGTTGGCGTGCTGCCTTAATGCCAGCCTTGTGTTGAATGGCAGCCTCAGTCTGCCTTTGGAGGCACTAGTGAGCATTCTTTCTGTGTCCCCACATTGAGTGCAGTGAGCCCCGACCACATACTCATCTATATCCTAGAGTAACTGTAAACAAAACAGAATCTTGATTAGATGCATGCATCACAATTAAATGTCAGATCTACTCTTTGAATAATTTTGCACTAATTGCTTTAAATTTCATTTTCTTTTGTGATGGGGTGTTGTATATTAGTGTAGCAATAACTCACGGTGGAGCTGCTGGTTTAAAGCGGGCTGTTACCATCACCTTTTACCTCAATTTCACTAGAACTGGGTCTAGGGTCCCGTTGAGTTTAATACCAGACAGTGTAGACACCAGACACTTGAGTATCTTTTCCAATGCTTTAATAAAGAGTAACTGAAGGAAGTAGCAGGAAAGAGGTAGAAGAAGAGTTGCAGGGAAGTTCAAATACCTTTTCTTGATGTAATATTATGAATTGGAATTTTGTAGATGAATGTACTCTCCTTTTAGAGTTGAATCTTTGCCTGCCCGGATAGGTTTCTCTCACTAACCTAGCAACCGGCACACAGCACGAACAAAAGTCTCTGCCACAGATTTGAATGGAATGAAAACCCGTACGATTCTCTGCCACAGGATGTAATAGTTTATCATGGACAGCAAACACAGCACTAGAACCTTTAAGCTGACCCGGCAGTACTATGCGGTAGGTTAACTTTAGGATGCATCCTCCAACTGAGTCACCAGGCCCCTCTCCAGACCAGCACTCTGCATGATTCTTCCATGACGGGTCCTCCCCTGGGATCTTCTCAGTTGTCCAGCTTCTGCCCGTAGGACAGACAGCACAGGACCATTCCCTCGCCACTGTGGAAGGCCCCAGACAGGCTTCTGGGCCCACACGCTGCAGCAACATGGTCCTCCCGGTCGGAGGACCACGCGGTAGTACTCCTAACACATACCTGTCGGCCAGGAGGGCCAGCAGGTGGAACGAAAAGACCCTAAAACATGGTATCTGTCCCATAAATACCCTCTCCCAGAATGAAACTCGGAGGACCACCTCCACCGAGTTATCTCTGGGACAGAAGAGCACCCATACGCTTCAGCGCATTGCCTTTCCAACACCGACCCATGGCGACAACGACACCCACAGGCACATTGTGAAACTACATGCAACACAGCCAAACTGGAACAGAGGCTAAATCTGACTATGTATAAAACAGATAACCCACTAAATTTACCTATAAGCGGTAGATGAAAATCTACCAGCGCTACATTAGATATTTGTAGCTATATAGTTTTTACAGTAAATGCCAGGCTTCATAAAGGATTCATGTGCAATATGAAATGTTGCTTTTTCTTCCAGATTGATTGTATGATCCCATGTATCACAGCCAGCTTTTATTCTGTGTAATGGAACAAACAATAACTTTTATCAGCAAGCAAAAAGCCCTTGGTGCTGACTGGTTTATACTTTGTAGATTTCTGTTACACTTCTTCTTAGCACCAAGTATATCACTGCTGTGCAGTAATTTCTTGGGGATTTGAAGTGTATGCCAAGCCAAAACATTTTTTAGTTTTGGATAGAGTAGGTAAAAATTTGAACCTCTATGTTTTTAGTGCAATCTAGTTTCAGAAGAAAAATCATCTGATGTCTATATAATACGTAAATCTATGCTTCATGGGGCACTTTGGATTGGCAATATCTATCTGCTGGGAATTACAGGCTATGGGCACTAAATCAATAAAGGAAACAGATGCAATTGAATGAAATTGCATTTTTAAGATGTGTTTATAGATTTAGATACTATAATTATCATAGTAAGACTCAGACTTGCAAGACTTCACAGAATCATGTCTGAATTAAAGCCAATCCCAAGAATTAAAAAAAGTCTACCCTTGCAGTGGGCACCCCCGCACTTTGAGGGTTAAATGCTCATTGTGTTTAGGATGTGTACAGTAATAGGCAATATTACTTACTGTACACCTCTGCTTTAGCTGGCTCCGGCACTCTCCTCTTCTCCCCGAACTTCCAGTCTGTGGGCGGTCACAGCACCCCTAGACATAATGAGCATTTACCTAGAGTGCAGGTTCACACTATGTGGTGTGCACCAGAATCGGATCCAATTCTTCAAATTGCACTGTGTTTTGCAAATCAATTTTGGGGTGTCATTAACTTAACATACACACCTGCATATAAAACACATATACACATACTCAGCATTTAGCATAGACTATATATTCAGTGTTTACTCTTTATTCAGTCAGTACAGGCAGTGTATTAATATATATATATATATATATATATATATATATATATATATATATATATATATATATATATATATATATATATAAGTATACACACACACATATACTCTGCATCCAGTGTAGCCTATAGCTACGGTGCATTCGGTGGTGTATTGTTTCTAATACGCTTCAGGCGGTGTATATATATATATATATATATATATATATATATATATACATATATATATATATATATATATATACATATATATATATATATATATATATATATATATATATATATATATATACATATATATATACATATATATATATATATACATATATATATATATATATATATATATATATATATATATATATATATATATATATATATATATATATATATATATATATATATATATATATATATATATATATATATATATATATATATATATATATATATATATATATATATACACACACACACACAGTCTAGTATTATATGCCTATGAATGATCACATACATGGTACAATTTATATAGAGCAAATACATCTGAATTCTATTAAGTAATCAACCAGCCTGTCTGGAATCAATTAATCACTGGATCTGAGTAATCCAACACATTATAGTAAAAGTCCAAAATCTATTGTAACATAAAGATCCTGTAATGAAAAAACAACGGGTATGACTGTTTCCCACACTTCACAGAATATATCAATCGATCGAACTCCTGAATAATGAAAAAATGAATAAGTAAAATAAAAAAATAATGAAAATAATAATAATAATACTAATAGGCTCACTCCATGTGTACATACATATGTGAGTGTGTGTGCACAAAGGTGCACACACACGCACATATGGAATAAAGTGCAATGCATGAAAATTACATACATAATTTATACCAAAAATGCATAACCCCCTAAAAATTAAAAGATGACCAAAAAACAAAATTAAAGAAATACATACAAATCAAAATCTGAATTTAACCATTTAAGTTGAAGAGTGTCAAGCTGATGTATCCAATGAACTCTCTTTTTAAGTTCTAATTCTATATTACCACCCCGTCTATTTCTTGAAACACCTTAAATCACAAAAGTTGATTTGAGACTGTATGACCCTTGTCTACAAAATGTCTCGTTAGAGGTAGGTTTTCTAATTTGTCCCTAATGGAATACTTATGTCTCGCAATACGATTTATTTTCTGTGTGGTTTGCCCCACATAGAGGGGACCACATGGACATTTAATAATATAGATGACATAGGTAAACTGACAGGTGTAGTAATCTCTAATAGATATATCATAACCCTTTTGTGAATGAGAAAAACATTTGCCTTTCATCACGCTAGAGCATTGTATGCACGAGAGGCAAGAAAAAGATCCCTTATTCTTAGGGCCCACAAAAGTCACACGGGGGATAGGAGCTGAAAACACATTGGATTTTACCACTTTGTCATAAATACTCCTACCCCTGCGATACGACGATAGTGGAGGGTGGTAAAACTCTGGAACAGATGGATAGCTGTTATTTAAAATGGACAAATGTTTTTTTTATAATGTTAATTTTCATTGAAAATGGGTGAAATTGAGAGATGAAGGGCATTCTGCGACTGGGTCTGATAATTTTGGTACTATCCTGTAAAGACAAGCGCTCTTTGTGAACAACGTTTGCAGGATACCCCCGTTGTCAGAGCCTGTCCTCCATCTCTCCCAATCGAATCTCTCGGGTATCGGGATCACTAGTAATCCTGGCTACCCTTTTAGATTGGCTATGGGAAATTAACTTAAAAACTCCTGAGGGATGAAAACTACAATACTTTAATAACTGATTGCGATCAGTAGGTTTCCTGTACAGGTCACTAATAATATGTCCATCTTTAATTGATAATAATGTATCTAAAAATGGAGTGCATTCCTGATTAACTGACATATTGAATTTAAGGCCTGGAACCAATAGATTTAAATACATATTGAACAATGATAGAGATTCAGAATCGGCCATCCAAATGGCGAAGGCGTCATCAATGAACCTGTGCCATACTGTACAGTTATTATTGAAAAGAGTGCTATTGTAAATAAATGCCTGCTTGTCCATAAATGCATTGGCAGTGAGCTGCAAATAATAGGTATCCTTAAATAGAAAAAAGTTATTTTCCAAAACTATATTAAGCAAATTCATAAGGAAAGAAATTTGTACAGGTTTGTATGTTTTGGATCTATCTAATAGACGTTTGCATGCTTCTAGACCAGAAGAATGTGGAATGGCCGTATATAAATTCGCCACGTGCCATGTAACCAGTATCGAGCCAGGTGGTAATATAATATCTTGGATTTTATTCAAAAAATCATGAGTGTCTCGTATGTACGAGCGAGTGTGTACAATAAGTGGAGTTAGACACTTGTCTAAATATTTGGCCAACGTCAACTGAATCGGTACTGGAAACAATTGGACGTCCGGAAGGACTTTTAGAATCCTTATGGATTTTAGTTAACATATAAATGATCGGGGTAACAGGATGCTCAGAAATTAAATATGACTGTGTGTTAACGTCAATAATGTTTTGTTTTACTGCCTGTGCTACAGCGGTTTTTATACTACTTAATACATAATATGTGGGATTAGTCTGCAGACGAGTGTATACATTGGAATCTGCCAATTGTCTGTAGATCTCCCTATCATATTGATCAGTATCCATTACCACTATCGAGCCACCCTTATCAACTGGCTTGATAATTATTTGCCTGCGAGCAGATAAGGCAGCAAGAGCATTAGCTTCCTCCCGCTTAAAATTGTTCGGTATATGATCCCTTACTGAATGATTCTTTAAAAATAAATCTATGTCTTCCTCTACCCTGCTAATAAACAACTCAGCTGCTGTACAAGAAGTCGGCAGCACTACATTTTTACCACTTAAGCCCCGGACCATTTGACTGGCCAAAGACCAGAGCACTTTTTGCAATTCAGCACTGCGTCGCTTTAACTAACAATTGCATGGGCGTGCAATGCTGCACTCAAACAAAATTGACGTCCTTTTTTTTCCCATAAAGAGAGCTTTCTTTTGGTGGTATTTGATCGCCTCTTTGTTTTTTATTTTCTGCGCTATAAAAAAAAAGAGCAACAATTTTGAAAAAAACGCAATATTTTTTACTTTTTGCTATAATAAATATCCCCAAAAAATATATTAAAAAAAAGTTTTTCCTCAGTTTAGGCCGATACGTATTCTTCTACATATTTTTAGTAAAAAAAAATCGCAATAAAACATATTGATTTGTTTGCGCAAAAGTTATAGCGTCTACAAAATAGGGGATAGTTTTATGGTTTTTTATTATTAATTTTTTTTTTACTAGTAATGGCGGCGATCTGCAATTTTTATTGGGACTGTGACATTATGGCGGACATGTCGGACAATTTTGACACATTTTTGGGACCATTGGCATTTTTACAGCGATCAATGCTTTAAATTGCATTGATTACTGTAAAAATGTCACTGGCAGTGAAGGGGTTAACAACTAGGGGGCAGTGAAGGGGTTAAGTGTATCCTAGTACGTGTAATTCAAGGGGGGAGGGGGCTGTGCAGGTTTCCAGTTCTCACCTCAGAGAACCGGAAACTGTGTGTTTACACACACAGATCCCGGTTCTCAGGGTGCCCCGAGCAATCGCGGGAGCCAGGCAGTGATCGCGACTGCGGGGCACTCGCATTGGCTCCGTGGGCGAGCAGGGGCATACCATGACGGAGATTCGTGCAGCCGAGCCATGCTGCCGCAGTACAACTGCAGTGGCTGGTCGGCATGCGGTTAAGCTGTAAATTAGAGATAGACAGCGGTAGCGAGTTGGTGTCATTAATAGCAGGTCTAGAGGAAAAGAAAGATTTAACTAACTTGTCTAAAGAAACAATACAAATCCTGCTTCAATACAATACAAAACTTGCAATTCTATGTCAGTTAAAGAGGTAGATGAAATATTATGTACCACACATGTAGTTAGGTCCTCTGTCTCTTCCTGATCCTGGTGGCAACGGATCTTGTTGTTGCGTTTTCGGTTCCTCTTGCCTCCTCTCCGCCTGTGTTTGGACCCAAAGGGCCCCATTGCAAAAAAGAGCCTTTGGAAATATTAGTAGATGAACCTGTGGAAGTCATAGAAGAATTAGAAGTAGATAATAGCTGATTCTGTCGTGGCTTTCCAAATCGAGCCCAGAAGCGATTGCCCAATTGTACACCCGATTGTTGATGTAGTCATCGCGGTCACAATCCATTTTAGATCTTATGCGTGTCTCAATGTTCTTCCTGAACAGGAGTAATTTGTCATCAAGTCAAGTGTCTTTCTATTTTTAAAAAACTCATCTTGGCCAATTAAATCTGACAATTGGCTTTCCAGAGCTGCAATTTCTTTGATGGTTGTGATGCGTTCCATTTGTAGGAATTCCACTGTCAGGGTGATAAGATCAAATGAGCATTTATTTATGATCTGAGTAATTTTTTTCTTAAAATCCTCGTTTTGAGCAAACAAAGTAGGCACTATGCGTACACTCAATCCACGTGGAATAAATTGTGATTTATAATATTCAGCCAGCGTTATCTCATGTAGTTCCATGGATGTAAGATGCTGTAGTGATTTCTCCAATTTACATAAGTGTTCCATTAGGGACAAATTAGAAAACCTACCTCTATCGAGACATTTTGTAGACAAGGGTCATACAGTCTCCCAATTTATGGTGATTTGACGGTGTTTCAAGAAATAGACGGGGTGGTAATAGAGAATTAAAACTTAAAAAGAGAGAAGTTCATTGGATACATCGGCTTGACACCCTTCAACCTAAAAGGGTTAAATTCAGATTTTGATTTGTTTCTTTAATTTTGTTTTTTGGTTATCTTAATTTTTTTGGGGTTATGCATTTTTGGTATAAATTATGTATGTAATTTTTATGCATTGCACTTTATTCCATATATGCGTGTGTGTGCACCTTTGTGCACACACACGCACATGTGTATGTACACATGGAGTGAGCCTATTAGTACTATTATTATTTCATTATTATTTTATTTATTCATTTTTTCATTATTCAGGAGTTTGATCGATTGATATATTCTGTGAAGTGTGGGAAACAGTCATACCTGTTGTTTTTTCGTTCCAGGATCTTCTTTATGTTTCAATAGATTTTGGACTTTTACTATAACGTGTTGGCTTACTCAGATCCAGTGATTAATTGATTCCAGACAGGCTGGTTGATTACTTAATAGAATACAGATGTAACTGGTCTATATAAATTGTACCATGTATGTGATCATTCATAGGCACCATGTTTTGAAGAAGGACATGATCTGTATTAGCCCGAAACCGTTAACTATGATTGCCTATATACTTTGGATGTTTTGATAATATTTTTAATTAAAACATTTTTTGTGCAGCAATCCCTTTTTGTCGTTTCCTATAATATAAGCCATTGGGTAGGCTTGATTGCTTGCACTTGTTACTCTGACCGACGTGCACCTCACCCTTTTGAACTTTATATATATATATATATATATATATATATATATATATATATATATACTCTGCATTCAGTGCAGCCTATATATACAGTGCATTCAGTGGTGTATACTTTCTAATACACTTCAGGCGGTGTTCACAGTATCTAAAACAGTGTGTACAGTTTCTAATACACTTCTGGTGGTGTACACAGTACAGTGCAGCTATTGTACAGTTTATAATACAGTGCAGGCAGTGTACACAGTATCTAATACAGTGTGTACAGTTTCTAATACACTTCAGGCATTGTATTTATATATATAGATAGATAGATAGATAGATAGATAGATAGATAGATAGATAGATAGATAGATAGATAGATAGATAGATAGATAGATAGATCTATATATATATATATATATATATATATATATATATATATATATATATATATATATATATATATATATATATATATATATATATATACACACACACACTCTTCATTCAGGGTAGCCTATATATACAGTACAATTTAATGGGTTATATGCTTATGGATCAATTCTCTCTTCTAGGAATCCGTTTAATATCTATATGGATAAAAGTTTAAGCCTCGATTTACATATAGTCCCTAGGTACTCCTTATTCTTGTCTTTCTTTTTGTTTATTAAGACTTTAAATAATACTAGTGTATATATATATTCATATAGAGGAATATGGCAAATGAAATTTTGATACTATCATGGAACATAAGAGGAATAAAGGATCGTACTAAGAAGAGGGCTATGTTTGATACACTGGGGCAATATTTACCATCGATAGTTTGCCTGCAGAAAACACATTTAACTCGAGATACAGTTAATCTATTGCAAAATAAAATGTACCCAATTCAGTATCACGCTGTATATTCTACATATGCTAGAGGTACAAGTATATTAATCTCTTCTAAATTACAGTTTTCCTGCAGGCAAGTGCTGCTGGATCCACAAGGTAGATACATTTTGCTAGTGTGTAAATTATTCTCCATAGAATTTATATTGGGATCTGTATATATCCCTCCACCATATAATGGTGAGGTAATTCGCCAGATAAGTGAATTCTTGATAGATAATCCAGGGATGCCTCTCTTGATTGTGGGAGATTTTAACAGTGTTTGTGATCCTAGCAGAGATAGATATCCAGCTGGCCCTCAAGGAGATACTCATTTTCTTAGATATTGTAGAGAATGGGGTCTACAGGATATTTGGCGTCTTAAAAATCCACTGTCCTATACCTACTCTTGCTGTTCTAGTACGTATCAGACTCTATCAAGAATAGATCTAATTTTGGGCACGGAACTAGCTTTACCATGGGTGTCCAATATACAATACTTGACTATGGGCCTATCAGATCATTCCCCCATTTTAGTCTCCCTAAATAAAATAAAGCCTAAGACGAAGCCTAATTGGAGGATTCCTGCTTCTTGGTTAAAGGAAATGTCACAGGGAGATTCAATGAGTCGAGCTCTAGTGGAGTTTTTCTCCAATAATGAGAACTCTGCTTCAAGCCAGGTGGTTTGGGACACCATGAAGGCTTTTTTGAGGGGGATCCTATTGAAGGCAATAAGTGTCCAAAAAAAATTGAACTTAGAAAGTGAATTTTTATTAGCAGCAGAGGTTCGGCAAAAGGAAGCTCAATATTTACAGGATCCTACCACCCCCAACCGCTGCACCTGGAGGGATACACAACAATCATATAGAAGATTGGTATTGGATAAGGCTGATAAGGCCTGTTTTCTCTCCAGATGTCGTGACTGGGAGGAAGGGGAGAGACCAGGACATATGCTAGCTGCAGTAGCAAAATCTCTGGAGAAAATTAATTTTATTTCCGCCATTCGTAAAATGGGGGGCGAGATTACAAATGATCAAAATGAAATTAAAGACTCTATTTTCTCTTTCTATAGTGATTTGTATCAGAGCAAGGTTGAATATTTAATGGCACTTCTTAGAGGTTTTTTGGACCCTTTAAAATTGCCTTCTCTCTCTAGTGTGGCTAGAGAGGAACTTAATTCCCCTCTGACTTTGGAGGAGTTAAGACGGGCAGTGTTAGAAGCCCCAAACAATAAAGCCCCAGGTTCAGATGGGTTACCGTCAGAAGTGTACAAATATTATGGGGATATTCTGTTACCAGAACTATTGAAGGTACTTAACCATGCATGGGAAACCTTTAAACTTCCAGATTCTATGAATGAAGCTTGTATTATAGTGCTACTAAAGCCAGATAAGGATCCTTTGGCTCCGGAATCTTGTCGTCCGATATCGTTATTAAATTCGCGTTGAGTGGACATACATGTGGGAGGTACTAGATAGATTTGGCCTGGGACATAACTTCATACAATGGGTTAAGCTACTATACTCTGACCCAAGGGCTTGTATGCAAATCAATGGGGTAGTGACAGACTTCTTTTCATTATCAAGAGGCACCAGACAAGGGTGCCCATTGTCCCCATTATTGTTTGCATTGGCTGTCGAGCCGCTAGCAGAAGCGGTTCGGCAATCCGAGGATATCTGTGGGTTTATTAGAGGGGCAAGGCACGAAAAGATATCATTATATGCGGACGACGCACTGCTGTTCCTTGGTGATACGGACAACTCCTTGATATCCTTAATGACCCTTATAAAAAGGTTTGGATTATTCTCAGGCTTTACTATTAATTGGGACAAACCGGTCCTATTCCCACTTGATGAATTCAGTTTGGATATACCGAAGGAGGCCCAACAAATTAAAGTTGTGAAGTTTTTTAAATATTTAGGAATATGGATATACCCAAGGTTGTAGGACTATTTGCAGTATAATTTAACTCCCATCCTGGAGAAATTTAAGCAAAAGAGTATAGCATGGTCCAAATTACCCCTATCAGTTGTGGGCCGAGCAAACCTCATAAAAATGATATGGGCCCCCCAATTATTATATGTTTTACATAATTCACCTATATGGATCCCGTTAAAATGGTTTAAAAAAATAGATTTTTTGTTTCGTAAGCTTTTATGGAAAGGTAAGAGCTCTAGGATTAGACTGTCTACCCTTCAGAGAACTAAAGAAGGAGGGGGTCTAGCAGTGCCACAGCCAAGAGTGTATTTTATAGCTTCCCAATTGCAGCATTTTGCGGGGTGGGGGACGCTGGATTGGAGAGATCCAATACAGGCTATGTTATTAAGTCAATGTTCAAGCTATAACCTTACGGCCCAACTAGAATCTGGATCATTTGCCACTCACTCTAGTCCAACATTGGTGTTAATGAATAAAGTATGGCAGGAAATGAGGCGTATAATGAAATATGAAGGGGTGTCAGAATTCTCTCCAATTTGGGGGAATAGGTACTTTGGAGAACTCTGTAAACTAGAGGGGTTTGAATATTGGCGTTCTAAAGGAATACAATATATTCCTCAGCTTTATGCTCAAAGCGCTATACGGTCTTTTCAGGAGCTACAGGAATTATACAAATTGCCGCATAATAACTTTTATAAATATCTACAACTACGACATGCAGTCTATTCACAGTTTAAAGGAGGAGGGATGAAGATAAGACCAATGCCATTGATATCTTTATTAGCAGGTGCAGGGAGAAAAAAAGGTTTAACCTCTCTAGTATATAGTCAACTTATGGCGAATTATCAAGATATTTTGGATAGCCCAGGCAGAAAGGGTTGGGAGATGGATCTGGGGGTTATATTGGACGAGGAATGGCAAAATATTTTGAAGAGGGCACCGATGGTTTCTTTATCATCTACACAATGCCTATCACAACTGTTCATTATCTATAGGACATATAGGACTCCAGTAAAATTATATAAGTGGAGGCGGAGGGAAACTTCGAATTGCCCAAGATGTAAGCAACCCCAGACAGATTTGCTTCATATGCTTTGGAAATGTCCTAAACTGGTTAGGTACTGGCAAGAAGTGGTGTCTACAATTAATGGGGCTTATAACAGCCAGATAGAATTAGACCCCAAAATATGTTTACTGGGTTATCTTAATGAAGAGTTATACCCAAGGGAAATGTCAATTTCAATTGGTAGACTATTATTTATAGCCCGTAAACTAATAGCTAGAAAATGGATGTCTTCCAGTGTACCAGTATTTGAGGAATGGCGCTCCCAGGTAAATGAGGCAATATTAATGGAGCGACAGGTTTATCAGAAAAGGGGTACAATGGATATATTAGCTAAGTTGTGGGGTCCCTGGTTAATAACACCAGGTCTGGCCTCATTCTCTTGGATTCCAAATATAATAGTAAAGAATGTAAGAAGAGAGAGTAAATAGGAAAAGTATAGGCTGTATGGGAAGTGTTGAGCAGTGTGGGAGGAGGAGGTGGAGGAGGAGAGGGAGAGGGAGGGGGCTTGTTTTATTTATTTATTTATGTATTTTTTCTTTTCTTCCCCTTTTTGTTTTCTTATTTGTTTTTTCTGGCTCTTTGTTTTGTTATGAATGGTTTTGTGTAGGTAATTCTACTTGTGGTATATAGTCACTGCTGGGAATCAATGGAAATAAGAAATTAGAATTTAAAAACATATACTTTGTAAAATTAGTGTTAAAATTGCTGTATGTATGGATATTGTAACACTGGTAAAAAAGAAAATGTTGAATAAAGAAGTAATGTAAAAAAAAAATATATATATATATATATATATATACAGTGCATTCGGTGGTGTATAGTTTCTAATACACTTCAGGCGTTGTACACAGTATATAATACAGTGTAGTGTGGTGTTGCAAAACAAAAAATACATCATGTCCAGAAGGCCACCAAGGAGAGGCAGATGCTCACAGGCCACTAAAAGAGGGCAAGCAGCCTCTGTGTCTACAGTCAACAGTGGTGGTCGTGGACATGGTGCATCCTCTGCAGGTGGCCGTGGGGCACGCTTGTCCTTTTTTTCTGCTGCTGGCCGTGTTATTGAGCCACAACATGCAGAAGAGTTGGTGGAGTGGATAACAAAGCCGTCCTCATCCTCCTCATCCTCTGTCACTCAGGCTCAGAGTAGTTTGCCTTCCAATGCAGCTGCCAAAGCGGCCTATTCCACGGCTCCTTGTCCACAGTCACTCCTTCCGTAGCCCCACCATCATGTACGGAGGAGTCCCCAGAATTATTCGACCACAGTGGCGGTTACATGCTGCTGGAGGATGTGCAGCGATTTGAAGGCTACGATGTTGGTTCCCAGGTTGAGGAAGGGAGTAACGTGAGCCTAGAGAGAGAGGGTACCACAGAAGGACAAGAAACTGGCAGTCATGTTCCCTAGCTGACGAGGAGGGAGGGATGATGAGGTCACTGACTGTACCTGGTTGTCTGAGAGAAGAGAGGAGGAAAGTGAGGAGGAGACACAACTCCAAGGAGGCAGGATGTCCTCTAGGGGGCAGCTTAAGGGCAGCCACCCTATTGCATCACACTGCAGAGCTCCGCAGGTGCAGTGCACTGCTGACTCCCCGCTGACTTTTAAAAGTTCCTCGGTGTGGGCCTTTTAACACATGTGCAGCAGATCGCAATGTTGCTGTTTGCAACCTATGTCTGTCTATGTTGTGGCCTGAACAGCTTGGGCACCACACGCTTCACCAGACATATGACGACCTGCCATTCAGTCCATTGGCAACAGCACTTGAAAGACCCACATCAAAGAAAAAGGCGGACTTTTCCTTTCTCCTCACCTGGGATCTCCAACTCTACTATACCTCCAGTCCTCTCAAAAACCTGCACTGAGAGGAATGAAGGTATAGCAATAGGTGTCCCAAGAACTTGCCAATCTGCTAGCAGTACACCATCAATTGATTTTAGCAGGCAAATTTCCCTACCCTGGTTGCTGAACCGTAAAAAAGAAATTCGCAGTCATCCATATGCTCAGCGTCTAAATGCTAGCTTGGCCAAATTGCTAGCACTGCAACTGCTGCCTTTTCAGCTGGTAGACTCTGCCCCATTTTGTGAATTTGTGGAATGTGCTGTACCTCAGTGGCGGGTTCCAAAATGCCATTTCTTTTCACGGAAGGCCATTTCAGCTCTCTACCAGCATGTGGAAGGCAATGTTTTGGCCTCGTTGGACAGGAGTCAGCAGTAAAGTTCATATTACTGGTGACCCATGGTCCAGCAGGCATGGGCAGGGACGTTACCTTTCCTTCACGGCACACTGGGTAACTCTGCTGGAACCTGGGAAGGATACAGGACAGGCTTCAGTGTTGTGTAGCTTGTTCCGCCACCATGCCTCCAAAATGCTAGTGGTGATTCTTCCACAGTTCCCCCTTCCACCCCCTCCTCTTCTTCCTATATGACCTTTTCTGCAGATTTGTCCTCTGAACCAGCGGTGCTCCGTAAGCGTTCAAGGGGCTACACAAGCAGTCAGTCTAAAAGATGCCATGCTGTGCTTGAGTTGGTCTGCCTAGGGGACAGGAGCCACACTGGGGCAGAGATTCTGTCAGCTCTGCAGGGGCAGGCTCAGATGTGGTTGACACCACGCCAGCTTTAGCCATGAATTGTATGTGACAATGGCACCAAACTTCTCTCCGCCCTCCCACAGGGACACTTGACCCATGTTCCATGTATGGCACACGTCCTGAATTTGGTGGTGCTGTGGTTCTTGAGCAGGTACCCAGGCTTGCAAGGTCTCCTGAGGCAGGCCAGAAAAGTTTGTGGTCATTTCTGCCGGTCATACAATGCAAGTGCTCAGCTGGCTGACATTCAAAGGGAATGCAACCTTGCCACCAACCACCTCATTTTTGACATGTCCACCAGGTGGAACTCAACATTGGGAATGCTGCAGCGGCTGCACACACAGCACGCTTCGTGGAATCATGAACAGGGCACTTGAGGCAGAACAGTGGAAGGAAGAGGAGGACTTCCTTTCCTCTCAAGGCCCTCTTTATCCAGATAGCATTCCTGCGGGCCCGCCAAACACACAAGAAGAAGAGGAGGAGGAGGATTGTGTCAGCATGGATGTAGAGGATAACACTCAGCAGCAGTCTTCAAGGGATGGTTTTCAGTCCCCAGAAACCCAAGGAGTTGTACGTGGCTGGGATCATCATGTGATCCTTAGTGACCCAGAGGACTCAGAATCGAATGCCTCTGCAAACTTACGCTGCATGGCCTCTTTGATTCTGCAAAGCCTGAAAAAGGACCCTAGGATTCGTGATATCAAGAAGAGGGATCATTACTGGCTGGCAACCCTTCTTGAGCCACGTTACAAGGGTAAAGTTGCAGAACTCACCCTGCCTTTACAGAGGGAGCAAAGGTTAAAACATCTTCAGGAGGCCTTGAAGAAAGGTTTGTGTAATGCATTTCCAAACCCTGGGAGTTACCATTTCCTGGTGCTAGACAACGTGTTGCTGAGGCTTCGTTCAGTCAGAGGAAGAGCGGTGGAGAAGGTGGCCGGCTGACCGATGCCTTTAAACAATTTTTCAGTCCTCAGCACCAAGATGTGATCGGTTCCAGCAACCATCGCCAGCATCTGCATTGTATGGTGCAGGAATATTTAGGGGCAAGACAGAACATCCACTGGGTTACTGGGTCTTGAGGATGGACCACTGGCCAGAACTTGCTCAATATGCAATTGAGCTACTGGCCTGTCCTGCATCCAGCATGCTTTCTGAATGCATATTCAGTGCTGCTGGAGGGTTTGTAATGGATCAAAGAGTGTGCCTGCCCACAGACTCCTTTGATAGGCTCACATTTTTAAAAATGAATCAGTCCTGGATCAGCAGCTATCAAGCACCTGATGCTGATGTAACTGTTTGAATTTTCTCTGGATCTGGGATCCCTTAAAGACTGCCTATGCTGCCTATCCTATTCCTCCTCAATCTTGATGATGCTAGCTTCCATCAATATTTTATTTTTAGGGCCCAACCACCACCATCCAAGGACCATTTTTTCTGCCCTTGTTTAACAGGGGCATTTTATTACAATTTTTGATCTAATATTTCACAGCAGGGCCCATTCCTGTGCCCAACAAGAGTATCTGTGAGGGGTTACAGTGTTGTGGCACCACCATCACCACCGTCGAAGGCCCAAATTTTCTGCCCCTGTATAACAGGGGCATGTAATTACAATTTTTGATATATTTCACAGCAGGGCCCATTCCTGCGCCCAACAAGAGTATCTATGAGGAGTTACAGTGTTGTGGCACCACCACCGCCCAAGGCCCAATTTTTCTGCCCCTGTTTAACAGGGGCATTTAATTGCTATTTTTGATATAATATTTCACAGCAGGGCCCATTCCGGCACCCAACAAGAGTAACTGAGGGGTTACAGTGTTCTGGCGCCACTAAACCCGAAGGCTCAATTTTTCTGCTCCTGTTTAACAGGGGCATGTAATTACAATTTTTGATATAATATTTCACAGCAGGGCCCATTTCTGTGCCCAACAAGAGTAACTGTGAGGGGTTACAGTGTTCTGGCACCACCAACACCTAAGGCCCAATTTTTCTGCAGAGTATATAGGGCGGGCTGTATAGTATATATATATTGCTGTTCAGAGTATATAGTGCCTGGGGGCCTGGGGGACCCCCACGCCATTTTTTTTTACATTTTGGTGCGGGGTTCCCCTTAATATCCATACCAGACCTGAAGGGCCTGGTATGGATTTTGGGGGAGACATCCACAACATTTTTTTTGGTATTTTTGGCGCCTTTTTTTCAATGTTTTTTATCTATATTCCCGGGATCCGACAATACATTACAGCCGCGAGCAGTTTTAAAGGACATTTTTTCCTTTAGATATGTAATTTTACTGTTGTACTGTTATAAACATGGGAAAGATGCGTTACTTTACAGGCAGACTAAGAAGCCCCCCAGGCACGATATTTAAAGGAATATTTAATTTTTATTGTTTCACTTTAAGCATTATTAAAATCACTGCTCCTGAAAAAACGTCTGTTTAAAAACTTTTTTGTCCATTGATACATGTCCCCTGGGGCAGGACCAGGGTCCCCAAACACTTTTTATGGCAATAACTTGCTTATAAGCCTTTAAAATTAGCACTTTTAATTTTTCACGTTTGCGTCCCATTGACTTTAATGGTGTTCATGTGTTCGCACAAATTTTTTGCCTGTTCCCATGTTCTGCTGCAAACCGAACTGGGGGGGGGGGGGGTTTGTTCGGCTCATCCCTAATCATTTTATATCCTAGTTATAATAAATTAATAAAATGAAGAACTAATCGATGAAATTATAATAATAATGATGATGATGATAATGTGGCAGTTTTAGAGAGGTGCCAATTCTCTATATCAAGGTTGTTAATGATTAACATACTTTTAATTTTATTTTTGTAACACCCCAATAGGGTAATGCAATGACATATATTTTATATCCTGCAATGCAAATACCACTTTTGCATAGCTAAACCTGTGTTGTTATTAATGTCATATTTACCTTCTATGTTGCAGCTTATAATGTGTGGTGAAACATATATGTCCTCACTGCTAGCGTAGTGGCAAAAGTCCATGGGGCAAATGGTTAATAAGCCCCCTTCATAAATTTAATTTGGCTTCCTCAAATGGAGTCTATAAAACAATGACGGTGATAGTAATGATAATAATAATAATGGTGATAATAGTCATAATAATAATAAATATTAATTTATAATTCAATCAATTTAAATATAAAGTTTATTTATTTAATCATGGCAAACTTCCTATATTAAAATTCAGGACCTACCGCAAAACAAGGAAAGGACAATACCGGTTACAGATCTTTAGATTCAACAAACTCGAAAAGTAGCATTATGTTTCATTCAAGCAGAAACTGACATAGTCTGCAAGATGAACAAGGGATACACTAGCCATCAATAACTTAATTAGCGCTTTTTTTTCCAAAGTAAAATTTATATAAATATTGAGAGAGCAAAGCTCTCATGGGTAATTTTTACCTGTAATGTTTTTTTCCTGCCAGACACAGTCAGCCAGTCTGTTCTCCGGCTATCAAGAAGGGAGACAGAGGCCCTGAGACTCCCCAGGCAATATATGTGACCATGGTTGCCTACAATCAGTGCCAGCTGGGGCCAGGCGGAATGCTTGGCCGTTTGCCCTAAAGCAAGACTGCCGCAGGAGCTTCGGGTGGATCGGTGCATGCACGCCGGATGACGTAATCGCATGTCGTATGTGACAGGCGTTGCTCATTAAACGGTAGCCTGGTATGCTGGGACCGAGAGGGGGAGGAACTAGGTTCCACCCTCCTCAACGTGGTGTAGATGGATCGAGTCCTCCTGGGCGTGTGCGTGCAGGAGACAAGGAGGCGAAGTGCAACAATTTGCATACATACCTCCATCATAGGGAACGCCATGCTGAGAGAGGGCACAGATGTCCTTAACCAGAGCCCAATAATGCAACATAAATCCCAAGGGAAAGAAGCCCAAACACATACTTGTTAAAAATATTTCCTTTAATATTAAATAGCTTATTTTTGCCTACAAAGTCAATTTCTTATACCTAGCCGCCTGACAAGTCGCCTCCCGTTCTGTACAATGGCACCGTTCTAATAGGAGCGACGCAAGTCGCTCCGACTTAGAAAAAAGGTTCCTGTACTACTTTGGGGGCGACTTGAGGCGACTTGCATAGACTTCTATACAGAAGTCGTTTTGCAAGTCGCCGTGGAAGTCGTGTGCAGGTCGCCTCGGTGAGGCGACCTGCAAGTCGTGCCGCCCCTGTGTGAATCAGTCTTAATAGGAGCGACGCAAGTCGCTCCGACTTAGAAAAAGGTTCCTGTACTACTTTGGGGGCGACTTGAGGTGACTTGCATAGACTTCTATACAGAAGTCGTTTTGCAAGTCGCCGTGGAAGTCGTGTGCAGGTCGCCTCGGTGAGGCGACCTGCAAGTCGTGCCGCCCCTGTGTGAATCAGTCTTCACTGTACTTGTTATGTATAGTAACAATTAAATATCTAGCTGGCTGTTGGTTTTCCATGTTTACTATGGTGAACGTTACATCTGTAAGGAAGACCAGAGAGAATATATTTAGGCATATACATGGAGACTATATTTCATGTCTATCTACTAAGCAGCCTTCAGGAATAGTTAAGCATTGTGCCTCCCCCACCAACTACAGGGTAGCGAATCAGAGCAGTCAGGATCATGTCTGATGTCTTCTGCTTCTCTGCATTGAAGTTCCCATGGATTCCACTGAGATATGAGTCATAATTGAGAGAAAAGGCTGCTTCACATGAAAAAATCTCCTCATCGTAAACTTATGTAAAAATATTTGCTGTCTCACCTGTCATTTTACCAAGGCCAAATACCGACTTTACCTCTTGACATTTGTGCCCCTGCTGTTAAAATATGTACTGTAATATTGTCTGCCAATCAAATACAAGAAGACATTTGTTTAACTTCCAATGGTAATGAAATGATTCCTCTTCATCCAAATCCAACTCCTCACCCTGAGGGTATGTATATCACACAATGTCAATAATGTGAATGAGCTTGTTGGAGCTCGACCACGGCATGTCTTTCTGCACACACTACAATCGCAACTAGTGGCTACCTGCACAGTACACCCCTCTGAAGAATGTCTGCATTTAAGGTTTCAAAACGCCTGCAAGCTCTCTAATTAAACACTGGAAAATATTTACCTAGCTCAATCATGTATCAAATACATAGGGAAGGGTTAAAATATAAAGAAGCCAGGACATAAATTTCTTTCAAGGTGGGACAATATTTTATGTACCCATGGAAAGAAAGATTAATGTTTAGTTTGCACAGTAAAAGCTAACCTATTGTCAGCTTGCAACCAAGCAGAGAAACATGTGACTCTTTATAAACATTGCTAAAGAAATAATGCCCTGTCATATAAAAGCACATATGGGGGCTTTTAGAAATGTAAGAGTTGTAATAAATAAGTAAGGCTGTAAAAAATGGAATTGCCACCATTACATTTCTTCTTTTATTCTTTGTGAACATGAAATAAGGTTTCTGACTGGTCAGTATTGGCAGAAGCTCTACTTTTTTGCATTATCCCTTACATGTTTACATTTTCCTTTACCCTATACTTTATAAATAAGCCCCTTATTACTAATTACATAGTTAAACATAGTTAGTCAGGTTGAAAAAAGACACAAGTCCATCAAAACAGGGGAAGGCAAAAAACCCAGCAAAGCATGATCCAATTTGCTCCAGCAGGGGGAAAATATTATTTTCTGATACCACGAGAAGCAATCGTATCCAGTTATATTATGGATATTTAGGCTAGATTTCCACTATTGGGACCCCAATGTCGCACGATTTACATTGCGACTTTGCAATGCGATTTTTGATTCAATGTCGTGCGGCTGGTGAGAACCATGGGAGAAAAAGTCGCACTGAAGTTGGAACAAAGTAGTACAAAAACCTTTTTTTGGAGTTGATTAGCCAATTAAAACAGGGACCATTGAAATACATGGATTTTGACTTGTCATGCAACTTCACATGTGTCAAGTTGTACAATAACTCACAGTAGTGGAAACAGAGCCTTAGGAAAATATCCATGCCTTTTTAAAAGCAATCTACTAAGCTCGCCAGAACCAGCTCTTGAGGAATTCTATTCCCCATTTTCTCAACTCTTATGCTGCATACACGCGGTCGGACTTTTCAATCGGACTGGTCCGACAGACGCCGACGGACGCCGACGGACCAAATCCGGCGGACAATCCGATCATGTGTGGGCTTCACTGGACCTTCAGCGGACTTTTCCAGTCGCAAATCTGACGGACTTTAGATTTGGAACATGCTTCAAATCTTTACGTCGTAACTCAGCCGGACCCAGAAATCTGCTCGTCTGTATGCTAGTCCGACATCAAAAACCCACGCTAGGGCAGCTATTGGCTACCAACTTCCTCATTTTAGTCTGGTCGAACGTCATCACGTACGAATCCGTCGGACTTTTGTGTGATCGTATGTAGTTAAGTCCGTTCCTTAGAAAGTCCGCTGCAAGTCCGCCAAAAGTCAGTCGAAAGTCTGTCGGACGGGCTGTCGGACTTTTGTAGCCGAAAAGTCAGACCGTGTGTACGCGGCATTATGCCGCGTACACATGATCGGACATTCCGACAACAAAATCCATGGATTTTTTCCGATGGATGTTGGCTCAAACTTGTCTTGCATACACACGGTCACACAAATGTTGTCGGAAATTCCAAACGTCAAGAACGCGGTGACGTACAACACGTACGACAAGTCGAGAAAAATGAAGTTCAATAGCCAGTGCGGCCCTTCTGCTTGATTCCGAGCATGCGTGGAACTTTGTGCATTGGAATTGTGTACACACAATCAGAATTTACGACAACGGATTTTGTTGTCGGAAAATTTGAGATGCAGATCTCAATTTTTGTGTGACCGAAATTCCGATGTAAAATGTCTGATGGAGCCTACACACACGGAATTTCCGACAACAAGCTCCCATCGAACATTTTCCTTCTGAAAGTCTGACCGTGTGTATGGGGCATTACTATGAAGAAGCGTTTCTGTATTTGGAGATTAAATCTCTTTTCCTTCAGTCATAAAGAGTGCCCTCTGGACACTGGGCGTCCTCTGGGATGATCTTAAAGTGAAAAACTCATCACCAAGTTGCAGTAGCATTGTTAGGTGGGTGCGGGGGGTGCGGGCCACACCCGGGTGACACCGGCCAGAGGGGTGACACCTGTAGGTAGCGGCACGCACTGCTAACACTGCCCGCTGCCCTGATCTGCGCCTCAGGTCTTGCACTGTGTCCCTCAGCGCAGCGGACTGAAGCCACCTCCCCCTCCTCTCTGTTTACATCCACACAAGAGGAGGAGGAGCCCGAGGGACACACACGGCTGTGTGTATCTGTCCACGCTGTTCTGAGGTCTGTAAACTTTATGTATATGTGGGTGGACATGTGCAGGGGGTGTCTATACTAATGGGAGGTCTGCACTGAGGGGGGATTCTATACTAATGGGGGCTCTGCACTGAGGGGGGATTCTATACTAATGGGGGCTCTGCACTGAGGGGGGATTCTATACTAATGGGGGGTCTGCACTGAGGGGGGATTCTATACTAATGGGGGCTCTGCACTGAGGGGGGATTCTATACTAATGGGGGGTCTGCACTGAGGGGGGATTCTATACTAATGGGGGCTCTGCACTGAGGGGGGATTCTATACTAATGGGGGGGTCTGCACTGAGGGGGGATTCTATACTAATGGGGGTCTGCACTGAGGGGGGATTCTATACTAATAGGGGGTCTGCACTGAGGGGGGATTCTATACTAATGGGGGGGTCTGCACTGAGGGGGTATTCTATACTAATGGGGGTCTGCACTGAGGGGGGATTCTATACTAATGGGGGGTCTGCACTGAGGGGGGATTCTATACTAATGGGGGGTCTGCACTGAGGGGGGATTCTATACTAATGGGGGGCTCTGCACTGAGGGGGGATTCTATACTAATGGTGGGTCTGCACTGAGGGGGGATTCTATACTAATGGGGGGGTCTGCACTGAGGGGGGATTCTATACTAATGGGGGGCCTGCACTGAGGGGGGATTCTATACTAATGGGGGGTCTGCACTGAGAGGGGGATTCCATACTGATGGGGGTCAGCACTGAGGGGGGGTGTATGTACTCATGGGGGGGTCTGCACTGATGTGGGAGGTTGATACTGATGGAGGGCGGTCTGCAGACTCTGCACAGAGGGAGGGTGTCTGTATTGATGGGGGGTCTGCAATAAGGGAGGGGAGTCTGTACTGAGGGAGGGGGTCAGTACTTAGTGGGGGGTCTATACTGAGGAAAGGGGGTCTGCACTGAGCGGGGGTCTGTACTGATGGAGGGGGGTCTGTACTGAGGGAGGGGAGTCTGTACTTAGTGGGGGGGGTCTATATTGATGGAAGGGGGTCTGTACTGAGGGAGGGGGGCTATATTGATAGAGTGGGGTCTATAGTTAGTGGAGGGGGGGTCTGTACTGAGGTAGTTGGTGGAGGAGGGGGTGACACCAATTTTTTCGGCACCGGGTGACACCAACCCTAGTGACGCCACTGCCAAATTCACTATCTGGACCACTGATGTATTTATACATGTTGATTAGATCCCCCTTAATCTCCTCTTCTCAAGAGGGAATGAATTCAGTTCCTCTAATCCTTCCAATTACAAATTGCTATTTCCGGAAATGACAAAACCTTGCTCTAGCTAGTCATACAAATGAGTTAAAGCTATATGCTAGCATCCTTTATAGTCTGGTAGTACTGCAGAAATTTTGAAGAAATAATTCTAACTCTGCCAAAGAATACCAAATCATCTCTTAAATGCACACATCATGATATAGAAAGGACTGGCCTTTTATTATTCCAATGAGTATAGAACTTGTTGAGATGTGTTGGGAGAACTGTAAGCATGCAGAGGAAAAGCTCATATTTCACATAAGGATGGGGAATGGCAGAAATGCTAGAAGACTTCGCCAAAAACAAATGACAATGTTCGAGGAGGAGGTAAAGTAGTAGTCATTACAGCTGTATGCACAGATAAGAAAAAAGCTTTACGATGAATGATGAGAATGATAGAGAATGGCCACTATTTAAGAAAAAAAGCAGTGACAGAAAATTCACAGAATAGTTATTTCCTCTATTGACTAAAATAAATAATTTATTTTTCTTGCTTCTAACAGAACTGTGGGCTTATTATAGAGAGTGATGCAGGATTTGTCAAACCTAATGAAATGAAAATTATTTTCTGGGTGAGGCTACTTTGGTAAGCAGCTAAGAATTAGCTACTAATTCTTGCTAAGAATTATGATCAAACTTATGAAATTGCCAGAAGATTATTAGGGTGAGCCAATGTCAGATCACAAACAACCAAAAATATGCCTGGCAAGATGAGCTCCTATTTGAGTTTATTATCCTGAAGACTGGAAGCAAGAGCACATTCCTCTCAGTTCTGAAGACCCAGGTAGGACATTTACTGTACATAGACAGATTTAAAATTTCTGCTAAAAAATATCCTTGTTCTTTTGAAATTAAGCTGAAACTTAAAAATGCTAAGGATAAGACTTTCGTAGGTCATCAAGCTGCTCAGGGCACAGATGCTGGAAGACTGAAACATTTGTTAACTAATAGGTTATAACAATACACTAGGTGTTTAGGTTCAGGACATGACAGCCTTGAGATTTTACATTTCTCCACCAAGCAAAAGTCCTAAAGATTGGACAGTAAATGCTGCAGAAAGCAAGCAACTGCACCAGGACTAACAATGTAGTGTAATTGCTAGGGGGATTGACCAAATGAGCTACCAGAGGGTAGCTTTAGAATTTACTTTACTAAAGAGGTGCTGAGTAGGGCTCAATACAAACTAGGTCAGAAAGCAAAGAATATGCATTCGTTATAGAACAGTGTTAAACAGATTATGTAGCTATTCCAACAGAAGATTCCAAGAGCAATGTCTCTGTTACTCAGTAAGGACACTAGGTGACAGCACAGTTTTGGTAATACTCCATGGGAACAGAATATAGAGAGGAATTCCTACTTCAGTAAACAACACAACACCATACAACCCCACAAGAAAAGCTGTTTTCACTTGGCCCTAGACAGTGTTTCTCTCACAGTGAGGTAGGCTGGGTCTGGTAGCCCAAGTGAGCAGCTGGAGGGAGCCAAGGACCAGTTCCACAGATGAGTGACTGCAGGAGTCTCTGAGTTGGAAACACAAACAGCTGTAGGCACAGAAACACCCCACATGAGGCATAACACTCTGTAAACAATTGTTGCAGTGTTCTCTTCATTAGCTGCATCTTCCTTGAAAGCTGCATGCTATTGCTCTCCAGCTTGGCTGCTCACCCTGTCTGTATTAACAGTGTGGGACCATATACCTAATGACAGATCACATGCCCAACTACCTCTGCATCATCAGGTACGGTCTCTTTGTGCATCTGAGAGCAGAATGCAGGGAAAATTATATTTCTGGGGTGTCCAGGAGTCCAAGGACTTGTGGAATCTCAGAAGAATGTAGGAAAGGAGTTAGAGGAGCATGTGTCTACTTCTGAACATAAAGAGTCATTTTGCTACAGTAGTCAACAATTTCTGTGAGCAATTAAAATTGGTAGAGACCATTCTTAAATTGGCCATGCACAGTTTTTTTTTTTGTTCTGCCAGTGAACTAAAAGAAAAAAATAAACAGATTTCACTGTCCACACAAATGAGGTGAATGGAGGTATCCCCCTGGTGGGACATCATCTTGCTGTTCATCAGCTACCAAAGATTGGCTGTAGCCACTGATTGACAGAAAAATGTCCAACATGTTCCTTGACAGAAGTCAATTAAATAGTGGGGGAGCCCTCACATTGGTCCCTACTGGACTGCTGGATTTCAATCAGTGTATGACCAGCTTAAGTTTCCTTCATCAGTATAAAATAAGCAATTGAATGAGGCTTGAAACATTTTGTTTACTTCTGTTTTTCTCGCATTGCATTCTGAGCATGCAGTTAAGCATGGGATCTTGTCATTTGACTTTACACGTTCCTATCAAAAATGAATAAGTCCTTTATAGTCTCAATGACAGCCCTATGAAGGCCCCTACCTAGATGACATTTTAGGGTCAACCCAGAACAGGTATACACTGCAGCTTCACATGGAACATGTAATACAGCAGGTTCAACGATCTAGACAGATTGTAAACTAGGGAAATTCATTCCACTTAATGCCAGCAATTCGTGCTGGATAATCCCACCTGTGGATTTGCTCATCACAAGTACAGCGTAAAACGTTAATGTGACAAACAGTAGGGAATGTAGTTCTGACTTGAAAAAGACCTGACCTTAGCTAAACTAAAGTTGAATATAGCATTTCACTCTATGTTAACAGATAAGGTCAACGTATAGTGTTTAAAACTAGTAGACTAATACTCATTAAGCTCATTAACCTGTTAATAATTGTGAAGTTATACTTTATAAGATTTCATAAACCCTCAAAAGAACAACACGTTCATAATTGTTGTCATGCTCTTTTTTTTACTAGTTTGGGGTTTCATAGGGGTATAAATTATGGCTAGCAGTGTTTAGTCTCATTCAACTGGTCATGTTCTGAGATGATGAAGATGTTTGTAGTTTCTCCGAGCTACATCTTCAGTTCATGGCTTAGAAAAGCTACAAAACATAGTTACTATTACAGTACAGGTCCAATTTAAAGAACAGGCCTGGAGCAAAGGGAACCTGGGTGGAGGGCCCACATGACTGGGGGTTGCTGTTAATGGTTGCACAGGGTGTATCTTGGAAGGGGGGTGGTTAAAAAGGTTTTAGAATGGGTTTGGTGCAATGAGAGAGATAAGAGGTGTGGTTTACATAGGTAACATGGTCAGTGGGGGTGGGGATTAGTCAGTTGGGGGTGAGCAGGGGAAGAGGCAACACCATAGAAACTGTTTGTTCCCTCCCTCCCTCCCTGTAGTTGATCCTGATAATTTTGATGATATGTTTTCTGTTTCAGATGGTATGCAGGGTCTCTGGTTCGTCAAGGTCGTAATAGTGGAAGGTATACAGTATATGGTGTGGAACAGGTTGGGCCTATCTCGGTATGGGTACCTTCCCTATATGGTAATCATGGGCTATCGGTCATTGGGCTGTCTTGGGCAAGAAGGTGGCAATAGTTGTCCCTGAGCTGATGGGATCGTGACTAGGGGCCAGGATGCGGAAGTGGGGGTGGTACAGCTGATGTGATGAACCTCAGACATAACAGTCAGTATGTATATATGTTAAAAAGTTTATATATATATATATATATATATATATATATATATATATATATATATATATATATATATATTTAAATGGAAGTTAGTTTATGGAATTTTGTTATGGTTGTTAATAAAGGGGCCAGACGGCCATTTAATCCAGAAGGTGTGGTGTGTTTTATTGGGAAGGTAAGGGTAAGTAATACAAGAGTGGGGTGGTTAACAGGTTAGAAAAACATATGTAGCGGTATGTTCACCACTTGGTTACTTAGCAATCCGCCAATCACCCTGCTGCCAGACTCCCATCTATCAGTGAAGACAATGAACAGTCATTTGCACAGTTTTGTTAGGTTTATTGCAGGATACAACTGGGGTGGGATAAAGGAAGATATGAAATGCCTATAGCATTAGCACATTGTAGAACATTATTCAGTGGCCTGGGCCTTACAAACTGATGTACACCATGCAGCCTCAGCTTCCTTCCTCTGCATAACTTCTCTGCAGACTGTTGCTCCTTCTCCTCTGATGCAAGTCCTTTACTGCAAAGCTATTGAACACTACTTATTTACTTCCATTGAAACAAGAAACAATCACTCTGAATAATTCCACCTTGCAGACCCGAATGGTATTGCCTTAATGATTCAAGAAACCAGAAGCCTAAACAGCCTCTTTCCCGTCAGCTTAATGAATCAGACAGCCACACAGTCTTTGGAAGGTATTACCAACATGCTGACCAGGCCAGAGATAACACGGTATCTTCCCCCGACGACCTGACACATGGCAATAAGCGGACCACTGTTTCCAGCCAGTCCATTGTTGTTAATGCTGTGTTCCCGGCCACAACATTCTGCACTATTCCTGATAGATTCCCCTCCTGTGTTTCTTTCACACTGACCTTTTCTTCAAAAGAACGGTTCTGTGTCCCCGGTCACAGAATGCTGATCTACTCTCCTCCACTTGACTGCTACTTCTTCTGTACTGATCTTCTCCAGCACGCAAGTCCTGTGTTCCCCGGTCACAGCAGCTTGAAACTTCTTAGAGATGAAGATCTTTATCTAGGGCTCCCTCCTAGCGGTTCCTCCGTCCCTCCTCCGCGCTCGGCGCATCCCCATGTGGGGACGCCCGGAACAGCAACTCAATACTACATTCTGTCTGTTCCTGCTCTCCAGAACTCCTCCCTGGCAGCATGTGACCTCAGCTTATATGGGAGGCCTGCCCCCTGCCAGTACCAAAAGGTAATTGGTCAGAGCTCCTCACATGAGCTGCCTGCCACTCAAACATCAGCTCCCACCCTCCTTTTCCAGAACAATCCTTCTGAAAGCAGGGGAGGCACCTCTGAGTCAGAGTAAAGGTGGCCACCCCATAACTGCACTGAACACTCCCAGTCCCATATTAAAACAACCAAGCCCAGCCTAAAGCACAGGCCTGGATACATTTACCTGTACTTGGACCCTGAGTTATAGAAAAATACTATTCTAGCACTTACCTTTAGGTAGAGGGTGCTACACATACATCAGCATACACCAGGCATGTGACTTACTACTGCTACTGCTAGCTATACCATGACTTGAATAAGTGAAAACCTTCACAGTGAGTATGTTTCACTGCCAGTCCTAAGCCAACAAGACAGAGTGAATGCTTTGTATTGATCTTGGCCTGACATCTAGTCTGAGAACATTTTTAAAATAGCTCCCTTACCATTCTCATATATAAACAGTATGACATCATGGTCTATGTGATTGCTTATGATATGCTTACTGGCTTGTAATTCTGCCTTGTACCTGAATGGCTTTTATTTGATTGCCACTGGGGTCCTATCTGTTGTGTCTGTATTTCCTTGTGTGTAGCAAAAATCTGTTATATGCTTTTCTGTACTATTGTGGGAAGGGGGGGGGGGGGGGATGTACTTTGGTTTATATACAACAGTTCTCAGGCTGTGGGAAGCACCTAGATTTAAAGAAGAATTTTGCTGCGTCATTTACCTTCGATCCAGAGATTTTTCCAGCAGTATTTATTTATGCCTTTAGATGTCCTCTGTCCAGTCTGATGATCAGCAACATTCGTCATACTTCCTCTGAGTCCCGGTCATTCTGGCGCCACCCAGCTTGTGACTGGATGGTAAAAGGAGAAGAAACACAGTTGATGAGCTTGTCTCTCTGTCACTCTGCTTCCTCCTCCGATCAGCATGCTTCTTTTCAGCGCATGAACTAATGTACTGTTTCTTCTTTTACATTCCAGCCCTGTTGCACATGGACTGCAAGAGGCTGATAACACGTCAAATTCAGGTACTCGCACTCACATTTAATGATGCGTTATTGAATACAGAGCTGCATTAATGTGTGCTTTTTATCATTGCTCCCAACTGTCCCTGATTTCGAGGGATTATCCCTCATTTGGAACAATGTCCCTCTGTCCCTCCTTCCTCCTCATTTGTCCCTCATTTTGGTATATTCTATATAGTTGTATATAAAATGCACTATATATAAAGCACAAAGCGCTGTGATGCTAAATAGCTGATAATTACACATAAAACCAAGTGAGGCTGCTATCAAAAGAGAGTGTTTTCAGAGTCACTTAAAAAGAATAAATAATGATATTTGAAGCGCTTCACAATGTGCATGAAAATGAATATATAAGAATAAATCTAAATAGTCAAATAAATCCAGCGGTGAGTAAAAATTTCCTAAAAAATCCAGCAATCAAAATAGTGTAAAATTATAAAAGAAAAAAAAAAAAAAAAAAAATATATATATATATTTTTTTTTTTCTTTTATAATTTTACTCTATTTTGATTGCTGGATTTTTTAGGAAATTTTTACTCACCGCTGGATTAATTTGACTATTTAGATTTATTCTTATATATTCATTTTCATGCACATTGTGAAGCGCTTCAAATATCATTATTTATATAAAATGCACTATTTATCAAAAAGTATTTTACAGTGCTAAACCTTTCATCCAATTTCTGTTTCGCTGCATTTGTGAATTTCAAAAAGCCAATATAAAAAGGAATAGTAGTGCTAAAAAAAAAAAGCCACTCATGGGTTTAACCAATAATTTTTTGTATCTCTTTCTTTTAAGGGGGCGTGGTAAGGGCCTATGCCTACATTCTTTTGCTAATGAGAGTTCCTCATTCCCATCTCAGAAAGTTGGGAGGTCTGCTTTTTTATGTGCTAAGAGTTACACTTTAAAGTTAACTGAATATAGAGTATGTGCAGGAAGCTTTGGGTGCTCATTATATGTGATTATGGTCAATTTATTTTCTATATTGTATTAAAGCAGAACTAAAGTCTGCAAATACTCTCCTCCACTCCAGAGTTGCAACATCTGCAAGCTGCCTTGCTAGCACTGACATCTTCTAGCAAGGTTTTTCTGTCTGCCGGATCTTCAGCCATCTCAATTGTCTGGCCGGTAATGATGTAACTCACGCACACAGATGTTCATTTATTCCGGCACCAAGTGTGCTGAGAATGTGCTTGCAATTTCTTAATTGTTTTACTTTAATTCCACTTTAGCAGGTTAGCTTCAAGTCTGACTCTTTTAAAGTATAACTGTAGGCAAAACATTTTTTTTTTTTGATAAAGCAAAGGAGAGTTATAACCCCTGTCAGATTTTTTGCGCCATCTGTGTCCCATTTCAAGGGTTTTCCTTCACTTCCTGTCCCATAGCCAAACAGGAAGTGAGAAAAAATCCCTACAAATTAAGGGAATTCCTTGGGGACCCCCAGGTCACCTGAACCAATGTCCCCATTGGAAGAAATTTCCCCTATTACCAGTGGCAGCTGGTGCTTAACATTTTTTAAGGGGGAAGCAAACAAACTGAAAAATTCTGAAAAACACTGAAAAAACCCATCAATTGCAGCTTCACTGTGCCATCAATTACAGCCTCGCTGTGACAATCAAATGCAGCCACTGTGCCATCAATTGACAATCAAATGCAGCCACTGTGCCATCAATTGCAGCCACTGTGCTCATCAAATGCAGCCATTGTGCCCATCAAATGCAGCCACTGTGCCATCAATTGCAGAAACTGTGCCCATCAAATGCAGCCACTGTGCCCATCAAATGCAGCCACTGTGCCCATCAATTGCAGCCACTGTGCCCATCAATTGCTGCCACTGTGCCATCAATTGCTGCCACTGTGCCATCAAATGCAGCCACTGTGCCCATCAAATGCAGCCACTGTGCCCATGAAATGCTGCCACTGTGCCCATCAAAAGTTGCCACTGTGACCCCAGCCCACTCGCCATCTGACCGGCACTTATCCTATCTTGGTGGCGGGTCAGGAAACGGGTGACGACGTCGAGCTGTGGGATCTTGCAGCGGGTCAGACAGCCGCAAGCTGTGTCCTCCATGCGTCTCCTCCCCTCCTCCTGATAGGCGTCCAATAGAAGCGCCTGTCCTTTCAGCCAATCAGGTGATGGGTAACAGACCCATACTTCCTGATTGGTGGAGAGGTGGTTCAGTGTTATAAAAGCGAATATTCATTTGCTTTTCTAACACACCTGGGTGGACTCCGAGCACAATGCTTTGCGCTCCGAGTCCACCTTTTTTAAAGCCTAATAGAGCTTATGGCTCTAATCAGGTGCTTCAAAAATACACCCCCGCCGCTGTATTTCAGGTGCCCGGTGTCCGAAAAGGGGCTGGATGCACTTTCCTGCTATGCATGTGTAGCACCCTCTACCTAAAAGTAGGTGATTTTCTAAGCACAGGGCTCAGATGCAGGTAAATTTAGCCAGGCCTGTGTATTAGGCTGGGCCTGGTTGTTGTGATTTGGAGACTGGGAGTGTTCAGTGTAGTGGTGGGTGTGGTCACCTGTGCTCTGACTCAGTGGTGCCTCCCCTGTATTCAGAAGGATTGTTCTGGAAGGGGGGTTGGAACTGATGTTTGAGTGGTAGGCAGCTCATGTGAGGAGCTCTGACCAATTATCTCTGGGTATTGGCAGGGGGCAAGCCTCCCATATAAGCTGGGGTCACATGCTGCCAGGGAGGAGTTCTGGAAAGTAGGAACAGACAATGGAGTGCTGCGTTGCTGTTCCGGGCATCCCCACATGGGGAATGCGCCTAGTGCGGAGGAGGGATGGAGGAACCGCTAGGAGGGAATCCTAGATAAGATCTTCATCCTTAAAGAAGTATCAAGCTGCTATGACCGGGGAACACAGGACTTGCATGCTGGAGGAGATCTGGAAGGAAGAAGTAGCAGTCAAGCGGAGGAGAGTAGAGCAGCGTTCTGTGACCGGGGACACAGAACTATTATCCTCCTAAAGAAAGGTCATTGCAGAATGCTGTGGCTGGGGAATGCAGCGTTGATAGTCCTGGGCTGGCTGAAAGCAGTGGTCCGCTCATTGCTATGTGCCAGGCCGTCGTGTGGAGATATCAAGTCATCTCCGGCCTGGTTAGCACAATGGTAGTGCCTTCCAAAGACTGTGTGGCTTTCTGATTCTCTGGGCCATCGGTGAGAAGCAGTGTGCGCTTCTGGCTCTTTGATTCGCATGAACAATCCCATCATGGTCTAAGAAGAGGAATGATTCAGCGTGATTCTTCTTTGTTCAAATGTGAAGAAATAGTATATCAGTATGTTTTGCAGTAAGGATTTGTACAAGGAAAGTAGAAGTAATAGTCTGCAGAAGAGTTATTCAAATCAAAGGGGCTGGGGTGCAAGGAGTGTATCCAGTTTTTTTGCAAGGCCACGGCCATTGAATAACTACATACAACGTGCAATGTGTTAAATGCTATGGGCATCTCGTGTCATCCTTTCCCTAATTCAAGTTTTATCCCTCAATAAATATGACAAAACCTTGAAACTGACTGTCCATCTTCTGGCAGCAGGGTGATTGGCGGATTGCTGAATCTATCCATTATTCATAGAGGGGGTGGCTGGAGAGAGGGGGCGGCACCCATGCGCCCTTAATGGACGGGCCGCCCCTGCCTATTACTTTTCTGGGGACAAGACAAAATTTGGGTTTTTCTTTACTTTCACTTTCAATGATAATGGTACACAGGAGAAATAGAAAGGGTGAATCTCCCTAACGGGGCACAGACAGCAATAAAAACTTACAAGGGTTCTTATCCCTCTCCACTCTATCCAAAACTATAAAAAAAGTTTTGCCCTTTGTTATACTTTAAATAAGACCTATTGTTTTATAAGCAGGTCATAAGCTACTTACCCTAAATTAAGGTTTCTGTGTTCATTAAATAATACATTATTTGCATATAATTCACCATTATTCGATGAAAGTAGAAATTAAGTTCAGTTTTATAACTGTCAGAAGTGGGAGGCTAAGGAATGCGTTACTAATTGTTGAAGGAACACTAAATACTAGTTTTAGGACAGAAAGCAGCAGAACTGAGATATAAATAGTGTTTGCTAAAGTGCTGATTTTGTTTCCGTCCACAGTGGTAGACAGAAGGAAGGTGTAATTATAGGAAATGTCTCAATTTTAACAGTTGCTGCTTGCATTATATGTTCTTGCAAATGCAACAGACAAGTTACTACATATAAATAGATTGCTAGATTTAAACCTCTTTTAAAATACAATGGATCAGTAATCATTCTGCTTTGACCTTTAATTATTAGGCACTGAAAGGTGTACAGAATTTGAACTGTCATTCTACCGCAGTGCAACAAATTGTCAGTCACTTTAATATAGGACAGCCCATATATAAAGTGATGTTATCAGCAGGAAGTATGGTTAGGATGAGTGTACCTATACAGGCATCTGACTGTGCATATTTCTTTTTTTTCAAATAACAAATTTTATTGATTATTTTTTTCCCCCAAGAACAAAGGAAAAAAAAACATTCAATGATATTAGCACTATGTTCATGACAGATAAAGAACACTCATAATGCAGTGAGGACATTTTGAGACAGCCATAGCAGTGGCGGATTCTCAGTCAAAACTATAAAACTACTAGGACATTATAGTGAAAAATATCTCTAGTAAAAAAGGAGACACTAAGACAAAAAGAAAAGCACAGAAAGAAAAGATTAAAGAAAAAGGAAGAAATAAAAAAAATAGAAAAAAAGAGGGCGGGGGAATGATGGGGGAATCTAATAAAAGAGGAGGGGAAAGGGGGGGGGGGGCCTTGGGGTGGTGAGTGCAAATTTCAATAAAAATCTGAACAAATAACTATACAAAATAAATTCTCAGGGTTTGTGGTATTTCTCAAAATTTATACCCAAAATGTTAACATTAAAGCATCTAACTTTTAAAGTGTATAAAAGCCATTTTTTGAAGAGAGCGATGAGGGATTTGAACATCTGTTTTTATTGCTGTTTGTGTCCCTGTTAGGGAACATTGCCCCCTCAATTTGACCTGACTGAAGGAAAATCCAAAATTTTTAGTTGCTACCAGAACAAGAATCGAGTGGAAAAATCTTCCAGTGGGGACACTTACTGTCTAAAAGGGAAAAACCTCACTTTTGAAAGATTTCCTCTCAGTTCTTAATGTGGTTACGGGACAGGAAGTGAAGGGAAATCTCCCCAATTAAGCACAGATGGCAGTTTGTTTCTAGGGACCCAAAGTGAGGTTGTAAGTACATAGTGCACTTTTCCACCAGCAGACAATGAGGGCCAGATAGCGCTAACAGGCAGGATGGCATAACTGAGCATTTTATTATATGCAGGAAGCTGTTACTGAAAGCCAGCAACCTGATGTGTTGGCACCCCCTGGCTGCCCCGCTGCCCTAGGCCACAGCCTATGTTGACTATGCTGAAATATGGCCCTAAGCAATGATCCTGACAGCTAAATTCTCCTCTATTTCCCAATGGCTGACTGAAGATACAGGATCATAATAAATTATGTCAGAGAAAGCATTCCAGCATTCCATTAACATTTATGTCCAGCCAAAACTTGGTATCTGTTTAGATTATCTTTGCTCTTCTCTGCAAGACAGCTGTTAACTAGCCTAGAGAGAAAGAATATTTAAAGCTGAACTCCAGGGTGGAGAAAAAGGTACCCTATAGTGAAGCCCCCTTTGCAATGCAGCAGTTAAATGCTAATTTTTTTCCAGTTTATGGTAAATTAGGTGAATTGCTTACTTTATTCTTCCCTCCCCCAGCAGCCTGATATCTCCTCTGCTCTCCAAAGCTCACAGTAGCATGGCATCCTCAGTACAACGCAGGATCCTGGTCCTGCATTGTATCCCATGATGTTGGAGAGCAGCAAACGCTCAGGCAGCCAGGAAGAGTAGCTTTTGGGGATCCAGCTTTATCAAGTGGAGGAATAGGCAGGTTCAAGGAGTAAGGTAGACATTTCACCTTATTCCAAACCCCCTAGACAAAATGAGATTTTAACTCTTGCAGTACATAGGAGGTTCCCGCTGTAATGCCCCGTACACATGGTCGGATTTTCCGATGTAAAATGTCCGATCGGAGCGTGTTTTCGGAAAATCCGACCGTGTGTGGGCTCCATCGGACATTTTCCATCGGATTTTCCGACACACAAAGTTTGAGAGCAGGCTATAAAATTTTCGGACAACAAAATCCGCTCGCGTCAATTCCGACCGTGTGTGGCCTGTTCCGACGCACAAAGTGCCACGCATGCTCAGAAGAAATTCCGAGACGGAACAGCTCGGTCTGGTAAACTTAGCGTTCGCAATGGATACAACACTTTCGTCATGGTGCAATGTTAAAAATGGTTTAATACAGCGCACTCTCTTCTTCTTTATAATGTGAGAAGAATGAAGTAGTTTTGCTGCTCATATTCACACAGAATTCTCACAAACTTCTTTCTTTATTATTTATTGTGATTCCCTTAATATATTTTGATTTGTCACATCTGACAAAAATATTTTTGGGTTGTTTTATTTATTTATTTTTTTTAAAGGCAGAATTTTTTTTTTTTTTTTTAAGTTTGTATTTTTTTCAAGGCTGATCTTTGTTTTATTTTATTTTTATTTTTACTCCAGAATATTTTTGTGTGTATTTTGTGTGTCAAGTTACCACAACATCTGTATCTTGTATTATTTAATCTCAAGGAGATTTTTTGGTGTTGGTGTCCATTGTTAATTTCACATTCTATTTTGAAATGTACCCGAATCCTCACAAACAAACTGTCCTTTTTGAATGAAAACACACATAGGAGAGTATAATTGAAAAAAAAAATCATTTATTAAGGGCTCACAACTAAATAAAGAGGGAGGCAACGCTGGAGAAACAGCAGAAATGGGTGAAGCCTTGGACCCCAGGGCAGACATCAACTATTTTCAAGCAAAATTGGTGGCCTGAGGAGTCCTTATCTAATGGAGTGCAGTTTGGTCCAGCAGTCCCAGAGATCCGGAAAGCAGCAGATGACATCTGTGTCCCCAGGCTGTGATCATACAAGAGACTGCATCTTTTATCAGACCAGACTGAACCCAGGGCCATCACTCTCTGGTCTTCCTTCCACGCTTCCTTCCACGCTGTGGCTCTGGTGGTGGTGGAGTTGTGGCAGCAGGAGGAGGAGGAAGAGGAGGAGGAGGGGCCAACTCACTCAGGTGGGTATTGGGTGTTAGTTCACCACTCACCCCCTTACTTAGGTCTTTATAAAGAAGGTCCTCACATAGTTTGCGTTGACCTTCCTGCATGCCCTGCAGTTTTGTGGCAGCCATGCAGGCAAAGGCCTCTTCAGGAGTGGGTAAGGCTCTGAGGGACGCAGAAGCCTCCTGAATGAGCCTGAGCGCAGAATCCTGCATATGAGTCGCCTTCCTCGCTCTTTTGTATGGAAGGCGGAGGGGAGGAACCTGCGATTCGGTCAGGCTTCGACTTGTCCCAGGCTTCTCCTGGCTGCAACTTAGCCCCGCCTCCTCTTGGCTGCCGCATTCCACAACCTTCTCGTGGCTGAGGTCTTCCTGTGTATGAAAAAGGGACATAGTTTTAGTTTTTTATTCATCAATCACACACGATTTTCACCTCCTGACTGTTGCAAATTGAATGTTAACAAATATAACAGACTATCCTTCTGAGCCCAGCATTTTTCATTCTTGTCCCAAATTTCTGTGCCCACTACTGTCTATTGATATGTAAAACACTTTTTGCAATCAGCAATTAGTGATCAATAATGACATCTAGTAAACATCATTTCCTTATTGACCAGAAATCAGTAGAACAATGCTATATCTGGCTCCAGCTGGGCTCTTCCACTTCTTCCTGGCTGGAAGGCCCAGGTTGGACATCAGAAGCCTCAGCTGGGGTGGAAGGAAGAGTGGAAGGAAGAGTGGAAGGAAGAGTGGAGAGGGATTCCCTGACTTCAGTCTGGTCTGACAGAAATCGCAGTCTCTCATAGTACCACAGCCTGGGGACATAAACATCATCTGCTGCAGCTCCGGATCTCTGGGAATTTGTGACCTTCTTGCGCTCCCTAAGATAAGTGCTCCTCAGGCCACCAATTTTGGTTTTTAAATAGGGGATGGTTGCTGTGGGGACCACCGGCATCACCAACTCCAGCAGTTTCTCCAGCGTGAGATGTCTGTGACATCAATGTGGATGTCTCACCTGCCACAGACAGGGCAGCTCCCTGTATTTGTCTATGAACAGGGGGAGGAAATTGTGGTCATTGAAGCCATCCATTTTCTCTGCAAGACACAACACAAGACAAACCCTAATGTCAGGCCAAACTCTCCTAATCTTCTTACAATATAGGCTTCAAATTCGAAGCAGTATAGGCCCAAGTTTAGATCTTACCTTCGTTCTCACAATCGGCGCCTCCGATGCTCCTTCCTCCGCTCACAGATCGTATGTAATATGCACGCGTGTTATGCTTTATAGACACTGTGCATGCGTGTAACTCTGCCCGCCCCTGACGTTCTTTCTAGTCTATTCCCCGCCCCTTTTCGTTCGGCGCAGTGGGGGAAGAGCACATGGCGGAGACACAGCAGGTGCGTGCTAATTATAGCAACGACAAGGAGGAGGAAAGCCCGGAAACGTCCTGATCCAGAAGGAGATGATTTAAGGCCTCAAATATGTCCTTTGGGGAGATGTTGGAGATGGTCGACATCCTGAAGAAGGCCGACTATGATGGGAAGTATGGACCTTACCACAACCCCAATGTCAGAAAAGCCAAGATCATGGCGAAAGTGGTCAAGAGTCTGCACCAGAATTTCGGGGTACGTCGATCGAAAGCTCGATCGACGTCGAATCAGCTCAGGAAGCGGTGGTCGGACCTGAAATTACGATAACATGAGCAGTACAGAAAGATCTGGAGAGTGCTGCAAAAAAGTAAGTAGTTGTGCTGTGTTCCTATTCTTTTTGTCTTTATTACGTTCGTGCTTCTCCATGTGCTTTTGTTAAAAGTGTTGTACATTTTAAAATGGCAACTTTTATGTTCATGGGCATTATTCGTTTGTATCAAACATTTTTCTTTCGGCCTATAAAACACCATTGTTTTGGCCATATACATTTGCCCACATTTTTTAGGGCCTACTTGTATGAAACTAATTTGGTTGTGTAGATGGGTTTTTTACTAGAATGAAATGCAAACTAGATTCTGTGTAAGGAGAGGACACTCAGCAGCTGCTTTCACATCTGGACACTGGAGCACTAGTGTGGGACACAAGAACACCATTTTTATTAGGGGGACCCCACAGATGCTCCAGTGTATACTATAGGGGGGTCTCCATCTGTGAAGCTTGTACAAAACAGGTAAAGTATTGCAGCTTGACAAAGGACAATAAAATTCTAAATCTTGGAACTCTGCCAAAATAGACAATTGTACCCCACTTCCAAGCAATGTTTCCTATTTATAGTTCTGCCATCAAATATCTGTGTGCTAAGTATACCATTTTTGTTTTATATATGTGATAAAAGACTCGGAGGACACCCCTCATCCGAGGAGACCAGAGCCCCCCCCCTCTGGAAGAAGGGGAAATACCCCCAACACAAGAAGAGCAGGAGGAAGAAGACGTGGTGGAACTAGTCACCACAACAGGTGAGTGTCTGCGACCACAGGCTCAGGTAAGAGATGGATGCCGGCATATTTATAATACCTGCTTTTTTTTGGTTTCTCTCTTTTTAGGTGATCGTGATATTGTGGATCCAGATCCTTTCACCTCTAAAAGTGCCCAGATCCTGATCGGGGAGATCATGGGGTGTAATTTAGCATTGGAAAACCTCAAGAAAAACATCAATGATGTTATTCAAAAAAATAAGAACATCATTGATGTTTTGGGTAGAGTTTAAAACCCCTCCAAATCACTTTGTTTTTTTGTGTGCTACAGCTCTTCTGGCTCTGGCCAGCCGGTAATTAAAAACCCTCTGTTCCAGGGTGAGGGTCCTCATCGGGAGTGGCCGCATAAGATGGTCCCCAAGCGCAAATGCTTCATCCGCAACGAAGACGAATAGGAGTCCTTCCACATTCTCTTCTGGAGGTGGCAAGTCCAAGCTGCCATTCTGGAGACGCCTGTAAAACTCCGTCTGGGCGATGACTCCACCATCGGACATCCAGCCATTCTTCCCCACGTCCACATACAGGAACTCATAATTAGCCGACACCACCGCCAACATCACAATACTATTGAACCCCTTGTAATTATAATAGTATGACCCCGAGTTGGGTGGTGGGACGATGTGGACGTGTTTCCCATCAATTGCCCCTCCGCAGTTAGGAAAGTCCCACCGCTGGGCAAAGTCGGAGGCCACAGTTTGCCATTCCTGTGGCGTGGAAGGAAACTGTTGAGTAAAAGAAAAAAAAATTAGTCTTTTTACACATTAAAACATAGAAAGCAGATTAGACACAAACATTCTTGGCCAACATCCAGATAACATTTATTAAGGGGAATTTAACAACACCAAAGTATAAGGTACACCTATCATATCCCCCCCCCCTCTCATGGGCCATTTCTAACATTATAGGGGGGGATCTTGGACAAGCAACCCTCTCCACTTCATTGAGAGATGAATGCCTAAATAATGGGTATTACTTGGAACAGCCCCTCCTTAGTTACACTATTGGCAGCCCACTGGACAGGTAAGAAGTGTCATAATACAAAGATATAAATACACATTGTACACATGTTAGCACATTTGGACATTCTGCTATTACCTATCAAGATAATAATAGGATACAAAAACTTTAAACAGTACCATTTGAAAGTATACCGGCAGGCCCTTGCACTACATGCTTTGGGGAATTCATCAATAAATCTGACCACTAAAGAGATGGGTATAATGTGTATGGGTTTGGCAAAGTCACCAGATAGATAATTGAGGATAGATAGAGAATTGGGATCAGCTGACTTAGCAGTTGGGGGGAGGGAGGGTTAAAAATGATTTGGGGACATCACAAAAACAAGCCTCTGCCACTCTGCCTGAAAACACAAATCAGATTTCTAAACATTTTAGGGGTTGTTTGGGGTAAAGCACTACTATGGAGCTGATAAAATACATTGTTAAGTGACTTCATGAGGTGAATATAGGGGCAGGAGAGCATGCTGGGGAGGTAAGTGAAGGCAAATATGTATGAAGGACAAAAAAATAATTACATAAAAATCCAGCATGCATGAGGACAAAGGGGACATTCACAGCATATTACAATCATGGTAATTAGGGAATGAGGAAATAAATACAATATATTAGCAAACATTAAATACAATAAAATGTGATGTTAACGGATAAAAATCTTACCTTCATATACTCCTTCTGCAGGACCTGGATGATGGCAGAACAGGTCTCTGGGATAATAATTCCCAGAGCCTGGGGGGAGATGCCTGTTGAGAACTTCAAGCCCTGCAGGCTTCTCGCTGTCGTCAAGTACCGCAGGGTAGCGACGAGCCTCTGCTCCGGAGTGATGGCTTGCCTCATGCAGGTATCCTGCCTGCTGATATAGGGGGTCAGCGAAGCCAACAAATGGTGAAATACGGGGTCCGTCATCCGACGAAAGTTCCTGAAATCATCAGGATTATTCTCACGGATCTCACGGAGCAAAGGCATATGACAGAACTGGTCACGCTGAAGCAACCAATTCTTGGTCCATGAACTCCTCCCCACCCTGTTCATGGACTGGACTTGTGTCAAGGTCAGGGCCCCAACACCAAGCCCCCACACAGCACAAACTCTACGAGGAGTACGTATACGCAACATGGCTAGTAAACGGTCGGCTGCTCAGAACGAAGTAACAGAACGCACTGAAGAACAGCAAGGCCTGTGAAGAGCGACCTGAAAAACAGTAACGAACGAACAAGAACACAATGACTGAGTCACGCGTAGCTTGCTGCACGCACTGAAGAGCAAATACAAACCCACAAGCACAAACTGAACCACAGAAAACGATCTGAAAGCCACGAGTCTGAAAAAGCGCGAATCGTCTCTCACCAAACTTTTACTAACACAAGATTAGCAAAAGGAGCCCAAACGCTTGGTTCTGAAATGGCCTTTTCTAGTCTCGTTGTACGTGGTTGACGTCACCGCGTTCTTGGCGATCGGAAATTCCGACAACTTTGTGCGACCGTGTGTTTGAGCCAACATCCGTCGGAAAAAATCCTAGGATTTTGTTGTCGGAATGTCCGATCAATGTCCGACCGTGTGTATGGGGCATTAGAGTTACATTTTTCTCCAGCCCAGAGTGCATGTCGTAATAAAGATTAAAGACTAGAAATGAAGGAAAATATGCAACTTGTACACAGACAGTAATACATTTATGCACCCTATACCTATCACATGCAGGACAAAGTGGCCCTGCATGACTTAGGAACATTGCACTATTTGTACAATAATGTGGGCTTTCTAATAAAACCTGGACCTGATCCAAGGTGTGCTGGTGACATATATCCTCTCACTTTCTACATGGTCAGTGAGACATGATGTAAGGAAAATGTGGGGTGCAAGAAAGCAGCAATTTAAACCAACAGAGCTTATATCCCTTCCCTACTCCATTTAAAACTCAAAAAATATTTTTTTAGCTGGACATACGTTTTAAATTTTCTTACTCTCAAAGCTAGTTCACAATTTGCTTGCGGAGAAGAGAAACAGTCATTACCATCTTAAAGAGATACCAAGGATGACTTTTTAACCAGCAATGGAAAACATTGCGGCCCATTTCTTGTCCCTCTTCACCTGACACATTTCCTTATGTAGATACATTGAGACATGTTCTGTATTAAAACTATGATTTTAGTCCTGCAAGCACTGAATCCACAAGATATGAAGGAGAACAAAAGTCTACACTAGCAAATGAGAAAAGCACTGAAGGAGCTGGCTAGCCAGGTTGCCTTCCATAAGTTCCCATCAGAGGACCCAGAAGCTACCACTGCTTTAGGTTTTTAGCTTAGATAGGATTCACCCGTGTTACCTCATTTACAGAAACAAGAAATATTTTACCCAATATATCCTAAAGACCAGTAGGAAAATGAATAAAATAAAAAAAATTCTAAGTAAGAAATACAGGAAATTCAATCTGCACTCATTGTGAAGCTTACTGGTAATTAACATAGTTAGCTGAATATACATAGACATTGCACCACTTCACAATGAATCCTAAGGCTAACTTCTAACTTTGTTCATCACAGGCAGTCCACTATTTAAGGCCTACAGATAAAATAGTACATGATCCGCATGAAGTTATTATGTTCTTCCATTGTTTGCATGAGTTTCTTTCAGTCTGGTCTGTTTTCCTCTAACAATCCAAACACATACTTGTAGGATAATTGGTGTTTTACCAAACTGGCTAGGTGTTTATATGTGTTAGGAACATTCAGCTATTTAAGGGCTGGGACTAAAGTGAACTGCTCTTCTGTGTGTATCATGTGAAGCACAGCACAACTGAAATGTGAGAAATAAAAATATGTTAAATAACCTGATACTTACACATTGATCTCTTCCATTACTGTTGTTTAAAGTAGAAAAGTAAAAGCTGCCCCTGCCAGTAACTCCCATGGTCCTTACACATCACGTGCAAATAAGGATGAAGTTGCCTCAGCAGTAACAGTAAGAATGCTCCAATGTCAATAGACAGAGAGGACGAAAATGCCATAGCATCTGTGGTCAATGGCAGAAAAAAATATCCCAGAGCCATAACTTAGTGTGAAGAAAATGTGCCCCAGAGTCAGCAGGAGTAAACAATGCTACGGAGTCAGTGGGGGAAAAAAATGCACCAACTTTGGTTGTCAGCGATAGTAAAAACAACATTTTGGTTGTTACTGGGGACAAAAATGCCCTAGCTTTGATAGTCAGTGGCAGGACAAAATTACCCATTGTTGGTGGTTAGTTTGGGACAAATGTCCAGTATTGGTGGTCAGTGAAAAAAAACACACCCAAAAAATTAGTGGACAATGGGAGGAAGAGCGTACCAGCCTATATATCAGTGGGCAGAAGAAGGTCCAAGCATTGATGTCAATGGTTACTTACCTAAGGAGATGCTTGGTGCCCCAACACCAAGTCTCAGGTGACATTAGTGTTAAAGCTATATAGGCACTGTTGGGAAGGAGATTATTCCATCTGGGTGCTGGAAATTTCTGCATTTCTCATTTTGAGCTAGCAGATGGAGCTTTAGGTTCCTTTTCACATCTTTGTGTATTTATCCCTCTCATAAAAAAAGCTTGTTGTTTACAGACATCAGTAGCTGAAGATAAAATCACTCATCACATTTTATCATCTCTTATTAGATTGCTTAGTCTAAGATTTTAAGGAGAATTAGCCTACCTAAAAACGATTATATTATTATTCTATGCTGTCTCTTTAGCTACACCTTAGTGCCCTAAGACTCCTGTCATGTATAGAATATTTTTTTTGTAATATCTTTTGAATTATAAAGCAAGAAGGAAAAATACAAAAGCATAGTTCCTAATGTATCTTTTCTTGGGTTATTTGATTCAAGTTATTTCTTTAACATTTAGTTTGTTTCTGCAAATAATCTCAAATACATGTCAATCAAATACAGCACTGTATATATTTCAAACTTTCTGAGCACACACACATTTTGCACATCTTTTTATTCATTTTTGCCTATGATCTCCTTGAAACAATAAAGAGAAGCAGAAAACATCTAGGAACAGAGTCTGCCTCACAGGATTATCCTAATGTAAGATCTGAAGAAACTACATAGGACACAAACAGGAAGTCTTATAAGCCATTAGTAAATGGGTGTTTCCTTCCGAGGGACGACACTTTTTTTTGTGCCTTCTTATCCTGCAGTCACAGTTTTTATACATAACAGTACAGCTGTTGCCTTTTTTAAAAGGATTTAAGGAGATACACCACCTGCTGCCTTTATGTCAATTATGTGTGTTGCACAAAAACAGACAGAAGGTCTCTTAAAATCAATGGCAGTATTCCCCCAGGGAAAGCCATAAAAATGTGGTCGCTGAGATGTCATATTGAACTAATGAGATCCAGTATATGCATCAGCCTTGTAAGTGACTCAATCAGGCAATTACTCTCTAACATGAGCACATGGTCAGCTGGCCAGTTCACGGAAAAGGCTACATTTATTCATTAAAAGATTACATATCATTTATCAGTTAGAAATACCGAAATAGTTGTTACAATGTTGGAGAAATCAGTGTTTGACTGAACCATATCTAAACCCAAGAACAAAAATTTAAAAAACTATAGCTTACCTTACCTTAGATGTTGTGCATAAATGTATTGTTTAAAAAAAAAAAATCCCTATTTTCAATTGGTGATCCTGCCAAGAGCAGCACACTTTCAATCTAGGGTAACAACTGTACTGTATCTAGGAGAAGCAGTGTTGCCACTCTAGGAAGGGAGTGTGTTAGAACTATATAACACCTTCCCCCTCTATAAAACATAGGGGGAAGGATTTTGTAGCCAAATTAGATAGCTGGGAGCATTCCTAACTGATAACTGTCCGCAGAGGCGGAGAATACAGGAAGTTATCAGCTCACAAGATTTCTGGCTGGATGAACAGCTATTTTTTTTTCTTTCAAGTAAAATTATAACAACCAAAATAACAATCTTTTACTGGCATAGTTAACAGACCATAAGGGAGCAAATAATAAAAATGTATTGTTAGAGTTTAGGTCATGATTTAAATGTATTTTTAAAACAATATTTTAATGATCAGGGACACTTTATTCAGAAGAATGTGAAACCGTTGTTTAATTATTATTATTTTAATGTATCTGTGGCATATACTTGTCATGTCAGCTAGCTCTTATGTCTCTCAGTCTACCCTATTCAGTAGGGCTTTTTTAACCTGAAAATGTAAGGCCCAATCATACTATGCATTCCAATAATGCACATAACATTAAGCCAGTCCATTTATTTTAAATGGGGAGCAGCGCAACCTAAAGCATGAAAGAGTGGACATGACCCCTTTTTTGTGTACCGCTACATTGCCTGCTACTGTAACTGGGCGCAGAGGTGCCATTCTAAATTAAGAGATTTAACTTTAGTTACATTCCCTTTAATGTCTTGCTGCCCACAAAAAACATATGTGTGGCACCAGAAAGGTTGAGCTTTTATGTCTATACCCAGCACATATGTGTCCATGGATAGGCCGGGTTTCTGTGCTGAGAGCACGTGCCCAGCACAGTTACCAGAATGGTTTAGACAGCTCTCAGTCTTTTGTTATGATGGAGAGCTGCTGGGATGGGCTCCCAATCATGTGACCACTGTGACAGGCAATTGCAGTAGTCATGTGATCTGGAAGCCCCTCCCACTCCCCCGGTTATATAGTCAGACTAAAAGGGACGCCGGGGCTGCGTGGAAAGTCTCTACTTGCTGCCTAATTGACAGTCAGTAAACACAACAGGGAGTGAGGAAAAATCTCCCCCATAAGAGACATAGGAAGCATTAGCCACAAAATAGTATTGTGAGATTGTTTAGAACAGGGATCCTCAAACTACGGCCCTCCAGCTGTTGCAGAACTACACGTCCCATGAGGCATTGTAAAGCTCTGACTTTCACAGACATGACGAGGCATGATGGGAATTGTAGTTCCTGAACAACTGGAGGGCCGTAGTTTGAAGACCCCTGGTTTAGAACCTCTGTCAGTACTTTGAACTGTTTGTGACCCCTCAAGGGAGATGTTCCCCCATCTTCTGTCCTAATCACAAGTATCAGACAGAAAGAAAGGGGATAATAACATAGAAAACATTTAGCATCTTATTTTGTAATGATGTCTGGAGTTGGGTTTTAAACCACTTACATAAATTGACAAATACACAAATGTGTGTTAATTGGATGAATATGTGTTAACTGGACTAACTAATAACTTATTTTCACATTTTTATGTTTCCATTTTGCGAAAAAGTTTCACATAAGATAAAACATTTGATGCAACTGTGCAAGTATTCCAAAAGCTGTTTTTAATTATCGTGACTGTTCTGTTTTGCCAAATTCTAGTGGTAATTTCGTAATATTACCCCATATTCTCATTGAATGGAATGTAAATGACTAGGCTACAATATGGCATTAAAGAAAACCTGTACTGATATTGTTAGTTGCCTTGCTGTTTCTGGCTTAAATATTTTCTAAATCACTGACCTAGAACTAGCATAAAGCCAATAAGGTCAGAGTGAAGTCATAAATCCTTATCTGCAAATGAATTCCAGATCAGTGACTGAGAAGCGATTGAAGCCACTAAATTAGCATGACAGTCAGGCAACTAACATTTTCAGAAGGGCTGATCAGCAACTGAGGCCTCCCTATATCTCTCATCAAAAGACATAGTAAGGCTTTTTGGATATAAACATACCCAAACCAATAGCTCTGTTCCAGAGTTGCTCCTTTCAATCCACACAGTTGACCCAGGTGCTGGCTACCGCAGTCCATCTCCACTCTGAGTCAATATAAGCCGCATTTCAAAACCTAGCTCTTTCTTACATTGACTTTTGATGGAAGGCTTTTTAGATATCCAAAAAATGGATTCATATAGAAGGACTGGACTGTTATCTGACACCATCTAGGAGAGAAATATTAATATTGCTAAACATGTTGGTCATGAGTCATGGGTTCACCACTAGGCTAATGGGTCATGGGTTCACAACTAGAGTGCTTCGAATAACCTAGGGGGAACTTCTTAGAGGTCTATAAGGTCATTTTGTTTGTTGAAAAACTATTCCTGATAACATCTCCAAAATGTATTCTGAGATCATGTATAAACATACTGCACATGGTGTATTGGGTACCAAATGTATACAAGTCAAGGGATATGTAATATAAAGAGGCCTATGTAAAAGAGTACTTAGTAACAATTTTAATTTACCAAAAAACACTTGATATTTCGGTGTAGAGATCCCTTTATCAATGCTTCTAAGCTTTATTAAAATACATTCCACTTTAAAAAAAGCAGTTGTTACTAAGTAATGTAGTCCCCTTATCTTATATGCCCCTTGACTTGTTTGCATTGATACCATTATTAAAGGGGAACAAATTTTGATAAAGCTGAGAAGTACTGCTATAAATAATTTCTTTGCTAACATCTCAAGTGCTTTATGAGTGAATTCAGGAAGCAGAAAAACATTTTTTGTTTCCTGTTGAATGTGATCAAACTAAAAATAAATTAAAATCACATGTTTAGGTGCAAAGTGTTGACAGTAGATTCTACTTCCTAGATGAGTTAAAAACTGTAGCCTAAATATTGAACAAAGTCATCGGAACATAGCGAAAGGAACTTGTAACATGTTCAGCAAGCTACTCGCATAACAGTTGCTGACAGTTGAAGATCATTTCTAGGGAGGGACCCTGATGCTGAAGCTGTGTTCCCAAGATAGTTACTCTCCGTATTGTCTCAGAGGACAGCAATATACTACAAACCCCTTCAATGTCTGAACGCAGCTTGGCAAGCAGGCATTTTACAGAGAGTAAATTAATAATTGATTGGATTTTAGGCTTTGTGAATCAAAAACTGAGTTTTATGTTCAGTCTATTTTCTTTTCAAATTATGGCATTAACCAGTATTTGACAAGAGAGCAATGTAGTCATCTGGCAGAGCAGAAATATACAGCATCTGAAGTTAATTAAAGGTATTATCCTAGAGAAGTTATGCAACACATAAAAGATATGTTTTGTAGTAATGCTCCACAAAAACAGACTCGTCTCTCCAAAGCTACCATGAATAAGTTTGTCATTCATTCAGTTGTATTAGTGTAAAAGCAGCATTTCCGTAGCATTCTTTGAGAAGTTTAAAACAGGTACAGTCCAATAAAAGGGATATTTTTCTAACTTGAGGAAGTATAACAAATACCCTTAAACATCTTTTGTGAAATATCCTGATCAGGTTAAGTCATTTCCTTTTCCATGTCAGAAAAAAGGGACACAAAAAACGTTGGTTGTGTTGTGTGAAAAACAATAAAGACAGGAAAACAGTACACTCAGCATTCATCTTAGGCATACACAATAAGGTCAATTCACAAAGCTTTAATACCAGCCTAAGGGACTCTATTTTCGGCCATGTGACTGTCATTTTTAAATTTCGATGGACTCAATTGAAGATGACTATCACTTTTAGGAAACTAAAGATAATTTTTATCTTTGTAAATTTAGCTTGGAATGTTAGCGCAATTTTGGATACAATAAGGTAGGGTTAGAACCTCTGTTACGTTTTAATAGCTGTTGGTGTCTCCATTGGAAAGATTTACTACAAAAAAAGGTCACTGCCCCCACCTATAACTGGTCTTCACAGCAAGGAGCACTGGAAGGGCAAACGCATGTAAAATAAAACCAAAGAATTTCCAAGCTTAACTTACCAACCAGCCTGTGACCAACTGAATTGACCTGCCTAACAGTATGAGTTAAAAACAGGGGTTTAGTTGCACACATTTGCAAATACATGCATAAGCTGCAGGCCACGACAAGGCACCCTGTATCCAGCAGACCCTAACTCTAACTTTGAAGAGTCTCCACAGTGGGAGCACATGTATTCTAATGGATAGATGAAGGGCAGATGACTGGAGGGAGCCCAACCCTCCTTAAAGGCGCGGGAGCACACTGAACACCCAGCACATTGCACAATGGCAGCAAAGGTGTCAGTGCGTTGCCTGACCAATATGTCAACAATACAAAAAAAGGTCACTGCCCCCACCTATAACTGGTCTTCACAGCAAGGAGCACTGGAAGGGCAAACGCATGTAAAATAAAACCAAAGAATTTCCAAGCTCAACTTACCAACCAGCCTGTGACCAACCGAATGGACCTGCCTAACAGAATGCATTAAAAACAAGGGTTTAGTTGCACACATTTGCAAATACATGCATAAGCTGCAGGCCACGACAAGGCACCCTGTATCCTGCAGACCCTAACTCTAACTTTGAAGAGTCTCCACAGTGGGAGCACATGTATTCTAATGGATAGATGAAGGGCAGATGACTGGAGGGAGCCCAACCCTCCTTAAAGGCGCGGGAGCACACTGGACACCCAGCACATTGCACAATGGCAGCAAAGGTGTCAGTGCGTTGCCTGACCAATATGTCAACAATACAAAAAAAGGTCACTGCCCCCACCTATAACTGGTCTTCACAGCAAGGAGCACTGGAAGGGCAAACGCATGTAAAATAAAACCAAAGAATTTCCAAGCTTAACTTACCAACCAGCCTGTGACCAACCGAATGGACCTGCCTAACAGAATGCGTTAAAAACAAGGGTTTAGTTGCACACATTTGCAAATACATGCATAAGCTGCAGGCCACGACATAGCACCCTGTATCCTGCAGACCCTAACTCTAACTTTGAAGAGTCTCCACAGTGGGAGCACATGTATTCTAATGGATAGATGAAGGGCAGATGACTGGAGGGTGCCCAACCCTCCTTAAAGGCGCGGGAGCACACTGGACACCCAGCACATTGCACAATGGTAGCAAAGGTGTCAGTGCGTTGCCTGACCAATATGTCAACAATACAAAAAAAGGTCACTGCCCCCACCTATAACTGGTCTTCACAGCAAGGAGCACTGGAAGGGCAAACGCATGTAAAATAAAACCAAAGAATTTCCAAGCTCAACTTACCAACCAGCCTGTGACCAACCGAATGGACCTGCCTAACAGAATGCGTTAAAAACAAGGGTTTAGTTGCACACATTTGCAAATACATGCATAAGCTGCAGGCCACGACAAGGCACCCTCTATCCTGCAGACCCTAACTCTAACTTTGAAGAGTCTCCACAGTGGGAGCACATGTATTCTAATGGATAGATGAAGGGCAGATGACTGGAGGGAGCCCAACCCTCCTTAAAGGCGCGGGAGCACACTGGACACCCAGCACATTGCACAATGGCAGCAAAGGTGTCAGTGCGTTGCCTGACCAATATGTCAACAATACAAAAAAAGGTCACTGCCCCCACCTATAACTGGTCTTCACAGCAAGGAGCACTGGAAGGGCAAACGCATGTAAAATAAAACCAAAGAATTTCCAAGCTCAACTTACCAACCGGCCTGCGACCAACCGAATGGACCTGCCTAACAGAATGCGTTAAAAACAAGGGTTTAGTTGCACACATTTGCAAATACATGGATAAGCTGCAGGCCATGACAAGGCACCCTGTATTCTGCAGACCCCAACTCTAACTTTGAAGAATCTCCACAGTGGGAGCACATGGAAAGATTTACTACACTACCAATCCAGGAGACATGGCAGAAGGTAAGAAGGAATATTCTGAAAGTATAGCTGGCTATACACTGCAAGATTTTCTATTGATTTTCCCACCAACTTTAAACAGCATGGATGGAGGAATCTCCCCTGCCAGCTATGGTATTCCAGGCACAAGTACAAACAGGGTGCTAGATTCAGATTTCCTAAGGCCACCCATACACGGTTCAAATCTTGGCCGGTTCAGCAGGAACCGGCCTGAGACTCAAACCATTAATCGGCAGGCTGAACGTACCAAGTTGATCAGTCAATCAACTTGGGTACAACCAGCCTGCCGAATTAGCTTCCAATTATCACAACTGGCTGCTATAGCAGCTAGCGATAATCACTGTTTTCTCCCAAACAGTTCCACCTATCTGCCCGCCCCTGCTGGGAGAAGACAATTGCTTGGCAGGACGGATTCCCCTGTCAGCACTGTCTGTGTTAATGGGAGAATTGTGCAAATGTATTTTCTGCAACCCTTGATTCCTGGAAAGAAATTCGCAACCTCTATGGGCTGCCTTACTGAAATTTTCACTGGACACACTGGCTTCAGTACAACTGCACTCCACAACATGGGGACATCACTTAGAAACAGGAAAATAATCTAGAGTTGAGAATCCACATACATACTGTCCAATAGGAGGGTCTAACAAGCATCCAAGAATCCAATATTAAAAAAATAAATAAAAAATTCTGCTACAAAGCAACTTTATCATTAATCACTTGAACTCCGGAGGGTTTTACCCTTCATAACTAGGGTTGCACCGATACCGATACTAGTATCGGTATCGGTGCCGATTCCGAGTATTTGCCCGAGTACTTGTACTCAGGCAAATGCTCCCGATGCTTCAGCTGATACCTGCATGCCGGAAGTCAGTGGGCGGGCAGGGTGGGTGGGAGAAGGCGGAGCACGGGTCCTAGCACAATGAGAGTCCTTGCAGACTGCAGCGGAGGAAGGTAAGCTTATGGGGCAGGGGTGTGGATCGCAGCCGCAGCCATCCATCAGCATCGGTGACCCGGGCCATCAGAATCATTAACGGAAGTGACGGCCCGAGTCTCCCACAGAGGATGTACACTGCAACGACCCATCTTGGTACACCCTGCACTCGGCCTCAGTAGCCTGCAGTCACAAGGCGGCAGCGGACATCTTGTTACACCCAGCCCATATACTATATGGGCTGGGTGTAACAAGATATCCGCTGCTGCATTCTGACTAGGCTTACTGAGGCAGAGTGCAGGGTGTATCAAGATGGGCGTTGCAGTGTACAGCTCACTCTTTTATCAATTTTATTTTAGTGCTGCATTATTTTCAGTGCCATTGCCTACCAAACAGTTCCACCTATCAGTGCCCATAAGTGCCACCCATTAGTGTGCATCAGTCGGTGCCACATACCAGTGCCCATCAGTCAGTGCCACATCCCAGTGCCACATACCAGTGCCAACTATCAGGGCCCATAAGTGCCAGCCATCAGTGCCAGCCATCAGTGCCCATCAGTAAGTGGCGGCCATCAGTGCCGCATATCAGTGTCCATCAGGCAGTGCCACCTATCAGTGCTGTCAATCAGTGCCTATCAGTCAGTTCCACATATCGGTGCCACCTATCAGTGCCCATAAGTGCCAGCCATCAGTGCCGCAAATCAGTGTCCATCAGTCAGTGCCACCTATCAGTTCTGCATATCAGTGCCAGCCATTAGTGCTGCAAATCCGTGCCCATCAGTACGTGCCACCTATCAGTGCTGCAAATCAGTGCCCATCAGTCAGTGCCACATATCGGTGCCACCTAAAAAGTATCAGTAATCGGTATCAGCGAGTACTTGAAAAAAAGTATCGGTACTTGTACTCGGTCTTAAAAAAGTGGTATCGGTGCAACCCTATTCATAGCCAGCCCATTTTTTGCTATTTAGCACTGCACTAATTCAACTGGTAATTGCATGGTCATGCAATGCTGTATGCAAACGAAATTTAGAACATTTTTTCCACACAAATAGCGCTTTCTTTTGGTCATATTTGATCACCACTGGGCTTTTTATTTTTTGCGATATAAACGATAAAAGACCCAAAATTTTGAAAAAAAACCCCAATATTTTTTACTTTCTGCTATAAAACAAATCCTATAAAAAATGTAATCTGATTTCTTGATACATTTTTGCCAAAATGTATTTTGTTACAATGTCTTTGGTAAAAAAAAAAAAAAAAAAAAGAACAAAAGTGAGTATTCATTGGTTTGCGTAAAAAGTTATAGTGTCTACAAACAATGGTATACTGCAGGGATATGCAATTAGCGGACCTCCAGCTGTTGCAGAAATACAAGTCCCATGAGGCATAGCAAGACTCTGACAGCCACAAGCATGACACCGAGAGGCAGAGGCATGATGGGACTTGTAGTTTTGCAACAGCTGGAGGTCCGCTAATTGCATATCCCTGGTATACTATATATACAGATTTTTTTTTAAAATATATACAAGTAATGGCGGTGATCAGTGACTTATAGTGGGACTGCGACAGTGCGGCGGGCAGTCTCACACTAACTGATACTGAGTGGAAACTAACTAACTGCCACTGACATTTCCAGTGACACTAACACAGTGATCAGTGCTAAAAATATACACTATCACTGTACTAATGACACTGGCTGGGAAGGGGTTAACATCTAGGGCTATCAAAGGGTTAAATGTATGCCTAACAATGTTTATTGTGCGTAATATGTGCTGTTTTACTAAGCAATGTGCCGGTATTTACTACGTCCTTTTGGAGGAAAACAAAAACCGGCACATCACTGTTGCCTGACGAGTGCCATGTGTTGTTTATCAACACAGGGCTCTCTTCTGTCATTCGCTCAGCTGATCAACAATGATTTATGGCGGGGCCCTGCTGATCAGCTTGTGCTGCAGCGAATGACAGCGCACTCTTCCGGGATCATGCATGTATGTGCGAGCGGACCCGTAAGAAATCCATGTACATTTACTGCGGCAGGCTGGCTCATACAGACACAATCACATACCTGTACGAGCTGGCCTGCCGCAATAAATGTACTGCGGTGGGTCGGCAAACATTTAAAAACCTTGGACTCTTGGAGTTTTGTTTGACGCTCTCATTGGACTGTATTGAGCTATTGTATTCTGACAGCCATTACCCGCAGCTGTCACAATGCCTGAACAGTGGCTGCATCTGATTGAACAATTTTTCACCATACTCCTTTGATTTTCAGATCGATGGATGTCAGATGGGAGGACACCAACAGACTCATATATCAGCTGGTTTAGTAGGAACCAATGAAAATTCACTCTGTGTATGGCTTACTAAATGTAAAGTCCCATTTTAGTTATTACAGGAAAAGATTTCCTGTTTCTTTCTACTCACCAGGACAGAAAGTGACAGAGAATCTCCCAAACAAGAATACAGACAGCAAAAAGCCATAAAGAGTTTTTAAGCTCTTCCCCATTGTACTCAAAACTAGAAAAAAAAACTACTGGCTGAAGTTCCGGGTAATCTGAAAAATCTGAAAACACAGTGTCATATTTGAAAGATTGAAAAAAACATATGCATGTAAAACGTATTACTTGAATCACCTGAGTATGAGTGTCCATTTTTCTGAGATAATTTTGGGTAAAAATAATAGAAATTAAACCTAAACATCCCACTTGCAGATTGTGTTATCTTCAAGAAAAGTCAACAGAATTTGACAGCCTTTCAATATAGGTGAATGAAGTCCTATCGGTGAATGGGGAACAAATAACATGGAATGTCCCACTGAAAACCATGCGTGGATACGGGGAGGCAGATGTTATAACACGGGTGAATCAACAAATCGTCCCCAAGTTGTATCTCATAACAACATGCGATTTGGTAAAGATGGTGTGTAAGAAACTCTTACCAGATGCGATGGACTCCCTTGTCAGCGACAGGGAGTCACTCGAGCGGGTTGCCTCTCAGGGCCAGTGAACGGACATCACAGCTCTGCGAACCTTCTGGGTCAAACTCTGCGCGGATCTCCCGGGGCCGCCAGGTGGGTCCTCCCAAAGGATGGCCGAGGTGCGGATCAGAGGGAACAGTGCGTCACGTACAAAAACTGGATTGAAGGCTGGTTGAATCTCTCAGTAGGTATGTGGAGAAAAAATAAACAAGCTCCACATAGTGTAGATGAGCAAAAATAGGATTTTTATTGCTAAAAACGCCAGATAACAATAAAATGTGATCACAGAATATAAAATCAAAAATGGGCAACAAGAAGGATGCTGGAAGCGCCCAAATCATATTCTGTGATCACATTTTATTGTTATCTGGCGTTTTTAGCAATAAAAATCCTATTTTTGCTCATCTACACTATGTGGAGCTTGTTTATTTTTTCTCCACATACCTACTGAGAGATTCAACCAGCCTTCAATCCAGTTTTTGTACGTGACGCACTGTGCCCTCTGATCCGCACCTCGGCCATCCTTTGGGAGGACCCACCTGGTGGCCCCGGGAGATCCACGCAGAGTTTGACCCAGAAGGTTCCCAGAGCTGTGATGTCCGTTCACTGGCCCTGAGAGGCAACCCGCTCGAGTGACTCCCTGTCGCTGACAAGGGAGTCCATCGCATCTGGTAAGAGTTTCTTACACACCATCTTTACCAAATCGCATGTTGTTATGAGATACAACTTGGGGACGATTTGTTGATTCACCCGTGTTATAACATCTGCCTCCCCGTATCCACGCATGGTTTTCAGTGGGACATTCCATGTTATTTGTTCCCCATTCAAAGATAGGACTTCATTCACCTATATTGAAAGACTTATAAGTTTTTTCACTGTTATGTTTATTATTTGTGGATATTTGTTTTTTTTTTTTTTTCCAGTTGTTTTCTTGATTGAAGACTTTTGACACAATCTATGCGCTACTTTTTATTTTTATTTTCACATGTTTCTTTGGTTGTTGTCACCTTGTAAGTAGCTGCTCCACACTATATATTTTTTCAATTTAGCGCAGTGTACACTTTTATTATTGAATTTGACAGCTACCTTTTTTGGCTGTATACCGTAAATTCTTCAGTAATGTGGCTGTTCTGTATACTACTTTTGTTGGTTATAAAATTATTAAAAGCTTGCTAGTTTTCTGTTATTTAATGTCCACATTAAGGATAATATAATATTAAATGTAATATTTTAGCAATAATTTTAGAGTCTATATTAAACAGATGTAGCTTTGTAATACGTTAACATTATATCCTGCATATTATTGTTTTCACAAAGGTCTATGAAACATCTTTGGTGAAGCATAAAATTGTTGGAGCATGTTGTGGATATGTGGAAATAGATGATATAACTCCTGGTCAGGAGAAAGCTGGAAAACTGGTGAGCCAGAAATCCTGCCCAGGGCAAGGCTAGTATTTTGTATGGTTGATGCTCACTCACTATAGGAATTTAGGTGTCTCACAGTACTGTAAAACTGTACTTTGTAGGGATGGTCAGGTGTCCTCTGCAGTTGGTAATCATTCATTCTTCCCTACAAACCTGTACATACATGCAATTTGGGTATTATGGGCACAATTCTTCAAACTGGCCTAAATCTTTGTGCAAATGGGAAAATCCGGACAGCCGCACTCCAGGAAATTATAATCCAAACTTCTTTATTTTAAAATCAGGAACATGTCATACAGCTATGAGTAAGCACTTGATATAGTGCGAAACGCGTAAGCTGCCTGTCTGTACACTCTGCCTTTGATGTACTGTATGACATGTTCCTGATTTTAAAATAAAGAAGTTTAGATTATAATTTCCTGGAATGCGGCTGTCCGGATTTTCCCATTTGCACACAGCCTTTACTAGCATTAGCCAGCACCTGGGGCTCTTTGTTCCTGGAGACCAACAGCCAGTTCATACCTGGACAGATTCACCCTAGTGCGGGGACAACATCTGCATGGCCTAAATCTTTCCCAATAAAAGCCAGAAGGACAAGAGTGTGCAGAAAACGCACTCACCTGGGTGTGTTGTAAGGCAGAAGTGTCGGTCTCACAGGATGCTAGCATTCATTTTGAAATCTGGTTCAACTGTACTGACTCCATAAAACTGATGCAAATTAAAATGATTGCACCCTAAACCTCATCATTTCTGCTGGCACCTTATTAAACAGCCCTATCTACAACTTTCACTTATAACAAAATTATTTAAAGCGAACCTATACTTTGCCCAAGCAGAGCAAAGCAACAAGGTCATTTCAATGCCAACCACCATAAATACTTATAGCTACCTTTCCTTCATTCCACTCCTAATATGTATGCTTGGAAAAGCAAAGTAACATACTCAGTACTTTTGTGTATGGGAAAAATGTGACTTAATCTTATGTGACAGCACTAGTCTGGTCGCTCGGTCACACGGCAGTGTGAAATGGGAATGAAAAGAGAATCTTTAGCCCTGTGTAAGCTTCAAATTGTGACTTTGAGCTTTCACATGACTTTTTATCTATATCCCTTGGTGAATAGGGCATCAGGGGACCAATGGCAGGTATAACCTACTATGGGAATTGGCAAACAAGTGAACATGTTTCTTTGTCCTGCATGTGCAAATTACAAATTCACATTAAATTAAAACTTTCACCAGAGTGAAATCGCTCCATTAGACTCTGCTATTAGTAAAGCTAAATACGTACATATTTTCATTCCCACTTGGTTAATATGTATAGTGGGGTTGCTTTACAAAAACTGGAGAGTGCAAAATCTGGTGCAGCTGTGCATGGTACAGAATCACCTTTTAACTTCAGCTTGTTCAAGTTAGCTTTGACAAAAAAAAAACTGGAAGCTGATTGGTTTCTATGCAGAGCTGCACCACTTTTTGCACTCTCCAGTTTTAGTAAATCAACCCCAGTGTGTTATGATGTTTGCACGTGTGGTTGTTTTGAAAAATGTTTAAAGTAGAAGTGTGGACCATCAAAAAAACAAACACATACTTACCACCGGCTCTAAGACAGAGTACTGAGCGATCACATGACTGCTGATCACTCAGCCTACACTGACCAGAGAGAGGTGACTGTCAGTTACTGCTCTCTGCTCTGCCCCTCCAGATCACGGTGCACTGAGAGGCTGAGGCAGCTGCAGGTCAGGCATCTGAATAAATCTCGACCTCAAAGTCAGGATCCTTGCAGAGCCTGGACTGGCCCTGTGACATCAGGTAATAACTTGAACAAAGATGGGAGACTATAGGGTGCCCATTTGACTTCAACAATAACTTTAGGGACAACTCTTCCCATATACAGTCTCTATATATATAGTTCCTCTTCTTCCTCCAGCACACATGCTTGAAGAACCTAGCTGGAACACTGTGAATACTTGACAGTCACTCAGTCAGATGAAGCAATGGCCCATTACAGGCAGGAAGCCATGGCCCCCTAGTTGTGTAGCAGAATTTAAGTGTCCAGCTTGCATCACTCCTGTGGCTACTGATCCCAGCACCAACACTTCAGGCACTGCCAACCCATCTGGCTGCAGCTGCCCTTTTCACCAGCCCTCCAGGTTAACTTCTCCCCACAATCCTCCAGCCTGACACCCACCAGCTCAACCGGCTGACTCTCAGGAGATCTCCCAGTAGTGCTGACCTGCTCCTGCTGTCCTCTCTCCTTGCTCCGGTGCCTCCAGAAAGTGTTTCCGCCATATGTTTTGGTAGGAATCTTCCAGCACCCGAGCCCCAGGCCCAAGGTCACCCCCCAGACTAGGGGGCACCCTCAAGGACCAAGGACAGCCTCCTCAGCACTTTATTTCCATCTTCTACCTGACTGCTCCTGCTGGCATGGGCCATGAGGTAAGCTCTGCCCCCTGCAAGCCCAATGCTGGGGATTGGCTGAGGCCTCATAAATAAGCATGGCAGCCCCTCCTTACTCCCACCCTCCAGTTAGCGCTGAGCTTAAAACAGATTTACCTACACTAACAAAAAACCTACCTACATCTAGCACACATACCAAAGGGTGCTACATTGCATCGAGTGCTGAAAATATAACAGGCGTCAAACACTTCTGGTACTGTCACAGAGCAAATTCCTGATGACCCAGCTGAAATTCAAGCTGTGTACTCCCCTGTCGCCTCCTTCCCTCTCAGAATCCTTCGATTGAAATATCATAGGAGCCGGTCATCCAATAAGAAGCGCCCACTGTTTCCCTATTCTGATGAGGCTGTCAAAATACTGTAAATAGCCACAACTTGGATGGAGGAATCTGTCAGATAGTGTTTAATCAGCTTGCCTACAAATCTTTATGTGTGTGGCCAGACTTAGTTTTGAAGTTTCCTCCAGTCTCTCCACCTTGCTGGGACATTAGTGTGTTCCAAGTGCAGTTCCCTAATAGCTTCTTTGGACTCGTTTGACAGTTAAGGTTTTGGAGCTGCTGCTTTGTTTCTCTTGGGTCATTCAACCTTGTCACAAGTTCAGTCATGAAACCTGTGAGGGAATAAAAAAAAAATAAGACCTCATTCATGCGTACACCCGTGTGAGGGTCTCATTTTCCCATATGGGGATGCACAGGTGTTTTGTGTATCTGTGTTCAGGTAGTCCCCTTCATGTCATGGACACAGCCACTGCTCTCAATTTGACATCTGTATGGGTGCGGATACCTGTCCTCAAATGCAGACAGTGCAAGTTTGGGGACATGCATTCGCACGCACCTGTACCCACACAGATGCCACATTTCGGAGCAGTGGCTGTGTCCATGCAGCCACTGGATCAAAATTAACATGAATGGGACTGTTTGGACCCAGATGCACAGAACACCTGTGCATTCTCATATGGGCAGACATAGCCCTCACAAAGATGTACATTCAATTACACCTGTGTGAATGAGGCCCAAGGCAGCAGATCTTTGCACAGCGTCACTTAACCACTTCATCCCCTAAAGGATTTACCCCCTTCCTGACCAGGCCCTTTTTTGCGATACGGCACTGCGTCGCTTTAACGGACAGTTGCGCAGTCGTGCAACGTTGTACCCAAACAAAATTGACGTCCTTTTTTTCCCCACAAATAGAGCTTTCTCTGCGGTTTTTATTTTTTTCGCTATAAACAAAAACAGAGCGACAATTTTGAAAAAAAAGCAATATTTTTTATTTTTTGCTATATTATATATCCCAAAAAAATATATTAAAAAACAAATTTCTTCCTCAGTTTAGGCCAATATGTATTCTTCTACATATTTTTGGTAAAAAACAATCGCAATAAGCGTATATTGATTGGTTTGTGCAAAAGTTATCTCGTCTACAAAAATGGGGATAGATTTATGACCTTTTTATTACTCTTTTTTTTTTATGAGTTTATTAGTAATGGCGGCGATCTGCGATTTTTATTGTGACTGCGACATTGCGGCGGACAGATCGGACACTTTTCACACTATTTTGGGACCATTGGTGTTTATACAGCGATCGGTGCTATAAAAATGCACTGATTACTATGTAACTGTCATTGGCAGGGAAGGGGTTAAACACTAAGGGGCGATCAAGGGGTTAAGTGTCTTCCCTCAGTCTGTTCTAACTGTGGGGGGGATGGGCTCACTAGAACATGACAGAGATCACTGCTCCCGATCACTGGGAGCAGTAGATCCCTGTCATGTTGCTAGGCAGAACAGGGAAATGCCCTGTTTACATAGGCATCTCCCTGTTCTGCCTCTCCGTGCCACGATCGCAGGCCACCGGCGGACATCGAGGCCCGCTAGCTGCCGATGACGGAGTGACATACAGGTACGATATTTTGCGCACCCGTGCCACTTTTCTGACGTATATCAGCGTGAGCCGGTCGGCAAGTGGTTAAGTCATTTAGCAGCTCAGGCAGCATGTAGGGGCAACTGCTTGACTCCCCTTCATTCAGTCACAGGTCTCATGACTGAATGGAAGAATACAAATTATTAGGAGCAGCCTGTCATAGCTGTTGATGTTAGAGAAAGGCAAAGATACACAAAGCCTCCCACTGAATTCCAATTATTTTAAAGTAGAGTGGGTACAGAAAACAAATTGTGGGGATCCATTAATTTGTGTATTGGCAGCCTTGTCAGCATCAGAAACTTACACCAAAAATGTAACGACTATCTTTAGCGATCTTAATAGCTTTACCATTAGATACTACATACAGCTTTTGGGTTATATGAGTATAACTAGAGCACCTAGTGCTTGTGATAATAAGGTAACATGCGGTTTAATGAAGAACTATCAATGGCTGCTTTGAAAATCAGTAGCATCGGTAAGAGAATCTTTTTGGAAGAATCAAATAGATTAAAAAAAGTATAATTGTGTTACAGGTGTTTAGCAATCACTTCATAATCTGCTAAAGAGGGGATATTTCCCCATGAAGCAGGAGGGATCTACTGTGTTACAAATAGTTAAATCCACATTTGTGTCTCGAGTGTTATGCAGTAGTTAATGCTTTGCATACCTTCCCAAAACAACCTTTTATTCTAAACATATGCTGGTGGTACTATGCACCATTTACTTGTTTTCCACCCTAGAGAAATAAATTGATAGCCCTTCCATATCGCTAGTTGCTATTCATCAATTCAGCTATGTGGCTCAGTGAGTGAGTAAATAAAGATACTTATCTGACTCACAGCTCATTTTTAAAGTTGCCCTTAGATATAGCAGAAAAAGTGTGTGTTTTGGATAAGGAAAAATGCATTGTTTAATTGGAGGTGCTACCTGTTTGTGTACTCCAGGCACATTTTTGGCTTTACACATTCACTATATTACCAAAAATATTGGGATGCCTGCCCTTACACGTACATGAACTTTAAAGGGATTGTAAAGTCTCCTTTTTAAAAAAATGAAACAAACAAACAAACATGTTATACTTACCTCCCCTGCGCAGTTGGTTTTGCACAGAGCAGCCCAGATCCTCCTCTTCTTGGGTCCCTCTTTGCTGCTCCTGGCCCCTCCCTCCTATCGAGTGCCCCCACAGTCAGCAGCTTCCTATGGGGGCACTGGAGCTGAGTTAGAGCTCTGTGTGTCCATTCAGAGAGCGAGCCCTGACCCGGCCTCGCCCCCTCTCTTCCCTGATTGGCTGACTGACTTTGATTGACAGTCGCGGGAGCCAATGGTGCCGCTGTTGTGTCCCAGCCAATCAGGAGGATTGTCCTGGATGGCTTAGACATTCGTGGACATCGATGGAGAGAGATGGGGCTCAGGTAAGTAATTAGGAGGGTGCTGCGTTGGCTGCTACACACAAAGGGTTTTTTATCTTAATGCATCGAATGCATTAAGATAAGAAAAACCTTCTGCCTTTACAACTCCTTTAATGGCATCCCAGTCTTAGTCCATAGGGTTCAATATTGAGTTGGCCCACCCTTTGCAGCAATAACAGCTTTAACTCTTCTGGGAAAGGTTTAGGAGTGTGTCTATGGGAATGTTTGACCATTCTTCCAGAAGCGCATTTGTGAGGTCAGGCAATGATGAGGACAAGAAGGCCTGACTCCGCTCTAATTCATCCTAAAGGTGTTCTTTTGAGAAGAAAGGAGGAGCGATCTTGAGCGGAATCATAGACACAGTCCCTTTGCTCTAAAGCTCATGCATGAGAGAGACATCAGATGTCAATCACAGCAGGGGGGGAGTTGTGGTGACACAAATGTATCTGTCGACTTTTATCGACTATTATTGTAGCAAAAAAAGGGAAGAGGACTGCTCAGTGATGGATTAACTTTTCATGGCAAGACTGGGCATAGATGACTTGACATTCTCTACTGGACCAGAGACAAGGCTTAATTGCAGGTTTTTTTCAGGTTTACAACCACTTTAACTTTGACACATTACATACAGTAACTGCTCCCTCCTGCCATTTTTTTCACTCTCACGATACATTCAGAAGAGTCGCATTCCACTGGCTTTGGAGTACCAAAGTCAGCAGAATACTATATTTTTAAAGCAGCTCACCGTGCAGATTTTGTTTTACATTGTCATGACCATACAGTTCCGCACACATGGCTCATGTGTAAGGTAAAGTCCACAGGCTTGGAAATATCAGTTTGTAAATGGATAGAAAACTGGCTAAAAGACAGAATTCAGAGAATAATGGTTAATGATTCTTTTTTTTGTTCCAAGGTTAATGATTCTTACTCTGAATAGTCTAAGGTGATCAGTGGTGTACCCCAAGGTTCAGTGCTGGGACCCTTACTTCTTAATATCTTTATAAAAGATGTTGGGTCTGGGATCAAAAGTAACATTTCTGTCTTTGCAGATGACACAAAGCTATTCAGTGGAATAACGTCCTTACAGGATGTCTCCAATTTACCAGCTGACCTCAATGCACTGTCTAATTGGGCGACTATGTGGCAAATGAGGTTTAATGTTGAGAAATGTTATGCACTTGCAGGCTACGAATATGCATGCATCATACATGCTAGGGGAAGTACAACTGGGGCAATCCGTGTTGGAGAAGGATCTGGAGGTTTTGGTAGATCATAAGCTCAATAATAGCATGCAATGCCAAACTGCGGTTTCCAAAGCGAGCAAAGTCCTTTCTTGTATTAAGAGAGGCATGGACTCCAGAGAGAGAGATAATTTTGCCCCTGTTCAAATCATTAGTAAGGCCTCATCTGGAATATGCAGTTCAGTTTTTGGCACCAGTTCTCAAAAAGGATATCGGGGAACTGGAGAAAGTGCAGAGAAGGGCAACCAAACTGATAAGAGGCATGGAGGAGCTCAGCTATGAGGAAAGATTAGAGGAACTGAATTTATTCACTCTTGAGAAGAGGAGAATAAGAGGGGATATGATGAACATGTTCAAATATATAAGGGGTCCATATAGTGAACTTGGTGTTGAGTTATTCTCTTTACGGTCAACACAGAGGACACGGGGGCACACTTTACGTCTAGAGGAAAAGAGATTTCATTTCCAAATACGAAAAGGTTTCTTCACAGTTATGCCCCGTACACACGGTCGGATTTTCCGACGGAAAATGTGTGATAGGACTTTGTTGTCGGAAATTCTGACCGTGTGTAGGCTCCATCACACATTTTCCGTCGGATTTTCCGACACACAAAGTTTGAGAGCAGGATATAAAATTTTCCGACAACAAAATCCGTTGTCGGAAATTCCGATCGTGTGTACACAAATCCGACGGACAAAGTGTCACGCATGCTCAGAATAAATAAAGAGATGAAAGCTATTGGCCACTGCCCCGTTTATAGTCCCGACGTACGTGTTTTATGTCACTGCGTTTAGAACGACCGGATTTTCCGACAACTTTGTGTGACCGCGTGTATGCAAGACAAGTTTGAGCCAACATCCATCGGAAAAAATCCTAGGATTTTGGTGTCGGAATGTCCGAACAAAGTCCGACCGTGTGTACGGGGCATAAGAGCTATGAAAATGTGGAATAGACATTCCCGCCAGAGGTGGTTCTGGCCAGCTCAGTAGATTTCTTTAAGAAAGGCCTGGATACTTTCCTAAATGTACATAATATAACTATGTACATAATATAACTGGGTACTAACATTTATAAGTAAAGTTGATCCAGGGAAAATCCGATTGCCTCTTGGGGGATCAGGAAGGAATTTTTTCCCCTGCTGTAGCAAATTGGAGCATGCTCTGCTGGGGGTTTTTTGCCTTCCTCTGGATTAACTGTGGGTATAAAATTGGGTATATTGGATTGTACGATATTTTTTATTTTATTTTATTTATTTTTTTATGGTTGAACTGGATGGACTTGTGTCTTTTTTCAACCTGACTAACTATGTAACTACGTAACTATACTGTTGCTTTATAAATGTATCCCTTTGTGTAGGAATCTTGTAGAAGTGTAGAAGCTGTATCCCTCCACAATTTTAGCCTTGTTTAAAGAGACATTCTACACCTAAAATACATGGAGAATATTGTACTATTATTTTCAATAGCACATTTCTCACTGTTAATGCTTTAAAAATATCTTTCTTCCTGCATCCTTGGTACAGTTTCCAGAAAAAAAACATCTTCCACACAAATCAATATCTAAAATGCAGCATAATGTGTTTTACATGCATTTTAATGCATTGAGTTTGCACATGAAAAATGCATAAGCCAAATGTATGTAAAATACAAAAACAATGTTTCAACATGCATGAAAATGTACCTAAATATGCAGGTTTAATTGCAGATGTTTTGATGTCAATAAGCCCTAATGTATAAGAAATGGCTGTGCTGGGAGGGGCAAGGGTAATGGAAGGTGTCTGACTATATATCATAGCATCTGTCAATGCTGACAGCACAATAGTGAAAGACAGCCAAGACTCTAAGAAAGGCCAAGCTGCAGGGCAGCACTAATTGAATCCCTCTCTGTCCTCAAAGCCCTGGTGTCACTTTTATGCGGTGAGTTCATAGACAGCTGATCTGATATAAGAGGGTATCTGTTGATCTAGGCTTTTCCCCATCTAAGCAGACACTGCCACAGATACTTCTTCACAGATGCACAATTATTGCTGTTAGTGCTAAGCCTTAGGGGAATTCCTATCAATTTAGGGGGTGCTATCAGCAGATTCAAAAATGATTCTAAAACAGCTTAAAGGGAACCTGGTAAGTCACTATCATGTCCACCAAAGTATATATCAACTGGCGTTACTGGTAAAGAGCAGGTAAAAATTTTAAACTAGTTATTTTGTGCTTTAAGAGGACCCTGGATCCTAAAGGTTGTCTACAGGGTCCTGATTTTTCCCCAGGTTTAGATCAAGCCGTACTCTCCTACAGCACTAACTCCCCATGCCTCCCCATGTTTCAATAGGATATCGGGTAATAGAGGATCTGGCATTTGGCAACTAACTGACAAGAGTTGGGCTAAGCACTAGGCTGGCATTGATCTAAGGTTCTCCCCAGGCACAAGGAAACTGATCTGGAGACAACTGTAGAAGCTGGGCCTGCACTTTACCAATAGATTTAGTTCATACTTTCATACCAGATTAGATAACAATTCCAGGTATGGATATTTTTACATTTCGATTGGCTCAGCTTGGACTAATGTAACTATGCATATACCATACTTGTGGGATCCCTCAAGAAGCTGGAAATCACTGACACTGCTACTACAGTGATTCTACCAGCTTCCACTCAGCATGGGCACCATTCAGAGTTTGCTTTGCATTTTCTCAATGAATGAAAATAATTCTCTAATTGGACAAGGTGGAGAGGCAGGGCGGTGATGTCATGCTTTCCATTTCATCCAATCAGAAAATGCTATTATAAAATGCAAAGCATTCTCCGAGCAGTGGCATGGGAACTGGAAGCTTCTGGACGGATTCCACAAGTATGGTATATCCAAATTGGACCAATGTAACTATGTAGAAATATCCATACTTGAAATTCCTTGTGGAGTGATTGTTTCTCTGCAGTTTCCATGAAAATCAGAGGCGCTTCAGAACCCAGGTTGGTATAAGAGTATATAGTTAAAGTATATGTACACCCTCACGTTGTAAAAAACACATTCAGTTTAAAATAGAAAAGAAAGCCAAAACATTTGTGTGTGTATATATATGTATATATATATATATATACACAGTATCTCACAAAAGTGAGTACACCCCTCACATTTGTGTAAATATTTTATTATATCTTTTTATGTGACAACACTGAAGAAATTACACTTTGCTACAATGTGAAGTAGTTAGTGTACAGCTTGTATAACAGTGTAAATTTGCTGTCCCCTCAAAATAACTCACAGCCATTAATGTCTAAACCGCTGGCAACAAAAGTGAGTACACCCGAAGTGAAAATGTCCAAATTGGGCCCAATTAGCCATTTTCCCTCCCTGGTGTCATGTGACTCATTAGTGTTACAAGGTCTCAGGTGTGAATAGGGAGCAGGTGTGTTAAATTTGGTGTTATCGCTCTTACTCTCCCATACTGGCCACTGGAAGTTCAACATGGCACCTCATGACATAGAACTCTCTGAGGATCTGAAAAAAAGAATTGTTGTTCTACATAAAGATGGCGTAGGCTATAAAAAGATTGCCACGACCCTGAAACTGAGCTGCAGCATGGTGGCCAAGACCATACAGCAGTTTAACAGGACAGGTTCCACTCAGAACAGGCCTCGCCATGGTCGACCAAAGAGGTTGAGTGCATGTGCTCAGCGTCATATCCAGAGATTGTCTTTTGGAAATAGACGTATGAGTGCTACCAGCATTGCTGCAGAGGTTGAAGGGGTGGGGGTCAGCCTGTCAGTGCTCAGACCATACACTGCACACTGCATCAAATTGATCTGCATGGCTGTCGTCCCAGAAGGAAGCCTCTTCTAAAGATGATGCACAAGAAAGCCTGTAAAGTTTGCTGAACAGACTAAGGACATGGATTACTGGAACCATGTCCTGTGGTCTGATGAGACCAAGACAAACTTATTTGGTTCAGATAGTGACAAGCGTGTGTGGCAGCAACCAGGTGAGGAGTGCAAAGACAAGTGTGTCTTGCGTACAGTCAAGCATGGTGGTGGGATTGTCATGGTCTGGGGCTGCTGCCAGCACTGGGGAGCTACAGGTCCACCAGTGGCCGCTACTTCCTGTTCTATACAGGATGTGATCTGGTTCCTGGCACAGAGACTTCACTTCCTGTGTAAATGTATGTTTTAGCCACATATTGTGGTTTTCTCCACCTTCTTGTTTTGTTATACTTTAGGACGTTCCCTCTGTGTCTTATTGGTTAATTTTTGGCGCCAATATGGTCTGCCACACCCCTCCCCTCCCCTTTTGGCGCCAAAACACACTAAATAGCAGTTGCTCACTCAATTTCAACCCAGCAACATCTCTGTATCCTCCTGGGGATTTACATCGAATTCTACCCTAAGTGAGTACTTTATCCTCTGCTGCGATGTTACTATATTCATTTTTATTGAAGCACAAATGGACCCCAAAACTTACTTTGGGTTCTTTTCTTTTTCTTCTTTCTCTCTCCCTGTTATGTTTTACCATAGGCTCTCCCAGTGCATTTGCACGGTTCCACATGGACCATTGAGCAGATACGGTCTATGGGCTCTTTGGTGCCCTCCTATGGTTGCTGCAGTGCTACTATTTATTATTGGCTATTTATTGGCCTTTTCCTTGTTGGAACTGAACCCCGAGATTGGTTGTAAATGGAAACAGGTATACATCATCTTGTTTTCCTACACTATGACCTTTGTATACACATATATATTTTTTCCTGTTTTTCTTATGGTTTTTTTTTTCTTCCTTCCCTAGTTGATGGTCATCTACTTCTATTGCTAAGACCTTGACGTCTATACTTGAATAAATTTGAACTACCGTTTTTGAACTTGAAAGCCTCTTTACAAGGTAATATAGTGGACTAATATAGTGTCTGATCTCTGGGCATAGACTACTGTCTTTCATCCACTGTTGTACGATATTATATGTTTATGTGTTCACTTTTTTATAAAATCTTTTCTCATTTTAGTGAAACCCTCTTGTGTATTAACTGAAACCTGAATGTGTCCTGAAGAAGTTCTATACGAAACGCGTAGACACATCAGGGTTTGTATCATGTATATTTCTATATAGATGATTTTTTATTATCTTTTGTCAATGTCTTTGTACTGTATGTATTTATATTTAATAAAATTGATTATATTGTTATTTTGATTATGCTTTCTCAGGTTTGTTGTGCCTCTAAAGTCCGCTCAGGGGGTCCTTGTTGAACCCCTTTTTTTCTTTTTTATGACATTGTACATACCTTGTTTTCTCTTTTTTATAAGTGATTTATAAGTGATCCCATGACTTTTGTTCACAGCTGCAGCAGGTGCTGGGGAGGAGAAACAGCAGTACACTGATCTTTCCAGTGAATGGCTGTACAGGGGGTTGTGTCAGCACAAGCCTGATCATTGGATTAGCTCCCAGCACATCCAGAAAACTGACTACATTGTATTCCACTGTCTAATGTGGTCAGTTTTTAATAGGAAAGCTGAGTGACTGGCAGGAACACCAGGGATTTCACACAATGGAAGCAATATAAAGAGAAGGGCATAGTTTTTCATACAAGTGTATGGCACAGCAGGCAACATATCAGGAATATGAAATGTTGGGTTAACATATTCTTCAACTGGCATCCCAATATCTGAAATATCAAAAATTAAAAACTCAAGGCACACAGGGGTTTGTTTTACTAAAGCCGGAAAGTGCAAAATTAGGCTCACTTCTGCGTAGAAACCAATCAGCTTCTAACCTCAGCTTGTTCAATTAAGCTCTGGCAATAAAACCTGGAAGCTGATTGGTTTCTCTGCAGAGCCTGATTTTGCACTCTCCAGCTTTAGTAAATAAATCCCCCAGAGACATAATCATGTTAAAATCCATTTAATAATAGATGGAATGATAATATGTTGCAAGACAGCTCTCAATCCATGTAGACACCCCCAGGCCAACCAATCCTAAACCTCATACACACAGCTGACATTCGGCCTGTGCGTACTGCAGCCGGTCGGACAGAAGCTAGCCATCGGCTTCTGTCGAACTGGCATGACCAAAAAAGGTCGGCCAATGGCTGAGAGCACTGACCGGAGTGTTCTGGCACTCAATAGCACAGCAGGGGAGATTTCTGTACAAACATTGCATAGTTAGTACAGCGGCTCCGACCTGAGGCCACTCGGTTGAAGAAAAAAATTAGTAGTGTGTACAAGGCTTTTAGGATTAGTCAAGATTGTGTAAGAGTCCACAATTGTATTTGTGATTCTAATGCCCCGTACACACGGTCGGATTTTCCGATGGAAAATGTCCGATCGGAGCGTGTTGTCGGAAATTCCATTCCATTGTGCGGGCTCCATCGGACATTTTCCATTGGATTTTCCGACACACAAAGTTTGAGAGCAGGAGATAAAATTTTCCGACAAAATCCATTGTCGGAAATTCCGATCGTGTGTACACAAATCCGACGGACAAAGTGCCACGCATGCTCAGAATAAATAAAGAGATGAAAGCTATTGGCCACTGCCCCGTTTAGAGTCCCGACGTACGTGTTTTACGTCACCGCGTTTAGAACGATCGGATTTTCCGACAACTTTGTGTGACCGTGTGTATGCAAGACAAGTTTGAGCCAACATCCGTCGGAAAAAATCCTAGGATTTTGTTGTCGGAATCTCCGAACAAAGTCCGACCGTGTGTACGGGGCATAAAAGTGTTGGGATAGTTATCTGAAGCAGCATACTTCAGCACAATCAAATATATTTTTAACATAAATTTTTATCTAACAACACTCTTTAATTTTCTGCCAACACATTTTACTTCTGAACAATATAATGCAAGTACATCATGTATATATTAAATGTACACTACCTGTGCTGCATCTCATAGTGAACACACAATGGAAAAACAAACAATATCATACAGAATGGAACAGCTGTTCAGGATGCCTCGGGGCATGAATTAAAAACACAGCAACAGATATACAACTTAGAAGAAACATTACAACAAATGCTCAAAATTACTTTAACTTTAAAAGGCACCTATTTAGATTTTTCACAGTTTTGTCACAGTCCCTCAGGAAAAGGTGGTGCACAGAAAAACAAAAAAAAACACAAAGTGTAACACTCTTCGCATGATCAGTTTTGTGGAAAGTGACAAGTAGAAGTCACTTAAAGATACAGGACAAAAAAGTTATAACAGTATAATGATAATGTATTTTTTAACCTCTTATTTACTGGGCACTTAAACCCCCTTCCTGCCCAGGCCAATTTTCAGCACTGTCACTCTTTGAATGTAACACTGTACCCATATGACATTTTTATCATTTTTTCACACAAATAGAGCTTTCTTTTGGTGGTAGGTCATCACTGCTGGGTTTAAGTTTTTTACTAAAAAAATGAAAAAAGCGCTGAAAATTTTGAAAAAAAAACAAAACAGTTTTGGCAGCACTGATGGGCACTGATAGGTGGCACTGGTGGGCATTGATAGGTGGCACTGGAGGGCTCTGATAGGCAGCACAGATATGCACTGGTAAGTGGCACTGACAGGTAGCACTGGTGGGCGTCTGTGTGCGGGACCGATGTCCCTCTGACAGAAGCCGGTAATCGGCTTTTTTTTTCTCCCCATGCTGTCAATGTGAGGGAAAAAAAGGCCATCATTGGCTGACAGCTGATCACATGGTAAGGTGCCGGACTTGCTGATCACAGAGCGTGCTGAGCACACCCCGCATGGGGGCGCGCAGGCAGTGCATGCTCGGGAGGACGTACATGGATGCCCTCCCAGCAATTTGGGCCCGCACTGTTGCCATCTTTCGGCTAAAGCGTGTGCCTGAGGAGGTTAATATCATACTGCAAAAATGGGAAGAGTCAATATTTCTAGGTGAACAAATTGACCTTATGAAGGGAGAAGCAAGTTTAAGTTGGAGAACAGTAATTTGTCTCACTGAACTGATGAGCTGAATATTCTGCCCAATGTTGGTCATAGACATCTTAGACGTGAGAGAGTAGGAGGGTTGGGAGTGCGGGTTCACTCTGACCATTAAAAATACTTTACAAATACTTTTTACGTTCTAAACATACATGAACAAGTATGCATTTTTATTGTTATATATGTAGGAAGAGGTATAACAAAATATACCTCCATTAATAGCTTTATTTTGAGAGAAAACATAATGATCACCTAAAAAAGGCCAATTGCCTCTCGTCCCAAAAATAATTTGCTGTTAAAACCCAAAAGAAGGAAAGAAAAAAAAGTTTTTCCCTGCCTTCTTATGTTTAACTTTCAGGATGGAGGAATGAGGAGAGGAATTTAACTACTTCAGTTTTACTGCTACAGGGTGGCACCTGTGTGCCAGATCACGTATATATATGTGATTCAACTCTTCCAGGTAGGTAGCACGCATGTGTGCCGGCAGTGGCTGGCTCCCGCTGTGATCACGGACTTGACATCTGCCGGCACCCGCTGATGATCGAGCAGAGAGGCAGAACGGCGGTCTGCCTACGAAAAAAATGCAGATCTCTATTCTGACAGGAGGGAAGGCATGGATCCTGTGTCTCTGGAAAGCAGGGGATAAATTCCATCGCTTCCAATAGTAAAAGCACCTCCCACAGTATAGTATAACACAGGCTAGGCACACAGTTAACCCTTTAATCGCCCCTGATGTTAACCCCTTCCAACCAGTGTCATTAGTACAGTGACACAAAAAACAAAGGGTTCCCCTAAATGGACTTTTCCGGCACTTGCATAGGCAAACAGGGTTTATACAAAATAAAGAGTGTTTATGTATCATAAAAAACGTGTAATTTTATTTGAAAAATACAATTGTTAAAAACAAGCACTAGATATATAAGATAACATAGTAGGGCTACATAATAATCATGATGAACAACACATAGTAGAACGTGATAAAGAACTCTTCTCAAGCCCGACGCGTTTCGGGGTACTTAATATTTGTGAGGTCCTTCTTCAGGGGCATAGTTGAGAGAGGGGTTCATCTGAGCTAATTGGAAAAAGAATGAAGGGGAGGAGGGTCAAATATTGGTACGACTTTCATGTGGATATCTAGTAAGAGGTTAGAATGATCAATTGATCACCTACCTGAAGATATATACTTATTTGCTTGTGAAAAGTAGATTTATGCTAAAAGCATACTACATCTACATCTACATCCATATGCCTTTTACATGTTTTCAAGTTTTTTGTTGGCCATCACTGTCCTACTATGTAATATTCCATTTTGTTTACTTCCATACGTATATATTTACATTTACAGTTTCCATTATTATTTAGCTCCCTCCCACTCCCTTAGTCTTATTTTGACTTGATATAGGTGTATTGACCATTCTTTACCCTAGCCCTTTGTCGAATATCCCTTATGCATTTCTCCCTATATTCACCCCTTATTTTCCACCCCTTCCTCTTTCTTTTTTCTTTTTTATACTCCTTTACGTCTTAGGAATCTAAACAACTGTGTTTAGGTCTAGGTTACCCCACCTCCTTTGCACACAATGTTTCATGCGCTCTCCCCTGTGCTGTATGCTGTGACATGTTCCCCCTCCCCCCGCCCCCCCGGGGCGCGTGTGGCTAGAGCGGCTGCCCGGCACGGTAAGCCGCCACAGGATTTCTATTTCTGGGGCGGCGTTTAGGGAGGTACTTGGGCGTTTCCCCACGCCCATCGCCTCCATGATGCCACTCCGGCGAGCATGCGCTGTTCGCCGGGATGGCACTTCCGTGCCGGTGGGGCGGGTGTGCGCGACGCTGCTCCAAACGCCGTGACGTTGCGCATGCGCTGTTGGGGCGGCGCCGCGCATCCTCGCCTCGGGGGGTCAATATAGAGCGTCTCTGCTTACGCTCTCCATACACAGCTGTGCCTCATTCTGATGCCAGCTGATTAGATTTCTCACACTATAATATCCAGCCTCACTCACTCCCTGCCAAGGCGCCACATACGCCGGACGCTTGGCTGTGAGGTGGTCTCTGTGTATACTTGCTTCTACCCAAGGTATGTTACTTTAGTCATTTCATCTTACTCCATTGGGTATTCCAGCACTTTAATGTGAAGTTTGGCTATTACTTTTCCCCTCTTAGCCTTATAGCTACACCTTACTACTACCTGGCCTGCTCTCACTCTGGTCCCTGCAGGCTTCTGGGAATATGTTTGTATGGGTTCTGTTACATTGTATCTGTTCTCCATACATTTCAGACTTAAACTCTGTGTTGTATTCGACTATACCATTCCAGCTGCTACTTAATATACTATATGGAATTCTCTACTACTTATGCACACTATATATCTACTATTAGGTATGCAACTACATATTTACCTCCACACTATGCTTAACCCTCAAATTAACATCCCCATATGTATACATATATACATTGCTATTTGCATACAATGTAAGCTGGAATTCATTTATTTGTTGGCCCCTACTTGGTGCACTCTGGTTTTCATATTTTGCTTTGCATATATAGCTTCCCCAACATCCTCTTTATTACTAATTTCGTTTTTATTAGTGTATTTATTTACACATTACTACATTCACCTACTACCCCCCCAACCTACCTATGTTGGACCCTCTCCTAAGGTCCCCTTTATATTTTCTTATTTTTTAGGGACGCCTTTCTGTGACCTCAGCACGCCGCTCTGGCTCGTACGCGCCCGGGTCGGGCGAGACGGGAGTACTGTCACACCTCTCCACAGTGATTGCAGCGCACCAACCTGTATCTCTCACCATTTAACCATCTAAGTATCAGCAACTACATTGGTTACATCACCATTGTTTACTCTCATACTTGGCCCTTTTCCCTGTGGCCCTCCTTGCTTTTAGCATAAATCTACTTTTCACAAGCAAATAAGTATATATCTTCAGGTAGGTGATCAATTGATCATTCTAACCTCTTACTAGATATCCACATGAAAGTCGTACCAATATTTGACCCTCCTCCCCTTCATTCTTTTTCCAATTAGCTCAGATGAACCCCTCTCTCAACTATGCCCCTGAAGAAGGACCTCACAAATATTAAGTACCCCGAAACGCGTCGGGCTTGAGAAGAGTTCTTTATCACGCTCTACTATGTGTTGTTCATCATGATTATTATGTAGCCCTACTATGTTATCTTATATATCTAGTGCTTGTTTTTAACAATTGTATTTTTCAAATAAAATTACACGTTTTTTATGATACATAAACACTCTTTATTTTGTATAAACCCTGTTTGCCTATGCAAGTGCCGGAAAAGTCCATTTAGGGGAACCCTTTGTTTTTTGTGTTTATATAATATTGGACGTGGCACGGCTCCCTCCCCTAAACTAGTTGGTCATCCCCCTTTTTGTTTAGTACAGTGACAGAGCATATTTTTTACCACTGATCACTGTATTAGTGTCACTGGCCCCCAAAAAAGTGTCAATTAGTGTCAGAATGTCCGCTGCAATATCGCAGTCCCGCTATAAGTTGCCGATGGCTGCCATTACTAGTAAAAAATAAATAAGTAATAATATCCCATAGTTTGTAGACGCTATCACTTTTGTGCAAATCAATCAATATACACTTATTGGGATTTTTATTACCAAAAAAATGTAGCAGAACACATAAGGGGTCATTTACTATAGCGCCGAAAAATGATCCTGCAGTCCCAGAAAATAGCGCCCAATTAAGGCCAATTAAGACCTTCCATTTTGAGGGCATGTGGCCTGGTACGGTTCAGGAGGGGGGGGGGGGGCGCTTTCTCGTTCCCCCCTTTTTTCCTGCGGCCTGCCAGGATAAGGGTCTGGTATGGATTTTGGGAGGGGACTCCCACACCATTTTTTTTACTTTTGGCGTGGGGGTCCCCTCCGGGTCCATACTAGACCTGAAGGGCCTGGTATAGACCTAGGTGGGTACCCCATGCCATTTTTGTTAAATTTTAGCGAGGGGAGGTCCCCTCAAAATCCATACTAGACCCGAAGGGCCTGGTATAGAGGGGGGACCCTATGCATTTTTTTTTGCATTTTTTGGGGCTGGCATTTTTTTTTTTTACTTTCAGTGGGGAAGCTGCTGACAGCTGATGACTCATTGGTTGTTAAGGAGGCGGCGGCTGGCTTCCCGGCCCCCCGGTTAGCAACCAGCTATATACAGTGTGAAAATAATAATCGCAAAACACATCAAAAATTGCATCACAGACGCAACAGTTGCATTTCTGGTGCGGTACCATTGAAATCAGTTACACACAAATTGTGTGAAAAAAGTCCCCGACCATTTCCAAAAATGCACTGGCCGCAAAAACGCATGGATGTGAACTAGTACCATAGGAAATAGGGGTGCAAAGGATCGTCATTGATCCGTGATCCGATCCGCGGAGGTTGATCCGATCCGCGGAGGTTGATCCGTAAGGGACACCTCTGTGGCCTCGGCCATAGGAAAGGCCGTGGCTTTGGCCTAGCTCCGGAGCGGCGGCCATCTTGGTACACCCGGCGGCCGTTTAGCACGTCGAATGACAGAGCGATCACTTGTAACAAACCGGCGTCATGTCATGACGCCGGTTCCTCTCTCTCCCCCCTCTGTGTACTGATCTGTACAGTGGAGGGGAGAGATCGGATGGCAGCAGTGCCAATACTCTGCAATGCCCTGCCAATACTCTGCAATGCCCTGCCAATACTCTGCAATGCCCTGCCGCAATGCCCTGCTGCAATGCCCTGACAATACCCTGCTGCAATGCCCTGCTGCAATGCCCTGCCAATACCCTGCCAATACCCTGCCAATAGGGAGATTGTGGATATTACTGTGGGGGAGATTTTTTTTTTTGTTGATCCGAAAATGATCCGAACCGTGACTCCTGATCCGAGGAACGATCCGAACCGTGAGTTTTTTGATCCGTTGCACCCCTAATAGGAAACCATGTTAAATGGACTGTAGAATGTTTCTGCAAACTGCAAAATGCACTAAAAAATGCATAGGTGTGAACCTAGGGTCAGGGCCAACTCACACTGGAACTATGCAGGAACCCTGCGAATTCAGTGTGGGTTCCCACATCGCATACAACTCGCAGGCAGTTCACACTGCCGTATGCAAACTGCTGGGAGTGTCAGTAGAAAGCTAATGACACCCCCAAATCAGTTTGCATATTGCAGAGCAAACTGCAAATTCAGACAACACCCATGCGATCCGATTCTGCTGCGGACCAAAAAAAGGGTCCTGTGCGAGTTTGGTCCGAATGCGATGCAAATTCAACCATGCAATCTGTATGACTGAGTTTGCATCACACAGTCATCGAATGCAATTTGCAGTGTGGGGCAAATCACATCCAATGTTGGACAGTACAGCAGTGTGAACCGGCCCTAAGGCCCTTCCACACTTGTGCGACTTGTCCTGCGACTTCTGCGTCCATAGACCTCAAGATTACACTGGCTTCAAATCACATCAAATTTGCGGCAAAAAGCGCTGCAAAATCGCGGGACTTTCAGATCGCACAAGTGTGAAAGGGGCCTTATGGACCTCAAGTTGTATGAAAAGTCGACCAAGTGTGAAAGAAACCTAATGAGATTCATTAATAACCCCTTTGAATTAGGCCCCATTTACACTTGTGCAACCAATGCCTGTGTAATCTTGCGGTATATGGACCTCAAGTCGCATCATAGTCAAACCAAAGTAGTGCAGGGACGAATTTGACCCACTTGCAGGATGCACAAATGAGAATAGGGCCTAATTCAAAGGTATTATCCATGAATCATATTCACACTGCTGCGACCTGAAAGTCACACTTTGCTGCTGCAACTTGGCCCTAACTTCTGGGAATGCCTGTGTATTAATTGCGCCCCATGTACCTCAAGTCACACCAAAGTAGTACAGGGACTACTTTGAAGTTGTTGCAACTTGAAGTAGCACAGATATGAATGGTTATCATTGAGAATCATGGCACAACTTGTCATACAACTCGGAGGTCCAAATTTGCTGTAAAAGTTGCCCAACTGTGAAGCAAGTCATATATATTTTAATAGAAAGGAGCTCTCATTTATATTTGCATAGTCCTTACTGATCAACATCAGCAGAACAAATGTAGGAAGTGATGTGTGCACATGGGCCAGAAGCAAATGTGTGGTGATGCCAAACAAATCAATGAACCCCACCCACACCAAATCTAACTACCACATCCACCCCCACATTGAGTAAGCACAAGTACATATCCTACACTTACCCGGCAAATGAGCAGCACCTTCTCTTTGCTAAAGAGGGACCTCGCGATGTCCACCTAGATGGAGATCCTCAACAGCACAGGAACTTCCGGGTGATTACAATGACTCATATCCGGCTCAGAAGGTGAAACCACGCTCTTTTGATTGCAACCACAATTAGAATTTTTTTATTTTTGTTTATCTGCAGATATCATTATAGATTCATTTCATTATATGTAGAAATACAGATTCGCATATTTGAAGGTAAACTTAAAGGGGTTGGAAAGGTATAAATTTTTTCACCTTAATGCATTCTGGTCGCTGATTGGCTATAGTGGATAGATTGAAAGCAGCGCAGCCATTGGCTCGCACTGCTGTCAATCACATCCAATGACGCGGCGCGCCGGGGCGGGGCCGAGTGATACAGCGAGCGGCTATAGCCGCCGGCTGTATCACGGGTGCGCGCCCGCAATAACTAACCACCATGCGAGGGAGCTCGCATTAAGGTGGTTAGTTATTGCGGGGAGGAGCTGAGACAGCCGCCAAGGGACCCCAGAAGAGCAGGTTCGGGGCCACTCTGTGCAGAACAAGCTGCACAGTGAAGGTAAGTATAACATGTTTGTTATTTAAAAAAAAAAAAAATTTACCTTTACAACCCCTTTAAGGGAGTTCAATAATAAATGGTGTCCCTGGGATAGCAGAAGCTGAATTACAAAGGCCCAGTTTGAGCCCTGGTTCACATCGACAGTGGGAGGAAATCGTGCAAGTTCAGCTGAACTCAGAATTTCAGTGTGCAGGTTTTCATCTGTTTTCATCTGTGCAGGTTTCTGTACTGATGTCAATAAAAATCGCACCCCGAAGTCACCAAAAAGTAGTACAGAAACTACTTTTGGAAATTGCGGCGCCGCACCAATTAGAACGGTGCAATTGCCACCGACTTGACATGTCAAATCACACCAATGTGAACCACGGCTGACACATACAACACTGCCTATCCACCAGCTGAATTCATTACCTGCAATTCTCCACAGCTGTTATATATATATATAAAGATTCCACCTTTATCATTTACTTGCAGGTGTGCTGAAGAGATTAGTTTTTTTTTTAGTGCACAAATACATATAGAAATTATAAGATATAAAAGAAAGATATTGCACTTCCCCAAAACTAATTAAAGAGAAAGAAAAAAAAAAACACAACAGACAAGCTCAATTATGTACTTTTATTTCGCCAGCAGAAACAAAATGATGTACATTCATTTACTAGCTTCAAAAATATTTCTACAGATTATATGGTGCTACATTTAGCGAAACAGTTAGCAATTGGGTTTTAAAGGCCCTGCTCATAGGAGCATACAATCTAAAATTTATCTAAACCTTAGAGTAAACACAGCTTTACTTTCAGTGTATAATGGGCAACACATCACATTTTTATCTGCAACATTATAGAAACATAAACAGTCATTATTCTTACATTATTCTTACAAAGCATTCCAGCATAATATTAAAAAAAGGCACATATTCAAAATATAACCCCACCACCAGCCCACATTCCACACACATACATACATTGGTGAGTATGTTCTGCTGGAAGCTGTGTACATGATTAATGTGGTTGTATAGTCTTTTTTGTAACTTTTACCTACAGGTAAGCCTATAATAAGGCTTACCTGTAGGTAAAAAAAATATCTCCTAAACCTGTACGGTTTAGGAGATATTCCCCTTGCTTCCCCTTCCCCTTGCGGTGCATACTAGCTCATTATGCCTTTTGCTTTAAAGGGGTAAAAAAAAAAAAAATTCAGCGGGTATACAACCGCTTTAAGCAATGAGATCAAAGGGAAGAAGGTCAGCCATGCTCCCAAACCATGTTTGCATGGTCAGACAGGAACAATACACACACAACATTGACAGCATGGCCAAATAAACCCACATTTGATTGAAAAATGCACAAGAATTTCAGCAAACAAACAGCCCTAGTTGGGCATTTGTTAATATGCACAATATCATTCCTTCTCCCCCACAAATCACAGCAAAAAACCTGGCCTTCTCAAGCCAAACAAACCCCTCCTACTGCAGCCCTTTATATAAGATAGGTTGTATTGTTAGCACACTGACACACGCCCAATAGAAGGGCACGCCCACCAGTATTTTTCAATCTGTCTCTTCATGTATGTCTAAAGCGATTGCACCTGATGAGCAGGAACACATAATACTGTTTGCAACTGTGTTAGCCTTTGGCTATGTGCATCAAATCTCCAACTACAGTCCAAAGTTCGAAGTCCATTTGCATGCACTTAAAAAAAGCAACAGTTTTCTTAGCATATGTACCTGTGCAGTGTAAACCCTACAATATTAAATGTCCAAGTCCCTGGGCATGATTAGTGCTAACAATAACATTAGTCCCTGGTTGCAATGAGTTTCCAATCTAAAGTCCAAAAGTAACTTTCTTACATTAGAGACTATTTCAACAGGAGACAAATACGGTGCCAGGATGTCTTTGGATTGTGGTGAGAACCCCACACAGGGAGAACATATAAACGTCAACACAAGCATTAGCATGTTGGGGAATTTAACCAGCAACCCCAGTACTGCTAGACAGAATTGCTACCCATTTAGCCAGCGGGCAGCCTCACACATGTTCTCTGCATCTCTGTGGTGTGAACCAACCCTAAGTCCATAGCCATGCTCAGTGTCACAAGCAATATACAATATATTGGCCTAAGTATTGGTACGCCTGCCCTTATATGCACATGAACTCTAATGGCATCCCAGTCTTAGTCCACAGGGTTCAAATTTCATTTGGCCCACCCTTTGCAGCTATAACAGCTTCAACTCGTCTGGGAAAGCTGTACACAAGGTTTAGTAGTGTGTCTATGGGAATGTTTGACCATTCTTCCAAGTGCATTTTTGAGGTCAGGCACTGATGTTGGACAAGGCCTGGCTTACAGTCTCTGCTCTAATTCATCCCCAAGGTGTTCTGTTGTGTTGAGGTCAGGACTCTGTGCAGACCAGTCAAGTTCCTCCACCCCAAACTCACTCATCAATGTCTTTATGGACCTTGCTTTGTGCACTGGTCCAAATCATTTGGTGGAGGGGGGATTGTGATGTGGGGTTGTTTTTCAGGGGTTGGGCTTGGCCTCTTAGTTCCAGTATAGGAAACTCGTAAGGCATCAGTATACCAATACATTTTGGACAATTTCATGCTCCCAACTTTGTGGGAACAGTTTGGGGATGGCCTCTTCCTGTTCCAACATGACTGCACACAGGTGCACAAAGCAAGGTCCATAAAGACATGGATGAGTGAGTTTGGGGTGGAGGAACTTGACTGGCCTGCACAGAGTCCTGACTTCAACCCGATAAAACACCTTTTGGCTGAATTAGAGCAGAGACTGCAAGCCAGACCTTCTCATCCAACATTAGTGCCTCACAAATGAACTTCTGGAAGAATGGTCAAACATTCCCATGGACATACTAAACCTTGTGGACAGACTTCCTAGCCTTCCCGGAAGATGTTCTAGCTGCAAAGGGTGGCCAAATCAAATTTTATACCTACGGACTTAAGCCTCGTACACACGATTGGATTTTCCAATGGGAAATGTTCGATGTCAGGCTGTTGGCGGAAAATCTGACCGTGTGTATGCTCCATCTTACAATTGTTGTCTGACTTTCCGCCAACAAATGTTGGCTAGCAGGTTTTCAAATTTTCCGCCAACAAATGTGTGTTGTCAGATTTTCCAATCCTGTGTACACAAGTCCGTCGGACAAAAGTCCAAAGTACAAACACGCATGCTCGGAAGCAAGGACAAGCTGGAAGCGATCGGTCTTGTAAAACCAGCGTTCGTAATGGAGATATCACATTCGTGACGTGGCAAATTATGAAATCTCTCAATGCAGCGCATTCTCTTCTTCTTTATAATGGTATAATAATGAAGCTGCTTTGCTGGTGATATTCACAGAGTTCTGACAAACGTATTTACATTTTTTTTTCTAGTGATCTCCAGAATAATAATTTTTTATTTTAATTTTTTTGTGTCAAGTTACCACAACACCATTATTATCTCGTATTTTTTAAAACTCAAAGATACAACTATGTTGGTGTCCCTTGTTAATTTGTCATTGTATTTTTGAAATGTACCTGCCTACTCACAAACAAACTGCCTTTTTTTAAGTAAAACACAAAAAAATTTTATTCAATAGGGAGCACAAGGTCATAAAAAATCAAGAGGAAGGCAACGATGGAGAAACAATTGGAATTGGTGAAGTGTTTGTACCCCAGGGCAGACATCAGATATTTGAATTTTAAAATTGGTAACCTGAGAAGTCCATTTAATAGGGAGCACAATACGGTCCTGGACTCCGAGAGATCGGGAGCAGCAGCAGATGACATATATGTCCCGAAGTCTTACAACAGCCTGCATTTTTTGCCAGACCTGACCGAACCCAGTCCATAGCTCTCAACACTTCCTTCAACACAAATTAAAGAAACTGAATCAAAAATGCATTCTCTGCACCAAAAAAAAAAAAGAAAAACTAAAATTAAACAAAAATAAAATTATAAATTATAGTGATGATAATCCCCAGCCCAGCAGCCTTGTTTGGGGGTGTTGTGGCTGCATTGGCCACAGTCCGCCATGCTGCTATGGTGGGTGGGGTGGCTGTTGTGTTGGAGGAGGTGGTGGAAGAGTATGGTCGAATTCGCAGAGGTGCATTTTAGGGGTGATTTGGCCCTTCTTCCCCTTGTTCAGGACCTGAAGTATGATTTCTTCGTACATACTGCGCTGGTCCTCCTCCATCTCTTTTAATTTGTTGCCTGTCATGCATCCAAAAACCTCCTGGGCATCAGGGGCCGTGCTAATAGCACTTGCGGCATGCCTGAAAAACGGAGCAGCGGCCTCATCAAGGTTTCTGGTCTTCCTGGCCCTTTTAGTTGGAGGGTGGTGGGGAGGAACCTGTGACTCAGTCTGGCTGCTCGGCACAGCCTCCTGCTGGCTGAGACTTTCCTTTGTATGAAAATGGTACATATTTTTAGGTTTTTGGTCATCAATCACACACAATTTTGAGCTCATGACTGTTGCAAATTGAATGTTAATAAATAGAAAAGAATATCATTCTAACCCCAGCATTTTACATTCTTGTCCCAATCATTTTTGGCCACTACTGTCTATTGATATGTAAACCACTTTGTAAAAGCAGAAATTTGTGATCAATAACATCTAGTTAACATCATTCCATTTTTCACAACAAATATGTTAAATAATGTTAGACCTGGGTCAAGCTGGGCTCCTCCACATCTTCTTCCTGTGTTGAAGGACCAGGGTGGACCTCAGGAGCTGTGTCCTCAGCCGATGAGGAAGGAAGTTTTGATAGTGATGGGTGTGGTTCGCTTTGGTCTGACAAAAAAACGCAGGCTGTTGTAGTACAACAGCCTGGGGACATATATGTCATCTGTTGCTGCTCCGGATCTCCAGGAATCCATGACCTTCTTGCGTTCCCTATTATATGTACTCCGCAGGCTACCAATTTTGGCCTTCAAATAATTGATGTCTGCCGTAGGATACACAGGCTTCACCAGTTCCAACAGTTTCTCCACTGCTGCCTTCCTCTTGATTTTGTTGGAATAATCCCTGCTTTTAACTTGCCATAAACATGGCAGCTCACGGTATTGTTGTATAAAATCAGGTATAAAATCAGGGGCAGTAAATATATCCACCATTTTACCTGCAAGACACAACACAAGACAAACCCTAAAGTCAGGCTAAACTCTCATAATCTGGTCCCAATATAGGCCTCAATATATAAGCAGTATAGGCCACTAACCACTGATGCCCCAATTTACAATTGTACCTTCCTTTTAACGTTCCTTTGTGCGATAACGATCTCACGTCCTCCACTCACAGATCGTTCCTACGGCCGTTACAGCGACCATGCGTTATGGCTTTATATACACTGCGCATGCGTCAAACTATGCCCCAGTACTTCTTTCTAGTGTATTCCCTGCCTCTTCTCTTTCGGGGCAGTGGGAGAGCACATGGCGGAGAGACAGCAGGTGCGTTCTGAGAGCAGCAATGACAAAAGCCCAGAGCAAGGCAGTTCCCGATCCAGGAGGAGATATAAGGCTTCAAATATGTCCTTTGAAGAAATGGTGGAGATGGTGGACATCTTAAAGAGGACAGACTATGATGGGAATCCTGGAATGTACAGTAACCCAAATGTCAGAAAGGCCAAGATCATGGCTAAAGTTGTCAGAAGTCTGCACATGAATTTTGGGGTACGACGATCCAAAGATCATTTGAGAAAATGCTGGTCAGACCTTAAATTGAGAGAGCAAGATCAGTATAGAAAGATCAGGAAAGTGCTGCAAAAAAGTAAGTATTTGTTGTGTGTTCCTATTATTATGACTTCCATGCTCGTCCCTGTTCTTTTCTTTACTGTTGTACAGTTTAAAATGCCAAGTTTTATATTCGTAGACACAGGAATCGTTCTAATACGTCGTTTTTAGGAGATGCCGGTTAACTACATTTTGCTTAAAAAAAGTTCATTCGATTGTTGTCTAGATGTGTTTGAAACTATAATGAAATGTCAACTTTATTCAGTGTCAGGAGAGGACACTTAGCAGCAGTTTACACATCTGGACGCAGAAGCATTAGTGTGGGACACCATAACACCCTTGTTATGGTGTCCAACGCAGGTGCTCCAGTGGATACTAGGGGTCTCTCCATGTGTGAAACTTGCACAAAACAGGTAAGTATTCCAACTTTTGAAAGGGAAAAAATCATGTATTCAGCTTGGAACTCTGCCTAAATAGACAATTTGAAGATACTTCCAAACAATGTTTCATATTACTATTTCTAGCCTAACATATCTGTCTGCTAAGTATACCTTTTTTGTGTTTACATATGGGAGAAAAGAAGAGGGACATCTGAGGTGTCTGGGGACACCAGTAACCCCACATCTACTGAAGAAAGGCAACTCTCCACACACCCTGAAGATGTTGATGCTGATGTGCAGGAAGTACTGGGTGAAGTTGTAGAAATGGTGTCGACCACAGGCCAGCGTCTGAGACCACAGCTTCAGGTAATAGATGGATGCCTGCATATTTTTAATACATGGTGTGTTTTTTTTAATTTTAGGTGATGTTGGTGTGGAAGAAGAAACTCACTTCAGCAGTGCATGTGCACAAATTGTGATCAGTGAGATCATGGTTTGTAATCGTGATTTGGAACAAATGAAAAAAAAAATCCATGATGTTCAAAAAAGACTTAGCAACATCATAGATATTTTAGGTAAAATATGAAAAAAAAATGTTTCTAGTTTTCGTTATGTTGTACGTGTTTGTCAAATTTTGAAGATGCACACAGTGTGTCAACATGTGCTATCTCCCATCATGGGATATCAATGTACGTGTTTTGTGGGTGCAACCCCTTCCTCCAAACTAAAGTAGGTGAGAGGAAGGGGTTGCACCCCCGAAACATGACCATTGATCCCCCATGATGGGAACTAGTTCATGTTGACACTCTGGGACTTATTTAAAAATAGCAAAACCACTTTGCACTACAGGGGCAAGGGCAAAGTGGATTAGCCTTTCTGAAATAAGCCCCAGTGCGTCAACATGTGCTAGCTCCCATCATGGGGGATCAATGGACGTGTTTCAGGGGTGCAACCCCTTCCTCTCATCTACTTTAGTTTGGAGGAAGGGGGTGCACCCACAAAATGCGTACATTGATATCCCATGAGGGAAGATAGCACATGTTAACACTGTGTGTTTTGGGCTTTAGCAAAATAGATGTAGGGAAAAGACAAATTTTAGGCATGAGACCTCGAGGGAAATCCAAATTTGGAGTCCCATTTTGTGTGCATCTTCAAACTTTGGCTTTTAGAGGGGTGAGATCACCCTATCCGATGAAGACAAGATCAACACAGTTTGGAGATACTAATGTCTCATATGGCCTTCACTTTAGCAAAGTCGAACTTTGTATGTTCCTGAGTTGGGGATGTGTATGTTATGGTTTTCAACATGCCTGTTTAGCCCCACAAAAGACTAAATACTGTCAAACATACATGTTATACACCAAGATGTTGATTTGTTCAAAAACCGTTTATAACGCACATGTGAATGTGCTTGGAGTAAAACATTTTATACTCAACAATGTGTGGATTCTTATTTCAATGCTCAATACCAGTGTATTTGTTAGGTTGGTGTAGTTACAGAGATAATGTGCTGTAAAATGTGCCAAAATCAGGCAATTTTAGGGACTCCAAGCAATTTATTCAAGGAGTTGAAATAGATGAATATTTTTATCATTAATGCATTACATACATTAACAACAATAACATTGTGTGTGTGTAGCAGATCCACAGCACAACATAATAGTTAGCTGAAGAAGAGATTATCACCTCATGTATCAAATAAGTTACGTTTGCACTATTGAAGAAAATGGCCAAAATTAAAAGGCCATTTGAGAACCTAGGAGACAGATAAGGAACACAAACAATAATTCAAATGAAATATGAGTTTAGTTTTCAAAAAAAGTTTTATTGGATATCCGCCAAATTTTGCTGTAAAGCAACTGCCCTTCTACCCACATAGTACTCCAGATATTTTTGACGGACTTCTCGGGCACTTGGGCAGGTAAGCCAGCACGGCCACTTTCTAGAGCCGTCAGCACTGTTGTTTCTGCTGAAAAGTCGGCCTCAGTCAAAACTGAGGCCAGATAGCTAGCTGCATTCCTCATTAAATAGTTGTAAAGAATGCAGCAGCACAACACCACATAGTTAAGTTTATATTCTGCGAGGTTCATCACTGTCAGGAAAATCTGGAACTGACTTGCCATAATGCTAAAGGCATTCTCCACAACTCTTCTGGCACGCTACAGCTGGTAATTGAAAATAGTCTGCTCTGGGGTCATGTTTCTCATGGGGAACGGCCTCATGAGATGTTCCCCCCAGAGCAAAGGCCTAATCCACTACAAAAACAAAGTTGAGGCCCTCCACATTCTCCTCAGAAGGTGGCAACCACAAGGTGCCATTTTGTAGCCGCTGGTAGACCTCTGTCTGAGCTATCACTCCTTCATCAGAGTTTCGGCCATTCTTGCCAACGTCCAGGTATAAAAAAACTCGTAATTGGCCGACACCACCGCTAACATGATAATACTACAAAAGCCCTTGTAGTTGAAGTAATAAGAGCCCGAGTTGGGTGGTGGCACAATCCTCACATACTTCCCATCAATAGCACCACCACAATTGGGAAAATCCCACTGGTGGTGAAATTGGGAAGCCACAGTCTGCCATTCCTGTGGGTTTGAAGGAAACTGTGGAGTGAAACAAGAAAAAAAAAATACTACTTTTGCACATAACATTGCAAACATATTAGACACAAACATTCTTGGCCAACATAAGTATAACATTTATTGAAATGAGGATTTAAAGGCCCGTCTGGTGGCCCATTGGAAAAATGATATGGTGGGGGGGATGGGTAGATGTTTTGGACAGGTAACCCTCTCCACTTCATTGAGAGCTTAATGCATAAATAATGTGTGTTAATTTGGCCAGCCCCTCCTTACTTACACTATTGGCAGCCCACTGGACAGGTAAGAAGTGTCATAATCCAAAAATTTGGATACACACTGTCCAAATTGAAGCACATTTTTACATTCTGAAATTACCCATCAAGATAATAGGAGACCAAAACTTTCAACAGTACCATTTGAAAGTATTCAGACAGGCCCTTGCACTACATGCTTTGGTGAATTCATCCATAAATATGACCACAAAAGAGGTATAGTGTGTATGGGTTTGGCAAAGTCAGCAGATAGAGTATTGGTATCGGTTGACCTAGCATTTGGGGTAGGGAGGAGGGTTCAAAATGAGTTTGGGCCCTAAAAAAAAAAAGCCTCTTGCACTCTGCCTAAATTTGAAGACAACAATAACATGTGTACACACTTTAGGGGGTGTTTATGGGAAAGCCCAAAAATGTAGCTGACAAAATACATTGTTAAGTTAGTAGGGTAGGTGTGTATGGGCCCAGGATAGCATGCTGGGGAGGTTAGTGAAGGCAAATATGCATGAGGGACAAAAATAGAGCCATCACTCCCTTTTCTCGGGATTGATGGCTTGCCGCATGCATGTGTCCTGCTTCTTAATATAGGGGGTCAGCAAAGCCAGTAGACGGAGAAAGCAGGAGTCCATCATCCAGAGATAATTCCTGAAATTATCAGGATTATTCTCTTGGAGCTCCCGCAGCAAAGTCATATGGCAGAATTGGTCACGATTAAGCAACCAATTCTTGGTCCAAGAACTCCTCCTCCCCCTGTTCCTGGACTGGACTTGGGTGAAAACAAGAACTCCAAGCCCAACAATAGCATGATCTCTCTGACGAGAACACCACATGGCTAGTAGACGAACGAACAAACTGACTAGAACGCACGGAAAATCAGAAAGGACCTGACAAGCACAACCTGAAAATCAGAAACGACCTGACAAGCACGCACTAAAAATCAGAAATGAACCAAAAAGAATGCACTGAGAAACAGAAACGAACTGACAAGCACGCACTGAAAAACAGAAACGAACCGACAAGCACAACCTGAAAAACAGAAACGAACTGACAAGCACGAGGCAGAAAAGCGCGAATCAACACTGACTAAACTTCTACTAACACGAGATTAGCAGAAGGAGCCCAAAGGGTGGCGCATGACTAGTGAACTTCCTTTTTATCGGCTCGTAGTACGTCACTACATTTGTAATTGTTGGCCAACATTTGTGTGGCCGTGTATATGCAAGACAAGTTTGAGCCAACTCCCTTCGGACAAAATTCCACGGTTTTGTTGGCAGAAAGTCCAATCGCGTGTACGAGGCATAAGACTGCGCTGCCATTAAAGTTCATGTGTGTGTAACGGCAGACGTCCCAATACTTTTGGCTAGATAGTGTATCTGGCAAGATTTACAATGGTGGTGGAACCCTCCTACACATAAATACTACATTTAGACATAGTTTTAGGACCTGGGAGATGAGACAACTTCTATCCATGAAGCAGCATGTTTGGGATTTGAACCCAGACACTCAGGGATGCTAAGCAGAAGTTATAACCTCTAAGCCATGGAGCTGCCACAGGTGATGGAATTACATTACTCAAGAGTTATTCTTCTTGATTTATTCTGTGATATTTGTCAAATGCTCACCTGTCAAATCGCATGACAAGTCGCTCCAGTGTGAACGGGGGCTCAAAGTGTATGTCTGGCCAAATAAAAAATGCACATTTCCCCATGCTTTGTCAAGCACAGAAAAAATCCTGCTGACTTGCTAGAAAGGCAATGAGCTACTGACCTCCTATAATGGGCTGACAATGTTGTCTCTGCTGTACTGAAATCCTAAGCAGGGTCATCAGCCCCGTCCAGTTATTCCTTCTATATTATAGGCCTCCTCTTCTTCTCCCCGTCTCTATAATATAAAGTCAAGAATAGAGAACTCAGGCAGTGCTAATACCACTGAGAATTCAGTGCAGGGTTGCCAGCTCCAAGAGGAAGTAAAAAGCACACTTGGCAGGATCATTAGGTATGTTTCTGTAGTTAAAGCATTTTTAAAGGGAAGTTAGGAGAATGCAAATGTATTACACAGTTTTACAGATTTTTTTTTCTTTTACTTTTGATCTGACATACACTTTCAAATTTTACATTTTTAATTTAATTTTGCTTAAAGTTTGTCAAAGCTATGCACATTCAGCTCTATTTGGTAAATTGCTGAGAAAGTAATGTCAGTACTACGGGTCAAATACTTTCAAAATTGTTGTACTGAAAGGAATGTAAACAATTAAGCACACTTCATTGTTTAAACACGTTCCCCTAGTTTACATTGTTTTTTACCAACTTTCTACAAATCTGGGATCTTTTTCAAGATTGAAATCCAAAGATTTTGTTAGTGTTTTTCTTAGAATTTCTAGGCTGTACATATGAAAAATTTAATATTTTCTGTAAAGTTTAGCAGAAAAGGCGCCAGTGCTTTATAAAGTTGCTTTAATAAACCTGCTATTAGCCATATTGAGCTAGGTGAAGAGCAATGTGCGCTAACCATTAGACGCCAAATTGAATTCAATTTCCAGTGGTATGATTTCTGTCAAAAGAAATGTAACATGCTGTTGTGGTTTTTTGTACATCACCCTTGAGTTTGGATGAGCTTATTTATGTTGTTATAAAAATAAGTCCATGCTAGTGTCAGTTGGTAGCCATATATAAAATTGAAGCATAAAAATAAATGGAACCAGAAGTTCGCTGTAAAGGAAGCCGATTATTACTTATCTTTCTGGTCTGCAGAGCTTCATGCACCACCGCTATATGACATTCATGGGTGTGTTAGATAGCAAATTCCCCATGCATGCTGTGGTTTCATACACTGACCCCCACATCACTACTGTACAAATTAGCGACGTAGGGGTCGGTGGGAAGAACTAGCGGGGAAACGTGTACTTGTATGAGAAATATGTCTGTTGTGCAGGTCAAATGGCTTCAGTGCAGTCTTTTATGATGCACTGTCCTGGAACAAGTATGCTGTCGAGGAGCTCTGACTTTAAGCTGATTTTCTTCATCTACATACTTGTACTCTTTAACACTTTTGTTGAAAGAAAAAACATTCCTCTCTGCGTGATCAATGTACATTGCAGGGATTTTACATTTTTTGTTATTCTGAAGACATAGCTGAATATAGCGGGAGTGACTTTACATTTATCAATCAGCTTCTGCACCTGCAGGTCTCTAATGAGGAAAGTTGCAGGGTCTGCATCCCTTTGAACGTGATTTTCCTTTGGGAATATCTCACTAAAAATGAATTTATTTTTTATTTTTGCAGGGGATGCTCAAAATCTAATTATCTAATTTCTATTTTAGTGCAAATTTCTGGGAAAATCAGTAAGCCAACCACTCAAGCATGAAATTACATTTTGGGGGGGCGCTCTGTACACCATCTATATACAGAACACCTCCAGGTAGCCATATTGTATTGCATTTTACAGAAAGTTACAGTGCTGCAAATTGAAAAGGAAAGGTAAATTTTAATAACATTCAATTACAAAACGACTTGTGTCACACTTGTATATGCTATATTATAATTCTTTTCTATGTGCTAATTTTTTCCACCACAAAAGAAGAGTTACCCTTTAAAGCTGAACTCTTGGAGCAAAAATTTTCAATTTAATATATTCTTCATTAGAAACAAATGATGTAAACTAAGTTTGTGTGCACCAAAAGCCTTATAAACAGTGGCAGCTGGTGGTAATTTTTTTTTTGGGGGGGTGTCACGGGGGTGGGGGGGCGGCAACAGTCACACTCCCCGAACCCCCCCCCCCAGGCAGTCAGGCGGTCAGGAGGGTCAATCGGAAAACAGGTCTCAGGATTGTCCGGATTGAGGTTCAGTGTTTCAATAGTGAATATTCATTTGCTGTTGTAACACCTGTGTGGGCTCCTGGTGCAATGCTCTGCACCACAAGCCCACCCTATTTTGAAGCCTATTAGAGCCTCTGGCTCTAATCAGGTGCTTTAAAAAAAACACCCCTGCTGCTGTAATTTATATGCCTGGCATCCTGAAAGGGGCTGGATGCATGAATAGGTGGTAGCGGTGTCCTGTCCAAATAGCGGCCGTGGATAGAGCATGGGGGTGGCCGCTGTGGATAGCGGTCCTTATGGATGGGCCACTGCTTATAAACCTAATTATTGCCTAGTAAATGTTGCAATGACATCATCACTGTGCTGTACACAGCCAGTGCAGAGAACAGAGCTGTGGAAGGGACTCAGCAGGTCCACCCACACTACAAGTTGTCTGCAGAAAACTACTGGAGAGAGGGGATACAAGACCAATCACTCTGCACAAGTAAAGAGAGCAGCAGTGACTGGTCTTGATTACAAGAAGCTCCTGCACAAAGGAAAGCTTTCACACCAGATTATGGATGAGAACTCGAACAAAAACAAACAAAACACACCAAGACTCAAGTAGGAATGCATATATACACCTCTTGTATTTAGACAATAGTTGCTGTCATTCTGCAGTCATACCCCCTGCCCCAATTCTACCTAAAACCCCCTACAAGGCCCTACAACCACTCTGCTTCCACTAGGGTTCACACTACCTTCTTTGTAAGTGTAACGTGGAATGCAACAAGTGTGCACGTATATTTCCAAACCTTTAATCCTAGCCAACTATAGACCAGTAAAGCCGCGTACACACGAGCGACTTTTCGACCGGACTGGTCTGACCGACCGAGTCCGGCTAACAATTCGACCCTGTGTGGGCTTCATCGGACCTGCAGCGGAACATGTTTCAAATCTTTACGTCGGAACTCCGCAGGACCCAGTTCCTATTGAAAAGTCTGCTCGTCTGCATGCTAGTCCGACTGACTAAAACCGACGCTAGGGCAGCTATTGGCTACTGACTATCAACTTCCTTATTTTAGTCCGGTCGTACGTCATCACTGACAATTCGGTCGGACTTTGGTGTGATCGTGTGTAGGCAAGTCCGTTCGTTGGGGAAGTCCGCCGAAAGTCCGTCGGATAGTCCATCGGACCAGTCCGGTCGATAAATCCGCTTGTGTGTACGCGGCATAAGAGTGCAAAGAGGAATAGATGGATGAAAGTAGCAAGATGGCGATAGACCAGAAGTTAAGATGAAACCAAATGTCCCCATGAATAAGAGCCTCTTGGTAGCTCTTAGATACTCTGCATACAGTACATGTATACAGCCACTTCAATGGTTGCTGACAACTGTTAGTCCAATGCAAGTTATTATACTAATTAACTCATAGTGGTAGGTAACTAATTACTAAAATGTTGATTCATTTAATTTTCGATTCATTTTTATTGGTCACCACGATAGCAGTTATAGTTCAGTGGCAGTTTGGAACCAATATATAATAATAGCAGAAATGTTTTCTAATCTACATATACAGTCTAACCAGAGGAAAAGAAAAGCCAACAAAAAAGCCAGATAATTTGGCAACTTTGTAAGTATATTTTGTAGAGATAGACAAATGCATTCCTGTAGCACCCAATCATTGGTTAAACCATATATAAATGGAAATACCAAGAGCATATAAGATAACATTTTACTTCCTGCTCGGCGTGAGCTCGTCAGAAAAACTTAAGAGCTCTTTCACAAGGGAGCAGTCAGTTACTTCCTTAGTACATTTGGCAACATTCAGTGCTAAACAATTATTTTACTCTAGGATCCAAAAGCTTGCTCAAAAACTCCTTTTTGTCTTTGACTCTCTAAAAGAAAGCTGCAAATACATTAAATGTGTGTGTCTAATTATTTGTATTATTTATAAATTGGGCTAGACTGAGCACTGAAAGTGGATTACATCAATTACATGCATAAGTACATGATGTACGCTAGCAGCAGAAGCTGCCCACATACTGCCTTTCTAATGACTGCTGTGTGCTATGTACAGCACAGTTACACACGTCAAAAAATCATTGTGTTAGCAGCTCCCACCTTTCAGAGCTCCACTGTGTTTTATTCAATGCCCAGGTTTAATCAAATCTACAACATAAACAAAGGGTGGGGTATTTATATTTATAGTATGCTTGAAGTGATACAATTATACTGTGGGTTTTGTTGTTTGTATTGCATTTATTTTCCTATTCCTTCTATTTTGCTTGGACGGCACTTTCACTTTGCCACTGGTGCATGAATTATGGCAAAGCTCCTCCAGCAAACATCCTCCTGTTTAATAAGAATGCCCTTGCTGACAACTGACTACTGAAGTACACTCATCGGGGTATACTTCAAAGAAATACAGTAAATCAGAGAAATACAGTAAAACCTTTTCTAGCTAATAAAAAAAGTAAGAGCGGACGGTTAGAGGTGTCTGCCCTTAGGGAGGCCATTCACATTTCAAGTTTAAAATTGAGTATAGTCGTACAATGAATGCACATACTGGCAACCATAATAGGGTATTACCGAAGACAGTGAAGCAAAGCTGTCATTACACAGAGCATCACCATTTATACCCTATGTCCTAGCCCAGCCTTTTTTAACCAGGGTGCCTTTAGGTTTCTTCAGGGGTACATTGGAAAAATGCCTAAAAGTGTATACAAGTGTATACAAGCCAGTGGGTGGATGAAGCCTGTCTTTTAGTTGCACAAAGCCACAGGTTTTCATTGTGCACCATTACAACATTCCAGCCACTGGTGTCCTAACAACCAATGATGTAATTGGTTGATAAGGAGGACATTGGGTGCCTGCACAGCATCCTTGTTTGAACCTCTCCTGCCCTCTCTGTGAGCACTGGGGTCACATTACCTGAATAAGGGAGAGATTCATTGCAGTATTAGTCAATACCAGTGTGCAATGATGTATTTGCTCTGGAAGAATAAATCACCTCATGTTGGGTGTCCTATGTGTGTGGATGTTGCTGCGTTATGGAAAACTATTTCATTGTTTACATTTTAGCTGGGGTGCCTCGAGATTGTGCCTAATTTTAAAGGGTGCCTTCGCTGAAAAAAGGTTGAGAAACACTGTTCTGGCCAACTGCATTACCTGCCTTTGGCCAGTGCCTGTAAAACAATGGACTCTATAAGCCACATCAGACAGCACAAGATTCACTTACATCCAATGAAGCCTGGAGCATGAAGGGCTTGAACTCATAAACCCTTAAGCCTAGAACACATGGGCCGAATGTTGGCCGACATCGGACGGTTCAATAAAAACCGGCTGACATTCGGCCCGTGTGTATGGCAGCCACTCTGATAATGTCTGAGAGCGCTGACCGGAGTGTTCTGGCGGGGGGGGCTGCCCCCTGTCAGAACACAACAGCTCAGCGGGGGAGATCACTGTACTAACGTCTGATCATCAGTACAGCGGCTCCAACCGGAGTTGTCATGTGTACTAGGCTTTAGGCTGCACGCAATAATTGTATTGATTTATTTTCAACAGCCACATTGGATTATTAACGTTCCTGACTTTTCTTCCTCAGATTCATCAGCACCAGAGATGGATTAAGACGGAATGGGCAAGGCAGTAACTTTACCCCCCATTTCCCCTTCCCTTCTGTCAACATTGATAAGAACTGCAGTGAGCACAAAGAAGCTGTGCCATTGCATTGTCTGTACTGGCATGGCCGACCCAATTATACACCAACTGTCTGCAAGTGCATCATCCCTTGTGGTGTTATTGGAAGGTGCACAGCTTTAATCAATTGTAATTTCTTCCTTGTTAACTGCATGAGCAAGAAGGTTAAAGTTGGGCTTCTCTGAAAATTCAATGGGCTGTAGGTCCTTGTCTGCTCTGCGGATGATCAGCCTCTGCTCAGAATGAGTTTACTCTGGTGTACTTCCCAGGTCTCTGGGCCTTGTTACTCTTTGGCTATTCTCTTGGGTCCTCCTGCAATGTGTATTAGCTTCCTGAGTTTATATGTATGCACCAGCATTCACTTTATGCTCTCGGATATGCTGTTTAAAAGGAGGAGCATTAGAAAGCATGTTGAACGTCAGTGGACATTGTTAAATGTCCTAATTGCTTGTGGGCCCTTCTAATGTGCAATTTGTTTGTTTGTGTTATTTCTTGCTGCTTTTCAGATTGTCCTTTATTGCTAACCTTGCATGTCTTGTGATTCCTAGCTTTTGTTTATGGCTCTGGTTTTCACACTTGCTTTTATTAACCCTAGTACCTCTAGCTATATTCCTCTCTCATTCTTTGGCACCACCTGCACCCAGCTGGCTTTGCCCCATGCCAGTTGACTGGTTACTTTATGACATGCTCCTGGCTATGTTTTGCTATATGGTCCAGGAATTGCTGCTCCACCAGCTTGTTCCTGTAGGGCTCTACTGTAGATACCTGAAAATCTATTATTTGCTTCATATTATTTGCTTCATATGTTTCTTGGAACAACAAAATAAAGGTGCAGCATATGAAGTGTCCTGAAAAGGTGAAAGGTGTAGAGTGGTGCAGCAGGAGTTGCATGGTTTGAGCTATAACCTACAGCAAAGGGTCCGCAAACTTTCTAAACAAAGGGCCAGTTTACTGTCCTTCAAACTTTAGGGGGCCTGGACTGTGGCCAGTGGGAGCTGAAAATTACCTAGTGTCAGTAGGAGTAAACAGTTCCCCATCTTTGGTATTAGGAGGAGGAATAGTGTTTCATCGTTGGTATCAGTGGGAGAAATAGCACCCCATCACTGATGTTAGTGGGAGAAATAGTGGCCTATCGTTGGTGTCAGTGGGAGGAATAATGCTCCATTGTTGGTGCCAGTGGGAGGAATAGTGCCCATCTTTGGTATCAGTGGGAGGAATAGTGCCCATCGTTAGTGTCAGTGGGAGGAAAAGTGTCCCATCATTAGTGAGAGGACTAGTGCCCCATCATTGGTGTTAGTAGGAGTAATAGAGTGGCAGGAACTATGACCCACTGTTGCTGACAGTGGGGGGGAATAATGCCCCAAGGGCCGGATAAAAACAATCAAAGGGCCACATCTGGACCCTGGGCCGCAGTTTTGAGACCACTTCTTTACAGAAATCAATAATTATTTATGAGTATTGTGTTTATTCCACTAACTTTTCAGACAACTTCTACTTGAATGACTAGTTGTGCTATTATATTACTTTTTCCTACAAGTGAGATAAGCACTACATAATTTTAAAGGATAAGTTCATCTTTGGAAAGATGTTACATGTTCTCCCTGTTCTTAGAGTGGAACATGTAACATGCTCCCACTCCTGCAGCTGCTGCCTCTAGTGACAGCAAGTGGGGGATCTCCTCCCCCAGCTCACTGACACTATTTAAAAAAAAATGCTCCGCCCTACCTGGGCATGTCATTTAAAAAATAAATGTTATTTGTTTATCTGCAAAAAGGTGTGCATTTCTTTTTTTTAAACGTCAATTTTCAATAAGGGGTGCAGGGGTGCAGGGGTGCCCCCCCCCCCCCCCGCAAAGCTACACTTAAAAAATAAAAATAAAAAAAAAGATTGTCCCTTTAAGTGTGTGCGGGGTGCCGGACACACAGCTGCTATGGGAAGCTTTACGTCATCACAATCACGTTAGCCTGCCCTCGGGGCGCAGGGCTCTGCACCCCGCACACTCCCACTCTATTAAGTTTCAGTAGTGGCTAATGATTGGCGCAGTACTAGGACATAGGGCGGTACATTATTTCCATAGTGGCTACTGATTGGCATGGTACTAGGACATAGGGCGGTGCATAAGGTTTCCACTGGAAACCTAATGCACCCGCCCTGGCTACGTCCTAGTACCGCTGCTGCGCCAATCAGTAGCCACTTTTGGAAATAATGCCTCACCCTACCTCCTCTTAGTACCGCACCAATCAGTAGCCACTTTTGGAAATAATGGCCCGCCCTACCTCCTCCCAGTACCGCGCCAATCAGTAGCCACTTTTGGAAATAATGCCTCGTCCTACCTCCTAGTACTGCGCCAATTAGTATCCACTGTCTGTCTGGAAAGTTTCATTGCATTATGTTTCCAGATAGTGATCAGCGCGTCACTTCCGGTTTCTCGAGTGTGGATGGAGGCCCGAGCAGAGGAGTCGGCCAGCCTACAGGTAAGGTGCATTTGGTAATTTACAGTACTGCTAGCGGGAAGAGTGAATGCTGGGCTTAGTTGCAGAGTTTAGCTGATGGACTTCACCTTACAGACTGGTGTGTCATCCTGGGCAGGTACTAGCAAATTTTAAAGTGGCTGATATCTAGTGCAGTGGGCCATTGATATTGCTGATGCGCTGCAGTGGGGACCCTCATAATGAGCACAGCAGGTGTACAGACGCGGCTGGGAACTCAGCTCAGGGATGGTGGGAACCCCTCACAATGCGCACAGCAGGTGTACAGACCCGGGCACTCAGCACAGGGATGGTGGGAACCCCTAATAATGCATACAGCAACCAGCACGTGTACAGACCTGGGAACTCAGCACAGGGATGGTGGGAACACCTCATAATGTGCACAGCAGGTGTACAGACCCGGGAACTCAGCACAGGGATGGTGGGAACCCCTAATAATGCATACAGCAACCAGCAGGTGTACAGACTTGGGAACTCAGCACAGGGATGGTGGGAACCCCTCATAATGTGCACAGCAGGTGTACAGACCTGGGAACTCAGCACAGGGATGGTGGAAACCCCTCATAATGCACACAGCAGCCAGCAGGTGTACAGACCCGGGAACTCAGTACAGGGATGGTGGGAACCCCTCATTATGCCGTACAGCAACCAGCAGGTGTACAGACCTGGGCACTCAGCACAGGGATGGTGGGAACCCCTCATAATGCGCACAGCAGGTGTACAGACCCAAGAACTCAGCATAGGTACCATGGGGACACCTCACAATGCGCACAGCAGGTGTACAGACCCGGGAACTCAGTGCAGGGATGGTAGGGACCCCTCGTAATCTACACAGCAGGTGTACAGACCCTGGGAACTCAGTGCAGGGATGGTGGGAACCCCTCATAATGCACACAGCAGCTGTACAGACACAGGAACTCAGCACAGGGATGGTGGGAAACTGCCATTCTTCTCCTTGACAGTGAGGTTTGAGGTTGCTGGTTCCTTAGCTCCTGTGCTTCCAGAAACCAGGGGCTAGAGTTGCTTCTCTTCCCCAGGAGGAATGCTGGATCCTGGGGAGGACACTGGCGGAGGGCCCCTTGGATAGGCCCGTGACTAGGCCTAAGCCTGTGGAATTTACTGGGCCTGGCCCAAGGATAGATGAGTCCCTGTCTGCCTTTAGACAGAGGATTGTCAGTAAGCTAAAACGGATTGAGAAAGAAGAGGAGAAATTGTTAATTTTGATGGCTGAATTTAGGAAAAAAAAACTGATTTGTGCCAAAGTATACAGTAAAAAGAGACCAGCTCTGAGGCCTGAGTTGAAGGACTTGGAGCAAGCTGTGAGGAAGCAGAAGGAACTGGTGAGTTCTCAGAAGGAGAATAGCAGAATATTTAAAGAAAAATATAGAAACGAGGAACGGTTTAGCTGAATGAGAAGAGGAGCCGCTTCCTGCATGGAAAGTGACCCAATCAGTGAGGAGATGCAGGTACCGACAGAGTCAGCAGAGATCTTTACAAAGATTAAGCCTTTTTTTTTTTTTACGGCCCAGCAGGTTATCTTTGGAGGTGATTTCAGCACCATTACTAGGTCTAAAGACAGGAGAGGTTTCAGAGATAAGCTGGGCTATGACAGCCTTGTTCTCAATGCGATAGTTAGGGAAGCAGGTCAGGTAGATACGCACACAAGCTGGAAAGGTTGGCGACTTTCCTTGAGGGAAAAGGTTAATCTGATCAAGACTTTTCTGATTACGATTATTTCTGTACGTCAGTTTTGTTTGCTTTTTGCCAGCTTCTCTCTATACCAGGGTCTATAGTTCTTTCTTTCAGCTGTTATGGGGGAACAAAATAAACCTTGTCAAAAGGAATGTGACTTACCTTCTTAGGCGGGAGGCTGGTCTAGGGATGATCAACCCTGTAGTCTTTTTCGCTCTGATGTTTGTGAAGTACAACATGTTGGCAGAGAGACCGCCTGGGTGGGTTGGTATTTTCCAGTCCTGGTTTAGGCCCTTTCTGCGAGACTGGGAAAATGGTGGGCCAGTGAAAAGCCTGAGATCAAGCATGATAAGCTCCCAGCTTATGTTGCTCCGTGTTTGAAAATGCTTCGGCATTGGCAAGTAACAGCAGGACATCTCTTCCAAGGAAACTTCTTGAGAAGCGTATCATGAGCTCTGCTTTTTGTGAGACACTGGCCTTAAGGGATTGCCCAAGCCTGGTTTTGGGGGTGGGTTTGAGATTGGTTAATTGGGAGAGAATCCCAATGAAGTTTAGGGATCAGGCATTGCTTGCCTTTCATGGAAAACTATATGTGTAGGGCAACTTGAAGTTTCTTTCCATGAGTGATCGGGGCTGCCTGAGAGTGGAGTGTGGAGGAGTGGTGGAATCCATAGATCGTATGTACGTGGCATAAGGCTTGCCTGATTTGATACAAATTAAATGTATTGTAATTTGTTCAGATGGGTGCTCCTATTCCATAGTTTTGGTAAAGGTAAAGGAAATTGTACAGAGATTGTACAATCAGATTGCATAGTGTATTGCTATCTTTATACAAGTACATAGGAGAGGATGGAGACATCCAATCACATCTCCACATAGTGGGAACTCACGATCCAGTGCATGTTTTTTTTGTGTTTTGGAGTGTTTCTGCTCATCGTGCATAGAGCAGTCCATTCACTTCAATGGGCTGCCCTATGCATGACAAACTCCCCATAGAAGCTCCAGAACTTTTTTTAAAGTGAAGCGTGGCACATTTTTATACCATGCTTTGGATTTGCAGCACAGAAAACACGTGTCTGCTACCCGCACTTGGGATGCCATTAACTATAAATGGCTACATTAGCACGATACATGTTTCTGAAATGTGCAGCAAAGCATGCCCATCTTGAACCATGATGTTGCATGAGAGACTCGGCTGTCCTGGACTCTCCATCATCATTGGCTGAGACAGCAGGGAAGCGCCATTGGCTTCCACTGCTGTCAATCAAAGTCAATTAGCCAATCAGGTGGGATAGGGGATAGGGCTCTGTGTCTGAATGGACACACGGAGCTGTAGCTCGGCTTCGGTGCCCCCATAGCAAGCTGCTTGCTGTGGTGGCACTCGGCAGGAGAGAGGGGCCAGGAGTGCTGAAGAGGGATCCGAGAAGAGGAGGAAGACTTTAATGGTATACTGGTACATAGGAAAACTGAAATTCAGAAAAAAAAGGTGAACTTAGCCTTTAAAGATCTGAGTTGTGGTTGCTACTTTGCCTAGGAGTGAGCTTCCTACAAAGATCACAAAGAACTCCAGGGTAACAGCTAAATATTAAAAGGGTGTCCTTCAAGTAAAGGAATGCTATGGTCTTAGCATACACTTTCAAGTGATATCAGCATTGTAATAACAATAAAAACAATATAAGCTTAAATAAAAATTCCTTTCATGTGGTGAGTGCTGCCTGTCTGCTGGCCATCTCTTTCCACAACTTCCTGAACTCCCTGCATGCTTTCCATCTTCTCCACTACTGTTTACTTTCAATTCCTAAGGACTACATATCTCATGGTACCTTACTGCCTATAAGACGTGACCTACTAGACCTACCTCTAGTTCGGAAGGCAGGCTCTGTGAACAGCGAGATAGCAGTGCCTATCAACAGAGCATAGTGAATACCTGTTACAGATTTCAATGAAGTAAATAAAACTTCAAGATTGTTCAGATTAAGACCCCTTTCACACTGAGGTGGTTTTCAGGTGTCTTAGCGCTAGAAATTGCCTCTAAATAGTGCCTGAAAACCGCCTCCCTTTCATTGCAGTGTGGCTTTTCACACTGGGGTGGTGCGCTTGTGGGATGTTAGGAAAAGTCCTGCAAGCAGCATCTTTGGGGTGGTTTGGGAGTGCTGTATACAGCGCTCCTGAAATGCCCTGCCCATTGAAATGAATAGGCAGTGCTTCCAAAGCGCCTTAAAATGCGATTTGGAAGCGCTACAACATGGGCGTTTTTAACCCCTTCTTTGGGGTTAAAAGCGCCCCGCTAGCAGCCAAAAAGTGCTAAAACGAGTGGCGCTTTACCGCTAACGTGGCCACGGCTTAGTGTGAAAGAGGTCTTAGTGCCGGTTCACACCAGCGAAGCTTCAAAGTCTTTAAAGTGGTGTTCTGGCCAAATGATACTTTTTAAATAAAAATGCCCCTATAATACACAAGCTTAATGTATTCTAGTAAAGTTAGTCTGTAAACTAAGGTCTGTTTTGTTAGTTTATAGCAGTAGTTTGTTATTTTATTAACTTACAGCAGACTGTGGCCATCTTAAGTGTGGGCATCTGAAGCCAGACTGTATTTCTTCCTGCATCTAATTCTTACAGATCTCGCACATGCTCAGTGCAGCACAAGCAGTGCAATAGGTTTCAGGTCAGGTTTTTAATAGCAACGGCAGTGTCAGAGGAAGTTGCCGCCCCTTCCCAGAAGGCATTGCAAACAGGAAATGATGCGATGGGCCACGGCTAGGGAGGAGGAAGTGAAAAATGAATACAGCAGATATACAGTAGGTGCTGAGAAAAAAAAAATATCCAATTCTTTTACAGTGCACAGTTTAGTGAGGGATGCTGAAGAGTTGTAAAAGTTCTTTAACAGAACAAAACAAGTCGTGATGAAATGAAGGACAGGAATCTCTCTCAACTTGAGTTGCACTGATGAGAACGATTCCATTGCCGTTAATAGGGAGTGACTTGTCATGCGACTTTGTGGCAGTGTGAACCGGGGCTACTAGGACTAGGCTAGAAATACCGTAATTCAAATACAATGTGGAAATGAATACATGATTTGAATATATGATTTTACATTTAGACCATAGATACATTTTAAAAAGATTTGTGCTCATGGGTTTACAATAAGATAAACACTGAGCAGGGGTTGTGTTTATGGAACATTACCGCTGAGGAAACGTCTGCTCTTCAAAATAAGAAAAATACTTACCATGTCTCGTTTTCTGGTAAATGTACACTTTATTGTAATAGCAAAACATCTGCTAATCCATGAAGCATGGTTTAGGTAGTGTAATGGTATAGGACTTGCAATCACTGAGGGACCAGTGAATATCAAACAGTATCAGGATATAACTGCTGAATTTCACAGTATCTGGCTGTAATCTAAAATGCAGTTAGACAGGAAAAGTTCCATATTTTTAAATGCACAACTCAGAGCCCAGACCCATATTAGGCTCCATTCACACTTGTGTGACTTGTCATGTGACTTTGGACATCAAAGTCGCATGACAAGTCGCAGCCCATTCTTTTCAATGCAACCTGTTCAAATCGGTGAGACTTAAAGTCGCAGCGACTTTGAAAAGGTGCCTGCACTACTTTGGTGCGAGATTTGATGTGACTTTGGTCCGGAGGATGTAAAGTTGGATCAAAGTCGCACCAAAAGTCGCACTGGAATTTGTGCGCCTTAGGAGATACGGTAGTGTAAATGGAGCCTTACATTTAAGCTTGACAAACCAAATGACTACAACATAATCTAACAGACCTCCGCTTGCCTTCTTTCTCTTATATTAGTTCTAAATAGTCTGAAGCTGACTGTACATAAATCGAAATTTGGCAGGTTCAGCAGGGACCAGCCAAATTACAATCCATCTCTGGCTATTCCCGCTCGACAGAAGTCTAATTCGATCTATTGATTGACTTCCCTCGAATGGGACTGTTGGAAAACTTCAATTCAGTCATCACTGCAGCCAATCAAAAGCAGCGCTGATCAATGTATCCTGACAGCCCCCCACTGTCAGAGTAAAATAGCACAAAACGGGGAAGATTCCTCCATCTACCTCACTTGTGGAATTTTTTATTTTTACTCAGGTTGTTGGCTGAGTGAAAAAAAAAACGATCTATCCATGTATGGCCAGCCTTAGAATGCACCATTAACTTACCTGTCCAGGGCGCATACGCGATGTCGGCACACGAGGCCAAACCGTCTCTCGGTCCTCGGGTGCTGCCTCCTCCATCTTCGGTAAGGGAATCAGTAAGTGAAGCCATGCGGCTTCACTTCCCGGTCCCCTACTGCGCATGCGTGAGTCGCGCAGTGCAATACGGATGGTCCCTGCTGTCTCTGGGACCCGTGTGTTTCCCAGCAGACAGCGGGGAGGGAGCAGGAAGTGGCGCAAATAACCGCAGATTCTGCGGCTATCTATGCCGGAAGTGGGTACAGATACCTGTAACTTACAGGTATCTGCACCCCCCTCCCCCCTGAAAGGTGCCAACTGTGACACCGGAGGGGGGGAGGAATCCGATGAGTGGAAGTTTCACTTTTGGGTGGAACTCCACTTTAAGGACATCAGAGCTTTTCCCTAACCTTCTCCAATTTCTTATTTGCTTGTTCATTATAACAAAATTATCTAAAATTATATTCTAGTCAATGAAGGTGGGTGACATAAAAAAAAACATACGTTTAGAAAACTGTCTATTTCCATTCTAGAAAAACTAATATTTGACACCAGCTACAGTCCTCATGGGACCGCAGAGGTCAGGCAAAGATTATACAACCAGCAAACATGCATAGAATAATACAAAACCCACTCCACACATAAATAGTTTGGATAAAAACAGGCCACAGCCTGGTTTATTAGTTTAAACAAATATATAAACATAATAAACTTTATTACTTAAATAATTTTCAACAAATACATCCAGGATTCACCAAAAAAACTCAATTCAGCCACTAAGACTTGGGCTGACCATCATCTCTTCTTTAAACATAGCTCCACATGTCCCCTTTGCTTTTCAACAAAGGGACCCTACCACATAAACCTGGACGCGACAGGAATGGGGGGGGAGGTTGGTAGGGAAGCTCTTCTGATGACTCCTCTCAGGCGACTGGCAGATTTCCAGTCAGAAAGTTCCAAGGTCACCTGACCCCTTAGCCCAATCACCTTTAACCTTCTCACCCTCTAGCAGCTGCCCTGCTAACCCATTAGAATAGGCCCCTTTTAACCTAAATGTTTTATTTATTTTTTTAAATAGCCGATGCCAAGGTCCCGTGAGGCAAGGGGGGCCTAAATAGGCCACCCCCCCTTTTACCCCACATGGGACCGCAGACGTCAGGCAAAGATTATAACAGAAAACATGCACAGAATAATACAAAACCCACTCCACACATAGTTAAGATAAAAATAGTCCACGGCCTGGTTTATTGGTTTAAACACATATATAAATGTAATAAACTTTATTACTTAAATAATTTTCAACAAATTCATGCAGGATTCACCAAAAAACTCAACCCAGCCACTAAGACTCGGGCTGACCATCATCTCTTCTTTAAACATATCTTCACATGTCCCAACCGACAGGAGGGCTGTTTTGAAAACCAGCCCTCCTGTCACCATCACCCCAAACCGCGGCCTTTTCTATGCATGTTTGTAGGTTGAGATTAAGAATATCCAGACCCACTTCTGATAAATGTATGCCATCAAAGCGATACATACCTTGAATGCCACCTTCCAGTTCAACATCATGAAATGAAAAACCTAAATTCGAAACTAAGAATCTTTCCATAGCCCTATTAACTCTTTTGCAAACTTTTTCTAAGGGCTTAAATGTAACTGATTCCAACCATCTCAACCTGGGTATTATTTTTGAAAATACCAACACTGTATTTGGCAAAACTAGCTTCAAAAAACCAAACGTATCCTTCATATTTGATATTCAGTCGAACGTCTTCATTTTCCCAATATCATTACCACCCAAGTGAACTATAAGACTCTCAGGAGAGGGAAAATTAGCATAAAATCTACCTAATTCATACACTAAATCACTCCAAACCATTCCCCTTCTACCATAGGAACTAACACAAAATGTGGCTGGATCCATTCCTAAATTTTTGGAATCAGCCACTCATTTCTGTGCCCAGAGGACAAAAGAATGTCCAACTATCCACACCGAGCGACGATTACCTGAAACAAAATAAGTGATTAATGAGGACAAATATACAATTTATAGGAGTCAGATCTCCACTTACCTATTTTCTTAATGCTATTGTCTTTTAAACAAATCCTAGCAGCTTCAGTGGCTGCTCCTATTCTGAATTAATGATTTGTTATCCTTAAATGGGTCATATTTAAATGATACAAACCACGTTGCAATATTACTCTGAATTGATAACCTGTTAACGGTGAATCATCACTGTGAATGAATAAAAGGTTCGATAAACCTGACCTCAAATTCATGTATAACCTTAACGTCCTTACTGGACAAATACTTTCCTCCTGACACTTCTTTAAATATATCCAAGAACCCATGCCCAAAGGATCTGTCTTGCTAAATTTTAGAAATACTCTAAAACTTTCTTCCAATACTTGTACATTTGATAATAGAATACCTGACCTTCCTGCCCTTGATGAAGGTAATAACTCTGAAACCCTGAATGCTGCAAAGAATGCCAGAGAAAACGCTGCATTGAATAAAATTGCTTCGTATTCCGATGAACGTATTGCTCTTGTAACACTACATAACTTTGATAATATTTCAGGTGTAATAGGAGATCTATTATCATTGAACAAATTATTTTTTTCTATACCTTTTCTTAGACGCAGAAAAAAATTATACTCCCGCCAGGGTTTTGCTAATGTGTGACCAAGAATAATTTTTTTCCATCAGTGAGTGAAGAAATTCTAACACTATATTTTCCGAATAATCAAAAATGGTTAATTCTAAAGAAGATAGGAAAGCCAACCACAGCAACCATGAAGCAGAATATTTTTTCCAAGTAGATATTGCCACAGAATTCTTAATGTTTACAAAAATTTAATTAGATCCCATAAATGGGGCGGGCCTGAAGCTCCTATTAGGTCCGCCTCTGGAAGCAGGGAAAAAAAATGGTCAATCCGCAGGCGAGAGAGAGCGTCAGCTATTATGTTCACCTAACCTTGAATGTATTTAGCCTTTAACCAGATGTTCCATTTTAGACAAAGAAACACCAAATGCCGCAATAAAGAAACCACCTGTGGAGACTTAGAGGAAAGACAATTTACAGCAAAACAAACACCTTTCTTATGTGTGCTCAGTAATACTCTCCTGTTTGCAAACGGCAAACCCCATAATTCTAAAGAAACAATTACTGGGAATAATTCCAAAAGCACAATATTTTTGCAGAAATCACTGGCAACCCACCCGCTTGGCCAAGCAGATGCACACCAATGGTTCCCACAAATTGCTCTGAAACCAATCGATCCCGCTGCATCCGTTGCCAGAAGGAAATCACTGTCACAAACAAACTCTGTCTGCCACAGCAATTTTCCACTGAATTGTTCCAAGAAATTCAGCCAGACCAAATTTTATTTCTGAGGTCAATCTGACATGAGAGGAAGGGCTTTATAAACAAGATATAGACACATACAACCTTCTGGAGAAAACTCTTCCAAATCGGCAAAACTCTTGATGCAAATGCCAATTGACCCAGAAGGGATTGCATTTCTTTTAGTGTAACCTTCTTCCTTCTTATGAACATCAACAGCATCTGAGTAATTTTGTATATTTTATCGCCTGGGAGCCTGAACTCACCAGCTATCCAACGTGATACCCAAAAATTCAAGAGATGTTGATGGAAAAACAGTTCTTTCATCCGCCAAAGGGATACCAAAATACTTACATACTGAAAAGAATGACTTGAGCAAATGCAGACATTCCTCCGATTCTCCCAGACCCATAAAAAGAAAATCATCTAAATAATGACTTGAGATTCTAGATCCCGCCACTTCATATACTACCCATTCAATGAAAGAAGAAAAAGTTTCAAAATAAGTACATGACAAAGAACAGCCCATTGGCAGGCACGTGTCAAAATAATATTTTTTTTCAAAACAAATTCCTAGTGAGTTAAAACAATTTGGGATCAAAGGGAGAAACCTAAAAGCAGATTTTATGTCTGCCTTTGCCATCAAAGCATTCCTTCCCAATATATGTAATTTTTGCAAAGCTGAATCAAACGATGCATAAGACACTGCTGCTAAATTTGGGTCTATCTGGTCATTTAATGAATTTCCAAAAGGAAACAATAAGTGGTGTATGAGGCGGAATTCGTTTGGTTACTTTTTGGGAACCACCCCTACAGGAGACACCCTAGAATTCAAAAATGGAGGAGATTCAAACGGACCTTCCATCCTACTGGCCCTCACTTCTTTGTTTAATTTTTCTCTAACCACATTATGGAATTCACTGGCTGATTTCAGGTTATTAGTTAGACTACAGCCTAAACCTTCAAAAGGGGGCAAATTAAAACCTTCCGAGAAACCCCTACTTAACAATGAAGCCTTCTGCTGGTTTGGGTACATTTTGAGCCAGGGGAGCATTCTTTGAAAATTCACTGGCATTACTGCTTTTTGAAAAATTGTCCCTTTGATTAGCCCGAAGCTTCCAAAAACATTTATGCACCGGGTGAGCATCGGAACAAAATGCGCACTCATGCTTGTATTTGCATGAATTTAGCCATTTGCAATGGCTGTCATTATATGCAAAACACAGCCCTTTCTTGTAACACAGCCCTTTCTTGTAAGCTGTTCCTGAATTCATATTAGCATTACTGGGATTCTGGCGAGGTTGAAAGTTTTTTTTTGCTGTAAAAAAAAATTCAGCCAAAGACCAACATCTTTTAAACCCCATTGAAGTGATGGCTAAATTGCTAATTTCTGTCTGAAACTTTCATCATAATATAATCAAGAAAACCAGCAGAAACTCCTATAGGCCTCCAGGATGATATCCACATGTTGAAATAGACCTGAACTCTTCTATTGATATTTCTCACATAATATGCTCGCATAAATGCAGAAGGCTTGCAGCCAGCTATAAAAGGATTTCAACACTGGCTTGCGTTTATCCTCCTCATCTTTCTTGTCATATCTGTGAGAAATTTCCCTTAAAGGTAGAATTGTCACTAAATCAATGTAGTCTCCTTGCCATTATTTTTTCTCTTATTGCAAAAGGAAGATGAAAACCCAAAGGGGAAAGTACACATGGCATACAATCTTTACCCCTATTCTCCTTTACCTGCTTACCGTGAGGAGATTCTACCTTTGGAATAAAAACTTGTTTAATAACATTGTCATTTTCACTTATAACTTCTGACCAAACCTCTGCTGTAATATCACCACTTCCCCCTGCTTTATCTGCCTGCCCTTTATTATCCTTACGTAGAGTATGTATTAACTGCTCTAAAGATGATGATAATGCAGAAAGCTGGCTCATAGTATCAAGCTTACCATTGTCTAAAGCATTTAGTTGTAATTGTTGGTTATGCATGGGAGATTGGCACCGCACAGGGATTGCACTGCCTGCTCTGTCTGCCCCTGAAGTAGCTCCTCTACTTGACCCTTGAAGGGAAATCTTTCTCTGTCTTGGCCCCTCGGCGATCCTCCTCTGCTTTTGTGAAGCAAGACATAGTCGCTAATATAAGTAGATACACCCTTCAGGTGTTCCTTGTATGTGGCCTACTGTGAGGGGAGTTGGACCTATGTAGAGACCTTTCCACACTGAGGTAATGTTAGCATTTATATGAGTCTGGTCAATATTTAGGGCATGCATTTATTTATATGGACTGCTTATGGGGCAACCTTTCCTGTTGAGCAGTCATATGCCTCTGCCTAGTCCAATACTCACCAGTATTATATATTATATTTTTACTTTTTGCAGTATTTTTACCTCCATTTGCCTCTGGCTAAGTAGGGATTTTCCATCGTTTGAGCTCTGTGACCACTCTACATTTTAGAGTGGTCAGGTCCCTCCTCCATATACCCAACAGCCCGTTCTGGCCGGGTAGGTATATATATAACTTCATGTTTAATTATTGGTATATTTGGTTTAACCTTGGGGATGTTTTAGATTTATTCTATTATATTCCTGACATGATAAGCAAAAGATTGCCGCTCCAATCTCTCAAATCTGTATCAAGACACCCGCCCTAATGGAACTCACAGGTGCTGGCTCTGCGCAAGCTTGAGGAAAGAAAAAAATCCTGGACGGCCGCACACTATAGAAGGCATCTTTATTGATATGAAGAAATAAAATCCAGATGCAGTCACCTCATATACAGGGAGGAACAGGAAAGATAGCTAACATGTTTCACGCCCCATCATGGCGCTTATTTATAGCTGTGAATAAGCGCCATGATGGGGCGTGAAACATGTTAGCTATCTTTCCTGTTCCTCCCTGTACATGAGGTGACTGCATTTGGATTCCTCATTCCTGACATGATACCATTATCTATATTTATATTTTCCTTTTTGTATTTTATCTTTAGCATCTCAAGCCATCCCTTGAGCCTAGCACCCTGTTTTTTTGGGGTGCTGCCTAGAGCGCCCTTTGCGAATTGATGTGCTTTGTGAGCAGCTTGGTTTTTTACATCACGAGTTTGCTTTTCTATCCGAGCTCATATGGTCGCCCCAGAGGTCACAGCAGATACTCAAATTGTTTTTAATCTGGATGCAATACCTTGTGGCAAATCTTCATGCAATGTGCAGGGTCAGTGTTCGTTTAATATCTGAATATAGACCTATTGAAATATTCAATCACTGTCTGCTAAATATTTCAATGTCATGATTATGTATTTTTACATTTATGTTTTCTCAATTATAGACGCATTATCGTCTTGATGTAACCATTTACCCCTGAAGAAGAGAACCATTACGATAGATTTGAAATGTGTTGGGTTATCTCTCTTGTTTCATTTGAGTATTGGTTCCCATGCATTGTAATCTGTTTACCATTGTACTTGACCCTCTCTTCTTGCATCCTGTATTTTTCATGTCCTGCATTCAACTGCGATTTTTTACTCTATTTAATAAATAAGCAACACTTTTTTGATATACTATACTGTTTGACCTTACTGAAGCAGCATCCCGTTTAAAGTCCCAATTAGAGGAAACAATTTTTAGTGATTTATCATTCAAATTTAGGGATGTGGGCTAGCTGACGTCTTTAGTTTAAACTCAAACGCTATTTATCGATATCCTCCAGTGGTGATTAAATACCATCAAAAGAAATTAAAATTTCATATGTATACAGTGTTGCATGACCACGCAATTGTCATTTAAAGTATGACAGCACTGAAAGCTGAAAATTGGCCTGGGCAGGAAGGGGGTGAAGGTGCCCTGTATTGAAGTGGTTAAAGGCTAAAAAGAGTATAGATTGCCTGATAGCACTCAATTACACTGTACATTTTAACCGTACTTATCTAGTATTGCCTTGAAGCTAATTGTAGGGCACCAAATTCAGTTATTATTTCTATAGATGATAACTGTATAACAGGGATAAACATGTACTGTATGTACAGCATGCAAGGCACAGTTAAGAAAAATACAATCATTTGAACTGATATGATAGTAATGTTATAAAGGAAAGCTGGCATTCAGGGAGTATGCTGAATAAAAAATTACACATTTCTTAGAATAATATATGGATGATCACTTACGTCAAAAGTTCTCCATGGAACTATAAGAAGAGAAAATGTAACAAGAAATGTTAACAAATCCAACATGTCCTGTCTTGCAAGAAATGTTAGTCTGACAAGTGAATTTTCCTTTAACTAATAAGATCACCTAAAATCAAGTTTAAGCTAGATACAACCTGCACAGATAATTTGGGAGAAGGCATTGTGCAATATTTGTTTTACTAAATTGGAGAATGTTATTTTTTGAACACTAGCTTGAATCCAAGTCTAATGAGCCAGAAAAATCCTTTCTACTGTGGGATAAGAGATGAAAAGAGGAGACAAATATTCCATGTTGACATTGATCCTATGTATTAAATTATGTAGTCACAAAATTGCTCTTTTTTTCAGGGGTTCAGTTACTTGCACATACAGTCTGTCAAGGAAAGAGTGGGCTTAGGATGCTTGAAGAACACCCCTCAAAGTACCAAGTTTGAGGAATTGTACTTCCAGACCTTGCACTGCATATACAAGGCATGGTTGTTTTTGCATGCCTGGGCCATACATGGCCATTATTGTGCAATGCACACAATGGGGGTTATTTACTAAAGGAAAATCCACTTTGCACTGAAAGTGCACTTGGAAGTAAAGTCGCTGTAGATCCGAGGGGGACATGCAAGGAAAATAAAAAACAGCATTTTAGCTTGCACATGATTGGATGATAAAATCAGCAGAGCTTCCCCTCATTTCAGATCTACCCCTTAGATTTAGAGTGACTGCACTTCCAAGTGCACTTTCAGTGCACTTTCATGTGCACATGCAGTGCAAAGTGGATTTACCTTTCGTAAATAACCCCCAATGTCCCTTTGGAGAGCATACAAAGCACTGAGGAATGCTATCTGTGTTAATGCTGACTCTGGATGCCCTTTTGTATGCAGTCCCCCTTAAAACATTTGGAGAATTTTCCAGCAATTTCATCTACTTATAGCTTTTACATGAGCCATCAAACAAGTCTGGGCAGCCTACCACTGGCAATTTTTGTCAAGATTGTAAATTGAGGGGAAGGCTAATAGCCTTGATCTTTTGTAAAGCAAAAGCTGACCTATAGTGGTTGAAATGGCTAGAAAATTGCAAGAGGGTATGGCCAGCATCTGTTATATAGATAGATGCACATCAATAACCAGTGTAGACTTGCCACATATTTTTCAATGTGATCATGCAATTTCTGCAGTAAATTTAGAATTATTGACAACTACGCGGGGTTAGAGCATATCTTTAAAATCAATTTCATTTTATCTAGTTAGGTTGGTGTACCTGCAGTAACTCACAGCAACTGTTCAAATCTTTTTATTGAAGCTAAATCAGAAGGATACATTTATAGCCAAAACTTTTTATTTGGGATAGAGTAGGAAAAACCTTTATCAAGTTAATTCTTGCTGTTTGTTTCCAATTGGGGAGCTTTCCCTTCACATGCAGATGCAACAGGAACTGAAAGTAAAACTCCCCAAGGGTGAGGGGAATTCCCATCTTAGACAGTTGTCACCAGAACATTTGTTCTCATTGGGAGATTTTCCTTCACCTCTTCCATTCCTGACAACTTTAAAATTTAGGATTTACTTATACATTCTGGCATGGTGGTGAGGGTCATTTCCCAGGACCGATAGAGGGGTAAACACAGACTGAAATAAAAATTTTGCAGAGGGTCCAAATCTTCTCCACTCTATCCAAAAACTGTATAAAAAAAGTTTTGCCTTCATGTGCTCTTTAAGAGATTATACTGGTTGGAAGGGATGGGTTGCTGCACATTGTGCACTGTTAACACACTCCCGTATTATAAGCATCAGTTATTGAAAACAAAATAATGCAGCGGCCTCAGATGTGTGTGCACTGACATTATTGTGGGGACTGTGTGATAATGTTGTTTTCCAGGTTCCTTGTCAGCCTGGGAAACTCAACTCACACATGCAGCCTTCCACTCAGAAATAGGATGAGCACCACCTCCATAGAGATAGCACATAGACACCAGATGTTACAACATAGATGTTTACTGCTGCAGCATGCCTTTCATGGGTTCTTTAACAAATGCTGACCACTGTGCAAGTAGATAGAAATACAGTTCATTGGCAAAGTACAATTAATTCACATATGATGAATGGCTAAGCTGCTTTAAACCTGAAGTTTAGAAAAAAACACCCTCTAAAGCTTTAGTGAGCTAACCTACCCGTCCTATATAAATATTCACTGCAGGGATGCCTGTCCTCTTTCCGTCTCTAAATCTTCCAGTTTTGGGTCTTCTGTGAAGCTGCTGTGAAAAAATTTCAGATGATGCATCCAAGGACCAATAGAAATCCATAATATGCAAAGAAAAAAAGAGCTCCAAATAGTGCAATAACATCAAGAAAACATAATTTATTAAAACCACAGAGGCCTAATAGTTATACACTTACAAGAAGGCAAAATAAAAAGCGCATTGGTATGGTAAACAGTCAGCAAGCATATCCCAGTCACTGCAGACATAAGGGCACCGTATCTCACCCAACCAACAAGCCAGTACACACGGAGCGTCACTTCTGGTTGCCGTACAGCCACGTTCCGACGCTTTTCGTCATTATGGACGAGGACTAAGATGTAATGAAGAAACACGTCACTATGTGGTTTTACTAAATTACGTTTTCTTGACGTTATTGCACTATTTGGAGTTCTTTTTTCCTTTGCATACTTTGGATTCCTATTGCTCTTTGGATGCTTGGATCGATTGACGGGCTATCCACAACCCTGAGGAGTACAATGCTCTTTTTGCCGAACATGAGAGTATGAGGCAAATAGTGTCAGTGAGTGTACATCCAATTGGGGAAGTGGAGACATGTTTTTCTACCATGTGGTGTAGTGTTAAGTCACTCAACCAACTGATTTTTTTATCCAGTTTTGGACATCATTTATTATGAACTATTTTTTTTTATGCTCATCTTTCATGCACTATCATTCACTGGGTGTGTAATATATATATGTGTATTGTTCACATTATTGCATGTTCAGCGCCACTATTTACCTTGAGGTTATTTTTGATAGATTTTGTTTATTTTCATTATTTCTCTTAAAGTGGCTGCTTCATTTACATTAGGGTTCTCTGTAGCGCAGTGATAAGATCTAGGGCTGTGGCACGTTGTGAGATCTTATTTTGTTTTCATCTCTTTACCTTACAAAAAAAATGACAGCAGGAGACTAATTGGTTGCTACAGACAATATCTGGAAGTGACAAAGGGTGTCATAGACACTTTAGAACACTGTCTTGCCTCTACACAACAAATGCTGGCGTTTGTTCATGTATCTTTTGGGAACAGGTGTATTAATTTGTTGGAGGTATGGTGGGGGCACTGAGGTCAAAGTGTCCATACTGTACATCATGAATGACCCCCTCTCTCCCCACCCCACCCCAGGTGCCATTGATGCTTCTGTTACCTGAATGGTGTAATTCATTAAGGGGGAGCATGGCCCTTGTAATCCATGAGGAATTTGAGCAGGAAAGACAGCAAGGTAGGAAACACTTTAGGAGGATAAAAATCTAGCCATTAAATACACTGTAAGGTTTTTACTTGAAGACGTATGGCTCAGGATTCAGAACCACTACGTTTCTGTAATTAGATTAGAAAAAAAGATGAACTGTAAGTTGTCCAGGAAATCATCTTAAAAAAATCCCCAAGTAGGCAGGAAGTTACTTCTGTGTGTATTCAGTGAGTTATAGTTATTTGGATAATGATCAAATAACTGACCTTGCTTACTGGGCATATCTCTACTTTTGCACATGTTGTAATATACAAATATAGTGCTACCCCCCGCAGGAGCCAAATGGTAGATTGGGTTCTTTACCTCAATTCGGTGAACGACCCCAGACCTTCTGACACACCAGGTTAAGCAAAGAGGATGATGCTCTACTATTTCTAGCACATGTATAAATATTTTCTTTTCAATATGTTTATTGAGATTTTTGCCATAAAAGAACAGAAGATAATATTACAAACATTAGCTCATAACTAGGGCCAACATAGCCCTATCAGAAAGGAAAAAGGCATACACATGTACCATTAACTGTAAATATTTGAAAAGAGCAGAGAATGCACTTTAATACTTGTCAGTGTAGATACATCAGGAGTCACTCCATAAAAATAATGAGTCCAACCTAAATAAACCCGGATAAAAAGGAAAAACATTATTATCCCGAGGACTCAGGTTAGAGTCAATAAGAGATGGTTCTGTGGGGATCGAAAGAGACATTCCCATACCACAGCGGCACCAGAGGGCCTTGCAGGTCACCCCCATGGGATCACATTGTGACTCGCTCGGGTCGTGCTGGGCCTGATGGGCATCTCAATACCCCCTCTCATTTTATATATAGAAGTGTAACATGACCCTGTACTCCTTCCTCTCATGAGGTTTTTATTCCACTTATCGAATCAACTCTGTGCCCTGGGAGCATCTTCCATCAATTGTCAGAGCGTAATTTTATGTACTGTGTATGAAAACTGGCAGCCCCCCTTAATGTCCCTTCTCGTCAGGAGCATGTAGGGTAACAGGTATAGATGAGAGAAGAAAAGAAGTAGCGAAGAAGAGTGGGAAGGAAAGTAAAGGGAGATAGAGAGGCGGTGACCTTTCTTCCCCCCCAGACAAAGTCCACAATTTTAGATTGAAATTTGTCAATCTTCTTTTTGGGAATGGAAATTGGGAGGGAACAGAATAGGTAGAGAATCAGGGGCAACAGAGTCATCTTTACCGCATTTATCCTACCAAACCAGGATAGATCACATCTCGCCAAAGTCTTAGGGTCTTCCTCCAGTTTCTGGGAACATCGGAGAGTAGTTAGATTTATAAAGCTTATTAATACTATCTGGGAGAGTGATCCCCAAGTAAGGTAATGATGTCGATGCCCAGGTAAAGGGGAGATTGTGCTGTAATTGAGTTAGTAGAGGCGGAGGGATTGAAATGTTTAACGCTTGTGACTTTGTGGGGTTAATTGTGAGGCCCGATATCGTGCTAAACTTATGGAATGTTTTGAGTAGAACAGGGTTGCAGACTAGAGGGGACGTTATGAAGAGTAGCATATCGTCTGCAAATAATGCACATTTGTGTTCCTGGGTACCACATGCAACCCCCTTGATGTCTGAGTTTGATCTGATAGCTATGGCTAAAGTTTCAATGGCGATCGCAAAGATAAGCGGCGATAGGGGGCATCCCTGCCTAGTGCCTTTTACGGATATTAAAGCTTTCTGAGTATTGACCCCTAAGCCTGACTTGCACACTGGGGGTAGAGTAAAGTGAGTGAATAGTACCCATGAAACTTGGGCTAAAACCCCATCCTCCTCAAATAGGTATGGTCAAGCGACAAAATGAAAGGCCTTTTCCAGGTCTATTGAAAGTAGCATGCCAGATTGCGGAGGGCCTCCTTCCCAGTGGGAATTTAGTAGGGAAATTATATCTATGGCCCTTCTCACCTGATCAGGACCCTGCCTCCCCAGAATTAAGTCGAGCTGGTCCTTGTGTATATACTTCGCAAGGAAGCTAGACATTCTGGTAGCCAGGACTTTTGTCATGATTTTGATATCATTATCTATAAGGGAGATCGGGCGATAATTCCCGACCTCACTAGTATCCTTTCCCTGGCTTCAAGATTACTGTGATAAAGGCTGTGTTGAGGTCTCTGTCCAAGGGGGCCACATCCCGTAGGGAGTTTAAAAATTGTGTCATATAGGAGGCTAACAGGGGACCAAATTTTTTATAGTAACCACTTGAGAGGCTGTCTGGACCCAGAACAAAGCCCTGTTTAAGCGATTTGATTACCTCCACGACCTCCTCCGAGGAGAAGGGCTCGTCAAGGAGATCTCTATGGCTTTCAGTAAGCTTAGGGATAGGCAGGTCTCAAAGAAAGGCATCTATTTTGATGGGCGAGGGGAGGGAGCTATCTGTATATAATTTATGGTAGAAGTTTTGGAAGGACTACAGGATTGATAGTAAAATCTGGCACCTTCCCAACGGAGATGTTTTTCGGCAGATGTGGTTAGGGCAAGATTAAGTTGGATCCGAGCTGACTCTAATTTGGAAAGGGAATCCATCGTAGGGTTACATTTATGCGATTTGCTTGTGGTTCTGAATTCCTCTGTTAGTTTTTTGGACATCTGCTTTTCTTTCCCGCTTCAGTTTAGAGGCTAGCTGGATCAGCCTCCCCCTCATCACCGACTTATGCCCCGCCTTAAGCGTCGAGGGGGAGACCGATCCAGTATCATTGTCTTGATAGTACAGTGAGGTGTACTGGGTTGCTTAATATGGATTAATTGAGTCTCCATTTGTATGTCTGCTCTACCCCCTGTGGGCACTCCATTGTCAAGGACATTATAGAGTGGGCCGAGAGTGATGTGTCCCTAATTTTGGACTTCATGGTAGGTGGGATTGTGGTGGTTGGTAAGAAGATGTGATCTATCCTGGCATAGGTCTGGTGTGGGACAGAATGTGGGTGTAGTCTTTCGCCTGTGTCTTGAGTTCTCTCCATATATCTACCATGCCTAGAGCTTCTAATTGTTGATCTATTTTGAGACTTTGTCTGGGGAGGCGTCTAGCTATGGATTTCTTAGTGCTGGACTTATCCAGAAAAGGATCAAAGGACAGGTTCAAGTCTCCGCCCAGCACCACCGTTCCTTTAAAAAGTGGACGTAATTTTAATAGCATATCCTCAAAAAACATTTCTTGGCCCTTGTTGGGGGCATAGTATGAAATAAAAGTATAGGACCCCCCCCCATCTATTGTGCCCGTGGTCAGCAAGTATTGGCCCTCTGGATCCCTGACCACCTCAGACATTGAGTAGTTAACCTTTTTGGAGAAGCCTATCGCTACCCCTCTAGTTTTGTTCTCGGCATTAGCCATGTAGAAGTGTGGGAAATTTTGGTAAAGGAATGTGGGGTTGTATGAGGAGGGGAAATGTGTCTCCTGGATGAAGATGATGTCTGCCTTTAGACTGTGGTATTGGTGGAATAATTTCCTCCGTTTGATTGGGGAGTTTAGGCCCTGGGCGTTGTGAGAGAGAATCAGTAGTTTACATGGTACGGTATTGGCCTCAGTCATGGATCAGAGAGGTGGGAACACTGTAAGTTAATCAGTAGCTTACCCCTCGTGGATAAGCAGTCTGAAATGATGGTATGTTCGGAATGTTTCTGATGTCTCGAGCCTGCGAGTTGTTGCGAGCCTCCCCTGGATGGCTATGGTTCTGGTGCGACCTGGATGAGGGGAGAGAGATAAGGTGAAAGAGTAAGGGGGAGAAAGAATAGAAGACAAAGAGCAGGTCAAGTAAATCTTGTAAGGTACATTCAATTGGGTAAAACAAGAGGAGAAGAGGGCTGTAACCCTCATCCCCTGGGTCCAGGGAGGGGAGTGTCTCCTCCGCCCTGGAAAATTCAGGTCGTCTCTGAAAGGCTTTACACATGCTCTTGGAAACAGCATGAGGCGCAGTCCATCCGTCCCAGTCCGCCCACCATAGAAAGATGCAATTTGTCATGATCTAGCCCCAAAAAGAGCTTAGACTGTAAGAGAATTGCTTTGGCTTAGGATCCCTAAGCCATCCCCGAGAAGTAAAGCCCCTTTGCAGAAACGACAGCTGGTGGTACCTAAGAAATACCAGCTGGAGATTCTGCGAATCGGGCATGAGGTACCACTAGCAGTACATTTAGGGTCCCATCGCACACAGCCCATAGAATTACACAGAATTTCTTCTAGCCCAATTTTAACCAGGATGTGCGACAGTACTGCAAAACGTGTCACACATGTCAACGGGTGGGTAAGCGGGGGGACCACCCGAATGCCAGACTTATGTCCATGCCTATTATTGGGGAGAGCTTTTACCGCATAGCTGTTGACATTGTGGGTCCCTTGGCCAGGCCTAGTCCATCCGGGAAGAAGTATATTCTCACCGTGGTGGACTATGCCACCCATTACCCAGAGGCAGTAGCTATGTCCAACATTGAAGCAGAGACAGTAGCTGATGCCCTGGTTAAGAGTGGGGTTCCCTAAGGAGATTCTCCCTGACCAGGGAAACCAGTTTACCGCTGTGCTCACCCAGCAGTTGTGGAAGGTGTGCAATATTAAGCCCTTGCTGAGCTCATCTTACCACCCCCAGACTAATGGTCTCTGCGAGTGCTTTAACGGGAGCCTCAAGCAAATGCTGAGGTCCTTTTCGGACGCTTGCAGAGACTGGGATAGATTCCTGCCTCACCTATCATTTGCGTATCTACTGGGTTCTCTCCCTTCGAGTTACTCTATGGGAGAAGGGTCGCGGACCCCTCGATCTCATTAGAGGACACTGGGAGGGAGAGACAGAGCTGGAGGGGACCCCCATAGTGCCCTGTGTTCTCGAACTCAGGGACCGCATGGAGCAACTGTCTCCAATGGTAAGGGAGAATCTCCAGGCGGCCCAGAGGGGACAGAAGAGATGGTACGATTGGGGGGCTCGACAGCGTATCTTCCAGGTTGGGCAGAAGGTCTTAGTGCTCAAGCCTGTGAAGACCGACAAGAAGCAGGCATCTTGGCAGGGCCCGTATAAAGTAGTAGCCCAGATATTTGATACTTCCTATGTTATTGCCAGCTGTGCAGATGAAGGAATCCAGCGAACCTTTCATGTGAACATGCTGAAGGAGTATTAGGAACGGCAGGAGGATGTTGCTGCAGTATGTGTCCCTGCTGCGGACGACTCCAAAAGTTTACCCCTCCCTGACTTACTAAAGAGAGACCCCCATACTGACCACATTAGCCTCGTACAGCTAGGGGACCGGTTAAGCCCCACAAAGAAGGAACAGGCTAAGCGGCTTCTGTAGTTGAAACAGGCGACTTTCTCCCAAAAACCAGGCTACACGACCCTGGCAGTGCATAAGGTAGAGACCCCTGAACAAGCACCCCTTCGACAGCCCCCCTACCATATCCCTGAAGCAGTTCGAGAAGGAATGCAGAAGGAGATACAGGAGATGACTCAGTTAGGAGTCATTGAGCCCTCTGACAGCCCTTGGGCCTCGCCTGTAGTCCTGGTGCCTAAGAAAGATAGAACTACCTGGTTCTGCGTGGACTACAGGTGACTCAATGAGAAGACCACCACTGACACCTACCCGATGCCCAGGGTAGACAAACTGCTAGATCGTATAGCCAGGGGACGTTATTTAAATACAATAGACCTGTGTAAGGGCTATTGGCAGATTTCCCTGGCCGAGGATGCTATCCCTAAGTCGGCATTTGTTACTCCGTTTGGCCTGTACCAATCTAAGGTCATGCCATTCGGGATGAAAAATGCCCTGGTTACTTTACAATGTATGGTGGATAGGCTCCATAATGGCTTTCAGGATTTTGCATGTGCATACCTGGATGACATTGCGATCTACAGTGGGTCTTGGGAGGAGCACCTGGTTCACGTAGGGGTGGTTCTGGACAAGATTCGGGCCGCAGGCCTGACCCTGAAACCAGACAAGTGCCATCTAGGTATAGCGGAGGTGCAGTACCTGGGACACTGAGTAGGGTGTGGGAACCAGAGACCAGAGCCAGCCAAGGTAGAGGCAGTAGCTAACTGGCCCACACCCTGTACTAAGACCCAGGTATTAGCCTTCTTGGGGACTGCAGGGTACTACCGATGTTTTGTCCCGGATTATAGTGCTATCGCCAAGCCCCTGACTGACCCGATGAAAAAGAATTTACCTAGGCAGGTCCTGTGGTCTCCAGCTTGTGAAGCCACGTTTCTAGCCCTCAAGCAAGCACTTGTAAATGCCCCTGGCTTGGCTGCCCCAGTACCTAAGAAACGTTTCCTTGTCCACACAGACACTTCCATGTTTGGACTGGGGGCTGTGCTGAGCCAAATCGGGGAGGATGGAGGAGAACACCCTGTTGCATACCTGAGCAGAAAGCTATTACCCCGGGAAGTGAGCAATGCGGCAGTGGAGAAGGAGTGCTTGGCCCTGGTCTGGGCCCTTAAAAAGTTGAACTCTTATTTTTACGGACAGGAATTTTCATTAGTCACTGATCACAACCCATTGGTCATTGGCAGGTTGCTGCGGTGGAGCTTAGCCCTGCAACCTTACAATTTCACCATCAGCTACCGACCCGGTAAGCAAAATGGCAATGCTGATGGGTTGTCCCGGCAAACAGACGTCTCTCTGGCCTCCTAGTTCCGGACATCCCCAAGTTGACCCGAGAAGGATCAAGCCGGGTCTGCTGGAGTGTCCCACAAGGAGGGAGCCATATGACGGGAGTCATTTTTGGGGGGCGCAGGGTGACCGAGAAAAGAATGAACCCTGAGAATATGATTGGATTACTTCAAATGGGACAGTAATATTCATTAACAATATCTCTCAAGAAATATGAAGATTTTATCCCCTGTACACTGTGAGGTCTATGGCCAGGAAGTATAACTCGTAATATGGGCATTCCAGGAAGTGCAATGGACCGTCTATTGCTTAACGATGTTGCTTTTGTCTGGATAAGTAAATCATGTTAATCTTGTCTGAGGCAGTTTTTCCTTCACCCATTATTAAGTGTGCTAATAAACTCACCTGTTGTCCGCTAGGGGAGGTATTGACACTCAGAATAATGTGTATTGGGGGCTCGTTATGTAACCATTGTGTGATATTGTGAGTGGATCTGGGTCATTGTTCATGTGGCGCCTGCAGTATTCTCAAGTGTATAAAAAAGAGCCTGCATTTGTTTCAATAAAGAGTCTGATTCCTGTTTGATCCTCCGTACAGAGGCTGGTCTCGTACTTGGGGGGAAGAATTATTCGTATGGGTTTCTTGTTCGGCTGATTGGAGTGTTCGGTAGCTACCTTTGTGTTCGGAAATGGTATGTCATAAACGGCTTTAACCCCTTTCATACTCGGGGTGTCATTACGCTCGGTTTCTGAAATTATATCGGCGGGATCTATTTTCGAGGTCGTCGATTTTGAAAAGGGCCACTTCAAGTTGATCCTGAATATCCTGGATTCTGGCTGTGTTTTGGTTGATTCTGGCAGCAGATTGATCCGTTTTCTGCTCAATATGTTCAATTCTCATTCATAAGTGCTGGAGATCAGTCTGTATGGCAGTGGTAATTTGTGCTGCCGTTTGAGCAAGGCCTTTGGCTAACATGGTAGAGAAAGCCTCCATCAAAGCTGGCAGATCTGTAGGGGAGTAAGGAGGTGCATACCACTCAGTGTCAGGGTTATCAGGGGGGCTCAGCAAGTCTTTCATTGGGGTGAGGTGAAAGTCTCCCATGCATCTGCCTATTAGGGATTCTGTGGAGGCTGGTGATATAGGGGGCAAGTGGGGCGCACTCACTGTGGTCCTCCCCTGTATAGGGATAGGTGCTGGGCCCTCATCCTGGTCCGCTATGGATTCCTCTGTCTCCTGGTCTGCGCCACATGTGCTCGCGGCTGCCATCTTGGACCAGCCTGGCTGCTGCAATGTCGCTTCCAGCTGTCTCGAGAGGTCTTTCCTAGCAGGGCACCCGGTCATCAGGGCATGCCGGGGGTATCCCTAAGCAATCGGCAGTGGAGATGGCCCGATCCTAGGGCTCTGTTGGCTGCGGCGGGGTTCAGGGGACCGGACCAGTGCGGAGCTTCATGGCTAAGCAGTCATCTTAGGAGGCTTTGCGCATGCGCCTCCACATATATAAATATTTTGCATGCACTACAGTTCAGTACCAGGAAGCAAACACCAGACCGGCTAGGAATGAAGAAATTCGTTGTATTGTAACAGATTAAAGTAAATCCATAGCTATAAGTGTATAAATATATAATAGTCATCTCTTAGACCCCATACACACTATACAACTTTTGTTGTCTGATTTCCTTTAGATTTACCAAAACCATGTAGTGCAAGGGCCTGCCTGATTGCATACAAATTGAAAGTGTTTAGGGTTGGCCTCCTATTATATGGTTTTGGTAAATCTAAAGGAAAAAATCTAAAGAAAATTGTATAACGTGTATCCAGATTTACATGCAAGGCACATCATAAATGGATTATTCCATACAAGTAAAGAAGGATGGAGGTCACCATGTTGTGGTAAGTACTAATGCCAGCTCCTGGCTTCAAAAGTATCTATAAATGAATGATTGTTGTCTTCAATTGAATTATATATTTTTTAATAACAACCAGACAGTAAGCTAGTTAACTCAATTAAAATAATTTGTTCAACCAAACCATTTGTTGGGTGTCATTACGTGATTTACTGTAATGATGATTCTTTTACCCGTATTTCTCTTGATCTATGATAACACGTTTTGTACCACTATTTGTACCTAATAAAAAGTTTGTAAACAAACAAACAAAAAACTATCTATAAGGTAAATTAATATTTATAAGTATGACAAATCAGATGCTACTGCCTCAGAATAGTGTAGAAGGTCCGGTGCCCAATAAAACTGTAGGGAAACCCAAAAAGCAGGGTAAATAGGAAATATTGGCTACTGTGAACAAGAAGTGAAACAAGTGCACTAAGAATTGCATAAATAATTTCCTTTTTCAAAAGGGGGTGAGAAATAAGATGACCTTATGATACTGCGTGGCACCATAATCCAAGTGTGATGTGCAGTATGAACAGACAGTGAAGTTGAATCTCCTATCTAATCAAGTGGGGATGCCTATATGCGACCAACATATCCCACAGATCCCCACCAGTGTCACGCTTGCGTGATATGTAGTGGGAGGCTTACACCACCAAATAATTAATGGCGGCTCATTTTTACCAGTATTGCATAGGTTGAACTCAACACCATATGTAATTGACTTTGGGTTGGATAATCTCCTTCCTTCTGACTATTTTTTCTCCCCAATATTTGGACCTTAACTTAGACCATAATGTTGTTCATATACATTTTTTACAGATATGTTTAGCATCCGCTGCTGATGAGTAGGATTGGATCCACGAAACGCTTTGAGCTCTATAGGATGCAGCCTTTATTCCACAAATGGCTCTAACCACATCATGTTAAAAGCTTTGATTTCAATATATGGTTCCATCATATCATGTTTAGTTTTACTATACAACTGACTCTATGACACTATATAACATGTCTCACATTACGGTCAAATGCAATGTGTTACTTTACTTCTATGTATTAATTCATGTATGATGTGTCTTGCATGTAAGATATGACCATTATATATTTATACACTTATTACTATGGTTTTCCATTGTTTATGCCAAGAAATGTGCCAATACCTTTTTTATCTATTTTGTTTTTACTTACCTCACTCAAGGTCCCAAACTTCCTATTGCATTTCTCTGCTAAGACCCAGACCTTCTTGCAAATGCACCCCTTTCTATAAGCAGCAAGTGAAGTCCTTGTAGAGCAGCTATCTGAGTACAACGTCCTTTGCCCTACTTCTTCAGCTGGCTAGCGCTGGGTTTTAGTCTCTATAGTGGTGCACATACATACAGTCCTAGTAAAGTCTGCATGTAGTGGTAAAGGCTGCCAGTCAGATGTCCAGTCCCTATGTGCTCAGTCTCTACCAGCAGCAACAACTTAATGACAGTAATGCCCTTTCACCAGTCCCAGCGATATAACCACTTTAGCTCCACTGTCCAGAGATTGGTCTGCTTCTATATTCACCTAGCATGACTGCTGCCCACAGCACACTGGAGGTTCTCCTTTCCACTCTCTAACTCAGGCCACAGGTGCACTCCCATTTGGATAGATTTGCTCACCCAAAGTCTCCTTGAAGTGGCCCCATTGGCAGCTCAGGAAAAATACAGATTTCTTTCTTCCTTATGACAAGGATCTCATAACAACATCCCTGGCCCGGTGGATGTGGGGTCTGCAGTTGGGAACATATTAGAATCTGGAAGACCCCTTTAAAATAACTAGGAGTTATTTCTTTATTCCTATGGTGTATAGAAATCCACTCTATTCCTCTGTGAGTGACGCATGACCCAGTCACTCCCCTTGTAGAAGCACACTCACCTTCCTACACTGACCACTTAAAAAAAGGACCATCAAATGTGGCATGCTGAAAATAAGATCCTCCAACCAAGCTTGAAATCGCGAAGGCAGCAATGGACTCTCAGAAACTCCCACATAACAACTCCATGAATTATTCGTAGAAGAGAGGAGGCAAATATTGTGTAACATGAGGGCAGACATTACAGTTACATTACAATCAGAGGGCCCTGCTCGTTAGAGCTTACAATCTAAAAAGGAAGGGTCAATTGATACAAAAGGTAATAGCTGTGGGGGGATGAGCTGATGGAGGAAGTAAAACAGTGTTAGATAGAAGTAGGATAAGCTTATTTGAAGAGAAGGGTTTTCAGGGATCGCCTAAAGATGGATAGATTAGGGGACAGTCGGACAGATTGGGGTAGGGAGTTCCAAAGGATGGGAGAAGCTCTTGAGAAATCCTGGAGGCGAGCATGGGAGGAGGTGACAAGGGAGCTAGAGGGCAGAAGGTTTTGGGATGACTGAAGAGAGTGGCTTGGTTGTTATTTTGGGACTAGGTTAGTGATGTAGCTGGGGGCAGAGTTATGAATGGCTTTGTAAATTATTGTTAGTACTTTGAATTTTATTCGTTGGGTGAGCAGAAGCCAGTGGAGGGATTGGCAGAGAGGGGTGGAGGACACTGAATGGTTGGTAAGGTGGATGAGTCTTGCAGCGGCATTCATTATGGACTGAAGGGGGGATAGTCTATGTAAAGATAATCCAATGAGTGGGGAGTTGCAGTAGTCGAGGTGAGAGATAACCAGGGAGTGAATTAGAAGCTTGGTGGTGTCATTAGTTAAAAAGGGGCGTATTCTGGAAATGTTGCGGAGGCTAAGGCAGCATGATTTGGACAGGGATTGTATATAGGGCCTGAAAGGACAGTTCAGAGTCTAAGGTTACCCCTAGCACCCTGGCATGTGGGGACGGACTGATAGATGTGCCATTGATCTTGACAGAGAAGTCAGGGGAGGGGGCACGTGGGGGAGGAAATATTAAGAGCTCTGTTTTAGATGGATTCAGTTTGAGGAAGTGGTTTGACATCCAGGCTGATATGTCTGTTAGTAAATCAGTGATGCGTGAAGAGATTGATGGGGTGAGCTGAGGGCAAGAGAGATAGATTTGGGTGTCATCAGCATATAAATGGTAGTGAAAGCCATGGGAGGCTATCAGCTGACCCAGGGAGGATGTGTAGATCCAGAATAGTAGAGGTCCAAGGACAGAACCTTGGGGGACCCCAACGGTAACAGGAGTTGGAGAAGAGGAAGTGGATTTGTAAGTGACACTGAAGGTGCGATGAGATAGGTAAGATTCGAACCAATGGAGAGTGCAGCCATGGAAACCAAGCAAATTGAGTTTTTTGAGGAGCAGGGGGTGGTCAACTGTATCAAAGACAGCGGAAAGGTCCAAGAGTAAGAGTACAGCATAATGACCGTTGGTTTTGGCTGTTAGTAAGTCGTTTGTGAGTTTTAGGAGGGCAGTTTCTGTGGAGTGCTGTGGGCGAAATCCAGACTGAAGGGGAACAAGAATGTTATTCCCAATGAGGTGGTCGCTCAGTCGGTTGTAGAATAAACGTTCAAGGAGTTTGGAGACAAAAGGGAGTAAAGAGATGGGTCTTCGGTTGTTAAGATTGGTAGAGTCTGAGGACTTTTTAGGTATGGGAGTGACTAGCACATGTTTTAGAGGGTTGGGGAAGATGCCAGTAGAGAGTGAGAGGTTGAAAATATGAGTTAAGGAGTGTAGGATTGAGTCAGATGGTGACTGTAGTATTTGAGAAGGAACAGGGTCCAGGGGGCAAGAGGTTAGGTGGGCATTATAAAAAAGTTTAGTGACTTCCTCTATAGTAGCTGGGTTAAAAGAGGGAAGTATTAATTGTGCAGGAGAACAAGGAGTGTAAAATGAGGGAGATATCTGTAGAGCAGAGATCTAGAGACAAATTGTCTCAATCTTATTTTTGAAGTGATTAGCAATCTCCTGGGCAGTGAGTAAGTTAGTGGGTGGGGGTAATGGAGGACGAAGTAGAGTGGTAAAGGTAGAAAAGAGTTGACAGGGACTGCGTGAGAGGGTGTTAATGAGAGTGATAAAGTAGGTCTGTTTGGCTGTGTGCAGGCCGGAATGGTATTTTTGGAGGGAAGATTTATATTGGCTGTAATCTTGCTGTGACTTAGTTTTACGCCACAGATGCCAAATCTCAACACAGTGAAAAGTATAAACATTAAATTTCCATAAATCAAAATAAAATAAAAATTTATATATATATATATATATGTATATCAACTTCTGTAATTTCTTGATTGCTGTGTACAAATATTCCACCGCACTTACAAGAATAAAAAAGATAAAATCGCTTATCACAATGTTACAAGACGTCTGCTTGCGCACCACTCTGATGGCGTGACGTCACGAGCTCGGCTCCTCCCCTCTACACACCTATCGCCTTACGATTTGGCTTTCTCAATAGATGGGCGGGCCGCCTTGCCCGAGTCCTTATATGCGCTTTTGTCTCCACCGTAACCTCCCAAGCTTTCCCCGGCAGTCAGAGTGACTACAGGAACGTCCACTTCCCGTGGACCACGGAAACTATATTTCTGCTACACCCAACTCCAAATGCTAAAAAACGCCGCTACCACCCAGATCCTACGGAATTTTAAACCACCCAATCCCAAGATGGATAACACTATAGGGATTAGCCTGTGTTCACACTCTATGAGACTGCCGTATGGATTGCTCGGTTACAATCTATACATGAGATACATTCTACATCAACTAAATTAAACATAGACAGTGTATATCCCTCCTTTTTTTTTTTTTTTTTTTATATTATATTATTCTTTTTCTTTACCCCGGACAAATCTATCCTTTTTATACCTAACGCCTTTTCTTCTTATTTCTCTTATATTTTATGTAAAACATTTATATTCTATTAATATTATAGCTATTTAAAAAAACCTTATTAAAATTAATAAACTTAAAATGATACCACCCTATAGACCAGGAATAATTTTATTCTAATATATCTCTTAAAATATTACTATATAAAATATGACTTCTCTTATACACAATATAAGTTACATACAGTATACCGATGCTGTCTCTCAACACCCAGGTTGTACCAGCTTAAAACATATAAGAACCGCTCTACTTTCTGGTCATACTTGTGTGCAGCCTCTATGTAGTGACATCACTGAGTTTTGGCCATGATGTTTTTGCACAGTTTTATATTGCAACTTTATTGTCACTTCATTGAGGGAGTTTCATCATTTGATTATTTTTATATACACACGGCTTGCTGAGGGGGCGCTCGGAAAAGTGGAGGAAGGGAGAGCGCCAGTGGGGGACCCCAGCAGGTAAGTGTAACTTCTTTTTTATTTTAGGAAAAAAATAATAATTTTAGAACTTCTGTAAATTTAATACATCTTACCAAAACTCGGATTCCTCATTGAAGAGATGGAAATCTAAAAATAACTCATGGGTGCCAGTTATTCTTTATAACCACATTAAAAGATTTGACAGGCTTTGGGGAGGTAATATGTGGCTAATGGTGACAACACTCTCTGCTTTATGAATGTATTCCTTATATAAAACAATGAAAAGGCCAGATCATAGCCTAATTCAAATTTTAGAAATATTTAAAGTTATTGAAATTATCATTTTCTTGCCAGAAATACTCATTTTGTATTGTTTGCAGTTTTAATCACTATTTTTTGTCTCTTTCGAATTGTAGGCCTATTTTTAAAATAATTTTCCTTCCCTAATCGGTTTTTCGTGTTGATTTCCTGTTTAACACTTCTCTTTTCCTGTTCTCTCACATTAATTAAATGTTAACTGGTAGGTTTAAAAATTGAAAGCAATTTCTGTAATATGTATGAAAAGACTCTGAAGAAACAAAAACAGATCTTGCAATTGTATACTGTATGTATGCTTATATTACCATCTACAAAATGCCAAAATATATTAAAGGTCAAGGAGTTCATATCAGAAGCATGATAGGAAAACTTGCATTTATTGCAACATACACACTTCTCTGCGGGTGTCCTTCATTAACTTTAGAGAACCTGGAGGAGGCTATGGGCTCCGTAAAGCTCTGCGCAAATTATTGGCGCTATATACAGTGAGGGAAAAAAGTATTTGATCCCCTGCTGATTTTGTACATTTGCCCACTGACAAAGAAATGATCAGTCTATAAGTTTAATGGTAGATTTATTTTAACAGTGAGAGACAGAATAACAACAAAAATATCCAGAATAAAGGCATTTCAAAAAAGTTATAATTGATTTGCATTTTAATGAGTGAAATAAGTATTTGATCCCCTATCAATCAGCAAGATTTCTGGCTCCCAGGTGTCTTCTATACAGGTAATGAGCTGAGATTGGGAGCACTCTCTTAAAGGGAGTGCTCCTAATCTCAGTTTGTTACCTGTATAAAAGACACCTGTCCACAGAAGCAATCAATCAGATTCCAATCTCTCCACCATGGCCAAGACCAAAGAGCTGTCCCAGGATGTCAGGGAAAAGATTGTAGACCTACACAAGGCTGGAATGGGCTACAAGGTCATTGTCAAGCAGCTTGGTGAAAGGGTGACAAGAGTTGGTGCGATTATTTGCAAATGGAAGAAACACAAAATAACTGTCAATTTCCCTCAGTCTGGGGCTCCATGCAAGATCTCACCTTGTGAGGAATCAGCCCAGAACTACACGTGAGAATCTTGTCAATGACCTCAAGGCAGCTGGGACCATAGTCACCAAGAAAACAATTGGTAACACACTACACTGTGAAGGACTGCAATCCCGCAGCACCAAGGTCCCCCTGTCTAAGACCCCTTTCACATTGGGGTGATGCGGGCTTTAGCAGTAAAGCGCCGCTAGTTTTAGCAGTACTTTACTGCTGTTATAGCGGTGCTTTTAACCCCCGCTAGCGGCCAAGGAAAGGGTTAATAGCGCCAGTTTTGCGGCACTGCCGAAGTGCTTTGCAGGAGCTTCAACAGCGCTGCCCATTCATTTCAATGGGCAGGGGCGGTGGAGGAGAAGTGTACACACCGCTCCCGCACCGCCCCAAAGATGCTGCTTGCAGGACTTTTTTTCCCGTTCTGCAAGCGCACCGCCCCAGTGTGAAAGCACTCAGGCTTTCACACTGGGGTGGCTTGAGAGGTGCTTTACAGGCGCTATTTTTAGTGATAAAACACATGAAAAGCGCCCTAGTGTAAAAGAGTTCTAAGAAAGCACATGTACGGGCCCATCTGAAGCTTGCTGATGAACATCTGAATTATTTAGAGGAGAACTGGGTGAAAGTGTTATGGTCAAATGAGACCAAAACCAAGCTATTTGGCATCAACTCAACTCACTGTGTTTGGAGGAGGAAAAATGCTGCCTATGACCCCAAGAACACCATCCCCACCATCAAACATGGAGGTGGAAACATTATGCTTTGGGGGTGTTTTTCTGCTAAGGGGACAGGACAACTTCACCACATCAAAGTACGATGGACAGGGCCATGTACCATCAAATCTTGGGTGAGAACCTCCTTCCCTCAGCCAGGGCATTGAAAATGGGTCATGGATGGGTATTCCAGCATGATAATGACCACAATTACACGGCCAAGGCAACAAAGGAGTTGCTCAAGAAGAAGCACATTAAGGTCCTGGAGTGGTCTAGCCAGTCTCCAGACCTTAATCCTATAGAAAATTTGTGGAGGAAGCTGAAGGTTTGAGTTACCAAACATCAGCCTTGAAACCTTAATGACTTAGAGAGGATCTGCAAAGAGGAGTGGGACAAAATCCCTTCTGAGATGTATGCAAATCTCGTGGCAAACTACAAGAAACGTCTGACCTCTGTGATTGCCAACAAGGGTTTTGCCGCCAAGTGCTAAGTCATGTTTTGCAAAGGGGTCAAATACTTATTTCACTCATTAAAATGCAAATCAATTTATAACTTTTTTGAAATGCGTTTTTTTTTGTTTTTGTTGTTGTTATTCTGTCTCTCACTGTTAAAATAAACCTACCATTAAAATTATAGACTTTTTCAATTGTCAGTGGGCAAACATACAAAATCAGCAGGGGTTCAAATACTTTTTTCCTCCCCGTAAATCCCGAATAATATTAATAATAATAATAATAATAATAATGGGGGTGTTGGTAAAGAGGTTTAAAGCCCTGACGCAGTGACCAAAAATACCTATATTGCATCTCTTGTCCATATTTAAAAGTAGATGTTGGAATTCATATATTGTTAAGTAAGTTATTGTATAGAATATTTATGTGGCTAAAATGCTTAATTTTTCTCAATATGTGTTAATTCTTAAAAATTGTTAATTCTTCTTCTTGATAATATACTCTATTATGGTTGAGCATACTGTCTAGCTTTTATACAGTATTTTGAACGCTTCCTATTGTTCCCTGTACACAAAGCTATATTTACCATAATGACAGTCCTGGGCCTCAAGATTAGAGGGTGCAGCTCCAAGCATCAAAATGTACAACTCTAATGCATTTATCATTACTTTATTTACCTCTTCTAAACATCTTTGGATTTTGGTGTTAAAATTCAGCAGGAGATTCATCGGGGGTAGTGGGTGCTGGTAATGACATGAAGAATCACAAAACTTATAATTTCATAAACATGAAACCAACTTCTACTTTTTCTTGTTTCGAGCCCTGTACAGTTAAAAAGTAGTTTTGCATATGAAGCAAACCCCCATGTTGCTTCCAATATTGTATTCTAGCATTATTATCATCTCAGAATAATAGTATTAAATTCTTGTCAATAAAGATTACAACAGATGGAATAGAGAGGAAGTCTTCCATTGGGGACCCCTATTGGGATGACAGCTGTCAAAGAGAGGATTACCTTCCTACAGAGGGATTTCCTTACACTTCTTGTTGTATCTACTGGATAGGAAGTGTAGTGAACTCTCCCCGTTGGAACACAGTAAGTAAATAAATACATAACAGGGATTTAACCCTTCCCTTCTCTCTACAAAACTAAAAACCAAAAACTCAAGGCACTCTCAGCTGACTGTTTCATGTGGCCAGACCAACGCTTTATCAGGGCATAGATTGTATATCCTAAATATTTCTTGGTGGAATATAGAGTTGTTGAATTAAAAGGTGAGTACTAAGAAAACCGCTGTGTAGGGGATCAAAGTGGTGATGTCTCTTTTGCCTCCTCTCTTTTATAGGCGACTAGACCCATCTTCCCTTCCCTCTGGGGTACTAACTACGAGTGCCATGCACTTTTTGCTATTTAAAAAAGAGAGTTTGACTGTTGATAGATTTAATAAACGGAAACATATCTGTTTGATACCAAACACTCCTGACAAGAGCCCATTACAGATCTCTAATTGAACTCTACCCTGCCCAAACTACCTTATGCTTGAATTAGATGTTTTACTTTTATTGGGTCATTTATGGCCACCAAAAGAAGCTAAGATGAACACTGAACTTTGGTATTTGGTAATTGGTCTTGGGAGGAAAATAGAGTCTTACTTTCATGATAGCTTTAGTTGAAAAAACAAAAGTCTCTTATCTGTTTTGAAAAGTACCGGAGATTACTTTAAATCTCGGCAATTCAGGTATACTTATTGAAGGACATTGAAGGTTGGTATTTAAAGATAAAAATATAAAAGATAAAAAAAAATTATGTTCTGCCCAAAAAACATAATAAAGTCAAACTGGAAAACACACAGAAGCTGATAAAATAAGCTTTGGTAGCCCTGACTACATTTGTAAAATTATTTTTAATCCGTGCTTTTAAATAACAAACCTGAAGTTCAGATATCAGAAGGCATGTAAAAATATGTTTTTACATGCATTCCTGGCTCTTACAAATAAGGTGTGCTTTAATTTCTGCTCAAAAAACCTAGGCAAAGGTGTCCTACTGTGACATGTAAGGGTCACAGCTATACAGTTCAGTTTCAACCTGGAAAGCAAGACTAGCAGATAAATGACAAGAATTATATAACAAATACTGTATGTAACCTGATCTCAAAACCCCTACATTTTTCCTTCTGCTACCGATGAAAAATAGGCCTTTTCTCCATGTTAGCAGAGCTCTGAGATGGTGTTCACATCACAGTACTTCTAGTTTATTAATAAAACAAATATACTTGCTCTCCTACTTAGAAATCTCAGTAACAACAAGATGCAGCAAGATGATAGATCAGCATGCAGTATTCATAAGTGGATATTCTATGCACAGCTTACAGAAAGTGAAATAGGTCTCTCGCAGTGTTGCTAGGGAAGTCCTGGTTGTTAGGGAAATGGTGGGTTTTCAAATGTTCCACCATTACTTAAATTAGTTGCTGCTGAAAAGTATGTCGTGGGTTTAAAACATGCAATTTAGAAGTCTGAGTTGTCCATAATTCGTGATTAAACAGATGTATGTATAAAACCTATGGTATACAGTATATTTGCATGCAAGGTAATGTTATAAACTTTGAAGAAACAGAAGGGTATTTAGCACTCTACACTTTTGTGTATGGGTTATTTTTAAATGACATTACTTTATATTTGAAATACATAATCATTTTGGCAAGGTGTGCGTCAAGATACAGATATAGCCATAAAACCCAGCTTTCACATCTAATAGGAAAACCCCTGCCTACAACACAAGCCTTGTTTATCAAAAGGCAATATATTTTACTTAGTGATGTTGTGTATTAGAGCATAATGTGCAAACATTTCAAACACTGACTTATCAATCACAGCTACCTGTCTTTAAAGCACAATAATGCTACTATATACAGTTGTGCTCATAAGTTTACAGAATTTATGAAAATTGTTTGTGATGCAAAGAAAAACCCACAAATAAAACAGGACTCTCTGAAAACTTGTGGTGTGGCTGTTTCAAAATGCACAATAAGGAGGCACTTGAAGAAAGATAGGCAGCATGGTCGAGTCGCCAGAAGAAAGCCATTACTACACAAATGCCACAAAGTATCCCGCTTACAATACGCCAAACAGCACAGAGGCAAGCCTCAAACAGTCTGGCTCAAAGTCATTTGGAGTGATGAGACCAAAATTTTGCTATTTGGCCACAACCATAAACACTACATTTGGAGAGGAGTCAACAAGGCCTATGATGAAAGGTGCACCATTCCTACTGTGAAACACGGAGGTGGATCGCTGATGTTTTGATGATGTGTGAGCTACAAAGGCACAGGAAATTTGGTCAGAATTGATGGCAAAATGAATGCAGTATGTTACCAAAAAATACCGGAGGAACATTTGCATTCATCAGCCGAGGAAAGCTGCGCATGGGACGTACTTGGACATTCCAATAAGGCAATGATCCAAAACACAAGGCCAAGTCGACCTGTCATTGGCCACAGCAGAATAAAGTGAAGGTTCTGGAGTGGCAATCTCAGTCTCCTGACCTCAATATCATTGAGCGACTCTGGGGAGATCTCAAACGTGCAGTTCATGCAAGACAGCCCAAGAATTTACAGGAACTAGAGGCTTTTTGCCACAGTTAATTGATAATAAATGGCTTCAGCCAAACACTAATCATGAGTGAAAGAAAAGTTTTGTGTTATTCATATTCTCTGAAAAATGGCCAAGAAATCATAAATTCTGCCAGGGTATGTAAATTTATGAGCACAACTGTATATACTGTATATCTATAAATTTATAAATGTTCCTAGTGATGCAACAGTGAACTATTTATGCTATGTCCCTGGTGAAGCCATAATGACCAGTGATGTCTTGAAATGCTGGAAACATGTACCTTACCTTGCTTGTGTTCCATTAGCACTGGGGTCACATTATCTGAATGAGGGAAGGCTGGAATATTTGTCAGTATCAGCGAGCAAAGGTGTATATGCTTTGAAAGAGTAACTCACCTCTTATGTTGGGCATTCTGCCTCTTCATCAGCAATTCATTGACTGTGCACGTTCCTTGAGTGATATCAGCATCAGGCAGAGGAGGACATTCCCTGTCATCACAACCACTTTCCGATTGGACGGATGAGTCCTGGCTTCTATACAGTGACAACCGGCGCCCAAGACCATCTCTTTGGCTGTCACCTATTGGCTTCCCTAATGTTCGGATGCTAAGCCCCGGTGCTGTGACAATTGCCATTTCCACCTGTCTTCTACTTGCTCTTGTGAGTGCAATTTACTATGTTTTAATAAAGTGTTTGCTTTTCAATACTACACTATAGTGGCCCTTGCGCGCATCCTAAATTGAGTATTCCCTCCTGATTTGCAGGCTGCAGCACCCACCTGTGAGGAGGTGGATTTTTGGTCCACCTGTGAGGTGACTTGATTTTGGGTCCCCCTATTCCTGCACAGCCAGGCAACATGCATTTTCCAACTTGTATCCAGACACAGAAACTTGTCCTTGGTCTTGTTTTTATGTTTTATTGAGGAAATATAACTTGGATATAGATGTGGGGTTAAAGGATGCCCAAAACTGAGTTCGGCAACAACTTGGAGGACAACTTCTCTATATACAATTTGCAGCAAAAAAATGGATCCTAGACTGTATTCCCTCCGGAATATTGTCAGTTCTTCAAGTGGTTCTAAAGGCTCAAGGTTTTTTACCTTCAAGCATTTTGTCAAACATTTTGACAAACTCTTTGCTTTGTCAAGATTGCAAACTGCAAAAACTTCTGATGCTCTTGACAAATAGAAACATGGAGGTAAGCGTCCTGCAGAACCAGCATTACCATGAAAATGTCTTTCAGGAGACTTTTCTGCATGCTGTAAATGTTTTCCATACGGAACCTCTTATATCCTCGAAATGTGTTGAATTTTTTTAATCAGCCTGTATGGCTACATTCCACAAATACATAAGAACAGAAATCCTGAAACAGCTGATCTTCTGTATTGGGGATGATCACCTCTTGAACTGCCGTAAGGCCATTGCTTTTTTGGGGTCCGGTGGCGGCCAAGTAAAAAAAAAAAGATTTAGGCTCTATGCACACATTTTTTTAAGCTCCTAGAAGCTGTTATTAGTATTTTTTTTTCTTCTCATAAAAGCTAAATAGTGTTATCCTATGTGTCCATGCACACAATTTTAGGCTATTAGAGTTTTTTGAGCTTCAGCATCTAGGAGCAGAAAAAAAATAGTTTTTTGTAGCGTTATCTAAAACTCTACTACAAAAAGCTATTACCAGTGTTTTTTATCCAGGGTTCTTTCCAGCAGTATTTTAGCTTAAAAAAATGCTAGTGTGCATGGAGCCTTAGGGAAGAAGGGCTATATTCCAAATGGTAGCCTTCCCTCAGAAGTTGGAGGATATAAGGACTGTCAGAGATTTCCTCCCACAGAGGCGCAGTCTTCCCCCCACTCTGACTGCGGCATCATTTGGGATCTTTATTACTAAATCCTGGAGTAAAAAGTAATCCCACTTTAAACTTGGCTTTCTTGCTGGGCCACCTCTTTTTATGGTCTTGCTTACTCTTCTGTTGACAATGGATCAGGGAGCCACGCAAAAGATTCTTATTACTTTTCTGTTTACTCTTAGCTGGGAACTATTTCCCCTTCTCTGTGGATCTGAACAAATGGTTCAAATTAAAATTTAATTTTAAGGGAAGACTACACAGTTTAGCCTTAGATGTCATGCCCCCCTTTCCAAGACTTGATACAAATAGATATCATGGCTGAACTGACTAAAGCTGTGGACCTTGCCAAAGTTTTAACTGTCTTGACCAGTGTGTCGGCTAGATATGCAACTGCCTTACCAACTACCAACAGCATCCTGGGACAAATGCCATGCTACTCTTTCCAATCAGAATTCCATGTTGTTGTCCAGCTACTCTTTCCAATCAGAATTCCATGTTGTTGCCATGCAGGTGGTAGCGGAAGTCATAATGGAGGTGTTTGTGTCCCATGCTCTACAAAAAAAGGGCCTACGTCTTACGATCAATTTGAACTTGCCATGCAGGTGGCCACAGAAACCGCAAACAAGGTTTTGCATCCCATGCTCTAGTAAAATGTAAAAGGGCCTCTGTCTTACCAGCAATTTGGTCTTTAATACTTCCTGAGTCCTCAAAGGTAAGATTTAAACTGTTAGATACGTGGGATAAGACTGCATTTCATTTTAGCACTTTATAGGATTTTCCCTCTTCCTCCTCTTTGAAAGGAAACCTTTTTCCAGGCCTTGAGCTTAATTACCATTTTTTTCTGGGTCTTTCTGGCTCTTTGCATTCTCTTGGAATTGGAATTTATGAAATGGAAGGACCATTACCTGCAGTTTTAATAAGCCCCTGTACATTCTATCCTGTACAGAAAGCTCTTAGGGTGCATCAGGAATTTTCTCTGTAGCATATGCTTCCTGCTAAAGGCCTTACGGGTCCTCAAATGAAAACAGGTACCTAGTTGCTTTTAAATCCTCACTCACCTCACTTTTCATGTCAAGCTCCTCACCCTCCTCTAGTAAGAGGAATTTTTTCTGTGTGGGCCCAGCCCTCTGTAAGGCAGGAACTAAGGCAGTGGGTAAGGCTGCTCCAAAGGATTGAAACGTGGCTACCACCTCAGACTGCATTGTGGACACAAAGTCCTTCTAGAGGGCAGAGGTTTCTTTTTCAACCAGGTTGTGAATGCATTTGTAACAAAAAGGCTTAGAATGAGTAGCCAGCAACGTCTCACTACAGTACCTGCAAAGCCTAGTGACATGGGAGGTAACTGTAGAGGAGGGCGTTATAGTTGACGCATCCTAAGGCCATCTTGTTTGTACATGAAGATGCTACAAAAGGCTAGAAAATATCCATGCCCAAAGCATCTGACTGTGTAAGGGACCCTGATGCCTACAGGACCACTGCCTCTATTGCAAAAAGAGAAAGATTCACCACCCCATTGTATTCATTTTTTCCATAGCCACAGACACCACCTTTCCATCCTCAGAATCCATGAAAGGAGGCTAGAGGTGCAGAATATACTGTAGCTCCACTAAATGTTGCATCCTCTGGGGGAACTTCTGTGCGCAACACTTCACCTGTGAGCCCTTTACCACCTTTAAAAGAAGTCACTGTAGTCACAGGTACTGTTCATTTTCTGCCAAAAATTGCAAGTTTCCAGACCAGAAAGCCCCTTACCACCCGGAGGGCCAATCGCATGGCATCCACAGGCTCAGTTTCTGGCTCCATTTCTGTGCTTACCGGGAGGCTGTGCAATCACATGCCTGACTCTGAGAGAGGCTTGGAGTGCATTGCACTTCTGCACATGCACACGTGGACCTGGAAGTGACGGCAGATGCAGGCCAGAGCTTTTTTTGGACACGTGCACATTGCCCCTCAGAGACTCCTAAACTTTACACCTGTCCTGGAAATTTTCGAAGTCCAAAAGCTCAGAGCACCTCAGGAGTCAGACCACTGCCATTTGGGGCTACGATCTTTGATCAAAAAGGGGGAACCCACTGAGCCCCACAAAGCCGTTTCCCCTTAAAGCTTCTCAACTTCACCTCGGGGGGGGGACCTTCGTGCCCAATGGCCATCAGGTGAAAAACAATAAACGCTGTGCTGTCCTGTGGTAGGAAACACAATTCAAATGGAGGGACGAGTGGATGCGTGGGGTGTTTTACCTGCTTGTTCTGATTGAGTTCTGTTGTCCTAGAAGATGATTAGAGAAACTTTTTTTCCTTTTGGATACAGTAAAAGAGGGTTATAAACCCTGTCAGGTTTTTGCCATCTGTATCTCATTGAGACGATTTCCCTTCACTTTGTGTCCCATAGCCACAAAAGGAAGTGAGAGCAAATCCATCAGATTGAGGGAAACTTGGTAGTCACCAGGGTCTACAGAACTAGTGTCCCCATTGGAAGATTTTCCCGCCTATTTTTGTTCTGGTGACCACTCAAAATATGGGAGTTTTCCTTCACTTTCACTTTTAGTAATAATGGTCAGCAGGACAAATAGAGAGGGTAAATCTCCCTAAGGCCCCTTTTACACAAGCCGGAGTCCACTATACTCCAATTTGCTCAGCAGGGGATCTGCCCACTATCCTTCACTGAGCAGAGTAGAGCAGGCAGATGGTAGGTCTGTGTCCACTCAGATTATGCAGAATGGACACAGCCCGCTCTGCTCTATGGGCAATCAGTTGTAAAAGGACCGGCTGGACCCCTTCAGTTTCTTTTTTCCGGATTGGATTGGAAGTAATCGGGTTTAAACGGACACGTACATCAACCGCTACATAGAGGAGAATAGAAGGTCCGAATCCGCCTGAAAAATGGACAAGCGGACACCATCTGACCTTTTGTGTGAAAGGGGCCTAGTAGGGGCACAGACAGCAAAAAAAAATAAAATAAATAACAGGTGTTTTAATGCCTCTCTACTTTACCCAAATCTAAACAAAGTTTTGTCTTTAGTTATACTTTAACATTTTGGAAGGAGAAAGCAATGGTACCCTACACATTCCTTTCATGACACGCTTCCTTTTGGTATTCATAAAGCAGTGTTTATGTGGCCCTTGGACTGTATTGAGGGCATCTCTAGGTTCCTATCAATATCTTCCATTGTTTTCCAGAGTGTCCCTTTAGGACCCAAAGAACTTGGGTCTGTTCCCTACACATCACTGTTGGCCCATAAACATGATTGGCAGCCTACCCTAAGGAAAGGTGAGGGGATGGGTTGTGGCAGGAGAAAGCTCTTAGCCGTTCGTGGAGATCCTGGTACACCAGAAATAATGTTAAGGTGTGTGTAAGGCTCGGTTCACACCTATGTGTTTTTTGGTGCTTTTTGCAGAAACGCACTACAGTTCATTTAAGGCTCCATTCACACCAATGCGTTTTTTCATGCTTTTTGCAGAAACGCAGGACATGTTTTTAATATGGGTTCCTGTGGAACATGTTCACTTAAATGTATTTTTGTGCCTCTGCAAAAAAGTCAGGGACTTTTTTAAATGCAAAACGGTGCTTTTTTTTGCTTTTTTGGTTTAATAGAACTTCAATAGAGATGCTGCAGAAAAGCGTGTCATGCGTTTATAGCGTGTTTTGGATGCGGTTTGTATTATTTAATTTTCCCAACAACAAATTGGCCAAATAAAAAGAAAGCATCAAAAATGCATCAAAAATGCACCAAAAACGCATGTTTGAAAATGTGGAAAGCACAGCAAAAAGCACTGCAGAAACGCTCAAAAGCAACATGCATAGGTGTAAATGGAGCCTAATATGGTTTCCTATGGGACACGTTCACATCTATGCTTTTTTCAGCCGCTATGTTTTTGGAAAGGGTCAGAGACTTTTTTAAATGCAAAACAGTGGGGGTTTTTTCACTTTTTCTGGTTTCGGATCAATAGATTTCAATGGAGAAGCTGCAGAAAAGCATGTAGTACGTTTTTTCAGCGATTTTACCGCAATTTTGCGTTTTGCGTTTTTTAAACTGCCTAACAACAAATTGGCCAAAAAAAAAGCAAAAAAAAATGCAAAACGCATGTGCAAAAACCACTGCAGAAACTGATCAACTACTTACATTTTTTTTTAAATAGCACACTATAGGCCTGGTTCACACCTATGCTTTTTGCAGAAATGCACTACAGTCCATTTGTCATGGTTTCCTATTGGGCACATTCACATCTATGCTTTTTTAAGCTGCTAAGTTTTTGGAAAGGGTCAGAGACTTTTTTAAACAAAAACAGTGCTTTTTTGGTTCCATACACTTTAATGGAGAAGCTGCAGAAAAGCACGTAGTGCGTTTTTTAATCTGTCTAACAATAAATTGGCTAAAAAACAAGCATAAGAAATGCAAAACGCATCTAAAAAACACATGTTAATGCATCAAAAACACATGTGCAAAAACGCACTACAAAAAGAACTGCAGAAACGGATCAACTACTTTACGTTTTTTTTAAATAGCACACCATAGGCCTGGTTCACACCTATGCGTTTTTTGCAGAAGTGCACTACAGTCCATTTAACATGGTTTCCTATGGGACACGTTCACATCTATGCTTTTTTCAGCCGCTACGTTTTTGGAAAGGGTCAAGGACTTTTTTCTTTAAAAACTGTGCTTTTTTTTGCTTTTGTGGTTCCATAGACTTTAATGGAGAAGCTGCAGAAAAGCATGTAGTGCGTTTTTGAAGCGACTTGCATTTCACATTTTATCTGCCCAACAACAAATTAGCCCAAAAAAGAATAAAGAATGCAAATTGCGGCAAAAACGCAGTTAAAATCGCGTGTGCAAAACGCACAGCAATTTGCACTGTAGAACGCACCAATCACAAACTGCATAGATGTGAAGGGTAGATTTAAAAAAGTACATTGGCTACATTTTGCAGCCATAATGTTTGAGTAATCAGACACTGACTTACCTGAACATTTGCAGGTAACTCTGGATAATCATGTAATTCATGAATCCAGGCAATGATGATTCATTAATTCTATCAGTCGCTGCAATGAGTCATTTTTGCTGGACAGCTTGGTCTGCAATAAACAAGGGGAAAATATTAATAAAGGCATGGTAAATAAAATAAAAAAAATGTAAAAAAATTGAATTCATCTGTTCACATACTAAAATTAATGCAGTTGCAAGAACACGTTTTTTCCCCCCTTAATTTGTCTTTTAAACTCTCCACAATTAATTTGTATCCATCACAATTTTTTTAAAGCCCAACTACAGGATCAAAGTAACCCCTTCCTAAATAGCAATTTTCACATACTATGGTCATGAGACCATCCAGCTCTGAGCCCCTTTCCTCTCCATTTACTTCCTGAATGGGTGCCCCTTCAAGGTATCCACATCACTGCTGGCATGACAAAGAAAATTCCAATTGGCTGGCAACTAAAGTTGTCCTCCTTTCGCTTAGAGAGAAGAAAGTTGCCATTGATACTTCTTATTCTGCAAATACTAGTTTCCTAGCTGTCATGTGTGCCCTCTTTATTCAATACTTTACGTCAGGGAATTAGCCAGACAACTAACATCTTTGGAAGGGAATTGGCAATGTGTCTTAGGGCCCTTTCACACGGGCTTTCCGATCAGGTCCCTGGTCAGTTTTTCAGGCGGACCTGATTGGACACTCCATTCACCTCTATGGGGCAGCGGCGACATGTCCGCTGACACCCGCTGCTATCCGATCCGAACCTGTCTGTGAAAACCAGACGGATGGTGACCCTATTTTCCATCTGCAGCGCTTACCCCCGAAGGAGCGGCTAAATAATTGTTATATCCATAATTCACGTTTACCACTCAACCCTCGCAGCCCATAGATTTAAAAGTCACAGTCCTTAATGCTTTTTCTTAATGCTTTATTCATCAACATAAACTGGGATGGGAAAAGGACTTTCTTTGAGATGTTCTTTGGTTAATTTCTGATCTTTTCTTTGCTTCACTTGCAAAGACTCACAGCATTACGGGTAACAGCGATTCAAAACTGGATGATTACTTTTTCAGGGAAGATGGAGGTAGATTTCTGACAGAGATAAAATGATAAGAGTCACTCTGAATGACCTCTCCCGCTTGACTGATTGGAATCCCGGGGCAATGCTGAACCCAAAGTCACAGGCCACAACCACCCGTCTTGCAGACTTGCGTACCAACATCCCTCAGCCTCTGGACAGTACCTCTCCCTTAGGCTTTTCACTCACTTGATCAATAGCCCGTGTGTCGCTCCGAAGCAATCAATCACCCAGTTTCCTTCCGCTTTGTGGCCTGCTCCCCTCCCCGCAGGGGCGGCCAATGTGATCAGCAATCACACGCTGCAAGACGTTGTCTGTTCCTCCATGGGGACCGGTTCTTCACCCTTCTCGCCAAGGTGAAGCTCCATTGGCTCCCCGGAGGGGAAAAACCTCCACCTCCCCCTCCGGGAACCAGACTGGCTCTCGCTCCTCAGAGCAGGACTGGACTCGAACTCCCCTGGACAACACATGACTCCCTTTTTATATGAGAGTCCCGGGCATTACCAAGCAAATCAATGATTGGTCGAGACTATCACATAAACTACCTACCACTCAAATGGTAATTGACAACAACAGGCCTGCTGTAATAGCATAAGCCTGTCTAAATTTACCTGACATGGAAAGCTAGCAAAAAGGGTCACCTACCTAAAAGTAGGTGCCCGCTACACATCCATCTGGCGGATCAGATGAAAACGGACAGGCGGTCCATTTTTATCCAATCTCCCCATAGAGGAGAGCGGGACTCTGACAGGTCCATCTCTGCACAGTGAGCGAAGACGGGCCTGTCATCCGCCTGCTCAGCGGGGATCAGCGGATCGATCCCCCGCTGAGCAAAACAGAGTCCGCGGACTACCCGTGTCAAAGGACCCTTACTCGGCTGTTCCCTGTTCCAGTGCCAGGTTATAGCTGTGCAAGGTCACTGGTGTTCAGGCAATCAGAAGGTGCTATTGCTGCAGCCATTCAGATCCTGGGTGCTTTCTCAAAGGGTCAGGGAGTGTGCCACTTGGAGTTCAAGCAAGACATCAGTATGCTAGCTGCAAAGCCACCCTGTGTTCTGCAGTGATCATCTTGTGCACCCATATGGCTCCCTGAACAGTGAGCCCCTGTGTTTCCCTAAGAGCTCCTGCATTCCTGCACCCAGTGCCTTCCCACGACTCCTGTATACACCAAGAGAGGTTTCCAGCATTCCTGTCCTGGTGTGTTCCTAGTGAGCTCTCGGCATTTATGCACTCTGTGCATCCTGAGACTCTTGCAGTCCTGTGTTCCTGTGCTCCCAGCACTCCAGTGCTCCCAGAGGTTCTCACTCCTGCGTTCATGTAATCCTATCACCCCAGTGCTCCTGACACTTTCACAACTGTGTTCCTGTGATACCACAGTTGTTCCAAAGACCCTCAATTGGTGGTCATGTGATGCTAACATTCCATTGTTCCCAGAGACTCTCACTCCTGTGTTCTGTGATCCCAGCACCCCAGTCCACCCAGAGACTCTCACTCCAGTGTTCCTATGATCCCAGCACCCCAGTCCTCCCAGAGACTCTCACTCCAGTGTTCCTGTGATCCCAGCACCCCAGTCCACCCAGAGACCCTCACTCCAGTGTTCCTATGATCCCAGCACCCCAGTCCACCCAGACTCTCATTCTAGTGTTCCTGTGATCACAGCAGCCCAGTCCACCCAGAGACTCACTCCAGAGTTCCTGTGATCCCAGAACCCCAGTCCACCCAGAGACTCTCACTCCAGTGTTCCTGTGATCCCAGCACCCCAGTCCACCCAAAGACTCTCACTCGTGTTCCCGTGATCCCAGTACCCTAGTCCACCCAGACTCTCACCCCAGTGTTCCTGTGATCCCAGCACCCCAGTCCACCCTAGAGACTCTCACTCCAGTGTTCCCGTGATCCCAGCACCCCAGTCCACCCAGACTCTCATTCTAGTGTTCCTGTGATCCCAGCACCCCAGTCCACCCAGAGACTCTCACTCCAGTGTTCCTGTGATCCCAGCACCCCAGTCCACCCAGAGACTCTCACTTGTGTTCCCGTGATCCCAGCACCCTAGTCCACCCAGACTGTCACCCCAGTGTTCCTGTGATCCCAGCAACCCAGTCCACCCTAGAGACTCTCACTCCAGTGTTCCCGTGATCCCAGCACCCCAGTCCACCCAGACTCTCATTCTAGTGTTCCTGTGATCCCAGCACCCCAGTCCACCCAGAGACTCTCACTCCAGTGTTCCTGTGATCCCAGCACCCCAGTCCACCCAGAGACTCTCACTCCAGTGTTCCTGTGATCCCAGCACCCCAGTGACTCTCACTCCAGTGTCCCTGTGATCCCAGCACCCCAGTTCACCCAGGGACTCTCACTCCAGTGTTCCTGTGATCCCAGCACCCCAGTTCACCCAGAGACTCTCACTCCAGTGTTTCTGTGATCCCAGCACCCCAGTGCACACAAACACTGAAACGACTGTGCTCCTCCATTACCCTGTTATTTCTACTGTACTCCTTACTCTTGTGCACCAGTGTTTTCTGCTTGGTTCTTGCCTGTTCAGATGAGCCAGAGGGCTGCAACCTGGGAGCCATATAGCAAAGCCCATCAGCCCCTGCGGGGTGTTCTGGCGAATGCCAGGTGGCTCCTGAGACACTGCACTTTAGCCCTTCTTAGGGCTCTCGCCTCCATTGGACAGGTAGGCACTCTAGGTTGAATCCCCAGGGTATCCGGTCTTCACAGTATTTGGTGTTGCCTCATGTCACGTCAGCTCCTGCTGTCTCTCCACAAGTCTCCATGTCTCAGGATCTATGAACTGAGGATGGGCAGATCATAGATCTGCCCCTTTCATTCATAGATCCTGTTTGATTCATAAAAACTGTAGTATGACTTTAATGAATGGAGCAGCTGGGTGAAAAGAGCGGTTACAGACAGGTACTCTTTATGAGAACCCATGACAGACCCGGTTCTATTAACCCCCACTGCACTGGAAGATTATAGCAGTGTGAGCGTGGTGGTTGGTAGCCACGGAGGAAAATTTCAACTTCCAGAAAGGGCATCAGCACAAGGCACACATCTTACTGACTGTAACTTATGTCCCGTGTGCTAAGTTGTGTTTTTTTTTTTTTTGTTGGCTGCAGTTAGACTTTATTCTTAGCTAAAATGGATGCTAGTGCACATCATCTGTATTATAGGTGTTTCAGATCTCTCTCGCAACATTAGAAACTGAGTAGAACTTAGTCTCCTACTAAATTAGGCACATATATTTACTGTGTATATGTATATTTATTGGCCAACAATCATACCGTGTGTACGAGGCTTAAGACATCTGGCTGTTCTCACTGATGGGCCTGCCTGTGGCATTCCAAACTTCTTCTGATAAGAGATGTCTTAATTTGGCACATATGCCTGAGACGGCCATTAGGCTCTAGGAAAGGGCCTGTTCCTGTGATTCATCAAAGGTCAGTAATACCATTGTCTCCCCAGCCCTGGGCAAATCACAGCAGTGAAAGCAGTGGAATGTCTGAAGATACAATGGTCACACTTGATGGTGAATGATGGCTATAGGTTTTAGTGCAAAGTAAAAGTAACCCTTAAAAGCAATTTATAATAGTGTATTATGTGTGCTAAGATTTTCTAGAAAATGTTGACGCCCACATACTGTTGGCCTGGGATCACCTCTGAACCTCTTAGCATTGCCTTTTGCAAAGATGGCCATACACGGTGCAGACTTGTTTCCTGCAAACTACATGTTACAGGAAAGAAATTCGCATGATTCCCCCATGAACACAGACAGTGTTGACAGGATAATCAGCAACTGCCTTCTCCCGGCGGGGGAAGCCAGTGATTATCGTTAGCAGCTGCTAATGATAATCGCAAAAGAATCCAGCAGGCTGGCTGTACCCAAATTGATCAACCGACTTGGTACATTCAGCCTGCCCATTAATGGTTCGAATCTGGGCTGGATCCTGCTGAAACGGCCAAGATTTGAACCATGTTTGGCCGGCCTAAGGGTCCTTTCACACAGGCGGTCCGCCCAGCGCACTCCGCTTCATGGTCTTCACCTGCCCGTTTTCATCTGATCCGATCCACAGGATCGGATCAAAAAGCAGTGGGTGTCAGCAGACATGTCACCACGGACATCCACCGCTCCATAGGAGTGAATAGAGGCTAAGATCAGGTCCGCCTGAAAAACTGACAGGCAGCCCTGATCGGAAAGCCGTGTGAAAGCGGCCTAAGAATGTTAAACACAATAATTAAATTATATAAGATGTATAAAGGGTCCTTTCACACGGGCTTGTACACTTTCTCAGCGGGGGAAATCCATACACTGATCCCCACTGAGCAGGCAGATAACAGGTCCATCTCCGCTCACCATGCTGAGATGGACCTGTCAGATCCTCACTCTCCTCTATGGGGAGATTGGATAAAAATAGACCGCCTGTCCACTTTCATCCAATCCGCCAGATGGATGGAAAATAGGGTCACCATCCGTCTGGATTTTATGGACAGGGTCGGATAGCAGCGGGTGTGAGCAGACATGTCACCGCTGGCATCCGCCCCTCCATAGGTGTGAATGGACGCTCCGATCAGGTCTGCCTGAAAAACTGGCAGGCGGACCTGATCAGAAAGCTTGTGCGAAAGGGGCCCAAGTGTTTAAATGCAGCAATTGATCCTACAAGTACTCCTTAAATGGAAGTTTCCATACGAGGGCTACAAACTTTGCATCTGATATCAAACTTACTACCATCAGCAGGCTAGCAGCAGAGTCTATCAGATGGGGTACATGCATTCAGTTTTCCAGGAACCAGATCTTGGGGAGGTTCTGGAAAATCTACCTTCATCTCCCAATTTAATATAATAAAATATAAGTTGCTTAAAAGTTTCAACACCTTGTGGGGTCTAAAGGAATACAGCTTCATGTACCTTGGTGTAAAAGAAAACCTGTCATGAGAAAAATATGTTGGCTGTCATTATGGACTAGTTTATGAAAATGCTAGTGGCCTGGCATGAAGATCCTTTGACATTAATATCTTCAGTGGAACTATTCAAAATGAGAAGTCAGAATCTTGAATATCTATGCCAGGAATCTTTAAACTACGACCAGCTGTTGCAGAACTACACATCCAATGACACATTGTAAAACTGACATTCACAGACATGACTAGGCATGATGGGAATTGTAGTTCCTGAACAACTGGAGGGCCGTAGTTTGAAGACCCCTGATCTATGCGTAGTAAAACATCAGCTTATCTTTCAAAGTTTAAATGAGCAAGCTAAAAATTGAAGGTGGTTGGCTGTCATGCACAAAAGATCTATATCCTGGCTGCCCCAGTTTTATGAAAATGTCCGCCCTTTAAGTCACTAAATACAAAACATGTATAGAGATGGGGAAGTATGACAACCATGTCCTGCATATAGAGATGAAGACTAACAGTTATATGCTGCATGAGTGTTCAGGGTTTGTGACTCCACTATTGAAGCCAGGCAACCTGCATTTAAAAAAAAAAAAAAAAAAAAAAGCAAAAAATAGCAGCTGCAGGACCCCGATTTCTCCAGAACTCCCAGCCCCAGTATGTCCGGTCAGCCCCTACCCGACTTTAAGCAATCCCTTAAAAAAGGCACTTATTCAGGGAAGACTACCCCACCTCTACCTAAAAACTGTACCTGAGCCACCTCCATCAGATCCTCCATCTCAATTAAGATTGCAAGCTCAACAAGCAGGGCCCTCCTGTATTATTATTAAACACAATTTATATATATCGCCAACAGTTTGCGCAGCGCTTTACAATGTTAGGGCAGACAGTAGTTACCCTACAGGAGGAATCAGAGGGCCCTGCTCGTTAGAGCTTACACTCTAACTATTGTAATTGTACTGCCCCCCCCCCCCCTCTACATTGCAAACTGCTGGCACTATATAAATCCTTAATAATATGCCAAGTGTGCTTCAAATTTGATAGATAACCATTTTTGTTTTCTTTTATACTTACGTGAGTCATAATTCTTAGTAAAGACTGATCTCAGACTAACCTTCATTCTTTCAGACAAGACGACTCTCCAACCTAGAAATGAAGGGTTAATGAAAGCCATACGATGCTTGTAGCTTTTACAGCAGCTGCACGTAAACATCTGTAATGATTACTTTTACTAGCTCTAGGTTACGCAGTGTTGTAAGAAACAATATGCAACAGATTAGTATTGCGCAACTTTTCAGACGATATCAGCTAAAGGCATTTTCATAAGCAGCCATAACAAAAGGCTGGAAACGCCTTGCACAGGAAGGTTTTCACATTTAAAGACTCTAAGCACATCACCTAAAGGCAATTTTCAGAATGCATATACAGCACATCTGATAAGTGTCATTGGTACACTTATAGAACATTACTTTAAAATGCAGGCAAGATAAGCTGCAAAACCCCCTAACCTTTTGTTAAATTGTCAGATATAGAGAAAAGTGAAAATTGTTTGCAGCGCAGACATAGCCCCGGGGGTGATGCCGCATCTGCTGTATGTGGCCCTTCAAGACTTTAGGCCACACAAGTCTCTGCCTCCGCAGTTACATAGCTGAATCTGTGATCTTTATAACTGCAGCTTTCATCTTTATCTACTGCTGCCTGGCCATGCCCTGAAAGCAGACTACAGATTAGTCATGGTGTACCTTTTCAGTTTAGTATGTTGCAATATTTACAGTCATGTTAAATCAAATCCTAAACTAATGGCGAAACACTGAGCCCTAAAGCAAACTGAATACCACGTTAACCCAGAGAATATAAATATATATATATATATATATATATATATATATATATACATACATACACATATATACATACATACATCTATCTATATATCTACACACACACACACACACTTTTTTTAGGCGATCACAGGGTTGCTAATTAAAACATCCCTTTCGCCTTAAATATATTAGTTGCCACAGTAGGGGGCATCAGAGGGCTAATTCTTCACATTTAATTTACTACCAACATGCAAACCCACAACTGTTGCAACTAAGGGTTAAACGCATCTTTGTTCAGGATTTGGCTCCAGCCCCTCCTTTCTTCCTCCCCATATAACAATGGCCTCCACGTGACAGGACACTGCTTGCAGACAGATCCACACATTCAAGAAAAAAAAAAAAAAAAAATCTGAGTTCCAATTTCTACCCCAAACCCCTTAAGATTAGATATGCTGAAGTCACAGAAGCACATTTATGTATTGTTTTAGCTGGTGCATAAAACACACACCCCCTCCCCTTGCTTAGATGTACAAAGCAGTTACTGTGTTTATTATATAATATAAAATTATTTTAAGTTGCTTCAAGAATTACAGCCAATGGCAAAAATCATACATGCAGTAGTAAAACCCTTACAATTTTGAATTGCACCCACAACTGTTCAAAATATTGTACACTTCAGTGATTGCATTCTACAGGTATACTAAATTTCATGCAGAGGTGTGGGGGGGGGGGGGGTGGAACTTTCAAGCCAGGAGGCATACCACACCCAAAAAAAAAAGAAGAAAAAAGCCAATACTACCATTTCTAATGTAACATTGCAAGAAAATGTAAATTTAAATACAAGCAGTACCGTCATTGTCACCATGGTCAACGATGCACCAGTAATTTTTGGTAGTCAAAAAAAAAAAAAATCCCACAGTAAGCTGAGCTCCCATTGTGCTAACCAGAATTTTCTTCCAGTGCCATGACTTGTCAGGCAACAATAGAAAAATACAAGAACCAGAGAATGTTTTAAACTTTTTATTTGCATATTGAAAAAAATTGTGCATTCCAATAATTCAAATCATTTTTGAACAAATAAAATGGCACTCGATTTGACTGCATTTTACAGCTCGCCGGACCTTGGTGCAGCTTTCCCTTCAAAATCACCACGTGTTCATTTGTGTAGCTCCATTCACGGTCTCCTTTTATCATGCACGGTCTTTCATGCCACCAGAACCAAAGCCAGCCAGACAGGCAGATGGAAAGGCAACGCCTTCGTTCAGTGTTCAGTAGTTCTTTTTAGAATTTTTAAATTTTTTTTTTTTTAATCTTTTCTGTTTGGTGGAACGGGGCAGCATAGTAAACGATTTCCAACCGCTTTGTATCTTAGTTATTTCTTACAAAGTTAAACAGCTAAAAGAAGAAAAAGTAAGAAGGCAATGCTTGTGGAATGTACAGTGCATATTGGGAGGGGGGGGGTGATGGGTTTCAATCAGACGCTTGTTTCTCTTGTTCAATCGCTGAAAAAGGTAAAAAATAAAAAAGGAAAAAATTAGTTTAAGTGGAAACAAAAAAAAAACAAAAAAAAAAATGAAAGAATAGAAAAAAAAAATATTGAAGATAAAAGAAAAAATAGAAGCAAAGTGAAAATAAAAGAAGTGAAATAAAAAAAATAATGTCATTGTCATAAAAGTCATTCATCTGTTGATCATGAGGATGCTAATACAATCTTAATACTTACTTTCTTTAGAAGGAAGTGGGTTTTTCTCTTGCGTTTCTGTCTTCTTCAGCTTGGTCTTATCGAATTTCTCAATCTCAGCCATATCTGGTTTGTCAGACATTTTGTAGGTTGATCTGCACAAAAGGGAAGAAAAAAAGAAAAAAAAATTATAGCGCCACCATCCTTGCATTGCAAAAAAGGATCACTTCATATAAAAGTACCTGCCACGCCCTCACCTCACTTATTTAATCGCCCCATTTAGCTCAGCATTCCTGATTTTAGCATTTGCAGCTCATTAGTTAGATTAGCAATACAATACACAATTTCAAAGCAATCTGGTAAAAAAAAAAATATATATATATAGCTGGCATCTTTCCTGCATGAGCAGGCTGCCTTTCTTTAGGAACCCAGGGAGCCGCTGATCAATAAGCTGGAAGCATGCCAGCAGCCATGGGCACATAGCATATGTTAATGAGGGTGCAGCATGGCGGGGCAGCAGTCCTTCGCTGGCAGATGAAGTCATGCATTCTTCTTTTCTTACAAAGAGCTGCAGCTCCAATCCAAGGAACCTTAACCACCGCCCAAGTCTGCTCCAGCCCCCGCTTTTTCAGACTCATTTTTACAAAAAGAACCCCCATTTCTCACATCTAACCCCCAATTTCTAACAGCAAACCATTGCAGGCATGAGCAGAAAGAGCCTCTGCTTTTAGGATCACAGTTTCAAGACAATTCTAATGGAGCATAACTGCATACCCTTCTATAGAGAATATTTTTATTAATAAAAATGGCAATTGCCAACGCTTAGATGCTGCCAAAAATCTAAAGCCTAGCTAATGAAAGCAGTACAGATAACATTGATCATTTACATGCAAATACAGATCTAAATCCTCCAGCACAATGACAAAGGGAGCTCACAGCTGCTAAGCAAATGCCCTCTGATTAGTGCCAGGCTGCTGGCTAATAACAGGCAATAAACTGATTTACAGCTAGCAACAAAAGAACACATTATAATGGAAAATTCCAAATCAGTAGGGAGCGACTTACCAAGCTATGTAACGCGCACACACAAGAAACAAAACCAGTCCTCCAAGATGTAGCCTTGAGTGTGAAAGGGATGAGCTGTCCCTGCTTTTATATAACCTCCCCTATGCAAAGCAGCCATTGACATCATCGCTGACTGTTAACACTTCACTTCCCCATAGGCTCTCCCCACTGCCTTACAGGCTTCAACAAGAAAATATTTTACATTGTTACTTTTTTTGGTGCATAATTATTGCATCCACTGATTTTTTTTTTCTTATGTTTTTATAAACCGACAGCAGCTAATGTCCATATGTAGCTGAACTCTAGTCTCATTGTCAATATTTAACTATAAGTAGATTATCCTTGGTGCTGCATTTCGTTTATTCTATTATTCTATTCGGATTATTTTATTTTGATTATGCTGATGAATAAATGCATGCATCCTGTCGGTCTTGAACTTGTGTGAACGGGCAAAAATCATTATTTTATTCGTTACCCTCATTTTTTTTTTTTAACAAATGTTGCATCCATCCTGCAGTTACAGAAAAGGGAAGTAGACATTCCACTTCTTGTTCCCCTCTTGCACATACTGCTTGCAGTTTGGGACATTCGGCCTAAAAGACTGTTTAAGGCCCCCCCCTTTCCCAGTTTGTATCTGGCAGAGATTATTGATGGATCCCACATGGGGTTCTTTGGAAAACTGAATTGAGCCTGGCTTACATTTTTTCCTGCGCAGATTGCTCCAGCATCGACAGGGTTAATCGATGCAACCGCTATATGAAGATGTGTGGTAAAGAAGTACAGGAAATGTATTTCCTGTTCTCATATTAGCGAGGCTGCGCATGCAGACTTGCATATTAATTTCTACTTAATGGATTTTTGCAAACATATAAGTCCATATCTGCCGAGTGCCCAAAAATCAACCATGGCATTATGGAACATAGCGAAAAGCAGTTTCCTCAGAATGAGCGTTTAGTAGGCCTACAGGCAAAGGTGACATTCATCTTCTCATACAGGCGTGGTCCCTGAGTAGGATGCTAGCAGTGTCTGGCTAGCGGTTAGCGTCTCATAGTGGGAACTGATTAGTTTTCATTTGCTAAATTATTTTCCAAGTAAGGTAATGCAGATTTGAATAGATCATTTGCCACCTTCCTCTTGAATACTTCCTCTGCACACCACCCCACAGAGAACAGAACAAGGTTCCCTTTAATGCTGATGACACTATGGATGAGTCCATCTCTGTAGAATAGGGGAACTAAGTCATGACTGCGTATTATGCCATGGTACTTTGTGAAATCATGCTAGCAGGCCCCTGACAAGACCCCATGATATTACTGTGCGTAGGATTTACTGACAATAGGCTCGCTATCATTTATAGAAACATTGGCTATGCGTAGGCAGGCTGGTGCTGCTTATGCTCACAAGTACAACGTTATTTCTTGCATATTGCTTTTGAACAGATGTGTACCAGAGCGGTACCATGATGTAGCAATAGGGGTTACATCATTCGCAGCAGGGGGAACCAAGGGCCCACACTAGGACGCCAGCATACCTAGAACATCTCAGGATTTGACTCCGATCTTTATATGTATCCTGATTCAGTGTTCATGCTGCAGATCTTAGCATTAGCATTTTAAGAACCTGATTTTTATTTCAGATTTTACTTTGACTCTACGTGGAGCTTGTATGTTCATGTTTCAGCCCTCATTCACACTGAAAACGGCTTTGAAACCATCCGAGTTCATCTGAGCTTGCACGATTTCCAAGCCGCATTTCAGTCCAGCTTCCGAGGCGACTTGAAAGACATCTGTGCGGGTTCATGCACAGATGTCTATTGAAGTCGCCAAAAGTAGTGCAGGAACTACTTTTGGAAATCGGTGCGGCGCCACAAAGTTGGCGTTGTACCAATTGGGACGCTCCTATTGCCGGCAAGAGGCTCCAATTTGACATGCGATTTGACCTGTCAATTCATGCCTATGTGAACAGGGGCTAAGGGTAGGCTTCCTCCAGGTGTTGAAAATTCCTACCACAATTAAAAAAAACATTTAGGGCTCCAAGACCCCTTTCACACTGGGGCAGTTTTCAGGCGTTTTTAATGCTAGAAATAGCACCTGAAAACTGCCTCCCCTGCCAGCCCAGTGTGAAAGCCCGAGTGCTTTCACATTTGGATGGTGCTCTTGCAGGACATTAGAAGAAGTCCTGCATGCAGCATCTTTGGGGCGGTTTAGGAGCGGTGTATATAGCGCTCCCAGACTGCCCCTGCCCATTGGACTGAATGGGCACCGCTTCGGAAGTGCTGCAACACGGGCGTTTTTAACCCCTTCTTGGGGGTTAAAAGCATTCCGCTACTGCCCCAATAGTGGTAGAGCAGCGCTTTACCGATAACTCTCAGGCGGGTACAGTGTGAAAGCAGCCTTACACACTGGCTGGCTGAGCCTAATCAGTATAATGCCTCGTTCACACAGGTGTACAATAGCATACACCAGTGTTTCTCAACTCCAGTCCTTAAGGTGCCCCCAGCAGGCCATGTTTGCAGGATTTCCCTCAGATGAAACAGCTGTGGTAATTACTAAGGCAGTGAAACTGATCAAATCACCTGTGCAAAATAATGGGAAGCCTGAAAACATGACCTGTTGGGCGCCTTGAGGACTGGAGTTGAGAAACACTGGCATACACCCATGCAAGGGCCATGTTTTCCCTTATGGTGATGCTCACGTGTTTTGTGCATCCTTGTGCAGGCGGGTCCTATTCATTTCACTTGGGATTCCGTGACTGCATGCTGCTCCCAATTTGAAAGCCGTGCAGGTGCATGGCCCTGAATACACACTGCATTCAGCACTGGGGACCCAAATGGCTGTCAAATTTGGAGCAGTGACTGTGTCCTGCAGTAAGACTGAAATTAATGGGATTTTCTTGAATGGGGATGCATGGAACACCCGTGCAGGCAAACACAGCCCTCACATGGGCATACATTACCTGTGAATGAGGCCTAATTATCTGTGTATTCCTCTGCCTGGGAAACCCAGGTGCAGAATACAGCCTTTCATTGACATGAATGGCTGTGCACCTTTGTACTCATGTATACAGAAATGTTATCACTGATGGTATGGGCAAATGCAAAAAGAGAACATTTTCTCTATCGTGTTTATGATAGCACCGCTGTATACAAAAATACAGTGGTGCACAGCCATCCATGTCAATGACAGGCTGTACGCTGCACTTGGACTGCCCAGGTGGAAGAATACATCGGGAATTACACGGAACAGGCTCATCCATCCCATGTGCAAGATCCCTTAGGGCAGGGGTGCCCAACCTGTTGAAGAGCGAGGGCCACATAGGTGAGTTGGTAACTGGTCATGGGCCACAAAGAACTATGGGGTTTTACCGCCCCCCCCAACCACAAATGTAAACGAGCCAGTACTGTCCTGAGCCCTCTGTAAGGCTGCTTTCACACTGATGCACTACTGTTTTCCCGCACTGCATGTGAAGCGCAGTGGAACTGCAGCTTTCCTGCGGGTTAGCTGCACTTTGCCATAGACTTCTATTCAGTGTGGCGCTGCCCCCTCTATCTATGCCAACCCCCTATATGAATAATGGATAGATTCATGCATAGCATGAATCTATCCACTGCCGCCGCGGCCAACCCCTATTCATGGGTCCGGCCCCTTTCAGGACACCCGGTTCCTGAATTACAGCAGCGGGTTTTTTTTTTAAAGCACCTGATTAAAGCCATAGGCTCTAATAGGCTTCAAAATAGGATGGGCTCGGAGCTGCATGTGCTGCATTACACTGATCTGCATGTGCTGCACATGCAGATCAGTGTAAAAGCACTTTTTGTTTTATCAGTGCTAATATGCCTATTGCAAAAGCGCAGTGTATGTGATGTTTAATAGACTGACCTTTTCCTCTTACAGCTTCTGCTGGCATCGCTCTCCAGACTACTAGAAAGTCCCAGGCAAATTGCACTTGATATCACTTCACCTGAGACAGAAGCTGGTGGTACTGAGGAAGCATCGGCATATGCGGCTTCTGTTTCCTCCGCTGCCATTGATCCCGATCTGGGCTTGCTGACCAGTGCCACAGATAAGGCAGTACAGCCAGCCCTCCTGGCTGGCAGGCCCCATCAGTTCAAAAGGGGGGCCCGGCGGCTGCCAAGCAGGAGGGCCAGCTCTACTGCCTTATTACCGACTCTTATGGCTCACCCTAGTACGGGGGATCGGTATTTTTGCCCCCCACACCCATGTGCATTTTAGCGAAAATATAATTTGATATTTTTGGAAGGGGGGCCCTGTCAGGTAGGCTGTATGGGGCCCCCTGATTTCTAACAACAGCCCTGTTGCTGACCCACTGGAATTGTTTTGATTGGTCAAAAGACAAGTCAGACTATCTCAAAGTCGGAGCAAAATCTTATCCTGTTCATTCAAGTCAGATGAAAGTAGGACCGATGTTGCAGGGAAAAGTAGGATGACAGTTGTACAACAGTCGTGCTGTACCAGTGTGAACCCGGCCTATGGCTCGGTTCACATCGCACCTGACTCGCAGGCAGTTCATGACACCCCCAGATTGGTTTGCATATTGCAGTGCGAACTGTCAATTCGGACAGGAATCGGACACCCATGCGATCCGATTCTGGTGCAGACCAAAAAAAGGGTCCTACACAACTTTGGTCCGAATGCGATGCAAATTCAGCCATACAATATGTATGACTGAATTGGCAGCGTACAGACATTGCATGTGATTTGGACACCAGTGCGGTGCGAATCACATGCAATGTCTGACATTGCACCAATGTGAACTGAGCCTTAGCCTTGGTTCATATTAATGCTACTTTGAAATCATGCTACTTAACTTGAAGTAGCACGATTTCAAAGTAGCAGGTCAGCTACTTGGCCGACATCTGTGCCACTTCTTGCACAGCTGTCTATTGAAGTCGCACCCGAAATTGCCAAAAGTAGTGCAGGAACTACTTTTGCAAACCGGTGCGACGCCGCAATGTCAGCGTTGCACCAATTGGAACAGTGTCATGACCAGCAATAAGGCTGCGGCTTGTCATGCGATTTGACCTGTCAAATCGCATGACAAATCACTCCAATGGGAACGAAGGCTTAGGCCGGGTTCACGCTGGTACGACACGACAGTCGTACCACTTTGGCTCCAACTTTGCCCAACGTGTTCAACTTCAATGAACTGGGATCCGACTTTGATCCCCGACAATACCAGGCACTGTGTCTGGTATGAATATTTAGGGGGAACTCCACGCACAATGTAAAAAAAAAACGGCATGGGTTCCCCCTCGGGGAGCATACCAGTCCCTTCGGTCTGGTATGGATTTTCAGGGGAACCCCCACGCCGAAAAAACTGTGTCGGTGTCCCCCCCCAAAATTCATACCAGACCCTTATCTGAGCATACAGCCCAGTAGGTCAGGGGGGGGGTGAGCGAGTAGCCCCCTCCCTCCTGAACCGTACCAGGCTGCATGCCCTCAACATGGTGGGGTGGGTGCTTTGGGGCAGGGGAGGCCCTGTGCCCCCCACCCCAAAGAACCTCATCCCCATGTTGATGAGGACAAGGGCCTCTTCCTGACAACCCTGGCCGTTGGTTGTGGGGGTCTGCGGGCAGGGGGCTTACCGGAAGCCCCCAGATTCCAACCCCCCACCCTATTTGAAAGGGGTCTAAATCTAAGGGTAGATTTTGTCTCATTTCCAAAGTTCAACTTTAAAAAAACACTTGATGTAGGGAAGGAAGGTCACCATAAAATATATATTAAATGCATCCAGTTTTTATTTGTAAGATTTTTGATTGCTGACTTGATACTCTTCCAGAGTACATTTTTAGGACTAGGCAGAATCATCTGTATCAGTCACTGTTCTTTAAAGAATGTCATAATCAAATGTCCCTTGCACAATAATGGGTAGGTTTACTAAAACTGGTGCACACAGAATCTGGTGCAGCTGTGCATAGTAATCAATAGCTTCTAGGTTTGAGGCCAGGTTCACACTGGTACGACAAACGCTCCTACATCGGGAGCTTATGTCACATGACGTGTGCAAATCCATGATTCCCTTTGAGAGCCGTCTTAACTGGTCCAAGAAAACGGCATGCCCCCCCCCCCAAAATCCATGCCAGACCCTTATCCAAGCACACAGCCTGGGACCCTGTGCCCTCCTCACCCCAAAGCACCTTGTCCCTATGTTAAGGACAAGGGCCTCTTCCCGACAACCCTGGCCGTTGGTTGCCGGGGTCTACGGGCAGGGAGCTTATCAGAATCAGAAAGCCCCCTTTAACAGCCCCCAGATTCCGGCAATGAGTATGGGGTACATTGTAACCCTATCCATTCACCTAAAAAAAAAAGTGTCAAAAATAAAACACATTACACATGTTTTTAAAGTAATTTATTAAAGTGTTTGTAAAGGATCGTTTTTTAGTTTTTTAAAATAACAAACATATCATACTTACCTTCACTGTGCAGCTCGTTTTACACAGGGTGGCCCTGAGCATCCTCTTCTGTGTTCCCCCGGTGGCTCTCGCGGCTCCTCCCCGCATCAGATAACCCCCTAGGAAAAGCGCTCTCCCGAGGGGGTTACCTTGTGGGCCCGCTCCCGAGTCCAGCATTTGCGTCCACAGACACGAATGCCGGAATGGCCCAGCCCCCCAGTAAGCAGTGGTGCTTGTGAGACCAGGGGATACGGAACGTAATGCACTTTATCCTTGCACTCCTAGGCTAGACAAACCTATAACCCTTGCAATACAGTTGGGCTCCACTGCAAGGGTAGATTCTGTCTCATTGCCAGAGTTCAAGTATAATTGAAGGTACAACTTTTTTATTATATTTATATAAAGTGGAGCAGTGGCGTATCATATATGTGTGCATTGCGTGCAGTGCCTGCGGACCCCAAGGGATGTGAGGCCCTGGGCCCTCACACATTGCATAACAATGTGAGAATAACTGTTCTGTTCCCCTTATGTGTCCCCACTACAGCTGCATTTGTCACAGGCAGCTGCAGCAGAAATACAGTTTATGCTAGGGTGGGTGCTAAAAGCAGATATGGGTAGTGTGCGGGAAGGGGGGGGGAGGGGGGCGGGATATAAGCTAATCACAAACTCTGATCCCCTTCTTCCCTCAGCAATCCCTCACCAATCTTTTGCTTCCTCCTCCTCCCCAGCAATATCAAACAGTGTTTCTGCTGCTGTTGCTTGTGACAAGCATAGCTGTAACTTTTAGAGAAACAGGAGAATATTGGCTTACCTCTGTTCTCCTTTTTCCCGGACATTTCCTAGTAGCTCCAGCTCTTCTCCCCCTTCACCTACTCCCCTGTCCAGTAGGCAGGGTTATGAGTAGCTGTAATTTAGCTCCACCTGCTGGATCAAAGAAAAGGAGAAGGGTGAGCAGTACCCTGAGTACTATGAAGAGTCAGGGGAGAAGAACAGAGGTAAGCAGTGCAGAGGACGGTTGTGTGAGACAGAGGATCATTTACTACTGCTCTCTATACTGTGTTTCACTACTGACCTCTGCATCACTTTCTTTTGACCCCTGAACTATGTAGTAGGTGATGGAGAGATCAGTAGTAAGTCATGGAGAGTTCAGGGGTCACTAGTAAGTGATGCAGAGTTCACGGGTCAGTACTAGGTAACACATTCGAGGGCAAGTAGTAAGTGACACAGAGCTTAGGGTTCAGCAGTAAGAGATGCAAAGGTCAGGGTTCAGTGTTAAGTGATGCAGAGTTTGGGGTCAGTAGTAAGTTATGCAGAGGTCAGGGGTCTATACTAAGTTCAGCAGTTAGTAGTAAGTAGCACAGAGTTCAGGGGTCAAGACTAATTTACAGAGTTACAGAGTTCAAGGGTCAGTAGTACGTGATTCAGAGGTTAGCAGTAAGTAATGAAGAGTTCAGGATTCAATAGTAAGTGATGCAGAGTTCAGAGGTCAGTAGTAAGTAACACAGAGTTCAGCGGTCAGCAGTAAGTGATGCAGAATTTGGGGTAAGTTGTCACTTACACAAAGGTCAGGGGTAAGTAGTAGGTGATGCAGAGTTTGGAGCTGTGACTAGTGTAGGCAATTACCCATTCACAACCATCCTGAACTTGAGCCAGTACAGTTCAAAGGCTTTGCTAGCTTAAATCAGTATACACCCAGAAGAGCTTGGTGTAGTCTGTGTAAGCCAGCAAGGGTACCAAGGTCAATTTATGTTTTAACATTTGAAAGGCCTGTTGCTGGGTATTGCGCCACTGGGCCTGAATAGAGTGTGGTAGGCTTTTCTTTTTCTGGGTGGTATGGCCACTCAGCAATTGGGTAAGCGGAGTGGCTATTTGGGCTAACTTTAGGAAGAAACACAATTCATTAACAATCTTTGGGGGATACCAGTCCTGAACATCTTGGACCTTGGCCGAATCCATAGAGACCCCTCCAGCCTCCACGACATGCCCAAGGTATTGGATCTTCTGTCTCATAACTCGGCATTTACTGAGTTTGAGTTTTAGACCATGCTGTGCTAGATTGCTGAACATCCGACCCAAATGTTGGACTACTCTATTGCTAAAAGCGTGCCAAACCCCAGAGACCAGGGTCTAAAAAAGACTCTGCCTGACCCAAGATGGTTGCCAGAGTCGCATGGGCTGCCAGCATCCAACTGGATCGCTGCCCCAGGGACCCAAGAAACAATAGAGGAATCAGATTCTCCTTGACTTCCTTTGCACTGCTGCTGCGATTGAGTTCCACCTGCAGGGGAGAAAGCAGACTGCACCTACCTACAAGTAGAACAGCTGCCAGGTTTTCACTACCATCTATGCACCTCCCTATTTTCTGTTATCATAGACAGTGAAAGGGAAAGAAAATCACAAAATTTGGGTTGTTACCAGAACAGAGGAGAAATCTTCACTAGTTCTGATGACTGTGGTGACAACTCACAACTCTCTCAACTCAGGGATTCCCTCTATCCAAAATAAAAAAGTTTGGCCTTTAGTTCTACTTTCATCTTTGCGAGATCATTCCTACTGTGCAAAATAGACCAACATAGGTAAGAACAGTCATCTATAGTTATACTACTGTCAAAGTTTATTACTGAAGTAAATATTTTTTTAAAAACAGTTATTGTTATGATTATGTATGCATTCATGATATTTTCATTTTATTTTTTATTTTTTTTTACACATAATCCTGTTAATGAATGTAAGCTAAAGCAGGTTCTGCATTGTACATTAGAATGTTGAGGACCCAGCCTGTGGGATTGAAGGTGAATGGAGGAGAGCACTAACTGCTGCGAGAGTGGGAAACAAGGATGTGGCTGGGGCCTACTGCACCCAATTGAGGGATCTGGATCTAGTGAATGCTACTGCCTGGATTACAGACTGAGGCCGCCAGTCACTCTGGTACAGTGTTAAAGTGGCACTCCATCTTAAAAGCAACTTTACGCCACATTTTTCCTTTACTCTTTAGACTCCAAGCACTGGTACGGTTCCTATGGTCTGAACTTCCACACAGATTCTCCTTGATCGCTGTAGCATTTCTGGATCGGTGCTGCAAAACTTGCACCAAACCCCACCAGCGCATGTTCCAGTCACCTCTCTCGCAGTGACTTTGGCCTGCCTTCATCTTGGACACCAAAAAGCCGTTCTTACTTCAAATACAAGTTTCTGTTAACCCTGAGGTCTCACTAGTTCCCTCTTATGACATTCAGTCCAGGTCCCTAGGGCACCCTATGCCATGAAATCAGACCCAATAAGTGGGGTACTGATCACTAGGGAAGCAGCCATGTGCCACTACCAGGGCACCCATCACCTGAGTTATGTCACCCACTTCCTTCCTGGCTGGCTGCTGTTCCAGTTGTCATTAGCAATGGTTCTGCAGCTTCCCTTGGGTAGCTTACCACCTATTAGATATGGATACAGCTTTTTCCTCCACTCCTCATCCCCTGTTCCAAGCCCTTGTTCTTTAATAGGCCATGCATGCATCCCTTTTAAGTAACTTAGGACCAGGCACCATATTTGGAACTTTAGAACTTTTACTAGCAACTTTTCAAGCACATGTCTGTACAGAGTAGTCTTACACATTCATTCAATACATCACTCGCTAGTTAATTCTAGCTTCAGGCTGCCCAGCATCAAATCTTATAGATGAGTGCAAAAAAATAAAGTCCATCTCTGGCAAACCCAACTTCGGTACCCAGACTGGGTAGCCACCAGGAGGATGGGACAGAATGACATGAGCAGTTCTACATATTGCAACAATTCCACAAGCAATTCCCCATCAAAGAACCCAGCGAAGTCCGCAGGTAGAGCGCAAACTGGCATTTTTTTAGATACCTATTGATGTTCGGTTTTATTGAGAATTATGTAAGTGCAATTTCTTAGATCTCTTATAGGCACAGGAATGCTTCTGAGGATGTGTTGATTTGCTATTGTCCAAAATATTCAGGATATCTATGGAGGATTAAGTATGACATCCATTTTGGCATACATTTACCTTTTGCACTTTTGACCTTCTTTGAGAAAAGAGGCCATATATTTCTGGTAAGTGTGGAGTGCTTTCACCTGGGAGAGAGCACGGTCCTTCGATCAGAGTGTCACTGTTATTTTTTGCAACTTTCGTCATGCAATCACCCTTTGGGCTTTTTTCACCACAGCAAGCACTTTATTGAGTTTTATATGGATTTTTATATATGAACTTATTTATGTAATTTTGCACCAAGCACTTTATTTGGGACTGTAGTTTAACATAACACATCTACTTATTTATATTAATCATTGATTTATTTAGATATTTTCACTGCTTATGAATGTTTTACGTGCCCATGAATTTTGATACAATTATGAATTTATGTTCTTTATTTTGATTCTAGCACAGCACTTTTTATTGGGACTTTTTGAGGATTTTAATGTGTTTACTGATTTATGGCGATTTGTATGAGCGCAGTTTGTCTTCTAATTTTGTGTAATATCTAGCTTCTTATAGCTTGAAAACATGCAGCTCTATTTACAATCTATAATATTTGATTTGTGCAGGGGTTCATTATTATACATGATGCTTAAATTAGTAAATTGGTAAAAAGAAAATGTCAAAATAGTAAAAAAAAAGTAAAATAAACGATGAAAGAAAAATGTTTCAAAGCACCCCCGTCCCCGCGCGCTCACGCGCAGAAGCGAGCGCATACTTAGGTCACGCCCACACATGTAAACAACACTCAAACCACACATGTGGGGTATCACCACAAATGTTAGAGCGATAGCAATAATTCTAGTGCTAGACCTCCTCTGTAACTCTAAATATGAAACCTGTAAAAATTTTTAAAGCGGCGCCTTTGGGGATTTTTAAGTACCGAAGTTTGGCGCCATTCCACGAGTGTGTACAATTTCAAAGCATGACATGTTAGGTATCTATTTACTCGGTGTAACCTCATCTTTCACATTATGTAAAAAAATTGGGCTAATTTTACTGTTTTGTTTTTTGTTAATGCATGAAACTGTTTTTTTTTCCCAAAAAAAGCGTTTGAAAAATTACTGCGCAAATACCGTGCAAGATAAAAAGTTGCAACAACCACCATTTTATTCCAATACCGTGCAAGATAAAAAGTTGCAACAACCACCATTTTATTCCATAGGGTCTCTGCTAAAAAAACATATATAATGTTTGGGGGTTCTGAGTAATTTTCTAGCAAAAAAAGGATGATTTTTACATGTAGAAGCGAAGTGTCAAAATTGGCCTGGGTAGCAAGTGGTTAAAATCTTCTGGATGCTAATATAAAATTTGATCACGGCTCATCTATCTTGCACACAGACTCTTTACATAAAATAAAAAACCTGCAAGCTTGCTAGTGTCTGAATGTTAAGAGTCCAGCCAATAATGGTACTTCAGCTATAGGTAAAGTCTAAAAGGTTGAATTACCTTAGCACTTCTTATATTTCATTGGAATGTTTTGGGAGATTCAGAGTTACCTCTCCCTGTCAAGGTTTACTGCTCAATTTCTGCCAGCCATGTATTTTTTGCACCTCTTGCTGCAAATAGTTCCTACAAAGTGCTTTCAGTTATCTTTCTGCATTCTCTAGTCTAAAGCATACAATGAATTAGAAAACCTAGCAAAGAATGTAGAACCCTCTTGTAATTGCTGTTTGAGTTTGAATGGTGCAGAATACGGACATTTTTGGAAGAGATCTGATCATCAGAATCCCTGAAGGACACAAGATCGGATTTCCTGATTTGACTCTCCACTACCTTCTAAAAACGGATATATCAATTTGGGTGGGCCAAGTTTTAACTATGTTGGGGATTTCACTTGTGTGTTGAAAGTTGCTACCATTACTATTCATGAAGCTTGTCTTTAGGACAAGAGGCATTCCTAGCGATACAGTAAATGGTGCCAAAGGTTAGGATAGAGAATAAAAGTGTCTGTAATTATCAGACAACCTTATCTGTTATGGCTGTTTATGGTTGGATCCAGAAATTCTCAAATGTGTATAGGCCATACCCAACCATTCAGACTTTCAATGACCAAGCTTTGGGGAAGAATTGATCAATCAGATTGGATTTCTCTTGGCTAATTAATATTATATGCCAGCAGTTGATATGCTTGTGAAATACTTCTTCTCCTCCCTGCAAAAGGAACACACATGTGTTTGAACCATGATCATTTGTTAGAAAATTCTTGGCCATGAGCCCACAGCTGAATCAAAAATGGGTCTTTATTAGAACATGGAAGGGAGCAGGCATTGGAATCATACAGGCTTGCTCAAGAAAATTACACAAGATCTTGTGCCAACCTATAGCAACCAATCTGATTCTAGATTACTGGAATTAGCTTACTTAAAAGATTTATCTCTTTTGTTACCATAGTTTTCTGCAATTTGCATATCATTATTACTCCTTCTGCTTTAAATAATGTTCTTGATAGTTTGGCAGAATATGGTCTATTCAAGCATGCCTCAGTGTGCTATTTAATTACATGTGTTGAGCATGGAGAGCAAGGTTTATCTCTATCAAATTCTTCAGCTAAATTAGTTACGCAGCCTGAAAATTGGCTTGTATGTACAGGTATCAACCCTTCCAGAATGACATGTAATAACAAATATTTGGTAGTGTGTTGACTAGCCCAGCCTACAGGGTAGATTGCCAGAGCAACAGTGGAATAGCTGTCTTAAATTACACAAAAACCATACATTTCGAAAGAGCTTAACTGCGGACATGTTGTTAATGGTGGAAACCAAATGACTGAAATTATAAGTTTTGGAGCCATGTCACCATGTTTTTTCTATCACACAAAAGTCATACACATTTTTCAGAATAAAATATTTATTCTTTATATTAAATAACAATAACCTATGGGCCATTTATAAATCACTTGTGATATACATTATGTGGGATGTATTACTTAGCTACTTACAAATTAGAGGCTTAGCAAAAAGATTACTTAGTCACATACCTACTATTAAGTTCTGCAATTAGAAGGTACCTTTTAGCCATGTTTACTGGATTCACAATTGTATTCATTACCTGAATGTTTTTTTAATTATGTTCTACATAGTTTTCAAACACTCATGCTTTGGGTTGATACACCTTTCACCAAAGGTAGGGAGGTGCTCAGGGTCAGAAATGTATGGAAAAGATATATAATGTAGCAGCGCTCAAGTCCGTAGGTATAAAGTGAATGATGTTAAAATTAGTATATTAATATATATCTCTCTCTACCCACATGATTATTAGTAAAATAATCTATATAGAGGATAGGAAATAGATAAATAAACAATAAGCAGTAATCACATAAAAATAGTCCAAAAAAAGTCTATGATGTATGGATCATCCGTGTAGTAGATGGATGTGGGAGCCAGGGGGATCTATGCAACCAAAATACCAAGGACAGCTTCCTGTTGAGTGAAGTCAGCTCTCCATATAGACATAAAAGAAATTCAAAGAGAAAGCGCCTCTTAAGTATCAGTGATTTATTCAATTATTAAAAGCATACATGAGCACTTACATTAGGTCTGAGGAGTAATAGCTTCCATAGAGAACTAGACCCGGTATCGTCAAAATTCCAATAGTGTGGGGCTGGATGGATGCCGGGCGGATGGCCGCGGACCTCCGCTCGGAAGCGCCGGCTGTGTGTGCGGTGAAGTGGAGAAATCACTTCCGCGTTCCAAAAGGTCACATGGGTGATGACGTCACTCGGGTAGTTCAGATTCACAGGGGTCCACTACGCGTTTCTGAGTATGCGCGAAGCTCGTAACGGGCATTCGCGCTCCTTTATCAAGTTAATAAAGGAGCGCGCATGCCCGTTACGAGCTTCGCGCATGCTCAGAAATGCGTAGTGGACCCCTGTGAATCTGAACTACCCGAGTGACGTCATCACCCATGTGACCTTTTGGAACGCGGAAGTGATTTCTCCACTTCACCGCACACACAGCCGGCGCTTCCGAGCGGAGGTCCGCGGCCATCCGCCCGGCATCCATCCAGCCCCACACTATTGGAATTTTGATGATACCGGGTCTAGTTCTCTATGGAAGCTGTTACTCCTCAGCCCTAATGTAAGTGCTCATGTATGCTTTTAATAATTGAATAAATCAGAAATGTATGGAAAGCCTGGGTAAGAAGGGGATCTTATAAATGTATATTCTAATTTAATACTCTTTAAAGGCTAAGTTCACCTTTTCCAGAAAATATCTTTTGCAGTTAGACAGTTTAAAAAAAAAGGAGAAATTTGTGAAATGTTCCTTAATTGTATTGCAATAATGTAAGCCATTTGGGCCAATCTGGAAGCCTAACCAAAAAAACTCCCAGTTAGCAATCCCTACTAGCGAAATGCTGGGACTGAGAATCCAACAGTTTTCACATCTTAGCAACAAGGCAGGAAGTGGGGATTGCTGATTGGAAGTTTTTCGACCAGGCTTCCAGGGGGGCCCAAATGGCCTATAAGTATGACAATACAGTTATTTAATATTTTACAAAGCAGCGGTTTGTTTAGTATATCTTGAGGCCGCATTCACTGCATAGGTTATTTTTCTGGAAAAAGTGAACTTAACCTTAAACTTTAACCTCACTTGTTTAAAGCTGTCTGTAAAAAAAAAAAAAAAAAAAAAGTCAACAACTACAAATCCTGTAGCTGCAGACTTTCAGTAAATGGACACTTAGCTGTCCAATGATCCAGCGCCGCCCTCACCCAGGCTAGTTATTCACTAGCCTCTGGGTTCCCCGCACCGGTGTCCTAACTGCGGGCAGCTGGCTGTGCCACTTTCGACTTCACAGCTGGCTGCCAATTGCGCATGCGCAAGTCACACTGTGCTTTGTGAATGGTCCCATATTCTTATGGGACCTGCGACATGTCCCAGAAGACTGCGGGGAGGGAGGGGGTACCTGTCAAAACAAGGTACCCGCCCCCCCCTCCAACATTACAAGCCAATTTAGGCAGAGGAGGGAGGGAGGATGTCTTAAAGCAAACTTCTCCTATTTGGTGGAGCTCCCCTTTAATCACTTGGTATCTGCAATCTATAGAATAATATTTTCAGGCACAGTTCCCCAGATTCACTGCCCACAGGGGAAGCCAACTCACAGGGAGACTGGTTGGTGCAATAACGCATATTATGCTGTGAAAATACAGCTCTGAAGACATGGCCACACCAGACCAAAGAGCTTACAGTGAACCAGGCAAGGGATATCTGTGCACACTGTAGACACCTGTAGACACCTGACAGCATCTGACACAGAGGGTATGGCCCCCGAATAAGAAAGGCTATTGCTTGAGACACAGCGGCAGTCCCTACTCTGTCCAACCTCCACAGGAAACTATCCCTATGCTAATCCAGCTGTCCCTAACCAGTGGGGTCTCTGTCCCTGCCCTACACACTACGCAAAATGCGTGCCAACCCAAGGGAAACAGTGCAATTTATTAACACTGCTCACACCAAAGATGGCCACGGAGGTCAGTCAGGGCATCAATATCCAGTCAGGCAGCTGCTCTTTTGATGACACCTACAGAGGCCTCAGAGGAACCTGGGCTCCCTTTTGTTCTCCACCTTCTCTGCATGGCAGCCGCTGAACAGCACCACCCTTGCAGGTAGGCCAAACTTCACCTGCCTACATACCTATGTGAGTGACCATGCTGTCAATGACAGCTGCAGGTCTCAGACTACTTAACGGGAACTGGGAAGTTTTATATTTGACTAAAAAAAGTGTTACACTATGTTTGGATCTCCCCCATATTTACATTATGGTGGCATTGAGAGTGTTGGAGGCTGGCTCTAACTGGGGAAACAGCAAATTTACACTGTTATACAAGCTGTACACTCACTACTTTACATTGTGGCAAAGTGTCATTTCTTCGGTGTTGTCACATGAAAAGTGATGTTTGGAATAGATTTGCACAGAAGGCCTGAATTCTTTTGTATATGAGACACAATAATTGGCACTTTATTTGGAGTACTTTATTGAACTTTTTATTTATTTTATTGCAGTAATAGGTTTTTGCACATGAATGTTTAATACCGATGCACAAATAGTAAAGTATGTTTTAAGGAGATGCATTTATTTATTCATTCATTTGCACAAGGCATGAAATGTCAAGTTTTTTTACGTTAACACTAATGCCATGTACACACGGGCGGACTTTTCGACCGTACTGGTCCGACGGACTGAATCCGGCGGACAATCCGACCGTGTGTGGGCTCCATCGGACCTGCAGCTGACTTTTTCGGTCAAAAATCTGACGGACTTTAGATTTGGAACATGTTTCAAATTTGTCCGACGGACTCGAGTCCGGTCGAAAAGTCTGCTCATCTGTATGCTAGTCTGACGGACGAAAACCCACGCTAGGGCAGCTATTGGCTACCGGCTATCAACTTCCTTATTTTAGTCCGGTCATACATCATCACGTACGAATCGTTTGTAGGCAAGTCCGTTCGTTCAAAAGTCCGTCGAAAGTCCGTCGGAAAGTCCTTCGGACCAGTCCGGTCGACAAGTCCGCCCGTGTGTACACGGCATTAGAAGGTTTATTTATTTGTTATTTATTTATTTATTAGTTATATAGATCACAAAGCACTGCACCTTTTTAATAATTGTATAGCACCAATCATGTTGATTATTGAAAGTTTGTTAGCAAACTAATTTCCTCAGCCTGAAAATGGCACGGTGCCTCTCTTTTCAGTTATTTTGATAGAAGACTTCCCTGCAAGTGCAATCAAAATGAAGATAAATTCACACCACAAGTGGTGTGGGGAACGCGCTGCCCTCATTGGATGGTCATGGGTGCCACTAATTGTTAATGGATCTGCATCTGGCAAACCTGGGTGCGTTCTCAGCCAACAAACCACATGGTACTACAGTACCCTGCAGTTTGGTGTGGTGCCGTTTTAAAAATCGCGCCTACCTTACTTTTTGCGCATTTCTGCACATTTGAAATGAATTGACTGTCAAAAATGCACCATGCACGGACACAAGGGAATGCACGAATTCATGCATTCTGGTGTAAATTAGACCTAATACATTTATAAAATTCTACATGGTCCATGATTTTGACAGATAAATTGGATACAGAAAAAATAAAAAAAAATCAACAACTATTGGATGTCCAGTCAGCCATATTCTTTTTTTATTTTCAAATGATCCCCTGTTGCTCATATTTAACAATGCAGATATAAGACTGTGGTTTATAGCTCATGCACAGTGATAGGATAATACAGGATATACAGTATAATGTATTTACATTTCTACATATATTGAGATAGTATTGACACATTTAAAAGATTATTAAAGTAGTTATGTTACAGAAGTAGTTCGAACACAGACACACCTAGAGTGACTGTCATCTGTAATAACAGTACTTCAAGATAACCTCAGAAAAACTGCTTGTAAAGAAGAGATATGTGGGTAGGCTGCATCCTGCAATTGTGGTTTCCTATAGGTGTATAAAAAGCTGTCCAATCAAGCTCATACACCCAGTCTATCTTTATTTGAACACACCTTATAGAGAAAGCTCATATATGTTTTAAAACCTGTGAACAGTAGAAACAATCTTATCTATGTCACAAGGCATACAGGTGTGTATTGTCCAGACACTGTAGACTTAGTAGTAGTGTAGTGTAGTATTATCTCAGTTTTAGCCAGGCCATACACAGAGCAAGTTTCTTTCCTGCAACCATGGGTGTTGACAGTGATGACAGGAGAATTCCTCCCACCAAGCCATTATGTTCTCCCAGCAAGGGTGCGAGGGAAGGTCTCCCTGCCGGGAGAAGACAGTGATTAATACTAGCAGCTATACCAGCTACCAGCAATAATCACATGAAAAATCTGGTAGGCTGGTTGTACCCAAGTTGATCAATCAATCTGCGCATAACTTTTAGTGCAATGTGTGGTTGATCTGCAACCTCTTCAACCTAGGGATGGGATTCTTGTTTGTAATCTCAAATA